>JAULUF010000015.1:13985000-14585000 GCA_031834385.1 Semotilus atromaculatus
AATAATAGTAATATTAATTTGAATTCATTTATAAAAGGCTATACTGCATGCTGAGACTATTCAATTTAAATACTATAAAAATACATGACCTAGATTGCAGCAGTAATTGATTTGTCCTGTAGTGAGGCTTTCTATTTACTTTCATTACTCTTTAAACTATTTAATTTCAAGTGTGATTGAAGTTTTTAGTGTCAAGACGACCTCTGTGAGAGCCATTGGTTTAGCGGATTTGCCCTGGTCTCTTGTAGCACAGACGTATCAGTAATTCATCTAGTATAAACAACAGAAGAGCAAGCAAACGCTTTGTGCCAACCAGTTAATTTACACTTCCATATTCCCATGAATGTTGTGCTTTTAGGACACAATAGACCCTGTTTTATCCCCCCATCTGTGTCTCTTCATTTAAACGCAAAAAAAAAAAAAAACAACAACAAAAAAAACATAGAGCTAGAAATAGCAGTGTATTGCAATGAAATAAAAACATTGCAACAAAAGAAAGATGCCACAGAGATGCATATTTTGTAGTGTATTAACATATTTTTAGAGGAGACAAGGAGAATGTATATAACATGTAAATTTAATGGAGAGAGAGAAATGAAAACGAGGCAAAGGCTGCAGCTGCAAGGACAGACATTAGCTTATTTCTGGATATTAATGGAGGGAACTGGTTTTCTTTGTCACGGTTGCTCTCTCCCATGATAGATCGGGAGGTTAGCAGCCTCTCACAATTTGCCAGCACTGCCAAGCCCAGCAACCAACCTCAGCTGGCCAATCAGGAGGCCGTATTCACCGAAGCCTTTGCGCCCATCTTTGGGCTTGACATCAAGACCTCAAGTTACCAAGGGAGCTGAGAACTTCTTTTCAATCTCTGTGATTGTATTTGCATTTTACTTTGCTTAATTCATGTCTTTGAGAGCCTTCTTTAAAAGTACGCTGCACAAAGAAATGATGAGATTCACTGGAGGCTCTTCCATCAATGAAGATTTAAAGGCAAACTGCTAAAAAAATCAGACTAGTGGAAAGAAGTGGAGAGGAAGTTCTGATTGCAGTATGCAGAGGCTGATTAAGCAAGGACAGAGGGTCAGTTAAGGCTGTTTATGCCAATGTGGTCAAAATTATTCTAATACTCAGAATAATTCTAATACTAATATTGACTGTAAAGACATCTGTATGTTACAAAAAGTATTTTTCAAATAAATGCTGTGCAAAAAGTATCATATTAAGCAGCACAACTTTTTTTTTTTTTTACTTTGATAATAATAAGAAATTTAGCTTGAGCACCAAATCAGCACATTAAAATGATTTCTGAAGGATCATGACACTGAAGACTGATGCTGAAAATTCAGCTTTGCCTGAATAAATGTGTAAATGTGCTGTGTATGTGTAAAGCACTCCTTTTGAAAACCTGTAGAATAGAAAACAGCTTTCAAGATGGCTGCCATCTTGTCAACTGTGAGCACACGACATATAGCAGGGTTTGTGCTCCACGTCAATGAATTGAGCAGATTGTTTTCCTTCAGAAAGGTAAAGCTGTGTTTTCTATCCTCCAGTTCTTTCAGGGGCACATTTTTCTCTGTAACAGTTTCATTATTTAAGCTTCTCTTCTATTGCTCTCTGCCTTTGGGGTTCAAGAAAAATGTGCAACGCTTTAGTGAAAGAGGAACTACCTTGTGCTTACTCTGAAACTATACTATACATTATTCACAGCAGGTTAGGGTCATCGAAAGGGGGTGTTTAAGCTTTTACACACAAATGGAACCAAGAATCGACAAGGCCAGTTATTTTCCAGCATTAGCTTCAGTTTACAGTTAGCATGGTACTGACAGTCAAATGAAATGGTGACAAAGACATCTGATTGCTATGACTCTATTTAGAAGATATTTTGAACCCCATTGCCATGCTACTAAAAACGCTAGAAAAAAAAAAGTTTACAATGCTAACTGGTTTCACAGATAAACTGGTTTAGGTGGTTGATCAGTTAGCCAAATAGCTTATGAGTTGAAGTCAACCTGATAGACCCTTTTAGTTAAACTGTTTGGGATCTGACTTACCATGTTCAAAAACATAACCAAGCTTCCCATCAGGGCATCGTATGCTGTATACTCTTAAAAATAATGGTTCTTTATTGGCAATGATGGTTCCATGAGGAACCCTTAACATAAATGGAACCTTTTCATTCCACAAAAGTTTAGGTGGAAAAGGTAGAAAAGGGCTCTTTAAATTATAAAAATGTTCTTCATATGGGAGAAAAAATGTAAAAAGATTTGTTCTTTAAGAGCTAATCACTGAAAGATTTTTTATTGATTTGCACTTTTGGATCATTGGAATGTAATGTTTACCATCCTTAAAGTGAATTTACATTTATAATGCTTCATTTCCTAAGATATTGTTCAAACCCTGCTAATATTATTATGCTAATGAACTCTCACAACCCCTAAAATTCCCCATGTCCCATATCACTCTTGTCGAACGGCACATGAATAAATACCGGGACAAGCAAACAGCAAACACAATAACAACCAAGACAAAAACCCAGCAGAAGGCTGTAGTCCACACATGAAGTCTCTCAATGCTGCTGCAATTATCTTGCTGATTGGCAAGGCCAGTGGCTTTATGCAGACGCAGCTGTGGTGAAGCAGGTGCATTAGCTGCATGTGTGTGGCTGCGTTGGTATGAGTCCATCCACAGGCCCCATCTTCTGCAGAATATAACAGCATCGCAAAGCAGACACCGCAGACTGCTGCTGTTCTGGGAAGAGGCCAGTTGGACAGGCGCTAGCATTTAACGTAAACAAATGCTTTAACCTACCCCATCATATGCGGCTCACCCTCATTCGGTATTTATGGCTGTTTTTGGCAGTTGAAATTGCATTGAAATTGAAATTATTTCGGAATGTCACACTGTGACAGTGAGCTTTGGAAAGCCTTGTTTGTTAAAATCTTCCTTTAGACTCCTTGGCCTGTTTTAAAGGGGTCATATGATGCTATTTGTTGTTATTTATTGTTTGAAATTTTTCATTGAACTGTACATTTTTGTAGCTGCTGTGTTCCCAGTCTGTCTGAAACGTGCTGATTTCTACAAAGCCCCTCCTTCCGAAAAGCTCAGAGTGCTCTGATTGGCCAGGTGACCCAGTGCATTGTGATTGGCCTAACACATCAAACACCTTCTAAAGCACTTGTAAACATACAATTATTAATAATAAAGTCATCGGTTTTAAGTGGTTTTGCTTTCGCATCCAAACACACAACGACATGATGACAACACTTCAATTCACTAAAACTGCACCTTCCTTTTTTGGCCATTTTGGTAATATTTCACATTGCAATCTATCTATCTATCTATCTATCTATCTATCTATCTATCTATCTATCTATCTATCTATCTATCTATCTATCTATCTATCTATCTATCTATCTATCTATCTATCTATCTATCTATCGTATAATATAAAAATGTATACATTGTTCACATTTTAGTTTTTAAAACTTTAAAAATGTGAAAAATAATTTCCTTGATATCTGTCCATCTGATAAATACATTACATAGATTATTTGTTTATCAAAGCCATAAAAGTTTGTTAAATTATTTGAGCATAACCTAATTAATTAACTAAGTCTTCTCTATTTTGTGACATCACAACCACACATGCACTTACTCTCCCAACAACTGTTCCCTCCACTTTTTAAAACAAACTGCCCATGGAGATCTAACACACTAGTAAGAAAGGTCAACTTCTCCTTTGAGTACAATAATGTGTGCTAAGTAAGCAAACTTACACACACTTAAGTGTCACTGAGGTTTATGTCAAACTGTCCATAAACGCATGTTGGTGGAAAACATCTGTCACTGCGGATAGCTAATTAGTGTCGGAACGTGCCTGAAGGTGTGTAACAAACTCTGTGTTATCTTCATAAAAGATTGCCAGCATGTCTCCATCAAGAAACACAAGACGATCGCCAAGTAAACACATTGCAATTCAAAATGATAAATGGCCTGAAATAGAATAAAAAGGGAGCGGAGAGATGCGATTGATGCATTAATCAGCGCAGTACAGACACATCAATCTAACGGAAGAAGTCCCCATTAATCCTAAACTTGATGCCTTTATACCCAGCTGAGAATACGGGATAATAGCAGATGGACAGTACGGCCCATCAGGCCTAAAGTCTTTATGGTAGTGTCAATACTACTGGAGTCCCTTATGTCTTCAGAAGTAATGAGACAAAAGCCCCAACCCTGAAAGAGTAATATCATTCATTATCCATGGCTAACAGGCTCTCTCTGGCTCCAGTGAGGGGCTGTTCCTGCATCCTGCAGTCTGCTGTCATTAGCCCGATGTCTTCATGGACCCCTGATGCAGAGACAGTGTTGAGAGGGTGGAGGGCCGTGTCTGTGGTGGGCTGGACTGGACAAATGGGTCCTGACTTTCGCACATGGTGTCAATGACTGCAACCTGTGCCTTAAAAAAAAAAAAACTAGCGCTGGAAACGATTAATCTCAATTAATTACATCCAAAATAAAGTTTGTGTTTACATAATATATGTGTGTGTAGTGTGTATGATTATTTTGTATATATAAATACACACATGCATGTATACATCACATGCATCTATCTCCATCCATCCATCCATACATCTATTGTATAATATAAAAGTATATAACCCCCCCCCCCCCCCCCCCAACTCAACTCAACTCATTCTGCACAGGCTAAATGTTTTTTCTCCCTGGTGTTTATAGATCGCCATCACAAGTGTGACTTTTCTCTGTATTCCCAATCCAGTTATATCGGCCAGGATGTAGTGCCATTATGTGTTTCCTTACATGAAAGGAAACAACTGCTCATGTTCAAAATTTACAGCAAAAACACAAACATAAAAACACAAATTATGATACTACAGATTCGCACCCCCACAAAACATGCAACCCACGTGCTTGTAAACCTTCGGGGAAGACCTCCTACACGCATACCCATGCGCACACACTCTCGTGGTAGGTGAACGCTATAACCTCCATGAACATGCAGAGGTGCTATAAACATTTGCACCCACTCATGCAAGCAAACACAAGGCAGTCACACGCAAGAGGACGCCAGCTGCTTTGGACCAACAGAACGCTGGGGATGCGGAAAATTAAATGAAAACTTTAGTCCCTTGACCCGTGTATTTACATGTGTCCTTCTTCACTCCAGTGAAGATGTTTCTCTCATAATAAACAGGCGTGAAAAGTGAGATACAATAAAAACACAGACAGCGCCATTTTCAGCTTCCTCCGTTTCAAGGCCTCCGGCAGGTGCGATTGGGTGAGTGCGCGTGTGTGCGTGCACGGCCTCGAAATAAATAATTGATAGAAAAGGGAATTGTTAGCAAGTGCAGAATAATCACAGAGGCTCGGACTAATTGGAGAGTGTTTTTCACCTCGTTGCAAGAGCATTTAAAAAAAAAAAAAAACTGAACTGGAGGGGATGTGAAATATGGACCTGAGACAAGGGAACGTTAACAGGAACGCAAGACAGATTGTTCCATTTATGATAAAATTCAATTAACATTTAGACTTCCTTCAGAATTGGAGGAAAAATAACAATTACAGATGAAAAGCTAAACTGAGCACTCTAAGGCCCAAAATACTTTAAGGAGGGAGTACTAAAAATTAACCGCCATTTATTTGCATGTAATTTTTGTTTTTGTTTTTGAGCAGCCGATTCACTAAAGGAATTATGCAAATCAATTAAAGTGCAACAATGCCCACAAAATGTCATTTACAGTGCTAAATGCAATTTGCATGCTGCAGACAATCACAATCTGGTATAATTCACATCACTCTACCTCTCCAATACAGACACATGAATCGTATCTCACATGAATCAAAATCCTATCCCTAAAATCAAATGATAAGAAGCACCTAACCCTGGTTGTATGCCTAAAAAAAGCATACATTTGTCCCTCAAATCTGATCGGTTGATTAGAATCAGGGAACATGTTGTACTTGGTGGAATGGTGTTCACCTTTAGGGTCAATTTAGTGTTGATTTTTGGGGATGAAACTGTTCTGCTTTGTATCTTGTACTTTGATAATATTAGTTCAGGCAGATATTGCCTTTATGAAGAAATTTGAGCTTTTTTGATGTATTTGACGGATATCTGGCCTTTATAGCATAGCTTGCAGTGTACATTAGATACTAAAGGAACTCAGTAGCAGAGCAGGAAAGAGTGTGGTAGTGCTATGTTCCACCGGAGAGTTCAGGTGAACAATTATTGTGTCCTGTGCATTGAAGACAGCTTGATGATACAGAACGTTCGATGGTTTTCCATTGCTGTGTTTTCAATCTGTGCTTTTGCCACTGTCTGTTGGCTTGCTGCAGGATTCGCTCTCTTCTCTCCTCTCTTCATGTTGAATTATTAAAAAGTGTTTTGATTCACTGAATGATTGTGAATCTGGGGCTGCGTATCTCAGCAGCGCAGTCGCATCGCTTGTTTTTCATTCTTCGGTTTTCCTTCAGCACCCCTGTTTTCTACACCCTGTTCAGTCACGAATCAGCCCTTTTTTTCAGGGATTTGCTACCTGTCATATGAGGTGGGCGTTTTCCCTCCAAAGATCTTCCCTGATGTCTACCCCCTGCCTGTGTGCTGAGCTATTTCTCTACATCTACATTCAGGTCATCCTATAGTGAGAAATAAATAAATAAAACGAACAAATAAATAAATAAATAAATGCAGGGAGTGAAAGGGAGAGAGATCTTTTCATTCCCAGAATGCACAAACTGCTTCCAAAATGGCACAGGATGCTTAAGTACTGTCCCTGGGGATTTAAAACTCCTTCCCTGTCTTTCGGTAAAAAAGGAATGGAAAACAGCGTCATTCCTTGCTTTCCTTCTCTAATATCTATCTATCTATCTATCTATCTATCTATCTATCTATCTATCTATCTATCTATCTATCTATCTATCTATCTATCTATCTATCTATCTATCTATCTATCTATCTATCTATCTATCTATCTGTCTATCTGTCTGTCTGTCTGTCTGTCTGTCTGTCTGTTCGTCCGTCCGTCCGTCCATTCATACTTGTTCACTTATGTCTAACTAAAGGCCAGAAAATGAATTCCAGTATAGATGTGTTTTATTGAATTTAATGGCAACATATTTATGTCAGTAGTCATATAGAGACCACATTTTTCTAATGATGTCAAAAAAATAATAAAAATAAAGCTTCAAGACTATACAGGGTGAAATTATGATCCTAATGTATATGTGACTACCCTAGACCACAAAACCAGTCACATGGGTAATTTTTATTTGCATTGAGATGTATCTAAAAGCAGAATAAATAAGCTTTCCATTGATGTATGGTTTTGGACAATATTTGGCTGAGATTCAACTATTTGAAAATCTGGAATCTGAGGGTGCAAAAAAAGGGTGCCTTTAAAGTTGTCCATTTATGTTCGCGATTGTGCTACAATAAAAAAAAAATATGTTATACTTTTCAGAGGGCTGACATTTCTGTACTTAAAATCCACTTTTTTTTAAAATTCATTTCATGTAATATTCAAATTTTCTGAGATTTTGAATTTGGGGTTTTCAAAAGCTGTAAGCCATAAGCATCAAAATTATAACTTTTGCACTATATTCAAATTTTTTCGAGTTTCATATATATCCTGTATGTGTGTGTGTGTGTTGGTTTACTAACTGTACAAATGCAAATATCTGAACCTAGATAAAATGTTATATTTGGGTTTTTTAACATTTGGATTTGTTGCAATTGGCCCTATAGACATCACCAGCTGGCTGGTGGCTCCAGGTAATTTGAGTTTGAGACCCCTGTCCTGTGATCTTTCCTGAACTAATGCAGAATGCTGCCTTGAGCCTGATCAAAGCTGTGAGCACAGTGATATTATTTTGGGTTGTGTATGCTGCTCTCCATGCTTATGCTGTATTCACATCAGCAGAGGGAATAAAACAAGATCCCTGTAGACACTACAATGGCTAGAGTAAAACATAGATAACAGAATGTTGTTACTCACAGCTGCTTGTTCAATACATCATGAACTCAAAGCAACTCGTTTGACAAGCAGACAGTGAATTGCATTTACTGGCCAAATTAAACGCATCTGTCATGTAATAGGGAAGGAAAAAATACATGATATGAGCAGCAGTGTTGGTTTATGAGAAAGTGGCAGCAGCGTTTCCTGATATTTCTCAAACGTGGCCTGAGGCCCGTACTATTGCATGAATATGAGGCGGTGATATGTCACGCATACTGTAGGGGTTCTCAAGGGGAAAGAGGCTGCGTGGTGTATTCACAGTCCAGCCGATGACTTCACGTGACAGTGACACAGGTTGTCCTGAAGAAAGAAGTATTTTAAAATGTCAGTAAACAGTTCATGTGTTGATTGTATGAATAATGACCAGATATCCCAATTTCAGGGATCAACAATAAGGACTTTTTTTTTCTGCTGACCTGGTCAGAGAACTGCAAACATTTTCACTGGCCCTTTGTTTTTGTATACTACTGCTCAAAAGTTTGGGGTCTTTTATATTTTGTTAAATGTTGGCCTTTTATTAGATTGGACAGTGTAGATGAAACAGGAAACACTAAGATAACTAAGATTTATTTATTTTAATATGGTAAACAATGTAATATTGTGAAATATTATTACAACTTAATATAACTGGTTTCTATTTGACTACATTTTAAAATGTAATTTATTCCTGTGAATGCAAAGCTGAATTTTAAGCAGCCATTACTCGTACAGTGTCTGTTGTGCTGCTTAATAGTTTTGATACATTTAATACAAACGTGCTAAATAAAAAGTATTAATTTCTTTAAATATATATCTTACTGACCCAAAACCCAACAGTAGTGTATATTTATATTTCTATAAAATATTAGCTACATTCTTTTCATTAAAATATATGAAATATTTATTTTGTTTCGGTCTAACACTGACGCTTGGCCATTAGGTAGCACCTATATATTTTTTGTATGTTGTTGTACTTGAAATACTACTTAAAAGTGGGCCAACAAAAATACTTGGACACTTAAAGGGCTAGTTCACAAAAAAAAAAGTTTTTTTTGTTGAACGCTAAAAAGATAATTTGAAAAATGTTGTATTAGACCCCACTGACTTTCCCTGTAGGCTATTCTTATGTCTTGAGCCGTGTATACGGCCTCTTATTTGCAATGAAAACACTGAGCTCTATCGAAGGCATTAAGGTCAACGATCCTGCTTTGCTCAGTCAATATAAATCCCCTCTCCTGGGCCAGCCTTCACTTTCTTAGGACTTATTTGACCCATCTATGTCGCCATTTACTAATCAAACCTATCCATTCAGAACCCATCTGCACTCGATAAAAAGCTCCATTTAAGAAAACAAGGCTTTACTCTTCTTTTCGCCAAAAAAACCCCACTCCTGTGTACTTCTATTCACCATTCATTCAGTGCTGCTCAGTGATTCTAGTGTTTTTGGACAGCGGTGGGTCTTATTCATCCTTGCAAATGGGGATTCTTTGAGAGCTGGGCAGTCCAAACTGTGTCACTTAGTGTCAAGATGGTCAAGTGGTAACACAATGGAAGACTTGTCTTTCTTTAAAAGAGCCAGTTGACTCAGGCATCATTTGATCTTTTGCTCTAGAATGCACATTAGCTTGACCAAACTGAAAAACAAAGAAGACACTTTTATGATAGCATTGCTGTCAGATTGTAATAATGATTTGAATGATTATTTTGAAGGTTTGGATCTTTCCCCAAGCTGTCAAGGTTTGGCAGGTTAGCACGACCATGTTAGCACCTGCTGGTAGGGGCTGTAACTACAGCATTTGGTTGCATTCATTTACATTTATTCATTTATCTAAAGCGACATACAAATGAGGAACATTATAAACAGTTTGATATTGATGATTTATTGGGTAACAGTTAACAATTATGTCTCATTTGTTGACAATAGTAAATTCATTAGCTAACATGAACTAACAATTAGTAATATGTTTTTAAATCATTTATTAATTATTATTGTTAACCCTTAAACGCATACCTCGGGTCTTTTGTGACCCGGGACGTCATTCACTACCCTCCTCCTCAATCATTTTTTAAAGTGAGACATCAGCCTTCTTAGTATTCCTCAATCAATTCATTATAAACAATATAACATGAAAATTATAAAAGAGTAGCTGTTTTCCCATTCATTTTTTGTAAAAATTGTTGAGGTGTGTATATTTTTTCTTCCAAACAATAATTAAATCTTTGATGACTGAATAAGTGCAATTCACCTTTATTCCACAAGTTGCTGATGTCATACACAATGATGAAGTGACGTTTCACTCATAGTTACCACAGGCAGAGAACAAAAGAAGAGGAAGGATCATCAGCAAACTTGAAATGGCTCAGCTATTTACTGCAGAGCAAGTACTGAACACAATCAAATATTAGTGTCACTGTCACTTGATGGTGGATCTCGTGAAGAAGCTGTCAGCGATCAAAATATTGATTTTGAAAAGGTTGAAAATGATAGTTGTGAGAATTTGTTTGAGATGGCGAATATAAAGCAGATGCTGAATGTACTGTGAAATAACCTCTGATGACGACAGTGATGATGGTATAAAACATCTGCTCAATCTGAACACTTACAAGCTCCAAAAGGTAACAAAACATGCTTTATTTTATTATTGTGTAATTGTAACTCTAATATTAGAAGAGTTTAATATTATTGCTACAGGTAGAGATCCATCCATGTTAGATATAGATCCAAGATTAGAGACGATAAGAGCTAAGAGAAGTTAGACAAGAGCTAAAGACCCAAATATGTAATAATGATTGGCGAAACATTCATGCATTTAAGGGTTAATGTTAGTAAAAATAGATTTGTTCATGTTAGTTTACAGGGCATTAATTCATGTTAACAAATGCAACTTTCGATTTTTAAAATATATTAGTAAATTTAGACATTTACATTGACCTATAAATTCTGTTCATTATTAGCTAATGTTAATTAATGTAATTATTGTATTGAAATCTCCATTGATGGTCTTTCAAACGTTGCCATGCATTGTGTGTCAAAATAACACATCTTTGCTTGCAAATGTTTCATTATATGGACTATATGTTATCTCTATATATAGTAAATATTTAATAGTGCTCTTTTAAATCTTGAATCAGGTTTTTCTGTCTGCTGTCATAAACATTATGAGCAAAGCTGGTGGATTTCAAATTGTGTATGTACAGGGGTTAGCGACCAGCCGAGCATCTGCCATTGAAATAAATGGGAACGGATAGCTTTCTGCAGGCATTATAGACCTCGTTGTACATTTCCTATTAAAGTAAACAAGTGCTGTATGACTAGACAAAAACTGCCCTGAGGTGTTTCCAAGATGTCTGCCAAGTAAACTGACTTATTTAATGGGATTTGACTGAGTTAGTGTGAGAAATATCAATATACATGATCAAATATTGACCTGTTGTAGATAGGATGTGCATCCAGGGGTTGCTATGACCACCTGTGGAAAACTTTAAAGCCCCCAGATCAGCGGTCTGTCTGGTGGAGTGAAGGAGAGAGAGCAAGAGAGAATGTCTTGCTGTAAAATACACTGCATTTTTTCCTCCTCACAGTCACACACATTACAATCCAAACATTTGTTTTGACATCTGACAACAACTGAAAAAATTCAAGATGTCAAAAGACCCGGGAAGACCGTTATTTATTTTGAGTGCATGAGCAAGAGAGTCAGAGAGGAAGAGAAAGAGGTGGTAGAAGAGTTTACTTGGGGCAGTATGGCAATAGCATAGGAATAAATCACAAGCCTGCAATGATTTTACTGTCTTCACGGTCATGTATATACAATAGTGAAATATCACAGAACAAAAACTCTTTCTTCTGATCCTCTTTTGACAAAGATCTTACATGAACTGAATGGCCTCTTTGATGTTTCCTGGGAGAAAAGATTAATAAGATGGGATGTGAAATACATTATTCAGTTCCCCCAAAATGCCTTAGTTACATTATACATTAGCATGCTAGGCATAGCACCTCTATATGACTTGACTTGTATGTCTATCATTGTATTGGAAAGGATAGGATGAAAATTCTGCCATCATTTACCTCATGTCATTCCAAACTGTATGGTATTTTGAAAATGTCTTTGTTTTGTTTTTATTTGCATGTTTCTGTCTGTCTATAGAATAAAAGATATGTTCCCTCAAACAGTGACAGTCAAATAGGATCCAATTTTGTTTTGAGCCCATTGACTCCAAAAGTGTTTACTATAGTATCCCTTTAAATGTGACTTATAATTCATTAAAAACTAAAAAGTTTAAATGAATTAAACCCACTATTTTACCCAACATCTCTGTGCTACATACATTTAGTATTAACAGTACGTTATTTTAGTATTATTTATTTACTATTATAGTATTTAATAAAAGAGAAAAGATTAATAAGATGGGATGTGAAATACATTATTCAGGTCCCCCATGCCTTATATGATACATTAGCATCCTAGTTAGCACTTCTATATGACTTGTATGTCTATTATTGTATTGGAAATAGCGGCACGCAAAAATATTGCCAAATATAACCAAAAATGAAAATTCTTCCATTATGTACCTCATATCAGCCCAAACCTGCATGATATTTTGAAAAAAGTTTTTGTTTATTTGCCTGTTTTTGTCTATAGAATGAAAGAAATATTCTCCATTGTAAGGACAAAAACAGTTAAAATATTCTTGAAAATATATCAAGAGTAGCGTCAGTTCTGGCAGGTCACGTCAGTCAAGCTCGCATCAGCTGTTGCGTTCCTATAGGAATTCGACGCCTATCACTGTATACATATATCAGCTTCTTCAGTATTATCAGCAGCTAGCGCATTTCTCAGGAGCGAATTACCCTCCTCCATCCCCAGCTCCTCCTCTCGCCCAGTCAGTTTGGCATTCTGATTCCCCCTGATTCAGACAAAAATTGAATTATCGACTCTAATTATGTTGTACCTTAAAATGAATGAATGATATCTGTAATACATTCATGTTGGTTCTGTTCTGTTTGCCCTAAGGGGGTTTATTGCTGCTCTCCCTGCTCTTATACATGCTAGGCTGCATGGATGTACATGGAGTTCTTGCTCAGAACAGAACCATATCACCCATCCTACTCTATGCTAATTGTCAATCGTATTTGACTATAGTGGTCCTGACAGAACTTATTTTGTGTTCCACGGAAGAAAGCAAGTAATTCAGGTTTGGAACAACATAAGTCCATACATTTTCATTGAACTAGTTCTATACTAGTCAACATTCCCTATTGCATTCACCACAAATTGGGGATTTATGTTTTCACTGAGCTCATTACAATGCATTCTGGAATTGCCTTAGAATTCAGCCACAATTAGGAATCTTAGGATACAGTATAATTTACCTATCTATAGAATTACCCTCACATTTGGGAGCGCACTTATAACACCTAAAGAGCAGCTCACTAGGGTTTTTGGAACAGTGCTAATGTCTCCATGGTCCTGCTTGTTTGCCCAACTTGGCCCCATTTCAAATTCACCCAATAATACAACCTTTTCTGCTGCTGCTTCTAACCACTGCCTCTATCCCTGCGAAGACACACATTTAAAAATAGCAGCTGTCACAGAGAAAGAAAGAAAAGAGGGATATAGCGGGAGACAAAAAAGAAAGGGGAGCGAACAAACACTTTTCAGATTCAAAGCAGCGCACAGGGTCTTTCTTCAACAATCGAAGCGCTTTTCACAAAACCGAAGGTTATACAAAGATGGCCAACCCTCTAGGGACAATGCAGGTATTGTAAACAGCGACCTGCACACGCGAACATGTCCAGGACTCTGTAGTGCTGATTAATAGTGAAATGGCGGTGAGAAAGAGACACACAGACGCCATGATGAAGTGTCGGTGTGTGTGGAAAGGGGCTGGTGCCCTGATGCATGCCGTGCACCGGTGTGTGGTGATATCCTTGAAGCAGTGGGGGAACCGTGTCAACACTACACTACCATTAATCTGTTGATGACCTGACTCAGCCCATATAATGAATCAAAACACCACCTGTATTCTGACAGGTCCTAACTTTTTTTTACTTTTTTTCGGACACTTAAAGCTGCAATATGTACGAATTTTGTAATAAAATATCCAAAAGTCACTTGCACAGTGTGATATATTTCCTGCAGTTGTGTACTTACAATATAAAAACATTTTTTTTCGTTTGCCTCAAATAAACAAGGAGTAAGCACCTTTGGCGACAGAAATTATTACAAATGCGCATAAGCCCCCTAAGGTCTGCCATGCTGGTTTGTTTACATCTAGCTATACCACAATTCCTTGAGCTCAGGTAGTTTGGCATGACTGGCCTGGAACGCTACAAAGTCGTGAGTCGTGGTTTGACGTCGTGATTTACGTGCTCAAAAACCTGCCTGGAACGGACCATTATTACCCGTGTTTGATTTCTGTGTTAAAAAAAAAGTTTTTTTTGGGACTATTTTACCCAAAATCTCTGTGCTATACATTTAGGATTAAACCAGTGTTATTTTAGTATTATTTATTTATTATTATAATATTATTTAAAGAATTTCTCTTTTGTCATGTTTTTTTTTTTTTTTTACATTTTCGTTTAGCTATAAATTAGCTTAAACTTATTTTACTTATACCAAGGTAACATTTCTAATTTAATTTAAGGTTTTTTATCTAATATTTATTTTTGTTTCAGTTACAGAAAACATTTTTAATAGTTTTAATTAACAGTAACTACACTATTTTAAAGTATTGTGTTGTTCCTCTCCAGTGACTTCTACTGTGACTGATCCGAGGATCCATTACAGTATAGGATGCTGCCTTAGAAGACAGCTGCCTGTGTACTCAACGACGCCTCTTAGATTTTGGAACAGAGGGTTTGTTCTCAGGTCTAGCTGAATAGTGTTTGCAGAAGATGTATGTGTGTAATGGCTGGTACGTCGTGGAACATGTTGTTGTTTGACTGTAGAACCACCTAACACTGTTTTTTGATAACAATACACGTTGCCATCTGTTTCTAAATACAACCCCTGGCAATGTGTTGAGCAGATACAGGATGTTGTGACAATAAACAATTGAACACTCGTTATAACCAGTGACAAACAGGACAATGCACTGTAAATGAGCTTTCAAGGGCTTTGAAAAAAAAGGTGTTCTTGTGCTTCCAAGCTAATTTGAATGCAACTACAAATGACCGTAGGTGGAGCAATAACTCAGACGGGGTCACTGCGTGTGGCCCACTCTCTCTTGGGTCGTGACTGTGAGTGGGATGGACCACCAGCCAACTTTCTATCCATAATTCCATCTCAGACAGAAGCCAAAAAGATGTGAAAGGAAGCATTTCTCTGTTAAAGAGGTCAGACTGTAGATGACAAGAAGCGTCTCCTTGTTGCAGACAGTGCTTGCGCCTGTGTTGGTACCTGGCTGACCCTGGAGGAACAAATACATAATGAGAGAGGGAGAGAGGTAGAGAGAGGATATAAATACAGAGAGAGGAGAACCTTAGTGAAGGAGCAGATGGTGCAATTGGTCTGCCAAGTCTGTGTCCTCCCTGCCTCAGTGTGAGGGAAAACAAGAGGACATCCACTGCTTGTTTATTTGTGTGTGAAGGTCTGTCAACAAGAACCATTTTAAAGCCCTCGACCCCTAATCTCATGAGCAAGGAGGAAACCCACCAATATTTCGCTTTTTTTAAAGGCCATTTTACTCAAATGACAATGAAAGTCTCAGAGGTTACAGGAAATTACTGATAGAAGAGTGAAAGTTGGTGCTGCAGACAATTTGAACCCACGGTCAGTCTTTTACTGGGTGCATAACAAAACACTTCCTGCTCTACCAATATCATGGTTTTCTGTTGAACTGCATAATTCTGTTAACTTAAAAAAAACAAATCATATCTTCCCTGTATCAGTGTTTGCAGACTGTATTGAATGTAATGACAGTGTACCAAAAAACAGCTGCATGCAAAAACAAACATAGAGACCGATGTAGTGCAGTTTACCATCAAATGACTACATCAATACATACAACACAACCAGACTGATTCACAAACAACTATTTTGAACCCATTATTTTTTAGTGAATCAAAGACATACAGCATGATAATTGTATTCTGATCCATGAACAAATGGCTTATTTGAACTTGTTTTTTTTAAGTGAATCATAAACATACACGACTAGTTGGAATCACGATTACATGTGTAACGGTCACCAGCTGGAGTGCCCTTGAGAGCCACCAGAGGGAACTCCACACCAGACTATTATCACTCCCTCACAAACTACATTTCCCATAACTCACTGCCCGGACTCATCATCACTGATTGCATTCACCTGTGTCTCATTACCTTGTTTAGCTCACCCCTTATAAGCCTGGTTTTCACATTCACTCACTGTGAAGTTTTGTATGTTGTAGCAATGCATTTCTGACCGTTTCTCTGGTTCCCTGTATTTCGGTTTCTTGGACTCTCTGCCTGCCTCTGGTTTGCCTTGTTCCCAACCTTGTGTGTTTGTTTGTTAGGACTGCAGACCTGGATTTCAACCTGTTGCCTGTTCGTTTGATTATGTGTCTGGAGACCCATCTCATTAAAAGCTGCATTTGGATCTAAACGTTCTGGTCTCAGAGCAGTTCGTGACAATATGTAAATTACCCTTATGAATGGAATACAATGCAACCACTGTAGTTCGATACACAGACAAATGACACGTTTGAAGCCTATTCCTTTCAGTGAATCAGAAAATACATTGCGACCAGTGCAGTGTGATTGATTCACAAGTAAACAATGGTTATGAACCAGTTTAATGAATCAAAACATTGTAGCTTCGTTTCGGAGAACAAATGACTCGTATGAGCCAGCTCTTTTAATGAATAGCCTATCTCCAAAAGCCAAGTTACTGATTTGAATCATTCTGAAACACTGCCCTGTATAATTTACAACATACACATGTTTTTAGCAAAATTAACCCTATACTGTAACTGAACAAGAACAAAAACAAACAAACAAATTAATCAGAATCCAATTGAAAATAGAGCTTGTGAATCCAATTGATTTACTAATCAACAAATGGTGCAGACAGACTGTGCATCGCCTCTGCTGAGTATTTTTAAGGAAAAAACAGAGGATGGATGTTACATATTCCAAGAGTGAGACATGCAGCTTGAGTGTGCGGTTATGTTGTCTAATCAGGTCTATGTGGAACACTTCAAACATTCTCTCTCTCTCTCTTTGTAATCCACTCACTTCCTTGATCATCTGCAACGTGACAGTACTAAAAAGAGGAAGGGGGTGAAAAGTCTCGAACACACATTTTGCCAGCTCCCCATTGTGTGTAACATCACATACGCTGCAACTGAACAAAAAAGCGACTCAGCCCGGTGAACTTCACATTTGAGGCTGTAGTCGTCCAATGTTCAGCAAAAATCACCAGGGTTACAGTATGCATAGAAATCCCATTCCCTCCCCACTGTAAGCTCCTGGGCACCAGGCCCGAATGCACGGACCTCTGCTTCCTGATCCGACGTAATGGATTTTTTGAAGCGTGCAGCGGCAAGAGGATGTGCAGCTGCCCACAGTGGTGATAAAAACAGGCAATATGGAGCCACAGTGATGATGAAAAAAGTCCATGCGAAGAACATGCACACACCAACAATCACACAAACACGCACGCGTGAGCACCGGTGGGAGATTTTTGTGGAAAAAGTGAGTATGTGGGCGGAATGTGAAAGGCAGGACAAAACTGAGAGAGAAATAAAGCGAGGGAGAGGTACAGGAGAAAAGAAAGAATACAATCACAGGTAATCAAAGCATGCACTTCAAACAAGCCAAGACATTTGTTATTATTTGCAGGGTTCTTTTCATCTGTTTGTTTGATACTTGCAGGGTATTAAAAAATGATTCGCCTCAATCACCAAAGGCAATTTTCCCAACATACTCTTTTATTTCTGATGACTATGAAACCGCTCCTCCAGTCACACCAGGGAGCTGCCAGGGGCGAATCTTAATGTGTAGGGTAAGACCCTCTCTGAACCCTTTGATTGGTAACAGCTATTCATACAGTAATCAGCTGCAATCAACACACAAAATAGCAATGATTGCACAGCTTGACCCCCGAAATTCTCATTTCTAATGACTATTAGTAAATGGGCGGATTATAAATCATCAGCGGCACTCTCTATGCCATTTGTTTTGAATAATATCTTGTGTTTACCTCATAATGCAGTGTGTCAAAACACTGGAGAGATACGCGTGGGCAGGTAACTCAAAGATCTGCATTTGACAGTTACAGGATATTGTGAATCACAGGGATGGAGTGAAAATTTGTGTGTGTGAGAAAAGACTGAAACAGACAGATAGAGGGAGAAGGAGGTGCTGCTGGCATTTAATCAAGCAAGTGTTCTTGTGCTAATCTGCCAGCCCACCTGATCAATGGCTGAACACTCTGTGTCTTGTACCAGATGACCCACAGGCTGAGACACATATTAAGTCCCTTTCAGTAACATACCGCCTTAAACACACACACATTATCATTCTGAGTTCTAAATGAATTACTGTCTGACAGTATATTATCCTTTACATATTTAACCAAAAAAACAGATGTACAGGGTGTCTTGCCTGTGTTTACAATATGCCAAAAGTTATCTACTATTTTCTGCTCTCTCCCTCACTCATTTATACATTTATATCAATGTACAGAACTCTATAACCCCAGATGCATTTCTGTAATAAAACACTGCGAGAAATTATCCCCTGTATTTTCACTCAGCCCATTGGGCGTCATTATTCTACCCAGCATTCCCCTCGTCACCTGTGACACTAAGTGGAAGAAAAATTACACCCCTGAACCTCTCCTGTTTCTCTCCCTTTCTCTGTCTCTGGAGGGAGGGGGATAGACAAGAAAAAAAGAAAAAAACAATTAATTTTAAGCTGCAACATTCAGGCCCTTCTTGATCCTTTTCCCCAAATTACCGAATCACAAACGCAAGCTGAGTCACCACATGCTGCAGACAGTGGGCTGATCCCAGGGCATCTGCAAGCTCTAATCAGAATGCTTCTCTTTTTCGGCCTCAGCTTGTACTTTAAGTAAACCCCTTCATTATTTGTACCAGACTATTCTACACAATGCCTGCTCTCTGACATGATAACCTCTTAGCACAGGTAATAATGAACTAATCAATTGCCGAATGCAATTGCTCAGCCATTATGGATATATGAGTTTTTTTCTTGTAGTGAATTACATCCCTTTGCTAGAGATAAGGTTTCATCTGGAATGTATCAAATGAGCCAGTAACTTTATTTATTGCAATGAATTGATAATGCAGATTTTTATGCATATTTGAACTGTTTACCGGGTTTAAACAGTGATACAATGCCAGTTTGGATGTCAAAGTGGCCAAGGTCGATTTGGACTGGCACACTGCTACATTCACATCCACCTCCAAAGGCAGCTCTATTGGGGCGGCCTGTAGTCTTGGCCCTGAGGAATGCAAGACACTTGAACTGTATAGGACAGCACTGCAATAAGCTTCACAGTGTCTGCTTCAGAGGCAGAGCCACTCTCAGCTGGGCCAAGTTTCCCTGCATTGGCCTGCTATTAATAACCCACCAACCCTCTAGAGGAACCACACTAGGGAACATAGAGAGAGATAAATAAAGAGAGAGACAAATGGGAAAAAGATGGAAAGATTTTTGATGGAAACCTGAAAGCAAGATCTTCAACAGTGTAGAGTAAGATTCTAATCCCTTGGACCCCACATGGTAGCCACTTCTGATGCCTGCTCAAAAATGTGCCACATTATCCCGATATCCTGTATATTTGCGAAACCAATCTGTTTTTCATTTTATATGGACTTCATATGGATCTTTTTTTCCTGGCACAATTAATAAATAATACTACTAAATATTTAGGTTATTTTATATTCACTTTATATACACTACCATTCTAAAGTTTGTGGTCAGTTAGATTTTTTATGTTTTTTTAAAGAAATCCCTTATGCTCACCAAGGATGCATTTACTTGATCAAAAATACTGTAAACGCAGTAATATTCCTGTGATGGCAAAGCTGAATTTTCAGCATCATTACTCTAGTCTTTTGAGTCACATGATCCTTCAGAAATCATTCTAATATGCTGATTTTGTGCTCAAGAAACTTTTAACATCTTTGTTGAAAACAGTTGTGCTGCCTATGTCTATATGACTATTCATGGGTTTCAGTCACGTGACTTTTTTGTTGTGGCCGCCATCTTTAGGACCTTTGCGTTAAATCGCATGATCTCTCCCTGGTGATCGGAGAGATGTTGCACACTTAAATAGCACAGATGAAAAGCAACGGTATTTAAATAAAATAGATACTTTAGGTATAGATCCGTATTTACTGTTAAACGACCTACTGACTCCACTAAAGTCTAGTAAAAACTTGCCAAATTTTACGTTTGCTGACATTTACATCTACCTCGTCCACACTCCCTCTCCATATCCCCACCACTTTTGAAACATCTCTCGCGGGAGTCGCGGCACGGATGTACCAATACACATAAATAAAAGTCAAATAAGAGGTGATCTAGCACGCTGAAATGTGTTGTTTTTTAAATCAAGTGATCAAAGTGCTTGTTGACTCTGGATCAGTGGTGCAGATACAGTGTTCTCTCGTGACTCGCGCACACCGCACAGTCTTCACACACGGACGCGCGCTTTAATCCATTTCGGAGACAATTGGCTCCGGTGAGATCACAAAATAAAATGCACACAAATGTGTTCCTGACTGATATACAACCACTGATAAACATAATCGATTATTTTAATAAGGGTTTTTTAATAAAAAATGGTACGAGGGCGGATTAGAACCCAGAACCTCTGACACGCTTGGCAAAAGTTCCACCACTGGACCATCAAAGTACATGTAAAATAGTCGGATGTTGAATGTCATTAAACGACAAATTAAATTCAATGTACTATTTAAATTGATTGGTGGACATCGTATTGTTATTGTACAGGTATATCTGATTTATGGTTTAGTGTTGTATTAAATGCCCCCATGAAGAAAATGTTCTTGATAACAGGAAGGGTAAGTGGCACTCTGTTAATCAAGCAATATTAACGTTACACCAGTAATCGCTGAACATAAAAGCATCGCTGAACTGAATTGCTAATAATGTCGGTAAAGCACATATCTCTTGTATTATCAGTGACGTTTGGATACCTTTATTTTCAATTCTCATTTATTTGTATAGCGCTTTTCACAATATTTCAAAGCAGCTTTTCAGAAAATGCGTGTCTACATTACAATTTAGAGTGTCGGAGTTATGCATTTCAGAAATGTATATAAATCATGCAGTTAGCTAATAATCTATTAATTTAAACAATGCATTAAGGCAGAAACAGTGAGCAGTAGTTTAGCATACTGAAGCAGGTAACGACAACATAATTCAGCCAAACGTATAACTAAGGTTACAATGTAAATATAGATAGCGGTCTAGAATAGAGAATACGCGTTCCAATTGTAAACTACATGTTTTAATTTAGCAAGCTAACCTGTAATTTGCTAATTTTACTTTTATTTAAATTTCCAGGTCAACGTTTAATTTCTCAACATTTCTTTGTGATTTGCTGTTATCACAGTTCACAGCACAGCAGATAGACGGCATGTTGCAATTCGGTCCTACAAATGGCGGCCGCTCCACTGTGTGACGTCACATGAAATCTATGAATACAGTATATATACTATATATATACAGGTTAACAAACAGTTTGCTGTGATTACAAGTACAGTAGGTGAATTCAGGTTGATTGGGACACTTTACCCAGTCATCTCAATGGGAAAAGTGTTCCAAACAGCCTGAATTCACCCCTAAATGAAAGCTTAAGCTTAAGTTCTGCCAGGAAGACTCAATCGTTACGTCACTTATTGCCTTCACATCTAACCAATCATGTACTTGCAGTATAAAAGATCGGTACTTACACATGTCTGAGTTCGCAGATGCTGACACAAACAAAAACCTCCATCCTCCCCACCCCCACCAGGATGGTCCCTTCCCATACCTCCCGGGGGGTCGGCTGCGCCCCTGCCTTCGTCTTCAGGCAGAAAAGGCAGATTCCGCTACCCTCGGATTGCGCACTACGGACAGGGCCTACACCAAAGAACTTTATAAATAATTGCTTGCTGGGCTGTAAATAAATATATGCTTTTGTTTCATCATTTTATCTCCCGTCTCTTTCTGGTAGAACTAATGTTATAGGCTAGCAAGCTAGCAGTATACTGAGTGCTAAGTGGCTGAGTGGCTACCTAAAACAAGAAATGTATGATATGGGACCTCATTTAAGACATTAATTAGCATGTTCACATAGTCAAAACAACATATCATTTGTAGGATTTTACCCATTAGGTTCCTCATTACGTTTACGTTACGTTCATAACTCATTAAGTTCTTTTAGCCAACAGTATCACTTTGCTGTTCAATGGGGATTGGATTGTGCAGCACTGGCCTCCACCCAGGTCCACACGCTGTCCT
Source organism: Semotilus atromaculatus (assembly GCA_031834385.1). NCBI lineage: Eukaryota > Metazoa > Chordata > Actinopteri > Cypriniformes > Leuciscidae > Semotilus > Semotilus atromaculatus. The sequence goes on from JAULUF010000015.1 coordinate 14,007,505, forward strand.
CTGAGAACCCAGCAGGACCAGCTTAGATCCTGTCAGAGTCCAAGGTCAATCTTCTCTCTTCAACCAGCACAACCATTTACCTCTTTGTGTGTGCTCCCATCATCCCCCAGAATAATAGCATTTATAGAGTGGCTGAACATCTCTGCAACAGATACATTATCATAGCGCAGCAAACCTCCACCAGATTTATTTTAACATTTTATTACAACACATTTAATAATTGAGGACCACATGGCTGGTTTTCATTCACATAATACTCAATGAATCGAGGCTTCTCGTGCAACGCGCCTTTAATGTGATCATTTCCCCCCCGTGATGCTAAATAATGTCACTGTCGCAGCGTTATCTACTGCCATAAACTCAGCACTTCAGAACAACAACATGCAGTTGTATTTTCCACTCCCTCTCTGTCGGGAACTGTTGTAGTGGAATAATTACTACCCTTCTTCTAGTGCACACTACAAACAGGACATCAGAAAAATGCCACGCTCACATCGCTAAAACACGGGGCCGTGGCATCAAAGATTAATTTTGTATTAATTGAAAATAGCCTGTTGTTTGACAAGCTGTAATGCGGCCCTGAATTAATCCTCAGAGGAGATCAAAACTTGCTTCCAATTAAGTTGCTGATAAGGTCACCTGCGCTGTGAGCAGTGTGGGGTAAGACACAGGTTTAACTGTTAAGCCTGCGCAACCTGACCTCTGCAGCTGCCCCCTCCATCAGCCAGGGCGTGTTTAATTAAAGCGAGACCACTCCATTCTGCCGTAATTATCTGATTTCACACGCAGATTATTACAGAAGCGAGCGACTTGTTGAAGGTACATTTGTGCACACTGAGTTTGGAAATTGATTTAATAGTCTTTGACTGTATTTAATAGTGTAAAGACTATGGGTGGATCTAATCCGTGGGGAATTTGCATATCATAATTAATAATTCATAATTAATAATTATTCATACATGTTTGGATTAGATCAGTCTTACATGTTAATAAATCTCCCTCTAAGGGAGGATGTCCTTTTACCTGCATATTTAACTGTGTATCCTTGCATTTTAACTACAAGTTGATTACAGTTAATTACACTGATCACGTCTTACAAAACAGGCAAAATTAATTAGCTCAATTGCCAGAATAATATTGTGGGGATCCACAATATCATCTTACTTTATAGGATTTCAGGAAACGCAATTCTCTGGCCAGAAGAATTGGGTTTGCTGCCCTATAAATACATACTCTTTAAAGTATCTTTAATTGATAAAGCGAGTAGGACCTGTTTGCACTTAAGGGACTTGAAAATGAGCAAAGTAAATGAATCAATCAAATGAATATAATGGATTTAATAAAGGCATGTCTACTTATATATTTACTACAGTTGCCATGGAATATATATACATATATATTTACAAACATAATAAACAAACAAAACACGATAAGGCATCGATGAACGAGAAAGGCATTGCGTTTGGACAAATGGAGACACGTGTGGGAGAGTGAGGGTGTGAGAGAGAGAGAGAACGGAGAGAGAGAGAAAGAGAGAGAGAGAGAGCATTAGCAGCATTATCCTGGACTTCACCTTTTCTGTAACAACACGAAAACATCATCTTAAGGCTTCTCAGAAGCTCTGTAAAAAGAGATACTTGCGCAAATGTAATCTTGGTCATGCACTCTGTGTCGCGTCGGTCCTGCACCGTGAGCGGTGTCCTTTGTGTGGGAGGAAGCGTCACGTGGTCACGTGCGCGTGCTTCTGGTTCAGAGAGAGCGCGCGGTGGTTTAAATGTCCCTCGTAGCCGGCTTTGCTGAAGAGATATGTCCCGCGGTGTTCTTTTCACTCGTGGAATTAAAACACAGGGACTTATCTTAAGACTGAAAAACACAAACTAACTAGAACGCATAAAAGAAAGGCGAAAGACTCGCCTCGAGACGAGACGTTACATTCTGAAACCAGGACGAGCACGGAAGAGCTCAGTAAGATCTGCCTGTGGAGGGAGGTTCAGTTCTTCTTTAAAGGAACCTTCTGAGGTGCGAACTGGCCAATGGCATTCAACGAAACTTTGGCGGCAACCTCGGCTTTGTCTTGTCCGCGTTCGATTTATGGCCGCATTCACAGGTTTTACAAGCAGTCAGAATTTGGTCAGAATCATTCCAAAGATGATTAAACATAGTAAAATACATTTTACGGCTTGTTCAATTACATAGATGACCTCGTTAGATCACAAAGGTTCGGAAAATAGGAAGAAAGACGTATAAGGAGAGTTATATTGCAGAGTTACATTAAAAGCATAATTAAATGCCCTTGTAGTTCGTTTAGAAATACCATACACTCCCAGATCCCTTCATAGGGCCTGGACAAATCGACAAACATAACATATCAAATATATCTCAGTAAAGTCAGTAAAGTGAGTGAATTAAAGCTTTGTGTATGTGCGTTTTCAGAGGGGACTCTTTGACCGCATGGCATTCCTTTCTCTGCAGAAAGGAGGGGGGGTTAGTTTGATAAGGTCTGCTTGAAGCTCGAGCCACAGTCATGAAGTGTTCTGGTGAATCTCGCAGGACATTTGAATATGTCAGTTCATTGGGTGTTTAAGAGAGAGAACCCTCAAGATTTCTTATAACACCCCTGTGTCACAAAGTTAGCGAGATGTAATGTAAATCAACAAATGGGGAACGAGGATTGGAGTTTATCGAGACTAAACATGCTACACAGTGATTTCTGTTTCTCATAGTATGCAAGTCATGTCTCAAACATTAACCCATTAGAGTTTACAAGGCCACACAGACCAAACAACATAAAGGACAAATCATGAGATGGAACATTGGATGCATGTATCACATGGTTATATATACATATATATATATACATAGAAAATATAGGTTTAAACCAGGGTTCGTTTATTCTTCTCAGCAAGAATAAGGAGGAATCACACTCTCTGGGACATTCCAAGGGGTAATAAAGCTCAGTCTTGTAATAGAACACCCCGTTCTTGGTGTGTGTGTGGGAGAGAGTGTGTGTGTGTGTGTGTGTGTGTTTTTCCAAGTTCCAGGCCTTTTGGGGCTAAAGGCTTTGGGATTTTAGCATGGGGGTATTTAGTTATTCAGATTCACCTTCGCCCAGTCCTTACAATATCCCCCTTTTTGTCTGATGAAGTCCCTGTGTGGACTTAAATCGGACAACAATCATCACAATTGACGGATGACAGGTGAATCATGATGATAGGGTAGCAGGTGCTCTCGAGCCGAGGCTGAGGGCTCAGCTTGATTAAGTTTGACGCAGCCTCCGGCGTGGTACCCTCTTCCTGAGGGTCCCGTGAGCTTGGCTGTAGATTTTCGCATCTCGTTGAGCCTCCTGATTGAAAGTCAAGTGTCAGGGTGTGGTTGATTACCGTAGAGGTACCCAGCGCAGGATCAGCTGCAGTCCAGGATTGGACAACAGGTGAGGCAGTTAAGGCGGGCAGTTGAGACACAGCTTGGAGGGCTATGTCGATGGGGACAAGGTCAGTTCTGATTGGTGCTCTTCGCTTGGAAGAGGATACGATGCCAGGTCGTCGAGGTGAAGGATGGCACCTTTGATGCTTGGATTACACGCTCTGGTCGAGCAAGGTGACACAGGTGTCAGTGTCATTTTGGTCGTCAGTGAGTGCGGCTGTGCGCACAGGAGTGTTAAGGAGTCCCCCTTTCACCTACAATCTCTGCGTGGGTCTCGGTGACCTGAGTGCGAGGCTTGGCTTTGGCAGGGCAGCGTGTGCCGCTGATCTGCAGCCCGCAGATTCCGTCAGTGTTGTCTGTGAGGAAAGGTTTGTTAGGGGCAGAGATACTGAACGTCTTTGGTCAATGTGCACATGTGCGGATTCGGAGCTGGGGCAGCTTTGTGTCGCTGTCGTGTGAGGCATCCACGTCCAGCGTGCATATCTTGAAGTGAGTGTTACTTTTCAAAATCTGGCATTGACAATGTTCTTGAGCTTCGGCTTGACTCTAGGATGGGCAAGTTCAGGAGAAAACCCCCTTTTCTCTGCTTGTGGTCGACGCAGAGTGGGATGGCACTACCCAGAGAGTAGGCAAGGTGTATTTGTAAAGAGTCAGTTGGCGTGGTGATGGCGGACACCAGCACGGTTTGCATGAGGCCTAAGGGTATCAGGTGCGGTGGAATTCTACCCATGGCGAGGCTGTCGATTGAGGGGTTCACTCCCCGCAGCGGGTTTGTCCTCAGGGCTGTTACCAGCTGAGTTTGAGCGACGTCATCCTGGGAGACAGTAACAGCTTTTTCATGGAGTTCACTGTTGGGGTCGGCAGAACGCTGTGAGTGTTGAAAGTTACCACAATTCCCTTTAGTGTCTTGTCGATGGTCTGCAGGGATGCACTCTGTGTCGTGAGTTGCTCTTTTATCTGTGGAATCTCAGCCTGAATTTCGGCTACATGCCACCTCACGGTGGCTAGGTTCACTGCATTCACACTGGGCATACAAATGTTAAACAGAGTTCCGACGGCAGTGGCGGCTCCGAGCAAAGCTCGTAGGAACCATTGGGAGCGGCGGTTGTGGCCACCTGGCTCCGCTAGCGTGACAGTCATTTTCTCAAGTTGGTTGAGCATGCGTTCAACATCAGCCTCAGCGTGAGTGAGGGAGTCCTCTGTCCATCGGGCACCTACCCAGCTGTATTGTGTCGTTGCGCAGGGGTAGTGTGCTCTGTAGACGTTGCGAGGATCAGGTGGCACGTACACTTTCTGAGTTTGGGTCCGGCCATTGGTGATGAGGAGTCCCGGTTGTTCCTTTAGGACGATGACTGATGCCGGATTTGGTGGTGTCCGATTGCGGCTGCTCTCTGGTTGGCTGGAGGTACAGGATGGCGAAGCACAGCAGCATCCTGGTAAAAGTGAAAGAGAGAGAAAGAGAGAAAGGGAGAAAAAAAAACTTTTTGGCGAGTGTCGTCCTTGGTTGGCTGGGACTTCGCTTTGAGGATGCCGGTATGCCACTTGCTTCGGTGTCTTGCAAGTGTCTCTGGTGCTGCGTCATGAGCATATATTCGCATGACCCCCCTTTTGCACTGTGGCACCACAAGCTGTGGCGCAGTGATGGCATCAAGTGCAGAACGCTGAATGTTGTCTTGTGCACGCAGCATGTGCCAGGTGCATAGCGGGTGTTTGGGGCACCGGTTGTCGGTGGGTCTAGACAGCGTGCTAGGGTGGTTGGAGGGGTCTAAAAGTGGTGGTGACTCCGAATGTTCATGAAGTTGTTATGGTCTTTGGCGAGCTGGAAGGTGCATGGTAGCGAACTTGAACCTTGACTTGGTGTTGAGGCTGTGTACCCTTGGATGGCTGCTGGAGTTCTATGAACTCTGTGACCTTAGAGTCTGGCTTTGTTGTAGTTCTCGTTACCTCTATGACCGGCCAGTCTGGCTTTGGTAACCTGTGTGACTGGAGGGGGGGGAGGGGTTCTTGAACTTGGGCCCAGACTGTCAGGTGTTTGAAGTCTAGTAAAGGCTCAAAGCGCTCTAGCAGATCTTTGCCAATCAGAAAGGGGTACGTGTCCATTTGTGAGATGTACACAGGGTGTTTCAGACTAAAATAACCAATTGTCAGGTGAATGTGAGCTACCTGTTTGAGCCGGATGTCGTTCTGGCTGTATGACTGCACAGTCAGCTCGCATGTTTGAGATGTAAGAGTTCGATTTTGTCTCTCAGAGTCTTTAAAAGAGTTTCCGGGCCATACCCCGTTTGATCATGTGCCCGAGGAGTCTTGGCGTCGGGGCTGGTGTGGTGATCGACGGGCGGTTAGGGCCGGTCTTGTGTAGTTCTTTGCGGAGACAGACAAAGTAGCATTTCTTGGTCTTTTGGGATTTTGGTCCTAGACGTGGGAAGTTGTCAGCTGTGTTAGCTGTGTTAGCTCTGTGGTCTGTTGTTGACGAGCAGTGTTCTGTGTGCCTGTTGCAGGTTTTATGCTGAGGCATAGGATGTCGTGTTCGTCCCTCTTGTTGTCTTTGTAAAGTCTTTTGTGAAGAAGCTCTTTAAGCAACTTCAGGCTCTTGGCTGTCTCGGATATGGCAGCACTGTTTTCGTCTGATGTGTGTTCAGACTTGTGCTGACCAGTGGCAGGTCGAGAGGGGTTCTGCTCTGGGCTGTTGAGGTCAGGCTAAGCAGGGTCTCTGTGACATTTTGGCACACTTGTGGTGAGTGACTAATGCATGGCCCTAAACGTACAGAACTACTGCTTAATGGGTTCGCTAGATATGTAGCCTAAAGCTAAGTGTCTCTTGTTTAGCTAGCTAGTGACGTGTGTCTTGTATCCTTATCTTAGCTGTGATTGTTAGGAGGCTAAGAGTTATGTGGTTCCAAGATTATTCCCTGGAAAGGGCATAGCCGAGATAAAATAAATGACGTAAGATGGTTCTTATGACTTAATTATTTCTCTGGACTTAACTGGGGGGGGGGGGGGGGGGTCACTACGGCTTGACGAAGTGAAGGATAAGAGGGAAACGGACAGCTTTCTCATTTGAATTTTGCTTATTATCAATCCTTAGGATTATAGTTGTGCCCTAGTAAGTTGTTGAAATTACTTGTGCTGCAGGGTCACGAAAATGAGTGCACTGGTTGAAACTAAGCCAAAATAACAAATAAGGGTGTCTCTGTTTCCTTTCTGGGCCCTATGGGAAATGGAACCACATTTGAACAAGAGAGGAAATTAAATTAAATCATATAGATGACTGATTAGCCAAGGGAACAGCTGACTGCTGTTATTATGAAAGTTAAAGAAATGAAAGAAGTAACAAGAGAAAAACAAAATTTAAAGCAAAAGGGAATAAAGTGATCAAACACCGGGAATGATCGGTTTAGTCACCTGTCGATGAAAATTCCTATTGCTATATGAATTATTCTCTAGCTACACAGTTTACATTTAGTTAAACGTAAGTTTAATTAACAGGGTATCTGCAAAGTTAGCCTTCGACGGTTAGCAAGGACGATGCCTTCACTAGTGAAGGTGAACTTAAGCTGCAAAGAAGTGTAAACACGGAAAGTGAATAATTAGAAACCTTAACCGGTGTTAAAGAAAGTATTCTTGAATACTTTGCATTGTGTGAACACAAGTGGTGATTAAGGGCTCAAGTAAATTATGCTAGCTGCTAACTGTAGAAGTTATTATGTAGCTTAGCCTAAGCTGGATGGATGCTAGGTTAGCGTAGCGTAAGCTAGCTGGATGCTATGTTAGTTTAGCTCAGCGTAAGCTGAAAGGATGCTAGGTTAGCTTAGCGTAGCGCAAGCTAGCTGGATGCCATGTGAGTTTAGCTTAGCGTAAGCTGGAGGGATGCTAGGTTAGCTTAGGCACCTAGGCTGGTTTGTTTACAAAGTGACATCACAAGTTAGCACTTCCTGTGACAAGTCGTTGTCATGGGAACCAGAGCATGTCAGACAATTCAACAGTCCTTAAAGAATGTCTGTACATTTTTCATGGATTATGCATGTTTAAACGGGTTAACAGGATGCACCTATATTTTAAGTCTTTCTAGGACTCAGTGTTACATTAAGTAAAATGCAGATGTGTTTTGGCATTAGCTAATTTTACTCATGGAACTCTTCTCTTTATTTTACGTAGCTTATTCTATTTGTTTACAGAGTAAGGAAATAGATTTGCTGTAAGTCAAAGCTTGTCTAAGCATATATGGTTACGTCCCTCTCGTGCACGAATGCTGACTTCTCAGCGAGTAACAGTTTTGATCGCTAGGTAGCTCTCTGCTTGTAGATGCAGCAAAAAAAAAAAAATATTTAGGTGAATTACATCAATCTAACAATAATTTGTAAGGCCTTTACATTTGTAGACACCCAGGTCTACCTAGATATAACTCTGTCCTGAGCTTTCTTTGTTAGACACAGGTTTAGTCATACTACCATTTGGATTTCCTTTTAATCAAAGCATAATAGATATCGGTACAGTTTACAAGCTGCTGAGATGAGGTTTCTTCGTCAAACAGACTTACGCTTTTACTGCTGAACATGCTACTTTTACTTTTAGTTGGAAATCTAAGGCTATTTTACTTAGAGTAGAGATGTCAATTCCAGCTATCGTTTTATCTGCATTTAGACAGGCCAGCGATCAAAGATGTGTATTGCACGTTGTGTTCTGGTTGGATCGCAACGATCAAAAGCATCTCGTAGGTTAACAGTAGTTTAAAACTGTGGTGGTTCTCCTACATGGAAACTAATGTACAGCAGTGCATTTTTCAAGAAGTATCTAGAAACTGTTTGTTTCAAAGGGGTCGTGTATAGCCTGTTGGCAGGTGAGGCTTATAGGTGAGCCATTCAAGATTTTCTTTAAATCAGTAAAGTTCAAATTTTTCTACTGCAGAGTCTTGCGTCTTTTTGAGCACAACTTTTCATCTACTTTTTAAAAGTTCTATGTCCTATGCTGATCAGGGACCCTTTTAGCAGAGTCTTGCACTGTGTTCGTGCAGTGTCTTCTGGTTTTGCAGTTCAAAATCATTGGGGTTTTGGACCCAGCTGTGGGACAGTTTGCTCTGTGTGCCTGTTGTGGGTCTTACGCTCAGGCCTAGGGTGTAAGGCTCGTACCTGAATTTTCGGAAAGTCTGTTGTGAAGAAGCTTTTCAGCGACTTCAGGGGCTCGGCTGTTTCAGACGTGGCGGCACTGTGTTTGTCTGATGCGTGCTCAGACTTGGGCTTACCAGTGGCCTGGAACGGACTCGACTCTCTGTAAACAGGGCTATGGTGTTGTGGGACGCCCTCTGGAGGCATCTGGTGGGATGCAGATTTTGAAGGAACAAAGTTCTGAACTTGACATCCGCTTCCATATTTGGCTGGTTCAGTGCTCCGAAGTAGGTTTGTCGGAGTCGGCTGTAGTAGGTCTGTGGGGTTTCAAGTCGGACCTGCTTGGGGTCCATGGCGGTGAATAACCCTTGGTCTGATTCTGGATCAGAGAATTCACGGATCAAAGCTTGTTGCAGCTGCTGGTAGTCCGTTTTGATAGTCTCTGTTTGACGGTCGAGGAAGCTGCGCACATCACGGCTGGACGTGATTCTTAGCAGGTACAATTTGTCCCACGCGGTCGCGTTGGTAACAGTTTGTAAGTGAAAGTCAGTGTCTTGTAGGTAGGCGTGCACGTTGTGGCCTCCTGCAGGGCTCGGAGTGAACGTAGGGAGGTTTCTCGCCAGCTTGTTAAGTCTTTTGGGAGCCCTGCCGTTGTAAGTAGCAGGGGCTCTCCTGGAAAGGCCCCCCCTTTTTAGCTCTGGGTTGTAGGCTGAAAGGTGCGGACCAGCTGGTCAGGGGAAACTTTGTGGTGTGCGTTTCCCTTTCCCGGTCATTCTGTAGTCTATAAGAGTGTTTCAGCTATCTGTGAACAATGTCAATTTCGCATATGATATTGTCTTTGTGCTGAATGAGTTCATGGATTTCAGCTCGGGCCGCTTGTAAGTGTTTTACACAGGCCTTTGCTTTAGTGTCTCTTTCTTTAGTTCAGTCTCTGCTGAACGGGCTTGTGGATGGTATCGCGGGCCTCTTGCGGGTTGTTTTTTTTCGCAGGCCATGGCTTTCGAGTCTCTTTTAGTTCAGCCTCTGCTCTTTGCAAAGGGGCTTCACTTTTGTCGGAGTTTCTCGTTGAGTACCACTCTGGTTGTTTTCTCTGAATGCTCTCTTCGGTCTGGGTGCCGATGAAGATCAGGCAGGGCAGTTTGAAGTCTTTCCACTTCCTTCTGTAGCTCGGGGTCGTTGTCGTCCTCGGCTTGCATCCTTAGCGTTGCAACTTCGTGCTCCAGGGCGAGGCGGCTCCTTTCACGGAGACGTGCTTGTGCGATGAGCTGGCAAGCGAGGTTTTGGACGTGTCTGGCCGGTCTTTGTCGTGGGAGCTTTGGCTTGGTTTGTGCGCCATCAGCTTGTCCACGTCGGCGCTGCTCTTGGCTTTGGAGCTCTGAGTCACTGTCTCCCGGTTGTCCCAGCGGGTTGTGGGACTGTAGGACCGGAACATACTGGTTTCAACTGTGGGCGAGAGGAACACAACACGCACAGAGAGACCAAGCAAGTTTGTTCTACGTATAACGAGCTATAATACGGCTATGCCGCGTATGCAAATTGTGGTTAACTGATGCAGACAGTTAAATCATTCGGTGGGACAATTTGGTTAGGTCAGCATGGGCCTGAATAAAATTTAGCAGGGCGGTAGCTTAAAGGGGGTCACCTTTTGATGCTAGCGGCTTGTTGTCTAATTATTATTCAGCGTTCCTTGTTGTCTCAGATAGGTTCTGTCTTCTAGGTGAACTGAAAGAAACAGAGCACGACAGAAAAAAGCAGTGGCAAGATAGCAAAGTTTGAAGTAACATGCAACCATCAAAGATGGAAAGGTCTGTAATGAAATGGCGTTAATAGTACACAGGAAGAGTTACAGGGGAAAAGGAGGCCGGACACTTCAATGGCCGGGGGAATCTCTAGATTCTGTGGCCAATATTAAGTGGATGGGTTTAATACCTTTTTCTAGTTTAACTGGGTGAAATGAGGTCATTCGGGTTGGAGTTCAGCATCGCGGTTGGTCTTTCTGTCGTCCCCCAAACGCCTGACAGCAGTGTCCCGGGCCCCTCCGTACATCTGTACCGATGTGCGCCCTCTCACGCAACCTGACTTTGAATCACAACCGGCGGTGCCAAATTGGTGATGTCGTGTTGCGGGCCGCACTAACGGAGAGACACGGGAAAGTCCGAGACTCGCGCTCAGTCAGCGCTGGGGACACAGGTCAGATGAACCAGCATGCTGGACTCCAAGCAGAGATGACTGTCAAATCACCACACGCTCTTTAGTGGATTCTACCTATAAACACAGAATAGTGTGAACGAGTGGCTTGACAGTGAATGAAAGCTTTCTTGTTTAAACTGAATTGAGTAATTACGTATGTAGAAAATAGAAGCAAAGGTTTTACTAGATAATGGTAAAAAGGAAATTATGAAAATGATGTTAATTATCAAAATAACTTAACCCAAAAGAAAGAGAAAAAAAAAACATTTCCTTTAAGGAAAAAAAAAAAATTAACCCTTTTTTTTTTTTTATTATTATTTTATTATTAATAAAAATTAACAATCAGAAGTAATAAAGTAGGATGTACCCCGGGAGAAGACAGGCAGTAGTGGCGCGTTTGGGCCACAAAGGGTTTTGGGCCACTCCCTCCTAGTGGTCACCCTGGCTGACAGAGGACTTGATTTAAATTGCATTCACTGGTTTTGAATACAATTCAGATCGAGCGTATGCATAGATGTTAAGTAACTTCTAGAATAGTTGTCATAACGTATCAAATCAAAATTATTAAAAATAATTTGAAAAAGGAAATATAGAAGTAAAGCCATAAAACCATTCCCCACAGGGAAGGAGACTTCATTCAAATTAATCTTGAAATTTGTTTGTTTCCAACCAAATTTGAATAAGTGTAGGAAATTAAAGGTTGGCATTATTTTTGATGATGATCACGATCACTGTGGTGTATCAATGATAATAACCAAAATAAAATCAACTGGGAGAAAGCCACTTCAAAACAGAATGAGAGTAGACAGTAAGAGATAAGCTGACTTAGCGGGGGAAGGCCACAAGGGGGCCACCCTCCTCCTAAGTGGTCATCAGAAACTGCTAATACTTACTTTTGAATTTTAAATTCAAATGTGGTTTGAACCAAATTCAAAATAAGTGTACACAGTCAGAGGTGAAATCATGTTAGTAACACTGGAACTTGCACATGCATTGAAAGTTAGAAACACACTTTCAGAAATTCACTGGAAAAATCTGAAATTGTGACGAGAGAGAAATTTAGGAAAGGATGACCTTGTTACCGGTGTCCACGAGGTGGTGCTATTTCGCTCATGGAGGGTTAAGTCAGGACGTGGAGGCCGTCTGATACTGGAAAACTCAAGGGCGCGCCCTAGCGTTTGGCAGTAGCATTGCAACCCGCCTGCTTTCAAATGTGATAGTCTCAGAGGACATGCAAAAAAAATAGTGCGGAATTTAAATCTCGACGGATTTCTTTCCGGTGCTATATTTCACAAAACGGCGTGGCAGGATTTTTTTTTTTCTACACACACACATAGGGTCACAGGAATTATACGTCTGTCGTTCGTATCCAAATACATTTATCAAATAGCGTTTTATGATTAGAATGTTTTTATGTTTTGGATTTTTCTGTGCTATATTTCACAAAACGGTGTGGCAGGATTTTTTTCCTACGCACACACATAGGGACAACAGGAATTAGGCATCTGTTTTTTTTATTCCCACATACGACAATTAGCACTATGATTCACACGTGTTCACTTATAAATTTTAAACCTCGGCGGGTTTTCCTATTTCGACACGTGTACACGGAAGGATTTCTTCATTTCCGCACATTAATATGGACAACAGGAATTATACGTCTGTCATTCGTATCCAAATAACATCTATCAAATAGCACTTATGATTAAAAATGTTTTTATGTTTTGGATTTTTCTGTGCTATATTTCACAAAACGGTGTGGCAGGATTTTTTTTTTTTTTACACACACACATAGGGTCACAGGAATTATACGTCTGTCGTTCGGATCCAAATACATTTATCAAATAGCATTTTATGATTAAAATGTTTTTATGTTTTGGATTTTTCTGTGCTATATTTCACAAAACGGTGTGGCAGGGTTTTTTCTACACACACACATAGGGACAACAGGAATTATACGTCTGTCGTTCGGATCCAAATAACATTTATCAAATAGCACTTTATGATTAAAATGTTTTTAGATTTTGGATTGTTTCTGTGCTATATTCTAACAAACACGTTTGGCAGGATTGCTTCGCTGCGCTGTGCGTAAATAAAACAGGGATTATTCGTCTGTTTTTTCGACTCCCATAACATATTATCAAATAGCACTTATGATCAAATATGCGTTAGGTTTTACAATTGAGTAGCTACGTCAATGTTTTAACCCGGAGTTATCGATAATCTAACGATTATAATTAATATCAGGCCTGTTTAAGAATAGTGAAAGAGCATCGTTTCACTAAATCTTGTCTTCACCGTGGCCGAAGAATCTCGTTCCGCCAGGGGAGTTTAATATTAAAAATGTCGTCTTTAAAAGAGGTTTCTTCGTCTTTTATAGGACAAATTTAATACTGTGAAACTATGAAACTGCAGTTTACTTCTTAGCTTCGCTGGACTGAAACGGCTTTTTGCCTTTAATCAGTCAAGGTGAGTTCGCATAGCGTTCGCTCAACCGAGGTGCACGTACAATATTAAATCACAATATAGACAAAGATTGAAAACCTAATTTGCTCAAAAACAAGTTTAAAGTGTGCCCGCATTCTCCACCATTTGTAAAGACTATGGGTGGATCTAATCCGTGGGGAATTTGCATATCATAATTAATAATTCATAATTAATAATTATTCATACATGTTTGGATTAGATCAGTCTTACATGTTAATAAATCTCCCTCTAAGGGAGGATGTCCTTTTACCTGCATATTTAACTGTGTATCCTTGCATTTTAACTACAAGTTGATTACAGTTAATTACACTGATCACGTCTTACAAAACAGGCAAAATTAATTAGCTCAATTGCCAGAATAATATTGTGGGGATCCACAATATCATCTTACTTTATAGGATTTCAGGAAACGCAATTCTCTGGCCAGAAGAATTGGGTTTGCTGCCCTATAAATACATACTCTTTAAAGTATCTTTAATTGATAAAGCGAGTAGGACCTGTTTGCACTTAAGGGACTTGAAAATGAGCAAAGTAAATGAATCAATCAAATGAATATAATGGATTTAATAAAGGCATGTCTACTTATATATTTACTACAGTTGCCATGGAATATATATACATATATATTTACAAACATAATAAACAAACAAAACACGATAAGGCATCGATGAACGAGAAAGGCATTGCGTTTGGACAAATGGAGACACGTGTGGGAGAGTGAGGGTGTGAGAGAGAGAGAGAACGGAGAGAGAGAGAAAGAGAGAGAGAGAGAGCATTAGCAGCATTATCCTGGACTTCACCTTTTCTGTAACAACACGAAAACATCATCTTAAGGCTTCTCAGAAGCTCTGTAAAAAGAGATACTTGCGCAAATGTAATCTTGGTCATGCACTCTGTGTCGCGTCGGTCCTGCACCGTGAGCGGTGTCCTTTGTGTGGGAGGAAGCGTCACGTGGTCACGTGCGCGTGCTTCTGGTTCAGAGAGAGCGCGCGGTGGTTTAAATGTCCCTCGTAGCCGGCTTTGCTGAAGAGATATGTCCCGCGGTGTTCTTTTCACTCGTGGAATTAAAACACAGGGACTTATCTTAAGACTGAAAAACACAAACTAACTAGAACGCATAAAAGAAAGGCGAAAGACTCGCCTCGAGACGAGACGTTACATTCTGAAACCAGGACGAGCACGGAAGAGCTCAGTAAGATCTGCCTGTGGAGGGAGGTTCAGTTCTTCTTTAAAGGAACCTTCTGAGGTGCGAACTGGCCAATGGCATTCAACGAAACTTTGGCGGCAACCTCGGCTTTGTCTTGTCCGCGTTCGATTTATGGCCGCATTCACAGGTTTTACAAGCAGTCAGAATTTGGTCAGAATCATTCCAAAGATGATTAAACATAGTAAAATACATTTTACGGCTTGTTCAATTACATAGATGACCTCGTTAGATCACAAAGGTTCGGAAAATAGGAAGAAAGACGTATAAGGAGAGTTATATTGCAGAGTTACATTAAAAGCATAATTAAATGCCCTTGTAGTTCGTTTAGAAATACCATACACTCCCAGATCCCTTCATAGGGCCTGGACAAATCGACAAACATAACATATCAAATATATCTCAGTAAAGTCAGTAAAGTGAGTGAATTAAAGCTTTGTGTATGTGCGTTTTCAGAGGGGACTCTTTGACCGCATGGCATTCCTTTCTCTGCAGAAAGGAGGGGGGGTTAGTTTGATAAGGTCTGCTTGAAGCTCGAGCCACAGTCATGAAGTGTTCTGGTGAATCTCGCAGGACATTTGAATATGTCAGTTCATTGGGTGTTTAAGAGAGAGAACCCTCAAGATTTCTTATAACACCCCTGTGTCACAAAGTTAGCGAGATGTAATGTAAATCAACAAATGGGGAACGAGGATTGGAGTTTATCGAGACTAAACATGCTACACAGTGATTTCTGTTTCTCATAGTATGCAAGTCATGTCTCAAACATTAACCCATTAGAGTTTACAAGGCCACACAGACCAAACAACATAAAGGACAAATCATGAGATGGAACATTGGATGCATGTATCACATGGTTATATATACATATATATATATACATAGAAAATATAGGTTTAAACCAGGGTTCGTTTATTCTTCTCAGCAAGAATAAGGAGGAATCACACTCTCTGGGACATTCCAAGGGGTAATAAAGCTCAGTCTTGTAATAGAACACCCCGTTCTTGGTGTGTGTGTGGGAGAGAGTGTGTGTGTGTGTGTGTGTGTGTTTTTCCAAGTTCCAGGCCTTTTGGGGCTAAAGGCTTTGGGATTTTAGCATGGGGGTATTTAGTTATTCAGATTCACCTTCGCCCAGTCCTTACAATAGTTAATGTAAACGTGGATTAGTGTTTGAGCACCTCAGAGGAGCTGTATCCTATTTTATGGCCAGGGCTTTTAGAGGATTTTGCAAACCGCCGTCATGTGTTCAATCGAAACCGTCTAGGACAAAGATGCATCTAGTAGAATTAATGGCAACTCAAGTGTTTTTCTCTTTTTTTTTTCAAAGAGAAATTTTTGCCACAGAAATATTTGCTTTTCCTTATTAGAAGCGGTTCAAAAGGTAACACTCTAAAAATGTATTGCCAGCTCACAAACCTCTAATACATTTCTGACATGGTCTCTGTAAAAAAATGTGCTTTGGAGTCCAATTCAACATTGACAAAATATCAAGAAAGATTTGTATTTTTCCCCAGACTCCATGGCTGGATCCATTTCAAGACTTTAAAAACAAACCTGAGATCTGAAATTCAAGATCAGCCATCTTCCAATAGCTCCTCTCCCTATAACACCTGCTGAGCAACAGCTATGTGAGTTCCCTCTCAATTAACACTGTGTTTGCTGCTCACACCACAGGGCCTCCAGGGAAAGGACCGCCATTCCATAAAACCATAGTAGCTGGTGCAGCATCCGCTCACAGAGCTCCCCGCTAGGCCTGCTAAACCACAACAACACAATTTTCTTTGCTATACCACCAGTCCCTAAGATAGCTAGCTGTGAATCCGTGATCCTATGACAGGTGCAATGCTGAATAATACCGCCATGGTACACTGTCAGCTTTCATCCCTCTCCTGCAGGTTTGTGCGCCATTCAGACCTGAACTAACAATGCTGTTTAATCCTGAACTTGTATCCTGAAATGGAATTAGAAGTAGAATTGAAATATAATGAAACTGAACATTCATATAACCTGTATTTATTTTTGGATAGAAAATCCATCTTAAGCTTTCAGCAGTGTTTATGAATGTAGTAGCTGCTTTCCAGCTGCATGGTCAAAGCTGCTTATTAGATGGTCACTCATCTCCAAAAAACAGTTTAACCACCTTGAATGACCAGATTCAAGTCGGTTTGTTGCTGGTCCAAATTACCATGTTCAAAAACAAAGCTGCCAGCGTGAGCTGTATTGTCCAGCAGGGTTATCTATTGCTGTTTTGTATCCAGCACCTGATTTCCCTGGGCATCTCTTTCTACTCATTGGTCTGGGAATGGGGGTAGAAATGCCTGAAAAGCAATATGATGATTAATGCTAACTAGCTTTCCTCTGCTACGAAGCCTCTTGGTTTTAATTGACCTTGGAAGAGTCTTCCTGTTGGATCTGCATTATGAACCCTGCAGTGGAACACCAGGTTTTTTCTAATGCAGAGAGTAGCAGTATTCTGTAGGTTGAAGAATAAATTATTTAAGCACCTGGTAGGGTCTAGAGAACAAGCAGAACCTCTGAAAACCAGCCAGCCAGAAATTAGAAGAAGCCATTTTAGCAGCTGGAGCCCATTATGGCATTATATGTACTTCCTCCTTGTCATCCGTTCACCCGGTATAGCCATTAAATGACCCCGGGAGGCCTGATGCGGTCCCCTTAGGTTCTTCTCTAAGTATTGTGTTGCAGCACAGCTCCGTGCAGGGTTTCATCAGCAGAGCTTATTAAGAGACAAAACGAACATGACCACTGCTACTGTGTCTCTCATCACAGCGTCTGTAGTCACCAGATCCTCATTGGAGCGTGGTGAGCGAGACAGGGGCGTTAATGATCGCCTTTTTGACTTGACAAAAGGCAGACAGATTGGCGAATTAAGCTCTGTTTTGATAGACATAGACACAGCACACTGTCCTTCTTGATAACTTGAGGACATATAGAGATGAGAGCAGAGAGACTTAGCCTGTATCTGGTAGCTACAGTATTGTTGCAGCTAACGTTGTTACATGATATTCATTTTTCCAATATGTGAGATAAATAAAGGGAGCGAGTGAGAAATGGAGGAACTGATACCAGCGTATTGACCTGCACGACTGCAAAAAGAGAATTAAACACTCTCCAAGAAGCGTAGGCTCTGTCTGTGGGATGCGTCAAGTCTGCATCTCCTTAAAGTAACTCGGTAATGAGAATCCGCATTACCTGAGCAGGCCAATTGTACTCTGCCAGTCCAGAATGCCGTATGGTCCGGCAGTTTGTTGGGCGAGTGGGTGAGAGGCTTAAATCTGATTCCATCTATTGCTCTCCATTGCAGCATTCTGACTGGCACTGCTTCTGAATTCAAATGTCTGGCCCAGCATTAGTGCAAGGCAGCATGCCAAAACCGGCTTTTTCTCCCCATTAAGATTTGGCCCCCGAGAGAGATTGTGCAGGAGAGAAAGTGACAAAGCACACACAACCGGCGGCACTCAAGACACTGTTTGAAGCGAAGAACAGGCCTATTCTAATTTTTTCCTTTGTTTATGTGCTGAGAAGTGGGCTTGAATCCAAAGTGGCAAGGGTGAACGTACTAATTGTGGTTAATACAACACGAGAATGGTGTTTGTGTGTTGCTTACTTAGATAACAAAAGTGTGGGCTGGTTTTTGCAAAGCCTGTGGAATCTGTTGCCAGTTTTAAGGTGAGAAGTTTCTCTCAAAAATACCTTAAAGGCTTAGTTTATCCAAAAATTCAAATTCTGTCATTAATTACTCACCCTCACGTCATTCCAAACCCCATAAGACCTTTGTTCATCTTCAAAACACAAATTAAGATATTTGTGATGAAATCCGAGAGTTTTCTACCCCCCCCCCTATAGACAGCAACATTGTAACCAGTTTCAAGGCCCAGAAACGTAGTAAAGACATCGTTAAAATAGTTCATGTGACTTCAGTGGTTCAATCTTAATGTTATGAAGTGACGAGAATACTTTTGTGCGAAAATTACGACTTTCTTCAATAATTTCTTCTCTTCCTGACGTAGTGAAAAGCGTCTGAAAAAAAAATGTGTTCCACTGAAGAAAGAAAGTCCTTCAGATTTGGAACAACTTGAGGGTGAGAATATGATGACAGAATTTTCATTTTTGGGTGAACTGTATCTTTAAGATAGCATGTCAACATAAAGTGCAAGGCAGCATGCCAAAACCGGCTTTTTCTTCCCATTAAGATTTGGCCCATATGAAAGATTGTGCAGGAGAGAAAGTGACAAAGCACACACAACTGGCGGCACTCAAGACACTGTTTGAAGCGAATGAACAGGCCTATTCTATGTTTTGCCTTTGTTTATGTGCTGAGAAGTGGGCTTGAATCCAAAGTGGCAAGGGTGAACGTGCTAATTGTGGGTAATACAACACGAGAATTGTGTTTGTGTGTTGCCTACTTAGATGAGAAAAGTGTGGGCTGTTTTTTTTTTTTTTTATATATATTTTTTAAATTAGTTATACTTTGTCTTGCACTTAGGTGGGGTAAATATGTTTTTTAAAATACGCTGTTTGGAAGTAAGCCGACACAACAACAAACATGCAGCCAATCAGCAGTAGGGGGCCGTATGACGGTGTAGGGGAGAGAACGAGAAAGATGGAGATTTGAACTGAAGAAAGACTGCAGAAATAGAGATGAGATACAGCACATAGAGAAAAGTTCAGAAATCACTGGAAAATAAAGGGTTATGTCTGGGCAAGAGCTTTAGGACCCGTGTCAATATTAGAAACGCTGTCCAGCGCTGGAAAGAGCTATGTGGGAAGGCCTGACGTGTTGCGTTGATTCGCGTCCACACGTGAGTAACACTGAGTTTGAGTGTCATTGTTGGTCTGGAGCTGCTTTGCTGTTGGCAACTTACAACTAACTCTTGTTTGTAATTACTATTGTGTACTGTACGTTATTTATTTTTTGTGCTTCCTTGTCATTATCTGCGCTTTAAATTTCGTGACGCATTATTCTATTGCGCTTCTGCTATGATAAACAAACATCCTCTCTCTTGGATTGTGTGCGTAACAGAAGCTAGTTACGCGGTTAGCCAAGACAAATTTATGTTAGAACATTCCATTTAATTTAGCACATTTTGTCAACTAAAATAAATTAATTTGACCTGACGAAATATTGATTACATTAGGCTATATTTTTGTCAAAAACAATGGCTAAACATTCGGTGTAAAAATGAACACCACATGCACACATTTTTGAAAGAAACCTAATAAGAAATGCGTCTGATTAGGGTCAAGTGAATAAAAAAAAAAGAAAAGAAAAAAGATTTGTATTTTTTTCTATTTGTGCTTCCCTACACTTGGCCAAAGTGAGTTCAGGCAGTCCCTTATGCAAAATCCTTGATAAAGAACACAGTGCTGCTGCCAGCACGTCAGTGTTGGGATATGTGCAAATAGGAAGAGAGCGAGTGAGCATGAGAGATCTCTTTCATCTCCTCCTGACATCTTCAAAGACAATGAGAATCACTTTACTTTGGAGTGAATTAACATGCAACACACACACACAAACCTTGTTCAAACACGAACGCCAAGGCAACTGACACCAGCCTGTCTCTATATCCACTCCATCAGCAGTCTATTCTCCACGTGCCCTTTGTTTGGCTGAATGTCAGCTTGGAGACTATTAATAACAGTGGCAGTGCTGGGATGGCTTGAACTGATCTCCTCTCCATCAACACCCTGACTGCTCTGCACACACATCAAAGGGGTGACGGGGTTGTCGTGCTCATGAAAGCGGACGGAGGATTCGTGAATGTAAGCTGGCAGGCGGAACAAATTCGGCTAATGGTCTTTTTTATCTTTATTGTGGGTTTAGCTTCTGTCAGAAAACAAAAGCTACATTGAGCATTTGGCCCTTGTGTTGACATGAAAATCTTACCCCCAGTGTGTCTCGTCCAATGTGAGGAAAAGCTATGTATTCTGAACTCCTGTCATGCTACTGAAAAATATAGTCAAGTTAGTAGCATCGCCTTGAGAGTTAGATTACGTCTGCCTTGGAAATTACCGGATGCTGACTCTGTAATGGCTATAACGTGAACTAGACAGTTTGACTATGGACTTCTAATAGAGCCTATTGCTTAATAGGTTTGACCCAAACTGTGATAATTGCATAGGATGGAGTCAGAGTGTTCTGCTGGACTGTCTTCTCGGTCCTGCATGGTTTCACATTTCTATTGAAGTCAAGTTATTTATATGTCATTGTTTCAGTTTCAGAGAGAGGCTTACAGTTGTGTGGCATTAGCCGCAGCTCAAGGGCCTGTACACTTGGCAGCTGAGTGTGCTCATCTGAAAACTTGTTTTTCTTTGAGCGCTGTTTCAGTGTATGCTGCTGTGATAGACGGTAAGCGCTGTCGGGCAGACCGTGTGTGTGTGTGTGTGTGGGAGGGTGGATTTCAGTAGGGGGTGAATGTGTGTTTATCACACACAATTTGAAATGCATCAAGTCAACACAACAGCGCTGTTTCAAATGAACCCTCTTTCGTTTCTTATTCTAGCAAAGTTATTACGAGAGCGATGCAATTACGATGCATTCGAAAAAAATGAACCGTGCATGATTTCACTTTTTGGAATGTGATTATTGACATCAATTTTAGAAATGAAAGAGCTCCACTATGAAATAGTGCCTTGCCCCTTACATACTGCACTAGTGTGTGTATTCATTCGAGTGTGTGGTCTATGTAATTACAGAGTAATCATCTGTAGCCATTATCTAATAAAGCGAAGAGGCTGTTTTGACTGTATCTCTCTAAATTGAGCTGTGAGTGGTGAACAACACTTGTATTTAAAGGAATATTCCGGGTTCAGTACAAGTTAAGCTGAATCAATATCATTTATGGCATAATGCTGATTACCACAAAAAAATGTATTCCGACCCATTCCCCCAAAATAGGAAGAATCAAGGTCACTTAAAATGAAAGTGAATAGACAGTTTTTGAAACATTTAAAAGCAAACATATATATTTTGATAAAAGCATTTACATTAATAGGTCTGTTAGAAGCTGTTTCAATCAATAATATTTCAGGGTTGTAGGGTTTATAATGTTCTGTTCTGTTGTCATGGCAACAAAGTTATAAAATTAACTTATAATGAAGCCAGAATATTCCTTTAAAGGGATCAATCACCCAAAATTAAAATCATTTAAAATCATTGTGATCATTCATGTCGTACCAAACTCGAATGGCTTTCTTTTTTTCTGAGCCTTTTGAGCTATTTTTGCCAGGTATTTTTGCCCATATTATTAACTCAATGAGACCCAAAACTAACAGTCATGTGAAATTAATCCATATGATATATTGTACGTTTTCTGAAGCAACACAACCACTTTTCATGATAAACAGACTGAAACTGAAACCTTTATTCAGTCTAAATGCAACACACACATTCATAGACAAACCACTCATTTTGGGAGAATCATTTTTGTTATAAATTTTTTGTCTTACATACTATACGTGTAGGGCTCTTTTGGTCATCTAAAGCCAAAATAGTTGAGGCATAGATACAGATACAAAGTAGGCAGATACAATTTCAGATAGCCAATATCTCAGAGCGTCTAAAAGCTCTTTTTTGCCCTTGGGATTGACACAGAGTGTATTTTTCCATGCAGAAAGATATATTTCAGGGATGTGTATTTGTTATGGATGGGTGTGTAGCAGTTTGTCATGCTGGAAATGATGGCATCAGTGTTATCTCTGCCTTTCAAAAGTGTGTATGTATGTGTGTGTGCTGTACTTGCCTGAATCGTGGGCACTGGGGCAAACAGCAAGGTTATTTCAAAACACACACACATGGGTTTGTGTGCTCATAAACACATGGGCTAATTCACTAATCAACAACTTTTGCACAAATTTTAATCACAAACCTCCAATAAGTTACTTATTTGCATGATTTCTTCTGCTAAAACATCTGATAGGTGGGCATCTGGGGGCTTGATTCATTCAGCAAATTGTATCTAACCTTTAAGAACAACTTTCTGTCATTAGGACTTGATCAAGTCATTTGTCCAGCCCCAACGAGATTTAAGTCTACAGTACCTGTTAGTGTAGGTTGAACTGAAAGCCCCCCCACACAATACAGAGCCCCTGGGGTCCGATAGTCATCATAAGCATGTGGTCTCTCTCTTTCTCTATCCCTCTCTGGTGGTGAAGCTGATCAGAGAGCCAGCCATTCTCAGTGTGATCAGCCTGAAGGCTTTGTCTGACCTTTAGCAGATTAACAGCACTGGCACTGCAGACTGGCTGCTGTTGATATTCCACCACTGGCTCTGATCTCCTATCATCTTCATTCATTGTGAAGATAAGCCCGGGCAGACACAGGTGACTGTCTGTCGGCACAGCAGCGGAGACAGCATTTTAAGAGTCATTCATTCAGAGTTTGGTTGAACTACACTGGTTGTGTTTATTTTAGTCTTGATTTACTAAATAAATAAATTAATAAATTGACTCCAGTCGTTCCTCCACTGGCTGCACCATATGTTTGTGATTCACTTTAAAAATGGCTCATAAGAGTCATTAGTCCGGCCATTGGGCTACAATGGTTGCCCTTCTGGTATAGATTCACTAAAATACTCATAACATCAAATTTCCACCAAGCGGTGCAGTACAGTACATTTCAGTACGGTACACAATTTTTGTCATTGTCAGAAGTTGTGAATGGTACCCTAATTCCGAACTGTACGGTGCCACTTTTTTGGTACCCTTCCGTTGGGGTACCTAGCAATACCGTTTCTTCTTGTGACAAACAGCCACGTGCCGAGAAGCATTAACAAGATCTGCTGTACGTTTACTGTACTGTAAAGTCATGTACCGCTTTGTGGAAACGAGGCATTATTTTGTAAAAACAAAGAAAAGAAAGAAAAAAAATGTCTGCACCACAATCGTCCACCTCCAAAATTCCTAACTTTACATGACTAACCCCAATCCTACAACCCAGTGTCTACAGCAGGTTTATATGCTAATTGTTGTATTAATGTTGCCACCCATCAGGTTACAACTCCAAGTAAAAGACTTTGAGTGGTTTTGAAATCCATGATGCTCTTGAAATCACTTATGGTAATTGGCCAGAGATCCGGAACTCGGCAGGTTAAGGATGTAGTACTGACATTTTATGACTAATTAGACATAAAAACAAACACAAAACAAGAACTGTTAGCAAGGCACCACGGTGAAGTCCCAAGAATCAGTGTTATCTGCATTCACAGACAGAATAGACAAATCGTTCTACACATACAGGCGTGCATGATGCAACAAGTCCAGGGCTTAGTCAATTTGTTTTGCAGCCTAAGCACGTTGGCCATGCCAAACAGGAAGCATTTCAAACAGGAGAAAAAAAAACTTGCACGCAGTTTTCCCTAGTACTTTGAAGCCCACTACAGAGCTTGTGCTTGTCACTCTGGCGCATACAAGGGGAACTGGGAGAATGTGATTGGATGGTGGCACAATCTGCCCACCGAGGGAATAAAACGAGGCAAGAATAAAACGAGGCAAACAGTGCTAAGAACCAGAACATTTCTGTTTTTAAGGACACTGCTGTTAACCAACATCCATATCACAGGTGCACAGCAGGCCCCACTGAAGTGCAGAGCGTACGTAATGGCAAATCCAAACTGATTACGGTCTCCCGATTGCAACCGAGCGATTCAGTGCATGCGAGTTTATGTGCAGAGCGTGTGCGCGTGACACAGATTTTCCATTACCACTTAGACAACAGTAATTATTCTCCTCGCGTTCAGAGGGCCAGGCACAGGGGGTCAGGCAAAGTCGACTCGAGCGAATTTAAGGTGCAAGGGGTGAATGCATTTAAACTGATGGTCAATGTGCTGCGACAGTGTAGGCGCGACTTAAAGCAGACTGCTTCTCTCCTGCCTCGCTGTATAACTCTGCCCAGACAACTCTGGTCTGATATCTCAGACAGCCACCGATGTGAAAGATTGATGAGAGGGACAGATTAACAGTGCCAACCGCGGTGGTGGGGGGTAGGCCGTAATGACCACTAAATGACCAATCAGTTCGCAATGGCAACAAATGCTAGATCTTCAGTCCACACAGCTTCCTCCATCTCATTAAAACAACCCAGCACCTGTGGCCCTGCTGCAGCCAACATCTGTCAAGCTTAACACTTCTGTTTTTTCACTATAGGAACACAGAAAATATGACCTCTATAAAATGAAGATTTCTACAATTTTTCATTTAAATCCATTACTATATATATGTATATATATATTTGTGAGGCCAGCTAGATGACTGACGTGAGATGCTGTGGTCTTTAGTATCCTTGTTAGTGCACCCACCACCCATGGCAGAAACATCGAATCCTGCTCAGAGCTGTGCGAATAGAACTGGAGGGGTTACATTGGTGCCTTGACCTGGATGGGAGTGAGGTTTAGGGGGTAAGTGTAACGGAGGCCAGCTGGAAAGAGCTGTGCGATTAAACTACAACTTATAAAAATGTCAATTTAACAAATGCTCTAAATTACATTAAGTAACTCTCAGATTATTTAATTAGATTTGTAAAAAAGTAATCTAATCTATTAATTAAAATTAAATTACATTCAATTCAATTTGAATGTCTAATTTAAGTTAATTCAATATATGCTTTATTATGTTAAAAGTGTTGGCCCATGTCTTGGGGAGCAAAGTCCCTGCTGTCTTAAACTATTGACAATCACATGAACACTCATAAGACATAAAAAAAAAAACATATTAAAATGGCACTTACAAAACTCAACACTTGGTAAAATGGCACAGGTAAAAAGCAATCTGATCATTTAACTGATCAAGTACTGAAAAAATGCATGACATCACATCCGACAAGATACCTGTAATCAACTGTAAAATAAAAATAAATAAAAAAGTTGGTCAAATAATCCATATTAGTTATTCTACAGTGCATACTGGGAAGAGGGTAAATGGAACTTAAATGCTGCATAGTATTTTGTGATGAAGATGCATTACTTCTTGAAAGTTGTAAGTTGTCAGAACTTTGGGATCGTTAGTGGATGAAAAAACTATAATAATCAGATAAATCTTTGGTTATTTTCCAGTATTATTTACTTGTTGATGAATCATTTTTATAGTATATACAGCCTCTGTTTGATGGTGGAATCTGCTTTAGGAATCTTTTCTCTGAAATCCCCACCTGAAGAGGTCTATCATTATTCCTCATGCATCTCTGGAGTAATGAAGGCTCTCACCCACGAGAAAAAAAGCTAGGCTTTATTAAGTGCATGTCCAGTGTGTTATGAAAGCAAGATGCATGGCTCAGCAGCATGAGAAAGAGAGGGATGGAGTGAGAGAGAGAGAAGCGGAGAAAACAGGAGGTGAGAACGTCTCAGATTAACCTTTGCTTTCCTGGCATCAAAGAGAGTGCTGTCCACAGCAATCATGTCCGGGCCAGCATGTATTTTCAGTCCCTTCCCCACTTTTCCCCCATAAAGTGGCTCTGCAGCCTAGTTGTGTGATCTTGCTGTGAGTCCAACTCAAAATAAATAAGTCCAGCTGCTTTAACCAGAGCCATTCACACAGGAAGTCAGGGCATACTGTAGATAGGAGAAGCCTGTTTAAAATAAGAAACCGTCACATTGTCAGATGTACATTGTATATTTATATATTGTAAGATTTAAAGTCACATTGCAAGATTTCAATCCATAATTATGATAAATAAAGTTGCAACACTGAAAATGAAAGTGAGATTTTAATTTTAAGATAGTCATTTTGTGACATATAAACCCATAATGAGAAAGTTGGATCAATAACTGGATCAATAAAGTTGCAAATGTGAGAAATACGTGACATTGTCAGATGTAATGTCATATTGTATGAAGTAAAGTCACATTACAAGATATAAAGCCAAAATTATGCGAAATTCTTTTTTACTCTATAGCCGAAACAGGCTTCCGTAAATGAATTGGTTTTTTTTAGCAGTTAGTAGTTAATGAGACCTATTTTAGGAGAATTCATCTTGAATTAAGTTCTCACTTTCTTACCTCATTGGTAAACCATTTCTGTATTTCCAGTTTAAAGCACTTTTTTTTTGTTTTTTTGCATTAGCATTTTAGATTGTTTTATGCATCATAAAAAAAAAGTCCTCATAGTGTCCTTCTATGAATGGCCGTATCTTTGTTTTTGTGGGTGTGCTTGTGTTTTTATGTTGGTAAGAGAACTTTGGATCAGCTTTGTGGTGACTGCACTTTCCCAGTCTCTTTGTGAGAGTGGTGTGTGTGTGTGTGTGCACTTTCCCAGTCTCTTTGTGAGAGTGCTGTGTGTGTGTGTGTGTGTGTGTGTGTGTGTGTGTGTGTGTGTGTGTGTGTTTGTGTGTTTGTGTGTGTGTGTGTGTGTGTGTGTGTGTGTGTGTGTGTGTTTATGCACCTGTCACCTGTCCACCACTGCCGGCTACAGGGGAGAGACTGGTCTGCTCTGAGGCAGAGTATGGCAGGCAATGAGAGCATGTCACTACTATCTCAGAGCTCACCTCAAACACACTCCAGTCTCTTTATATACCTGCTCTCTTCGCTGTGCTGCCCACTCTCTTTGCTCTGTCAGTCCTGCTGATCTTTCAACTGATTTAACCTGTGATAGGTGTATCTTTACCATTCAGCTGTGTCAAATGATCTGCTTCCGTCTTATATTACTAACTACTAATATGCATCTCATGCCGGTTTAACCACTAACTGCAGTTTGTGGCTTGAATGCATGCTATTGCTATGGGATTAGATTTGTAGAGATATTTTCATGGTTCCAATATTTCAGTAGGCCATTATCAATATCGCAGCAAGAACTAATTTGCTATTGAACACACTCCTTTATTTAAAAAGTTAAATATTAATAGAATTATTAATAAATTACATTAAAGTGATGACATGTTGCTTTCAAGCATAATCAATAATTAAACATTGTTTCAAATAATTATGCAACTAAACTGTCAGTAATAAAGAAATAAATGAGTGTTTTTAATATTAATAATATAATTTATTAAGGACGTAATAGACCGCAACAGGTCTATGAAACATCCAGATCTGATATTTCACACATATGTGACAATTGACACCATTTATATTATACTTAACTAAAACATTTTATATTTTTAATCTTACTTTGGACTTGGTACAGAAGAACTGTTGCATTTCACATATCTAGTATTGTCTGAAGTTTTATAATATACAGTACATTCAAAGAGAAAGAAGAAACAATTTAAAGGGGAAAACAAACTTCAAAGTCAAATCTAAAAACCTTCATTTGTTAAGGTAACATAAGGTTTCCTGATTTTAGAGTTTTCATTTATACTTCCAAATTTCTCATTTAAATTAAGCAGCTTCATTCTCTCTCAAGTCTCAATATATGTATAATATATTTTTAAAAATGCTTTAGTTACGTTCAGTACTTCTGGCACAAATCTAATCCCTTTCAATGCTGTTTCCTCTTTAATGCTTGAACTTCAAAGTGCTTGCTAGTTTCTTGATAACATGCTATATTTAATGGAAACTACTAACTGAATGCACTGCGCTGAATAGATTACACGTTTTTTGGTGTCTCTAACCACTAACAACCAAACTTCTACTAACAACTAAACTACTACTGTGAACATCTCTGAATGTTACTGACCCACCGATACTAACAACTACTTTTGGCTTAAAGCTGCAGTAGGGAGTTTTGAGAAAACGTTGACTTAGCCTGAAATTTTGAACAAGCACAACTTACAGGTCCCAACCCCCCCTGCTCTCTGGCCTCCCTCCACAGCTCCTCCTCCTCCACCACAGCAGAAATGACTTATTTTGCAATACATAATGTAACTTTACACGTTGCACTCTTTCTATAAGTTATAAATAGCTAGTAAGATAATATAACGTAACTAACGTTACAGTATGTAAGTAATTATTCTAGCGATATGTAATGCTAGATAAGGTTTGCTAGTACATTATTTCGGCAACATGACAAGCCAGTGAATTAGCAGGTTTCAATTGTTGCTTTGCACAGCGCGTGGTATTTTATCTGTATGTTATGCGGCTAGAGTTTTGACACTGAGTCAATGGGCTCCGACGAGGAATTCACACCCACAGCGACTTCTACGAGTCAACGGGCGGGGAGAAGAGGGAGAAGAGGAAGCCGTGTGCTATTATATCTAGCCTACATAATCCTACTTTGTTTTATGAGCAGGTGCCCCTCGAGAAATTGGCAGTTTAGGTTGTTTCTCCGCCATTAGCACAGCTGTGGCACACCTGCAATCTCGAGTTTGAACGACGGTGCTGTGCAAGAGAGGGTTGTGATGATCAGAGCAGACACGAGCGTGATTGACACTGCTAAGGCATTCCTCCTGACTCTGATTGGTTGTTTCTGACTGGGAGCATGTTATTTCTGCAAATGGCAATAGGACCACTGGGAGGAGCCAGAGGAGCTTGATTTTTTCACAGATTATGTCTCATATTCTACTGTCATAATGACAGTTTTAACAAATATATGTAAAAAATACATTTAAAAAAAAGTTACTTACTGCAGCTTTAATGGAGCACTAAACTTGAATTAAAACACAGTTCATTTGGTACCTTCTCCAACTTCACCTCTATTTCCATTTATTTATATTACACAGCGGGCTCCTCAAGAGCACTAGTGCAATGCTTTTTCTACAGTAGTTTCATACAATGTTTCTTCGTTGTAAATTTTTCTAAATACTTAAACCTTGTTTACTTCCAGGGTTAAATCAGATTTTGATTCACAGATTTCCAATGTAGTCTCAGAAATTTGGAGCCCACTTCATATTTGATATGATATTAACTTAATTAAATAGTCTGGAGGGGATTTAGAGCTTGACTCAACCCAAGCCTTCCATCACAGACGGCAAGCCAAATATGTTTACCTTCATCTATCTCAAGGATTATATCTAGTGTGAACTTGTGAATTGCATGTTAACAGCCGGCCTCACCTGAAACTAACAAAAAGCGATGTGATGCATTCTGATGGTCTGATGTGCTTTTCTTTCTTTTAGCCCTAAATGATCATACTTGATTAATACACAGCGCTAATCAAGATGCTTGTTGATGAATCAGCTGTGAACATTAAGGGATAAAAAAGTCTCCCTGCAGATCATTTGCAAAACACCAGATTAACACACTGTCGGATCATCTGTCACATTATCACCCTTGCTCTGTTCCAAAAACTAGTGAGCTGCCTATAAGGAAGCAGCATTTTAAGGCATCATTTCGCTCTTAACGAGAAATTTTTTCCAAAAGATTGGCATCTTAATTTGTGCTGCCTCGTTAAGTCCAAATTTTAAAGCAGCCTTCCTCAGTTCAGTGGGAAAAAAGATGCAAGATTCAAGAGAAAGTATATAAAAAAATAAAAAAAAAATATAAAACAATATATTGTATTAAAAAAAAGTATTACTTAATATGTTTTTTATAATATTTTATTTCATACAAATGTAACAACAAAATTATTATTTACACAATATTTGTGCATACTATGCATATTTTATACTTTTAAGAATCTTGCACGATTAGCTTAGCGACATGCTTAACTCTATTGAAATTATGAATACATCTACAGTACTACCATGTGAGGCACATTTGTGTGGTTTGCAGAGTTGTTTCACATGTAGACTGTTCTAAATTGATCACTCATGAGGTTGTATTGCAGTTTGAAGGCTGCCTGTAGGAAGTAGACAAGAAAACAAACAACACACTTGGTTTTTGAATAGAGCTCCTACTAACTTGAAACCTTTTCAGCAACTTTACGGTCCTTTTTTAATATATCTGCATGAATGCGCTGCTGTTCTCTGATCAACTGTGATGCTACATCTTTACTTTAGCATTTCCTGCGCTCCTGTTGTTTCTCTGTATGCTAACACACATTTTTATCTTTGATCATACAATTTAAAATAAGAACTTGTATCAGCCGCTGGTCTCTCGCACATTCAGATTGGCAGAGAAACTTTGCTCTTACTGAGCAACTGCGTGCAGTTGACATCACCAGTGTGATAATTGCACAACTGCTATTCATGTAAAAGACTTCTTAACACCTGCATGAACGCCAAGAGAACATAAGTCCCACCCCATCTCAATGTAATATGTTATTCACTGCAGGATGTTGAGTGTCCTCACAGTTGTTGTTTTTTTATCTCAATGCAATTTGGCCAATTACACGTACCTACCTGTTCCCTCTTACCTCACATCTAGAGTTCTGTGGAGCTTATTATGGTTCCAAAGATTTATAATGATGAAACTGAGATAATAGCTATTTTGAACCCATTGCAAGTAAACAATTTGTATGCATCACCGGCAGAATAGTGTCTACTGTATGTGTATGAGAAGGAAAGATACAGACTGTAAAGTACAGCAGCTGTCACGGTGCCATCAACGGTGTGAAGTAAAACCATTAAAGGAAAATATATATTTCTGAGGAAGCTATAAAATGTCTCTCAGAGCTGCTCTATAGGGAGCAGGGGGTTGGAGCCACTGACTCCAGAATGGAGATAATATAACTGGAAATGTGACAGGATGGGTTAGGAGCAAAGCATCCAGCATTATACACATAAATGGCTATGCGTCATGGTGCAGACATATTTGGCTGTTTTGCTTCGCCTGACATTTGTAATGGCTTCGAGACTGTTTGTTTAGACTACAGAGGGATCAGAGAGGGAAAACAGCAGCCTTAACGCATTTCCTTCCCATCAGCCTGTGGATTACCCGACCGCCATTAGAGTCGATTGCAATGGCATAAACAGAACTTCATAAGATGGAGATCAAATGCATGCTGCTATTGAGTTGATTTTGCCGATTTCTGTGCATCACAGAACACAGCTGCCACGAAAGCTCTTGACAGTCACGCTTCTGCCTGAACTATGCAGGGAACTGTCCGTGGAGCTGACACAAATGAAAGCTGAGCTTTGGCTGTTAGGGGGCTTCAACCAAGCTGAAGCACTAGCCTGTTGTACCGTGATGGCATCTTTTGCGAGCACCACTGACGGGGACGTTGATAGCCGGGCTCTCACTCACTTTCAGTTGCTCCAACAGTACCTGTCACTGTCAGTGGCAATAAAACTAGGCTTTGGGGTAACACACTCAGACAGAATGTGATCAATTTGGTGGGCAAACAAAGTTGCTTGCCTTATCGAAATGGCTGCCATCTCGACAGCTGTCTGCATGCAATTTACGCAAGAGTCACAAGGATGCGATTCACAAAGGCTGACAGCTTGCACATAATGTGCACGCTCACTCGCACCTGCTGACATATATATAGCACATGTGTCACCTCCGAATGAAAGTCTTGAAGATTCACATTATTAAATGTACATACTGCAATCTAAGTGAAAAACATGCC
This sequence comes from Semotilus atromaculatus, assembly GCA_031834385.1. NCBI lineage: Eukaryota > Metazoa > Chordata > Actinopteri > Cypriniformes > Leuciscidae > Semotilus > Semotilus atromaculatus. The sequence goes on from JAULUF010000015.1 coordinate 14,039,245, forward strand.
GACTTACAAGCAAAAATTGCATTGCATATTTAATCTAACTAATGGGCAGCGGTTTTGAATAATATATGAGCTATGTCTCTATAATGGCGAGGGGACAAAACAATCAATTTTCTTTATGAAAGAAGGATGAAAATTAGTTAATTTATCCTTGTCGTTATTGCAGATCAAATTAGGAAAAGGCACACAAACTGGCAAGGGTAATTATGGAGTGAAAAGAGGTAGAGGTTTTTGGGGGAGTAACTTAAAGTTTATTAAAATGAAGATTTTGTCTCCATTATCACTTTAAACAAGTGGAAAATAAGGGGTGTTGTGCTCACAGAGGCGAGGCATTGTGGAATTTTTGGGGCTGGAATGAGAGAGACAAATGAACAGAAGAAAAGGAAAAAAATAGAAGAAATATCTGCAGGGCCCTCAAGGGAGAAGAGAGATGAAAAAATGACAGATGGACAAGCTCTTTCTTTAAAGCTATTAGAGTGGGCCACAGCCATGCAGTGAGTAAATGTCAGAGAGGAGTTTGATGAAGATAAGCTGAGTGAAGATTTACACAGCCAGCTGAATAGGGAAGGAACCAGTGTCCACTTCTCATCACTGAACTCTCACGGTATAAAGCTCGCCTTTCTGTATCTATATCGGAACCAAATTACGTATCTCACAATCTAGCCTCTACCTTCCTGATTGGCTACATTCAAGGAGACCAAAGAAAGTGGTGAGATAAAAAATAGATCCAGACATAAAAATGTTATGCTAATGGTTCCTCATATAGTACAGTAAAACAGGTTTGTACTGTCAGTGTAGCAGCAGGGAAACGATTTTCCAAGTAGTTGGAAGTGACAGCAATGATTTATCAATCAAAACACACTAATTATGTGAATTTATCACTTTGAAACACTTCACTTTTAATTTAATAATGAGTTACATGTACGATTTGCATTTGATACAAAAGTAACAGGTCCTAAATCTCAGAAGTAAACTGCTATTGCTGCTATTCGTGATGGCGAAACTCATTATTTGATGCATTTCTCACCTGTTTGTCTTAGAATAAATAGCCTTTGCTGAGCATCTTGCATTCTTCGCATCTCTTGCAATAAATTCACAGCACGAAAAAGCAAGTGCCTACCTGTAAAGTTTAAGTGGCACATTCAAAAAATGTGAAATGCAAAAAATGTTTGACTCACATTAGGTGAGTCAAACAGCAATCACTCAAACCAAATGTAAAAGCAGCTTAAAATTATTATCTGTCCTGCAATGCACAGGTTTGGCTGAGATATAGATTTAGAGAACATTTGGTGTGAAAATGTTTGAAAGCGTAATCAAAATACTCAGTTTTGGTATTTTTGTTGGGCACAAACAGGTGTACTCTGGGACTTTCAGTCTGGGGCAGCAACAGCACTCAACACTCTCTTTGAAAACACAGAAGATGCATTTTTAGATTAAATAAACATCTAGATGGAGCACAACTGATGGAGTGGAGTGCAACAGAACGCATGGGTCTTTAAAAGTTGAACTATTTTTAACTTGACAGTCACTTCTAAAACATGGTGTGGTGAAAAATGCTACACTGAAAAAGGGTACAACAACTTGTCACTGGAGCAGTACCCTTAAATGGACAACTTTGTACATTATATATCCCAATTTGTGCAAATCTTTTAGTTCATGATTAGATAATTCTCTAGTATTACAGGTATATACACTTGAGGTAACCCTATAAACCTTTTAGAGGTAAATAAAGTCAACAATAGAGCAGACAGAACTCGGTCCATCACCCACCGTCTCGCCCAAGTATTCAAGTACCCAAGCAGTCAAACTGACCAGAATTCAAAGTGGCAGCTGCAGTGAAAGCATCAGTTAGATGCTCAGATAACACTAAATAGTATTTGTTGGGTGCAGCAGGTTTAAAACTATAATTAAGGACTGTATGGTAGTTATTATACAGTGTGAGTTTAGTATCTGTCTTCGAACACATTTAAAGGTCACTATTCGGGCAGTGGAGAGAGAGCTAGAAGACTACTGGCATTTAGGAACAAAATAAGGGTGTTGGGAGAGTGTTGCGGGGCAGGGCTAGAAAGTAGAGAGCTGATGGGCTGACCCTGCGCGTGCCTGGCTCTCCATGCGCTCCCTGGCCTCCTGCTGCAAGGAGGATTGATGAGAATGGTCTGGCCACCAGACACTGGGCCAGATTACAAACACGACGCTTTGTCTTTGTACACCACAGCTTCTCGAGCATGGAGGCCCCACATTAATTGGTAGCAGTCCTCCGTAGAGAGAGTCCCCAGCTGTGCTGTTCACTTTCACTTCTCTCGTTCACTGACTCCTACTACAACAGAGTGTGTGAGTAACAGAGGGAGGCAGTGTAATTGTGTCAGTGTACATGTATATGTGTGTAGAGATGCAGTGACAACATCTCTGCATGCATTTTTGTGAGTTCTACAATGTTAACAAGATATAATGAATTACACTGAGCATATCTGAATCTCACAAATGACAAAATGACTCTTAAATGGTTGGTTTAACCAAAAATGAGATATTATATCATCATTTACTCACCCTCATGTCACTCCTAACCTGTATTATTTTCTCCATAGATGTAATGGATTTTACATTACACAAACTGTCCAGTCTATACACTTACACTAACCCCACCCCTACCCCCTAAATTTTTTTTGTGTGTGTGAACTATCCCTTAATTAGCTTGGAGAGTTAGAGGTTACCATTGAGTTACCATTTGCCACAAATGTACCATTGTTTTACTTAAGTAACTATATTTTAACATTGCTATTTTTGTAGTAAAACAATGGTAATAAAAATGCTAATCAAACACAAAAACATTCTTACTATATTAACATCATAGTTAATTTGCATAAGTCAGTCTTATTCTAGAAGAAGTTATAGCGAAACAGCCAACATTGCTTACAGTAGTTTATATTCAAAGCTGGGATTTTGGACTGAGGATGATTTTAGCAGAAGTTAGCAGAACGGCTAACTTTGCTAAGCCTTTTTTTTTTCTCTCCATACAATGAAAATTTCATTGACTTTCATTTCAAGGACAAAAACAGTTGAAACATGATGTTGGTAAATTAAGACAGAAATGTGATATATCTCTGTCCCTTTAAAAGTATTATTACATGATTTTAACATGATTTTAGTGTGAAACAAATAACCTACTAACCTTTCCTGTGCACATTTCTGCTTTTAAATACTTAAATAACCCATATCCCTAACCCATATCTTAGATTTTTTTAAAAAGCAAATAAGGTGAGAGTCGTGTGTGTGTGATGATAATCATCATCATTATGCCACAAATGCTTTCAGTTGAATTTAATTTGTATTAAATCTAGAATATTTCTAATGCACTTAAGGGGTGGCAGAGAGGGCGGAAAGGGTCCACATGACTGTGATTAAAGGTTTGAGAAGGATTGTGCTGCCTCATTCAGAGACAGAGCTGGACTCAGGCTCAGCACAGACTATAGTCAGCTGTGGAAATCATAGATGTGCCAGAGCAGCAAGTGCTCTCTGAGGTTTAGGGACAAAACACACCTTGATGCTCTCTATCCGCATTGGTTCTCGTGTCGCATTCTTCTCTCACGGGCGCTAGCTTTCAACGCCATCCAGGGAGCCTAGAGAAAGAAAAACGCCTTTGAGCGAGAGTTCTCAGCAGGAACCCGTCTATGTGCGCGACTGTATGTGGACTCTAGAGAGGCCCGCCACGTTTATTATGCTAAATGTGATTCTTGAATCACAGCGAATGGCTGCTAATGAAGCACGCGGGGTGCCTGGGCTACAGTAGTGTGACCTGCTGATTATTAGTGGAGTTGCAACTTCTCTTTCTGTCGCTCTGGCTACATATATATTAATTATTTTGGACTTGAGAAAGAGATGATACAGATCTGTATATGGGTGGATCAATGGGCAGGATCCATGTTTTCATACAGAGGCTTGTACAGATGCTTGCTCTCAGGCAGATTAGTACTAGGCCAAGAAAAAGCATAAATTAAACAAACATATATTGATTATCAGCAACAGCCAAAGAACTAGGATATAAACAGAGGAGGTATGCAAAAACGAGACTAAATTTGAAGACGAGAGAGAAAGAAGCGAGGCAGAGAAGGAAAGAGAGAGGTTGACCCAGTTTGCAGACACCATGCTGAGCTCCCAACCAGCCCTGCAATAAATAACCGGCTGCAGGCTGGCAGAGTCTAACAGCTGCTTGGTGGCTGTCTGTTCCTCCAGTGTCTCCTTTCGTCCCCTACTGCACCTGCCCTCACCTGCAGAGCATGTGTGTGTGTAGTCATGTGGTGGTCTGTGCGTCGACAGTCGACAGTGATGCTAAGTACTTTGTCACCCTGCCTTAGACTGATTAGGATGTAACCTGGAAACAGAGATGTTCATGGGACATGCACAACGACCACACACATCAACGTGACCTACAGAGAAATACAGTCTTTCTCACTCTAACCCTAGCAGGCACAAACAAGAAATGAGCAAAGCTTTGAAGACACTGATACATATGAATGTGATGAAGAGTCATCATCGCAAAAAACAAACAAAAATTGTAATAACGTCAGGTTGTCTGCACATTATTTTACTTAAAACACGGCTACTTACTAAATAGATAAAAATAAATAATGATTTATGTTGAAATATGTCAGAATAAGTGCTAGTACAAAACATAATATGCATATATATACATATATACACTCACCGGCCACTTTATTAGGTACACCTGTCCAACTGCTCGTTAACACTTAATTTCTAAACAGCCAATCACATGGCGGCAACTCAGTGCATTTAGGCATGTAGACATGGTCAAGACAATCTCCTGCAGTTCAAACCGAGCATCAGTATGGGGAAGAAAGGTGATTTGAGTGACTTTGAACGTGGCATGATTGTTGGTGCCAGAAGGGCTGGTCTGAGTATTTCAGAAACTGCTAATCTACTGGGATTTTCACGCACAACCATCTCTAGGGTTTACAGAGAATGGTCCGAAAAAGAAAAAACATCCAGTGAGCGGCAGTTCTGTGGGCGGAAATGCCTTGTTGATGCCAGAGGTCAGAGGAGAATGGCCAGACTGGTTCGAGCTGATAGAAGGGCAACAGTGACTCAAATAACCACCCGTTACAACCAAGGTGGGCAGAAGAGCATCTCTGAACGCACAGTACGTCGAACTTTGAGGCAGATGGGCTACAGCAGCAGAAGACCACACCGGGTGCCACTCCTTTCAGCTAAGAACAGGAAACTGAGGCTACAATTTGCACAAGCTCATCGAAATTGGACAATAGAAGATTGGAAAAACGTTGCCTGGTCTGATGAGTCTCGATTTCTGCTGCGACATTCGGATGGTAGGGTCAGAATTTGGCGTCTACAACATGAAAGCATGGATCCATCCTGCCTTGTATCAACGGTTCTGTGGCTGTATCAACGGCTGGTGTATCAACGGCTGGTGGTGGTGGTGTCATGGTGTGGGGAATATTTTCTTGGCACTCTTTGGGCCCCTTGGTACCAATTGAGCATCGTTGCAACGCCACAGCCTACCTGAGTATTGTTGCTGACCATGTCCATCCCTTTATGACCACAATGTACCCAACTTCTGATGGCTACTTTCAGCAGGATAATGCGCCATGTCATAAAGCTGGAATCATCTCAGACTGGTTTCTTGAACATGACAATGAGTTTGCTGTACTCAAATGGCCTCCACAGTCACCAGATCTCAATCCAATAGAGCATCTTTGGGATGTGGTGGAACGGGAGATTCGCATCATGGATGTGCAGCCGACAAATCTGCGGCAACTGTGTGATGCCATCATGTCAATATGGACCAAACTCCCTGAGGAATGCTTCCAGCACCTTGTTGAATCTATGCCACGAAGAATTGAGGCAGTTCTGAAGGCAAAAGGGGGTCCAACCCGTTACTAGCATGGGGTACCTAATAAAGTGGCCGGTGAGTGTATATACTGTATATATATGCTATATATATGCTATATATATACAGTCATGTTCAAAAGTTTGAATATACCTTGCAGAATCTGGAAAATGTTAAGTTTAACAAAATTTGTCTTCCGGGAAAGCAGTTGGTTCCAAAAGACAGTACTAAATGAAAAAAAATTACATAACATTTTTTGACATCTTCATCCTGTTCAAAAGTTAGGTATAAGTACAAAAACATAGGTATGTGTAGAGAGAGTCGTATTCCAAAGAGTCGTGTCATAAACATAGAAATAACCGACATTAAGAAAACACAGGGGACATGCCTGCGGTGAAAGTATGATTTTTTTTTTTTTTTTATGCATAGCCGACAGATAAATATTCATAAAAGCTCAAGGACAGCTCGCTCATATAATTCCATGTTGCATGTTGTCACTAGACTATATCTACACACATTCTCCCTCCTTTTCAGGCCTCGTTTCTCCTGTTCAGATGAGCAAGATGTGATTGTATTCTCAAAGTCAAAGCCACTATTCACCAGGGACTGACAGGATTCTGTATGCTACGTGTGCCAATGGATTCAGAAATTCCTGTTCTGTGTGCACACGTGTGCTGGAAGGTCCTCTTGCCTTTGTTGAGGGTCATGCCCCACCACAAACAATCAATCAATGAGCCCTTGAGCTTAGGGGTTATGCAGCCCACATTCCCTGTCTCCTTCAGGGAAATAAGGACACATTGTTCCCAGAACAGAGGTACACAAACACAGCAGGCCCAGCTATCGCATTCAGTAACACCCACCAATGGTCAGTGTTCCTAAAGTGGCTGCATGCATTACAACTCACTAGGGCTTGATGTTGCAGTACACACTAGTGGATTAATGTTTTAGTGCTTGCTAGAAGGTCTAATGTTTTAGAGTTCATTAGAACTCTAATATTTTAGTACCTAATAGAGGTCTGATGTTTTATTGCTCAGCGGTAGTCTAATGTTCTGCCGTTTTAGTACTCATCACAGGTCTAGAGTTTTAGTGGTCACTAGTGGGCTAGCGCTTTAGCACTTGCTAATGGTGTGATGTTTTAGCATTCAGCAGAGGTTGAATGTTCAAATCAACTTAAAAACAGTCGGCATAGTCTCCTGCATCCTTTTTAGAAGTGCAAAAGAAATTTAACATAATAAATTGTAATTACGATAATGTTTTGCATAATTTCCATTATGACAAAATTATTATGGCAAGATAAGAGGAGAAAAATTAGAACAAAGGAGAGTAAAAACCAATATGTCATTGAGTATTTTATGTTGCCATTCATCATGAATTACATCGTGGTGGAGGGCTGCACTTTCTGAAATGTCAAGCATGGCAAAAGCAGGTGGGAGCTGACTGTGATTAATCAGTTTTAACCAAAGCAGCATTCGTCATTGACCCTAAAGCAGAGTGAATCACAGGCTTTTAGGCTGTTTTCACACTCAATTTAATTGCTTGATCCGAACTTGAATTCAATTCCACCTCCGCAGGTCACTTATCACAATGTGTTATTTGGATTCAATCCATGACATTTGCATCATCAGTAAGTACCACCATGAGTTCTAACGGCTGCTTCCTACAACTGTGCCTATGTATCTCAAAATGGATATATCTGAATCTGTTGCTAATAATGGAAGGGCAATATACAGTACATCTTAAATATTGCATTGATTTTAATGTGGTCACAGAAAGCATCTCTGATCTTTTCAGGAATAAAAATAGCACAAGTTCAATTCATTTCCTCAAATCAGTTTAACATAATAAATACACACACAACTGCGAATAAGTCAAAACATTATGACCAGCCGCTTACTATTCTTTTGGTCATCTGCGTTCTGCTAAACAGCTCCGACCTGGCGGTGTCCTGTGGTATAGCAGCTGATCCTTTAAGTTCTGTAAGTTGCAAGGTGGAGCTATCATGAATCAGAATTGTTGGTCCAGCAGCCGGGCGTGATATTGTAACACATTCATCCCATAACCATCACATTTTCTTTGACCTTTGCCACAACACGCCTTCTATCGGTTTGGTCCAGGCGGGATAGCCTTTGTTACCCTGCATCAGTGAGCCTTGGACGCTCAAACCCCTGGCACCGTTTTTTTTTAATTGTTGCTCCTTTGACCACCATGGTCCTCCATGTTCTCACCATCGCTGTCCAGGAGCATCCCAGAAGGGCATGCCCTGTCAGAGATGCTCTGACCCCAGTCATCTGGCCATAACAATGTGGCCCTTGCCGAAGTTGCTCAGGTCTTTACTCAGGTCTTTACTGCATCCAACACATTGACTAGTAGAGCTGATTGTTGACTAATCATTTAATCTACTCAGTCAACTTGACATGTGACCTTGTTAGGAAATATTTTTCACAATTTTTAACTTTACATGTGTATAATGTGACTTATATATGAATATGTATATGAAAATTATCTCCAACACAACACACAGTATATATACTGCATATATACTGTATATATATGTTGTGTGTGTGTGTGTGTGTGTGTTATATAACATATTCAATATTATTGTTGATTGTTTTAATTTTTTGAAAAATATGGGAAGTCTATTTGGCAGCATTAGCTGTTTGGTTAAACTTTTAAAAAAGTAATTTCAAAGAAAGTCATAAATAAGATATTGCCACGTTTTATTGTTCCCTTTGTTTTACTACAACAGAATGCACAAAACAACAGCGCATGCATCCATATGCAGTGGTTGCATTGCAAATGATGCAAAAAAATTAATACAATAAATACAAGCTGCCAGTCCGAAGCAATTTCTGCAGAGACAAGCAGCAATTAATATGATCATAAATTAGTCATCAGTAGTGGTTCACTTTTACAAATTATATCTGATTGCTTTCACACCAATTACAAACTAGATTGGAGCACCAACACTGCACCAACAACTGTGAAAATCCCCTGGAGAAAGTACAAATAAACACAATGCCGCATAGTCCCATTGAATGAAGAGAATACACACACTTGTGTTGCTTAAGCTTGTGCGATGTAGTACACTCTTAATTAGGAGAGAATGTAATATGGATCCAGATGTGCTCATTATCAACCTCTGTGCATGCCAAATATACTTATTGGAGAGCCGACAGAGAAAATATTGTAAATGAGGACATTGATAGCATGCATCAGAACAATTCTTCACGTGAACAGTCCGTTCCAGAAGTGAAAATTGTAAACAGTCTGTTCAGAGCATTAGATGTGAACATGTGTCTTTGCTGTGTGTTTATGTTTCAGTTCGAAACATGACTCTTCTCTCAAAGGGCAGGCTGGCACTGCTCCTGTCTCGCTACGTTCCACCGGCAACATAATCAACATACTTTTATCTTATAGCCACTCATCTTGATGGAGGACTCTCTAATTGAACCCTTTGAAATCGTCTCAGGTTATGACTGTAACCTATGTTCCCTGAGAACAGGGAACGAGACAATACGTCATTCGACGCTATGGGGAACGCCTCAGGCGTGACAGGTGTCTGAAATCACAATCAAATCACGGCAATCACATTGACCGGCGACAGCCCGTGAATCATTAGCGCATGATTAACGAGCGACCTGCTAGTATATAAGGGCGCCTTGCAAACATGACAGATCACCTTATCGTCTGAAGGGACTGTATGGCAGGCAGGCCCCGAGGCATGGCAGGGAGACGTATTGTCTCGTTCCCTGTTCTCAGGGAACATAGGTTACAGTCGTAACCTGAGACGTTCCCTTTCGAAGGGAACTCGACAATACGTCATTCGACGCTATGGGGAACGATATACCCACCCCGCCATGCTGAGGGGAGTGTATGCCAGGTGGCAGTGACAACTGTCAGAACCAGCAAATTCAAATGAAACGCTAGAACCACTCACCCACAGGTCACACTGGGCTGTCAGTGACAGCACTCCCTATGGTCATAGCCCAAGCTAAGCCAACAGAAAACCTCCAAACATGGTTACATGAAAGGCCTACCTGGGCCTGCTCAGGGCCTGGAACCACAGCTTCCAATTTAGAAGGGGTCCCTTCTAGGGAATGTGGCTAGGGAACCCGAAGGAACCCCAGCCAGTCACTATTCAGGGGAACGTACTCACCCCGAAATGCCACCAGGACGGCCTGACCCGACGTCAGATACACAGACACTAGTCTGGCCACATCCTGTCTGTCCGAAGACAGAGCCTCTGGACATTTGCCTAAGTAAGGCATCCAGCTCGAGGGACTGCAAGCTGGCAGTGGAACCACTCGGCCCGGATCTCAGAGACGGGATATCCTGGAGAGTATGACTCAGTATAGTGCTATTCAACCCTTGCCAGCGAGGGGAGTTTCTCTACTCGATCCACGGATCAACCCAGTGTTTATGTTTCAAAACACTGAGGAGGCCTGTGAAGGCCTAGGGACTGATCTAACTGGGAGGCCTCACGAGAAGCCTACGACCATCTGACCAGACTCAGGAGAACGCGTGCTCATAGAGACCCTCGATGAGGGGAGCACATGGTCCACCTGGTAGGCAAAACCAGGCTGTAGGCAGGAAAAAGGTTCCGGGAGGGAACCAGTAGCAGAGAATGAACACTTTAGATGAGCCAAGGCGCAAGCTCGCCTTCAGCAGCTGCCTGCTAAGACCAGCTGAACTGATAGCAAGAGGCCACTAGCTTCCTGAACCCAGCACCGCTAGGAAACCACTCACAGGGAGGCCTGGTGAGGCCTACTACCTGAAGCCACAGTATGTGGTCAGCTTTCCTTCAGGGAGGCCTAAAGGGGCCTACTGCCTGATAGCGATAGTACGTGGGGAACTCACCCTCAGGGAGGCCTGGTGAGGCCTGCTACCTAATAACCACAGTGAATGTGGGAGCTCACCTTCCAGGAGGCCTGGAGCGGCCTACTACCAGAAAACAACACAGAATGTGGGAGCTCACCTTTAGGGAGGCCTGGAGGGGCCTACTACCTGAAAAACACAGCATGTGGTCAGCTTTCCTTCAGGGAGGCCTGGTGAAGCCTTCCACCTGGAAACCATAGTACATGGGATTCACAGTTTGTGGGAATTCTCCTTCAGGGAGGCCTGGTGATGCCTACTACCTGATGTGGGAGCTCACCATCAAGGAGGCCTGTGAGGCCTACTATCTGAAAACCACAGGAAATGTGGGAGCTCACCTTCAAGGAGGCCTGGTGAGGCCTTCTACCCAATAACCACAGTATGTGAGAATTCAACTTCAGAGAGGCCTGGTGAGGCCTTCTACCTGGAAACCACAGTATGTGAGAATTCAACTTCAGGGAGGCCTGGTGAAGCCTACTACCTGATAACCACAGGAAAAGTGGGAGCTCACCTTCAAGGAGGCCTGGTGAGGCCTTCTACCCGATAACCACAGTATGTGAGAATTCAACTTCAGGGAGGCCTGGTGAGGCCTTCTACCTGGAAACCACAGTATGTGGGAATTCAACTTCAAGGAGGCCTGGAGCGGCCTACTACCTGGGAATCACAGTATGTGGGAATTCAACTTCAGGGAGGCCTGGTGAGGCCTTCTACCTGGAAACCATAGAATGTGGGAATTCACCTTCAGGGAGGCCTGGTGAGGCCTACTACCTGAAAACCACCGTATGTGGGAATTCAACTTCAGGGAGGCCTGGTAAGGCCTTCTACCTGGAAACCACAGTATGTGGGAATTCAACTTCAGGGAGGCCTGGTGAGGCCTTCTACCTGGAAACCATAGAATGTGGGAATTCACCTTCAGTGAGGCCTGGTGAGACCTACTACCTGATAACCACAGGGAATGTGGGAGCTCACCATCAAGGAGGCCTGTGAGGCCTACTACCTGATAACCACAGGAAATGTGGGAGCTTACCTTCAGGGAGGCCTGTGAGGCCTTCTACACGATAACCACAGTATGTGGGAATTCTCCTTCAGGGAGGCCTGGTGAGGCCTTCTACCTGAAAACCATAATATGGGAATTCAACTTCAGGGAGGCCTGGTGAGGCCTACTACCTGATAGCAACTGGTCGCTGAGACTGGGTGATCGTACTGAGGCGGCTTTACAGGGCCAGCCAGCTGGGGACTCGCCTATCAGGGAGGCCTGGTTGAGCCTACTAGCTGAAAGCAAGTACATTCTGCTACAAGGAGACACTGTTGGGAACATACTACACCAACATAACTATTGGGCCCACATACAGGAGGCCTAATACGGCTAGCTACCTGATAGCGGCTATAAAGTATGTCCCATAACGTTGGGACTCACCTCCCAAGGAGGCCTGATTAAGGCCTACTACCTGTCGGTGAGTCAACTGCCGAACCACCAAGGCCAACCTCGATTAGAGGTAGGCTGGCCTACAGTGAACAGGGGGCTGCCCAGTCAAGGAGGCCTGCTGGGGCCTACTACCTGATGGCACAGCCTTGGTTGGCAGATAAGCTGTATACACAGCGCCTACAGCATCATGGTGCCTAATCACATTGCCCACGGCAGTGTACTCAGCAAGAGAGCTAGCACCCTTAAAAAACAAGGGGAGTACAACATACGCCACTCTGCCTAAACGGAGGCCTCAGAGTCAGGGGCCTACCATCTGAGCGCAGGGGCGTCAGCTCATGGCAATGCTCTGGCTTCAAGGGAGCGTGCTTTTAACAAGAAGTGAAGGCTTCTTATAGAACTTCCCGCTCGACCCGAGCCATAGTGGTGCGAGGTAGGATAATACAGAACTGAAAGTGAGGACTCAGACCTACCCTGAAACACAGGGGAATACTCCCACCTCACCCTGCGGTTTACCAGGGTGCGGGCCTGCCAGCGGCTCTAGGGGTGACAGAAAAATGTATCTGTGCCCAACCTCAGGGGGGCGGGGCTCGTTGAGCCAAGCACCTACAACCCGATGCTCGAGCAGTAGCTCAGCGAGGTAAGTGAAGCCTATACTGACGGCCGGTGATCCGAAAGCTAGTTCTGCACGGCAGGGCCAGGCAGAAAAGCCCAGTCTCTTCGTGATGCGAAAGACGGCCTAGCCCTGCTCAATAAAGACACATTGGACCAGGAGGCCTGATTGAGGCCTACCCAGGGTCTTTATAAACCATGCCTCTGCACCAAGCTGCATTCATCTTACCCCCGAATGCAGAGAAGGGGGCGGGCCTTGGCCTAACGACTCCCAAGGGAGGAGGCTGTCGTACAGGGACACTGAAACCAACATACATGTTAAATGAAGGGTCAGAGGCGGAATTGTAATTTAACAGAGCGCCTACCATCCCTGGCACAGCCTAGGCCAGCTACTGAGGTGGCCCTGGTGAGGGCCAGCCTGTAAGCATAGATCTACCTGAGGGCTCGGAGGAGCCACAGCCTTGCAGAAAAAATAGTTATTATTATTCCGAACATGGGCTGCAGAATCGCTCAGCCCACTGCCAAGACAGAGCTCAGGGGGGCGATGTACTCAGGAAAGAAGTCAGACGGTCCCAACTGTTGGACCGGACTAAGATCTATCTGAAGTTCTAGCGTCAGTCAAACTTCAATTAACTCTATGAGAGAGAGACCAACTACTCTACCCTGAGGTGGCTAACAGCCAACTGGCCATTACATATATAAAAATACATATACAGAAGAGAAGCCCAAACCACTGGAGCTTCTTAGAATCGTTATAGCCACCTAAAGGGGAACTTCAGGGCCCTAATAATCCAGAAGACTTCTCTTACCTTATTACGTTGACATGACCCCATAGCTCTATACAGGGAACGAGGTCTGTAGAGAGATACATTTCAGAATTTTCATTTCACAGAAAATGACCCCTAAAAGACCAAACAGCTCACCTGCGGCGTGCGGAGTGAAGACTCGCCAGACAGTTCTATATGAACCTGGGGTCCACCCCTTACAAGCCTGGAAGAGGTGTTCTCACTAACCCAAGCCTAGGCGGGCCATCAGAACATCGTTCTCATCATAGGCCCATCCCCAGGCCTGGTGTGATCACACTGGGGAGTCAGTAAAGAAAGGAGAGGGCCAAATTAATGACCGTCTGGGGAGGTTATCCATCACCGACGCTGTGTGCGTTTGCGCTGGATAACCTCCCTCAGATCCTTCTTATTGCGGGAGTCGCGCCTTCTCTGCGTCCTGCTCCGACGCGGAGGGGGCGCACGAGAGGCGACGCTGGCTCGCTGGCCCTGTCTATGGCCTTCAGACCATGAAGGACCAGGACCTCCCGCTTGCCTGGGCGTGGACGTGGATCTCAGCGGTATACAAGATTTAAACGCTGCTGAGCGCGCCCTCGCCTCCCTGAACTTCCCCACCACCGCCTCTACGGAGGTGCCGAAAAGTTCAGAAGGCGAGACCGGCGAATCGAGGAGAAAGGCCTTCTCTTTCTCCCCAATGCCGGCTAAACTTAGCCACAGATGCCTCTCCGTGGCCACCATCGCCGCCATCGACCGACCGATCGCGGCAGCAGTCTGTTTGGTGGCCCGGAGCGCAAGGTCTGTGGTCAGGCGCAACTCAGCCACCGCCTCAGGGGTCAAACCTGCCCCCTGGTCGAGATCCCCCAGCAGGTCAGCCTGGTATGCCTGCAGCACCGCCATGGTGTGCAGGGCAGCACCAGCATGACCTGCTGCCGTGTATGCTCTGCCATTCAAGCGTGCTGTTGTTTTTAGCGGCTTGGATGGCAGGGTTGGAGCTTTCAGTGTCGACGCCCGCCCAGACACGAGATAGTTCGCGAACGTCTCATCAATGGGCGGCATCGACACATACCCATACTCTCGGATCCCCTCAACATCAGCGAAACTAGCCCGCTGATGTTGGTGAATACGAGCCGAGTATGGGTTCTTCCATGCCTTCTCGACCTCAGTGTGCAAGTCAGGAAGGAATGGAAGGCTCACCTGAGCTGGTGGTTTATGGCCGGGGAGAAACCGATCGTCGAGCCTGCCACGAGCGGTCTCTCCTCTAGCGCGCTGCCACGGCAGCTGCAGCCTGCAGGCAGCGCGCTCCATAACATCCAGCAGCTCAGCATACACGGGGCAGGGTGGCTGAGAAGGTTCAGGATCTACCCGATCAGAAACCCCCTCAGCCATCTCCTGCGCGTCCTGAAGAGCACTAGCTGCAGAAATATTAGGAGAAACAACTTCCTCATCAACCTGCAGCTCACCCTCGTCAGCCGTCGAATCATCTGAGAGGTTTACAGCCCTCTCAAGGCGATCGACGAGCTCCATCTGGGAACCCCATGATGCAAGCCGCCGCTCTGCCTCAGCGCGAGCGGGACCCGAACCACGAGGTCCAGATGCTGAGCCCTCTTCACTCGTGAAGAGGGTCAGACGAGAGCGGAGCGTTTTCAAAGAAAAACGCTCACAATTTGCACAGAGGGCTCCCTCGAGAACCTCCCGTGCATGCTCTTCACCCAAACAAAACACGCACAGATCATGTGTGTCACCTGGTGTCAAATATCTAGGACACGGGTCTGCACATTTCCTAAAGGTCTTAGCCTTCTCTGTACGTTTCATTTTACCTGATCTCCGCTTTTGAAGTGAAAACAGACAAACAGTCCCTGAAGACGATAAGATGATCTGTCATGTTTGCAAGGCGCCCTTATATACTAGCAGGTCGCTCGTTAATCATGCGCTAATGATTCACGGGCTGTCGCCGGTCAATGTGATTGCCGTGATTTGATTGTGATTTCAGACACCTGTCACGCCTGAGGCGTTCCCCATAGCGTCGAATGACGTATTGTCGAGTTCCCTTCGAAAGGGAACTATTTGTTGACTGCTTTATTATGTTGATTTTTGCCTCTAAAAATTTGCAGTATTGAAAGGAATAGTTCATCCAAAGATGAAAAATCTGTCATCATTCTAAACTTGTATGATGTTACAAAAGAAGATAAAAAAAATAATAAAAAAAACATACAATGAAAATCAATGGGGTGCACTGCTTTCTGGACCCACTGACTTTCATTGTATGGACAAAACAATTGAAACATTTAAAATATCTTCTGTGTTCAACAGTAGAAAGAAAGTCATACAGGTTTGGAACAACTTGAAAATAAATAATTGTGACAGAATGTACATTTATGGCTTTATATCTCTTTAAATGTACTAGCACAGAGATCATAAATAAATGCAGCATAAACTTACAGCTGACAAACATAGTCACATAGATCATTTGCAGTCTGCATCCTCATATGCTCAATAACTCATCGATGTATATGCTAGCCGGTATATGCACACCTGAGATAGTGAGATAGTGGGTAGAAAGAACCATATGTGTTGTGACACCCTGTCGCCTCTGCCTGCCTGAAAGCAGGAGATAAGTGCAGAAAAATTATGGCGGGAGCTAGCAGAGAGGCTGGCGGAATGGAGAGAGAGAAAGTGAGAGAGACAACAGTGGCTAAAGCCATGAAGACACAGACAGATCAACAGATAGAGTGTAGCGTGCCACCTGTGTAATGCTTGGCAGCTGAGAGCTGTATTGTGCTCCTCTCTTTATTTGTTTCCTGAGTTATCTGGAGAGCGGATTTTGGAAGTTCAATCTTGCTGATAATAAAGGGAGGTAATGAGGACTCCAGCAGCAGACAGCTGCAGAGCCAGCAGTATAGAGCACATGGGAGCAGCCTCCTTAATGCTGTCAGACACACACTGAGAATAGTAGCATGTATAGTCCTCTCTTAGTCAATAGTGTTCAACTGACTACTAGACTATTGGGGAGTTGTGGTTTACATTAGTTTGCTGCATTTTGAAACATAGCTTCATGGCCCACTTAGGAACTTTTATTCAGCAAGGATGCATTCAATTGATCAGAAGGGCCAGTTAAGACATTTATGTTACGTGTTTATTACAAATAAATGCTGTGTTTTTTAATAATAAGAAATGTTTCTGAAGGAATTAATTTCTTTATATAAAATGTTTTAATAAAATGTATAATTTGCAATTATTATTGAAGACCAGTCCAGATATGTTCAAAACCTCATTTTGCCTAGGGTTTCCAGTCTTTTAGAGGGCAGTTTATATTGAATTTGTCTCATAATGGAAGAAGTGATCGATAAAGAAATGAGTTAAATGTATTAAATTGGGCTATAAAACATAGAGGACTTAGAGAATTGACTCTGAAACCCATATAAACACAATGGATCTTAAATACTGAACTATTTTGTGTCCAACATGACTCATTGGCTCTTTTGGATGCTGGATGGTCATATTCACCCGAAAGCACCATCTTAATGCTGAGTGCAAATGTCTTCAGGCTAATTGTAGGCAGTATTATGTCTGTACAGACTTTCTAAAGGGAGCAGGCATTAGTAAGGCTAAGAGTCTCCCATCGCTTTAACGCTGGACCCGGTCCAGCCCTCCTACCCCTCTGACCGGAGGCTTTGCTCCACTTCCACTTCTATTTTTAGAGCCTGCTTAAACAGCAAGACGGTGTAGCCTGGCCTCAGTGAAACGGGCTAATATGCCCAGCAAAAGCCCAGAGTATGTTGTAATGATGTTTGCCAGGCAACCTTTGCAGATCGTGTGTGGTCCTGTGCATGGTTTTGACAGCGTTGTCGGATGAGCGTAGACGCCACAGCTGGACTCGCATCACATGTCCCGGTTAAGTGAGATAAATGGCACGGTATTCTCTACTAACTGGGAGCTCCGCTAAAAGGCCTCCCACATGCAATACACTATGTAATGATCATAAACTCTCGCCCCCGCACAAGTACACTCACTCGGCGCGCTCACTGGTGTGTGAAGGCTCTTGGAGTGTAAAGTTCTTTTAAGGAAGCCCTAGGGAGACGGGTTCATCTAGAGAAGAGATCGCATCTCCCATCATCCCTAGCCTCTAATGGATTTGTTGTGTGACGGGTTGAGAGAGGCCCTTGGAAGTTTCCTAGAAGCATCTTTTCCAAGAGGTGAGTACTTCAAAGGTACGCAGAGCTGTACTGGTCTTTCTGTGAGAAGGTTAATGCTGTTGATTGGTATAGATGGAGAAGATAGATTAGTGGATGGGGAATAGGAATGCTACTGTACAAGGTACAGTATAGGAATGTAACGAGGTTAGATGTTGTGGGAAGAAGGTGGGAACCGGCGAACATTCAACAACTTTAATAAATAAAATGAACAAACAACAAAATGAAAGTAAAAGACAACAGCCCCTCACGGATGACTGCTGTCACATATAATAACACAAGTCCAGGCCTGTCCTCTCTCGATCTTCACTGTCGTCGCTCCTTTATGCTTCCGCTCCTCCGTGAGAGATACGAGACCATTATCTCATCTCATTATCAATCACGCCACCGGCCTCGCGCCGCTCTCTCACGGACCTCTGCCTCGTCGTGCTCGCCACAAGGACCAAGTAATGGCATGATTAGGTCATGTCCACTTTAATTCAAAGTGAAATTTCCAGTCAGCGGCGCGTTCAGCTTTATCTAAAACACATAAATGTAAATAAGCCTGCAGTGTTGCCTGTTGTACTGTATGTATCACAGCAGGGCAGAAATTAAATGTCTGGTGAGTGGCACTAAAAGGTTAATGCACTGTTGCATTTGAAACAACATTCACCCACACTTAACCCTACTCTAAACCTAACCGATTGTGTTAACAAAAGCAAATGTGAGATAAAAACACATTTTCTAAAGCAACATGCCATTTTAACTTGCTTCTACAAGGCTTTGAGTTCTTTAATCGTGACTCGTGTTTCATGGTTCAAACAAAAGTGTAAAGGAGGGTGCACACTGTGTGATTTTGGCCGCGATTTGGCCGTCTGAGACAAATTTAGCAAATCCTAAAGGAATCCTCTGATCCTATCTGACGTCTTTGAATGTTAGTTTGACATGTTCACCGACAGCCGATTAATGACCGTTGCGATCAAATTTGACCTCCGGCGAAATTCTGGCAGTGTCAGAAGATTTGACTCACAGTCCTGCGGTGTGGCTTCTCCTAAGACGGACGTCAAATTGTCTTTGTTTTACAAAGACAAGCCGTGACCAAAATGAACATGAGAGATTTCTTTGTAGCCACCATTTCAATCCAGTGTGTAATACAGCTCACTGTCACCGAACGTGTCATTGATTGATGATGTAAAACTCCGGACAAGTTTAGTTGCGTGCGTCCGTTTTTAACGCGTCTTGACTGTTGCACAGTCTGACATTTATGACAACTGAGATCTTACAGTGAGTCATGGCTTACAGCGAGGATCATGTTCGTACAGTCTGACAAGCAACAATGTAAAGGACGATAATAAATCGCACAGTGTGCACCCGACTTAAGACTGGACTTCTACTAAGTCTGAACTCGAGAAACCTAACCTATATAATAACTGTAATAAAGCAATAAAACATCTGAAGAGTAGATCTCAAAGAAAGGGCACAGAACTCCATCTGGCCCAATATTATCTCTTCCTCCCAAGCTGAGCCACCGTCACCCCATTCCCTCTCCTTTTCCTCAGGCAATCAGTCATGCATATCTCACAAATCTACTGTCTCAACTTGTTGATGTGTGCTCAATATAAATATTTTTGGTGCGTGGTCTCACTCCCCCATCAATAGAACAGGCCAGAATAAAGAAAAAAAAACTTGTTCTTCTGATATGGGTGATGACTAAATAAAGATCTTTGATAACCATTCCTTTTCATCCCCCCCAAAAATGGTGATGAATGGGGATTTCATGCCCCAAAACCCTTTGGGGCACTAAATATTTGGGTTCTAAATTTTTTTGCTCCATTTGGGCATTTAAAGGGATTTGGAAAACTACTCAAGAAAGCATCTGTAAGCAGATCTTCCCAGACAGTTGCTGTGTGTCTCTCTATTGCCAGATGTGGGACCTTTTGATTGCTGTCTATCACTGACTTAGCAAGTTGTATGAACATGACTATGAAAATGACACTTTTTGCTTTAAGTAAGCATGTAGCAGCAGACTTAAAGGTAAATAGTTAACCCTGTATCATCTGTCTAAGATCAGAACTGGCAAATTTGTGTCTGTGAGATCATGACTAGACCGAAGCAAGACTGCGTCACCGGGTCCCTAATGAACGAATAACTAAAAATTATGGGATACCATAATTGGTTGTGTGATAAAAATGTCAGATGCATCAGTTTACAAATCATACACTACGGTAAAAGCTTTTTGATGTCATAACATAGTATTGTACCACATGAAAATAAGTCATTATTAATGACAATCTGCCCATGTAATCATAATTTGTGTGAAAAGGAATAAAAGTTGTTGGTGTTTTATTCAACTGGAAACCGCAGTGAATTGTACATGCAGATATGTTTTTTGAGCTTTGCAAAAATGTAGGTAGAGGGGGAGGCACTTTATTTCAATGAGTCTGTATTGCTTTAATTGTACTTACAAGACACTAAAAAGCAGGATATTCAGACAGAAATAACCCAACTGGTTTTCCATTAGATACAGTGTTTAGAGTGGGAAAACTGGAGAACGGGAGCAACAGAGAGAGGCAGACACGTTGACAGAGACCTGGATTGAAAAAGAAGCGTGTCGGAGAGGCAATCAAAGACGGACAGTGAGCGTTTGAATTGTCTATTTGAAATTTCATTCGGTGGAAATGGGATGACGGAGCAAAAATAGCTGGAGAAAAAGAACAACACTTACAGATGGACAATGATGCAGCAGTTTATGTTCTTGAATTTTGGATTTCTTCAGGCATCCAGCTGCCTGGCTATTTAGCATTAGCATCTAAATCAGCCCTGCAGCACTATGCAAACTCGCCACATATGGGTGCAGACACCCCTTGAACCAGCTCCTTGTAGTTGCATAGCGCACCCCTATAATTAAGGGATAATAAGTTTGCATAAAAAGTCATGCAGCAGCATTCCTTCAAGGAAACGCGATGTCTAAATGTAAATGTGCAGATTTAAAACACGGTTAAAAATATTTATGGATTCATCTCAGGTCAACGAAGACACACACTCACACCGAACACACACACACACACACACACATACACACACACACACACACACACACACGCACACTCACAGAGGCGCTGAGCAAAAGGGTTTCTGAGTGCAGTATTTTTGCAGCTTTAAGCAATTCCCAGTCCTCTGTCATGCTTAAATACTTTTTCCATGTACCTCCTCCCTCATCCTCCAGGCACTTCTAGGAGAAGGACAAAATAAAATGACAGAACATTCAGATCCAGTGTGCTATTTTAGACCGCTAATCCAAAGTGTTGTAATACACCGTACTCTGCCCAATACACCTGTATGCATATTTATGTTTGGCATTTAGCTTACAGGTGAATTTTTATGTGTCTTATTTAGTTTTCCATTTACTTATTATATAATATAATAGATAGATAGATAGATAGATAGATAGATAGATAGATAGATAGATAGACATTTAAAATTATATTTTAATGTAATTTATTCCTGTGATCCTATGATCATCCTTGCTGAATGATTTCCTTAAAAAAACTCTTACTAACTCCAAACTTTGTAAATACTGTTTTTAATAGCTGCAGTTGTTTGCATAGAAATGTGTTTTCCATCTCCTTTTTTTTTTTGTTGTATTTATTTTTTGAAAAAAAGTATGGCAAGCAAACTGGTTCATTATCACTAACTAAGGAAGGAAGGAAATAAATGCATTTCTCTGTTGTCGTTCCTGTGCCTGCATGGTCAATAGACTGTGGTGGTATGGAGTGGCAGTGATGATCTACAGTCTCGTCTTCTCGGCAGATGTTTCTATGAAAATCACATAGTGGGGTTTATCTCTTCAGGGAATCCGTCTGTTATAGATGTCAAGGTCAGTGTGCTAAGCACAGGTCATTGGCCAACTGTAGCATTCTGAGCAGGCATTGTCAATGGTGGCATTTCTTCTGCCTCGTTTGCCTGATGCAGTCATACAAGGACACAGCATTGCACGAAAGGTCGAAAGAGTTCACTCATGTTATCCCGGGGTCCCTAGAAAAGACCACACTTGTGAGTCTATGATAAATAAGAACATCCAATAATATGTGAAGGAAAAGTCATTTAAAGATCTAGTTAAAAATACAAGTTAAGTTTTGATTTAGGAAACAAATATTTAAACATTATACAGCCATCAAGTAAAAAGTAACCTTCACAGCAGAAATGTTTCAGCAGCTCAGTTTCGGACACAATGTTTCTGAGTCTTTTAAGGACAAGCCTTCGGTCAATTCTCAAGTCAATTGCCTACGGGTCTAAAGGGTCTTAGGTCAAATTTTTTTTTAATGCTCCCAAGAGTTTCCATCTCTGCCTTAAACCTTGAATATATATGAGACTAGAAATCTTCATCTTTATTTCGAAACATTTTACTTAGTCCCACAAAAACATCAACATTTATTTTAATTCAGAAACTGCCATTTTCATCAATGCACAAATAATGAAATAGGCTATTGTTTTTAAGGAAAATACACTACTCGAAAGTTTGTGGTTAAAAAAAGTTACAAATGTATATTAATACCTTTATTAAAGGTGCAAAGATGCATTAAATCGATCAAACTTGACAGTCAAGTCATCTATGTTACAAAAGATTTCTATCTCAAATAAATGCTGTTCTTTTGAACTTTCTATTCATCAAATAATCCTGAAAGAAGTAGCATGGTTTCCACAAGGATATTAAGCAGCGCTATTGTTTTCAACATTGATAATATTAAGCAAAATGATACATTCAAAAACATTAAAAAAGCTTACCATCCCCAAACTTTTTAACATTATTATTTTATTTTATTTCATTTTTAATGTAAAAATATTTGGGCACAGCACAATTAGTTAATTAGTAAAATTTTTAAAAATTAAACAATTTTATCACATGCAAACACATACTGAACTTTCCTCAAAGTACTGGATTTTTGGATTTTCTGAGCGTCTTCAGTGACTGTATAATCTTTCTATACATCCAACCAGTGGCGGCGTTTCGCAAAAACCTAGAGTATGGCATTCCGTCTGGGCATGTAGAACTCGGTACTTCTAGGGGGGTTTTGTACAAATTTTTTTACATTTTAGAGATAAATGTATTAATCTGGTGCACTTTGAGTCCCCCGAATCCGCTGTTAAAAATAAATTATCCAAACATATGATATGTTTCTCTGATTTAGATATCTGATCATCGCGGTGTTATCAGTGTTAAGCATGATAATATGAATAAAAAATGATGGAAAATAGTGCATGTTTGTGCGGGTAGTGATTATTTTTAATTTAGCTACAACAAAACTTGTTAATTATTCAACAAGAGAAATAGGCAGTTACTCCTCATTGTGCAACACAATTCGGATACTACATGACAACTTACTTACAGTGCTTGACTTTTTCGTGAAAAAGGAATGAAGAGTTTTTTGCCGTTTTGAACTCTATGAAACTGATGGATTGGGCGCGGGTCCGAGCATGGGCGTGTCGTAGTGTACGAGTGACTGATTACCATGGAAATGTGAAAGTCACGTCGTAGACACACTTGCCCTATGAAAAAGTGCGGGTGACGAATTTACATTTTAGAAAAAGTGGGAAACCATGTTGAATTGCTCCAGCATCATATTATGTAAACTGCATTTATGACAAAGAACGAACTACACAGATGCACATATCATAACGATCTATCAATAAATGCACACACGTTGGCTGCTTTTGTTTTGACGCTAAAGCTGCGGAGATAATACTGGGAGGAGCCTGTTTCATCTTTTAAAGGTGACCACGAATTAGTGTAGCCTACAGTTAATAGTTAATAGCACATTTTTAGGGGGGCTGGGTGGAAATTTAGGGTAGTTAAAGCCCTCCTAAAATCTTTAAGGGGCATGTTTAATCTGAGCTCTGACTGCTAGGGTATGGCAACTGCCATACTCTGCCATACGCAAACGCCGCCCCTGCATCCAACATGAACTGAGTGCATCAAGTCTGTTTTCTGGCTGTCTGTAAACATCTCTGATATAGTGTCTAGAGCAAGGTACTCCCTATCTCATCAAAGCCCATGCTATTTAAATCAGCCCTTCTCTCAAGTACTCGGCTCATTTTGCCCGAGTTGTGCTTTTCTTCGCTGTCATTTCGCTCTGCTCCCTCTCATTCCCTCCTGCCTTCAATGTCTGGCATATGACTCACAGGCAGTTGGCACAGAGCATGTTAGATGTTATTGCCCTCCTATCGGCCCCCGGTGCCCTGGGAGTTCTGTTCTCTTTATTGGTGGGTGGTAAGCGGTATAGTGTTTTCTAAGTACAGACGATTTTCAGCCCAATACCACTGCCTGCTTGGTAGACACACACGGGAGTCAAAGACACTCTTGTAGGTCTGCCTTCTTTTCAGTCAATGATTTAAATCTGAATGAATGTCAATCTGAATGTCAATCTGGGTTCCATCATGGTGAGGAGTGGAGCATGAGCTTACAGGTCCTTCTCAAAAAATTTGCATATTGTGATAAAGTTCTTTATTTTCCATAATGTAATGATAAAAATTTAACTTTCATATATTTTAGATTCAGTGCACACCAACTGAAATATTTCAGGTCTTTTATTGTTTTAATACTGATGATTTTGGCATACAGCTCATGAAAACCCAAAATTCCTATCTAAAAAAATTAGCATATTTCATCCGACCAATAAAAGAAGTGTTTTTAATACAAGAAAAGTCAACCTTCAAATAATTATTTTCAGTTATGCACTCAAAACTTTTGCAGAAATGACTGCTTCAATGCGGTGTGGCATGGAGGCAATCAGCCTGTGGCACTGCTGAGGTGTTATGGATGCTTCGATAGCGGCCTTAAAGGGTACCCCGACTAGTGTGGCATGTTGGCCTTATAAGATTAACGTGGGCGTCAGCTATAAAAAGGTGATACAAAAACACTCCAAATGTTTTTAGTTTTATTAAAAAAAAGCCGAAAATCCGTTCACTCGTAGGCCGCCATTGTTATTTACGTCTCAATGCATTCTGGGTAGTGACGTGTAAAGGTTGTAGTCGGTTGAGCCTAGCCGCTGTAGCCGCTTCGTTTATTGTTTTTCTAACGTACCGGATAGCTAGCTAAGTTTTGACAGTAGTGAGATGAACACGTCTGCCGTTCAGCCTTTTCAGTTTGAACCCGAGCGCACCGTAGGCTTAAATCAAGAGAATAACGCGGTTTCTGTGCGGCAACTGCTTGCCAATGCCAAGCGAGAAAGACCGCGTTTGCTGTAAAGAGCTTAGTGTAGTCTGTATAGTCTGAGATTTCAGATTTTAAATATGTAGTGCACGGCAATTTAGTGCAATGGTAATTATTAATATTGTAATTGTAAGATTGAAAATGTACATGAGGTAGATGAGCAGAATAGTGTTGACTTTGTTCAGTGTAAAAGGGGGTTGCACACCGGTCCGGACGAGAAGCGCAGTGCCGCGCCGCGTCTCTGACAACTCGAGGTATCGCACACCGGACGCGCACTTTGTCAGTTTATGGCCAGCAATATTGTTATGTTTAAGGACATTATGGAAATAAGATCATGTCTGTACTATGTTATGATTGTACTGTACAATTAAATACAATCGTTGCTTATTAGTCTGCAGTCTGAATTCACTTTGCCTCAGAGCGTCCGTTAACTTGCTCAAAATTCGGTAACATCAGCAATTTTCATTCAACCAGCCGATTTCTGTAAATGAATGTAAAACTAAATGTATATTGCTGCGCAGGGTGAAGTCAGTATATACATTAACAACGATTTGAGACAAATAAATGTAAATTTAATATAAACCTATGTAAATGGTGCTCTGTGGCGCGGCAGGATTTTGAACAAGATCCGAGAGGGTATTTCTATGCGTTCAACTACATAGTGACAGCTTAGGGAAAATAAAGCAAACGACGGCGGTAGATGACTTATTAAATTATTTATACCGTACGATCGTCTGATCTATAGCCTACCCAGGACAGCTGCGGACAAAAAGTGTATAGCTCTTTACAGCAAACGCTCTCGTTCTCGCTTGGCATTGGCAAACTGCCGCAGACACCATCTATTTTGCCCCACTCTCGCTTCTGTAACTCTTGAGTAGGCCTATCGTTATCCGCGTTATTCTCTTGATTTAAGCCTACGGTGCGCTCGGGTTCAAACTGAAAAGGCTGAACGGCAGACGTGTTCATCTCGCTACTGTCAAAACTTGGCTAGCTACAACCTTTACACGTCACTACCCAGAATGCATTGAGATGTAAATAACTATGGCGGCCTACGAGTGATCGGATTTTCGTCTTTTTTTAATAAAATCAAAAACATTTGGAGTGTTTTTGTATCACCTTTTTATAGCTGACGCCCACGTTAATCTTATAAGGCCAACATGCCACACTAGTCGGGGTACCCTTTAAGCTCATTCAGAGGGTTGGGTCTTGCGTCTCTCAACTTTCTCTTCACAATATCCCACAGATTCTCTATGGGGTTCAGGTCAGGAGAGTTGGCAGGCCAATTGAGCACAGTAAACCATTTACCAGTGGTTTTGGCACTGTGAGCAGGTGCCAGGTCGTGCTGAAAAATGAAATCTTCATCTCCATAAAGCTTTTCAGCAGATGGAAGCATGAAGTGCTCCAAAATCTCCTGATAGCTAGCTGCATTGACCCTGTCCTTGATAAAACACAGTGGACCAACACCAGCAGCTGACATGGCACCCCAGACCATCACTGACTGTGGGTACTTGACACTGGACTTCAGGCATTTTGGCATTTCCTTCTCCCCAGTCTTCCTCCAGACTCTGGCACCTTGATTTCCGAATGACATGCAAAATTTGCTTTCATCCGAAAAAAGAACTTTGGACCACTGAGCAACAGTCCAGTGCTGCTTCTCTGTAGCCCAGGTCAGGCGCTTCTGCCGCTGTTTCTGGTTCAAAAGTGGCTTGACCTGGGGAATGCGGCACCTGTAGCCCATTTCCTGCACACGCCTGTGCACGGTGGCTCTGGATGTTTCTACTCCAGACTCAGTCCACTGCTTCCGCAGGTCCCCCAAGGTCTGGAATCGGTCCTTCTCCACAATCTTCCTCAGGGTCCGGTCACCTCTTCTCGTTGTGCAGCGTTTTTTGCCACACTTTTTCCTTCCCACAGACTTCCCACTGAAGTGCCTTGATACAGCACTCTGGGAACAGCCTATTTGTTCAGAAATTTCTTTCTGTGTCTTACCCTCTTGCTTGAGGGTGTCAATGATGGCCTTCTGGACAGCAGTCAGGTCGGCAGTCTTACCCATGATTGCGGTTTTGAGTAATGAAACAGGCTGGGAGTTTTTAAAAGCCTCAGGAATCTTTTGCAGGTGTTTAGAGTTAATTAGTTGATTCAGATGATTAGGTTAATAGTTCGTTTAGAGAACCTTTTCATGATTATGCTAATTTTTTGAGAAAGGAATTTTGGGTTTTCATGAGCTGTATGCCAACATCATCAGTATTAAAACAATAAAAGACCTGCAATATTTCAGTTGGTGTGCAATGAATCTAAAATATATGAAAGTTTAATTTTTATCATTACATTATGGAAAATAATGAACTTTATCACAATATGCTAATTTTTTTTTAAAGGACCTGTATATAGAACAGATTATGTTACATGTTCTATATTGCCATACTCATTCAGCAATTGCTATGCTATGCTAATGCTATCAAAGCATTGTGTCACCAATTAGCAAGTTAGCATTTACTGAATTATCTAGTTTATCTACTAAAAATATTTGTGCTGAGATTACATGACCATTTTAAATTAAATGAATGAATTAGCTTACTCAAGTTTAGAGCAATTCAAATTTATAAAATACAAATCTACCAGTTCTGCTTACTTTGAATTTCTTAACTTAATAATTTTGATGTAACTGATTACCTAATTTTTTTTTAGTTTTGCCAACTTATTCGGGTTTACAGTGCATTTGATTCTTCTCAAACGCCAGTATGTACACACTATTTCATTCATTCTATTGCTCTCAAACCGCCTGACTGCAACGTTCCCCAGGGCTCTCTCTCTCAACCATAGCCTGATCTCATTTTCTCTCTGTCCTAAAGCAAAATGGATGATAATTAATTGATAACAGATGGATGAGTTAAAACAATGGTGGGTTACAATAAAGCACCTCTGCGTCGGTTGCTGTCGCAGGCAACACAGAAAAGTGGAGTGGAGCCAGAGCTCCAGGGGAATATGATCTTATCACATCCTGGACAAATGATGCATATTTCCTTTGCATTGCCATCCAAAAACACACATGTCCTAGTTTTTCCACATAGAGTCACTCAAATGGCATTCTTCTCCAAGGCCACTTTATTTGTCTTTGTTTTACTCAGTGATTGTGTTTGCATGCTCATTTAGCATTGTCAACTTGCGTTCCCCAGTCCTCGTTATTTTCGGTATGGGTCGAGTGTCTGCACTTATCAAGCTCGAGAGCTCATTAGATACATTTGGCCTTTTTCACAGATGCTGCTCTCATGGTCCGAACACCATAGATAAACAGTGGGCCATGCCAGATCTCGGTAGGCATTGTTATTTATAACAAAGGTCACTCGAATCAACACAAAATGCTACTGCAAAGACAAAGTGCCCTCCAGTGCCAAAGGTTGTAGCTACAACAGATTTCACCAGATACACATAATACCCACCATGCCCTCTGCTCCCTCTAAGTTATTACTTTCTTTGTAAAAAAAAAAAAAAAAACTGATACATTTTATTTTGCACACTGGGAGTTTTGATTCACACATATTAGTTCATGCAAATTACTTTGAATCTACTTTAAAAAAATGTTAGACCAAAAATATTCCTTAAATGCTAATCAAACAAAGTCTGATCTAAAAATTGCATATTGCTGATTTGTTTGAGTTTGATATTACACAGAATGCATTGCATTATTGTGCTGTTTACTGACTTTGTTTAGCTGATGTGTTTGTTTTTGTCATCCCACTTAATTATTAGCAGTGTGGTAATAATAATGGGAAAAAGTTAATTATTACGTTTTTAAAGTTATAAAACTGTGATACAACAACAACAACAACAACAACAACAAGAACAAAACATACAACAGTTTAGGGACAAAATCATACAAAGACAAAATATCATTGAACAGTCATTAATTCATGCAATGATATACAAATAATATTTGTAATATAAATATAATATATAATACAGTATATTAAATAATGTATTAAGTATATAATGTAATATAACATGAATTAAATAATACTAGTATTTGTACTACTATTATAACTAAAATACCAATGGTAATAATAATAATAATAATAGATATTCAATACAAAAAATGACAGTGCATTATTCTGAGTATTGTCAGCCCTTATTTAGCTAATTATAAAGAACGTACTGTTTTTACAGTTGTATTAATACAATGAATACAGTTGTGTTAATACAATAAATAAAAAAATACAATTATGATAATTAGTAAACTTTTATTGCAATCGAAAATTTGCTGAACAAGAAATGTACTAAAGTTTAAGGTCAGTTAGAACACACCGTATACTCTTCAATAATAAAATTGCGATCACTTGCTGTAAATGGATGAGATCCATTATTGAGGTCTCGGTCCTCTGATCTCCAATTCCATCCAGGGCCAACCCACCCTGCTGTGGGGGCCAGTCACAAGGAAATTTAATCACGAGAATCAGTAGCTGTTGGATTTTTTTTGCGAGCATAGTTATAGTATCATGCCAGTATGATGAGTTTTCTAAGAGGTCCATAATGTGGAAAATGTGGAGCATTTATATTGTTTAAGTGTCATTATAGATTGCAATATATATACATAGACGCAGACTGTTGTCACCCTAATATTTCATACTATTATTTAATGAGGGTGCTTAATGATAAATAGAGCCTATTATATTGAGCTATGGCTATAGAACATAGTTTCATCCAGCAATAAATATCTTCCCTCGTGAGTAAACGCTAATGGCACAATATATATATAAAATGTCACATTTTTTATATAGCGCTTTATGCAATACAGACTGTTTCAAAGCAGCTTCACAGTATTAAACAGGAAAATAATGATTACTGCAAACTTCATCAAATATGAGACGCATTCAAATTCTGCAATAAATCAGCTCTAAAAAGACAATAGTGTTATTATTCAGCTCAAGTCAGTTCAGTGTTGATTCAGTTCAGTATAATAACTGTGTAAATTTCATCAATTATGAAATTAGTTCAATTTAGCTATGAGCAGATCTGCAGAAGACAGTATAATATATAACATGTTTTTTTTTTATCCTCAAGCAAAGCATACAGTTCTCAGTGAATCACATTCTTATTTTATTTTTTGCCACTGAAAAGACAAAGTAAGGTTAGGGAAAGTATATGAATCTGAACCTGGGATAATAGAACAATGTAGCCATTTATAGCATTTATAGTCAAGCATCTATACTGCATGAACACATATTATGTAATATAACTCACATCATATAGATATATTACCAGAAGTTCAACATTGCATCCCTAACATCTATAATTATAAGACAAACTACTTCCAAATGATTCTACAGTTCAGAGTAATTAAAAATTACTTTCTAAATTCTCTAATGAGAAAAGCTGATTGAATTCAGATTTCTGATCTATTAAAATACAAGACAGCACAGACATTTCTGCCAGATTCTGAATAATGTAATGGTGAAATATGTGAAATATGATCTTAAAATAAATTTGAACTTAGTTTAGCAGATACAATAAAGCCATTGAACGTTAATAAGGCACATTGTTAAATGTTTGTTCTGCACCAGTAATGGATTGGAGGACTGGTTCTAAGTTGAACTTGAAGGGGTCTTAAAGGGATACTTCACCTCTGGAAATATGAATGGGTATTGAAAATGGGTCATTTATGTAGAAGAAATTATTTTTGAATTTGTAGCTTTCTAGACTCATCCACATAAGCCAAAAATAAATTTTCTGGCTTTTCTCAAAGACAACAACTCCCAGAAAGCACTTGCTTCGCTGCCCTAGGAGGCCACGCCAACCAGTAACAGAGCGTTGTAGTTAAACAACAAGTCTGTCTAGGCTACTAGTGAGTCTCCATGATGAGTCTGCCCAGAGATCGCCCAAAATGTCCAGGATTCGGCTTTTGCTTTCTGCAGTCGCCATTCATTATGCTTACTGTGGCGAGCAGGACGAGACTGAGGGCCGCGGGAGAACAGCGCGATGCCGGTGGCGTGATTACTGATGAGCGACACCTGTGAGACGCACTGGTCTCGTATCTCTCACGGAGGAGCGAAAATTTTCTTAGCAATGTTAAAACGCACATCAACCGATCACTTGTTTAGCGTTCATGTAAACACTGCATTCAGATTAACCAATCATAATGAATTCAGTTAGATTGAAACAAAAGGTGTGCATGTAAACAATGAATGGCGACTGCAGAAAGCAAAAGCTGAATCCCGGACATTTTGGACGATCTCGACCGTAACCCCTACTACTCAGCTTTCTCCACAGAACAAGAGCCTGCTAGCTTAGCTTCCAAAAAAAGATGGCTGACACTATGTGTATATTCTGTGAGTGAGATCCCACCCTCGGGTTGAAAACATGTGGGACAGCCCCTATTATTGGCTGAAGTCTTTAGCCTCTGGCCCAAAAATCCTCCGATGACACAAATTGACGATTTTTGCGTCATCTGAGGATTTTTTCCAGACAAAAAAATACATAAATCTCTCGTCTCAGGGGGATACAGTATAAGGAGCACAGTAATTCGAAAATACTTTAGGTTTTCTACTAATACAAAGCTTAATGCTAAATCCTGAAGTATCCCTTAAAGCATTGCATGTGACTGTATAGACCTTATGTAGCCCCGCCCCTTTTCAGCGCTGCGCTCGTTGTCTTTTGACTTCCGGTCTGTATTTTCACAACGATCTTGCATAGATGAATGAACGCCTCATTTAAAAAAGTTCCCGGTCGACATTTGTTAAGACATGCTTTACAATGCTTATGATAAACATTACAATGCTCATGATAACTTTCGTTAATGCCAGTTAACGAAAGTATATTTCTATGGCATATTAAGCGATGCCATAGAAATATACAGAGCGACCGCAAAAACGGAAGTTCAAAGACAATTTTCTAAAGATGGCGGCGCCCTCATTTCTCTGGTGCATAAGGTCTATAGGAAGGAAGATGTTTATTAACGCTGCAGAGAAATTAGCACATGGTAGTTTTAGATGAACAATACAATCACAGTAATTATGACTCATTTGAAACCCCTTTCCACTTTCCCTTTCTGTTCTGACAGTGCTGAATAATTGATAACTTTTCTCACTGAAGTGGTGCCATTGAACAGGTACACTGAGGGAAATGGGTCACTGCTACATTCATAAGAAATAAACGTAAACTCTGCCTCTGACTTTCATGTGTGGCGCTCGGGCACAGAGAGAGAGAGAAAGAGAGAGAAATCATTCACCTTAATTCTGATTTCAATAAATTATGAAATGTTTCAGATTTCTAGTTTAGATTTTTTTTCTTCTTCCATCTGTGTCTGATGAATCTTTCATCTCTGGCTACAAAAGACTGCCACTTGTATTGCTAACATTGAGCCTGCGAGACATGGGGATTATTCTTTTCAAAACAGAGCGCTGTATGAATCTCAAAGTTGCGACAAACCTCCCAAGGTAAGGTCAGGCAAAGAATATAGCGAGCGAGACATTCTTTTGTCTGCAAATCGTGCTTTTTAAAGCCATTTCACATTCCCTATCTATAAAGCACACTTTCATTATTATTATTCTTAACAGTACATTTGTAGTTTTATTATATTTTTACTTGCTCCCTCCTTTTTGATCACAAACCAAAGAATGACATCGAAAACACATTGCAGTTCAAGCTACAAATTTGACCCTGTTTTAGCTAAAATTAGAGTTTACTAACAAATTAATACATCATCTAATTTTAAATGTATTAAACAGTATTTTCAATTTAAACAGAAAGAGACATGTTGCAATGAAAACTAAATTTTATTGTTCACGGCTCCTATGCAACTTGTCTTTTTGGCACATATATTGTATTATATTGCACATATATCAATATTTGGATGATGATGAAAAAAAAGAAAAAAGTTTTACACATTTAAAAGCACCAAAAACTGTATTTATTGTTTGAATCTCGTAAAAATATTGACAGAATATGAGAGCAGATAATTTGTTCCATATCAAAAGTGGCCTATAACTTTCTCTGTCTTGTCTGTCGGTGTCAGTGTCCTTTTAGACTCACGATTTTTTCTGCTTGAGAAAGATTAATGCCGTGAGCGCGTGAGAAAAAGGTAAATTACGGTCACGGACGTCACTGACGTAACGACGACAAATGTTTCCAGCGAATCGACAATCAGAGAAAGGCATTAGACACAGCAGTGGTCCAATCAGTAGTTAAGAGCCTGAACTTGTTTAGTCATTCGGAAATTAGCGCACATGAGGGGGAAAAAAATACAGCATAGAAGAATGTCTCATTTAGCGCGAGATTTCTTTGTCGAGCGTGAGAGCGTGAGATTGAGGCTGAATGCGTGACTGTCACGCCAGATGCGTGAGAGTTGGCAACCCTGCTGACCTGAAGGAAAATGCTATGTCTACTATGCAGGTACAGCTGCTTACTCGATCTCTCACAATATTCTACTCTATTAATGAACAATATCAATGAGATCAAACGTGTTTAAGTTGCGAAGAGTTGTTGCAAGGGGTGTTGTGTAGTGATTCATAGAACTATTGGGTGAAGCGGTCATAGCCGTGTTTTATCGTGAATCAAGCACAGGCACAACTATTGACCAATCAGAATCAAGGCTTGGAACTAACCGTATATATATATATATATTTATTATATATATATATATATACTCACACCACACAAACACATGTATGTATAGCCTACTCATTATAATCATTATAATTACAATGGGATGTAAACAACAGAAACACAAAGACAAACATAGTCTAACCTATAACACAATACATATGCACTCCGGTTAAAGTCTTTCATGGCGATGAAAAGTCAA
Source organism: Semotilus atromaculatus (assembly GCA_031834385.1). Classification (NCBI taxonomy): domain Eukaryota; kingdom Metazoa; phylum Chordata; class Actinopteri; order Cypriniformes; family Leuciscidae; genus Semotilus; species Semotilus atromaculatus. The sequence continues at coordinate 14,072,964 of JAULUF010000015.1, forward strand.
CTGTTCCTTATTGTTACTGGTTTGTACCCAAATGGAAAAAGCCCAAATATTAACATTGTAATATTTCCAGATTAACCATCAATATACTCCAGAATTCTTTGTTACTCCCTGGCCAGCTGCTTTATTTTTGAAATTAGAGTTGGCGTCATGGTGGGTGACTCTGAGCAGAGAGGGTGTGTGATTAAGGCATCCATTGCTAAGCAGACAGAAGACCTCCAACTAGCCAGCAGTGGCTCTCCTTTAAGATTGCCCTCTCACATACTGAGACATAAGCCTTTTAGTCTCTAGCATTTTATAAACAGCCTAGCAGGTTTTTGTCAAGTGGTGCTCACAATCACCGCTCCTTCTTTTTTTCTCTCTTGTCCATCCATTGCTCTCTCTCTCTCTTTCTCCTCCATGTTGCCATGTGCAGCTGTCAGGTATTCTATCTCTATATTGCCCTAGGCCTTCTCACTGTTACTGTTCATTACTGGTCTTCCAATTTCTCTCTCTATTTTCTTCTCGCCCTGCCAATATCCTTTCATTCAAGTTTTGGCCGTTTAGCGTGGCCCTGTTAGCACCTGCTGGTAGATGGAGTAACTACACTGAGAGTCCGGGTGTAGGGGGAGGGTAGTAGTCTTGTTATTATCCACATGGCATTTACAGCACAGATTAAGAATTGACCATCCATGCATTCTAATGACTATCTTTCTTCAGGTAGACTTATTTTCCTCCATTCGGGATCATGTTGGCTATTGCATCTAGCAATTACTAGCGACTACTAGCATCATGCTAGGTATTGCATACTACCATATTACATACTAGTAACAGTATGCTGTAAAGTATGCATACTACGCAAAGTTTTTGGTATGCATGCAATATCCGACTTTTTACATTTGCAAAAATGTATACATGCTGAGCAGATTGTGTGGATCTGGTTGCGGTCTGATTGTCCTGTCATTCTATCATCTAGGGTGACAAATGAACGCTATCAAGTATCCTTTTTTTACTCATTTTATTGTACTGCCAAAAGTTACTTAATAAATTGTACTTAATACATTTTTATTAGCAAGACACACATAGCTATATTAGATAGCTACATACATATTACTAGCTAGCATGCAAACATAGTTTTTAACATACTATTTTTGTCCATAATAGTAAGCAGTATGTGCCAGTGATGTGATACAAATCTGAAAGGGCCCCAACACAAAATATGAGATGTGGCCCCATGTGAATATTTATAGCGGAATGTAAATAGGCACACGTATATTCAGTCTTGCTATTATTTATTTATTTATTTATTTATTTATTTATGACTTGGCACTCCACCAAGATGACATCTTTCATCTTTGTGTTTTTTTTTGTCATTAAAATAAATGAATACATTTGGCTCTTTACAAAACTTTGCCATTGTCAGTCAGTCTATGTCTTGATTTCTGCCAGCAAGATGTAGATTTTGCGCATGTGATACCCGGTTGCCCTTAAAAGTTATTCTATTGTTGCCTCTTAAAGTATTTTTCCTTCATATAAAAATCAGAGTAATGTACCTCTTCATTATATATGCTGCTTATTATTCATCGTCCTTTGTAATATCAAGATGTCTCTGTATCTTCCTGCATGTTGTAGTGTGGTTCAGGTAGAGTGAAACCCCTCCTCTCCATCTCTGTTTCTCTATATCTGCTTCTTTCTCCAGAAAGTATTCAGATCACACTTGCCTGTCTAATTAGAGCGAGGCAATGAGAAAGAAAACGAGAGGCAGTTCCCCCTTATCACCATTCCTACCCTCAGTCTTCTCCTCCTCTTTTCTTTCTCTCTCTCCCACTCATTTCATTCTATCAGCTATATCACAGGCAGATTTTGCTAATTGATTCGTTAAGAGCCCTTTAACTTCACATGGCTTTCTGCATCCATTGTTCTGGGAATGTGTCAGGAAAGCTATATATAAATATATGTTCACTAAATGTATACTGAGAAAACATCAGCTCATTATGTCACTCTCTTATCAAGGATACATAAAATTAGAGATGCCCTTGATATCAAGAGGAATATTTATGTAGAGGATGGAGTATACAAAGCCATATTCTCTGCTCCATTCATATAGCTACACTCATGATTTATGTTTTACTGTATAATGATAAAAAAAATATGTATACCAATGTACATTTTAGTTCATATTTGAAAGAAAAAACACAAATAATAGAAATGTTTCTCCTATAGACAGCAATGAACTAAATGCATATCCTATAGACAGCAATGAAATAAACGCAGAGCACATGAGGAAAATGAAAATTCTGTCATTTACTCACCCTCATGTCATTCCAAACCAGAATGACTTACTTTCTTCGGTTGAACACAAAATAAGAATTTAGAATCATGTCCAAGCCACTATTTTCAATAAAGTGAGGTAATATGTGACTATGACAAGGTTTTCACTGAATAATCATTCATATTTTAGACAATTCATCATTGAAAGCTAACATGTCTTTATATTTTGAAGAATATTGTTAACCAATAGTTTTGGTTCCTATCTACTTCCATTCATTTTTGACCTTACAATATTGGAAACCGAAACTGTTTAGTCAGCTACATTCTACATTCACAATATCTTTTTTTTTTTTTTTTTTGTCTTCCACAAAAGAAAGTCGTTCATGTGGGTTTGTATGAAATGAGGGTGAATAAATGAGAACATCATTTTCATTTTATGGTGAGCTATCCCTTTAAATCTCCAGCTTTTCTCCTGAGAACTAGACCGTAGTAATTTCACTTTCTCTTGAGTATCATAACAAATCAGCAAGGTTTGAGATTTCACTATATGAACACTTAAACACTTTAATACATTTCTCATCAAAATCACTCAAGACCAAATTATCTAGACTTTGCTGTCCACATGAATGTTATAGATATATACCCTCACTGTATGCAAACGATTGCCTAATTTTTATAAAATAATTTTAGCAGAAACATGCACGTGAGACAATGTTGTTAATGACAAATAACTAAGACTTCAATTAAGAACGATGATTCCAAGATATGCTATTGATCACAGAACTAGTAATTCTGACACAGAGATCAGACCTTATTGGCTGCTGTGAAACAGAGACTTTCTTACACACTTGCAGCAACAGCACTCTTGCTATCTCCTGTTTTATTATCCATCTCGATCTCGCTCGCTATTGTGCAGGTTGATCAATAATTGAGCAAAGTTTCATCAAATCCAGGTCTGTTTTTCATAGGGCTTGTCTGTTTGAGTACACACACTGAAAGGCGAGAGGAGCGCAAGCTTGTGGACAGAGTCTCCCGGAAGTCTCTTTGATCTACCACATACTGCTACAGGGGATTTTACAGCGAAACTCACCGCACACTTTCGATCACACAACCCCAACATACAACATGTTACGCTCTCTGGACAGTTCACACCCACTGACCGGCACTGCACAGAATCCTTATAAACCCTACCCCATAATGTACATCCTTCAGGGCGTGGATCATCATACAACAAACTCTATTTAAAAGAAGTAGCTTTACACCCCATTCAGAACAAGTTCCCAAAATGGTCTCCGTTTGATGCTGATCTTAGGCACACACACTTTCTCCCGCCCTTTCTTTAAAATCTCCATAAGCAGGCTCCCCAGGCCTCTCGGCTCATTCATAATGGAGTCTGGTGTATGACGAGGCCGGATGAAAGCCACGGTCAGGACCGCGCACGCGCTACAGTCTGTTTCTCCTCTTTGTCTCCGTCTTGTGAAGACCAAAGATGTGACTTGCTGTGATCAGTCAGGCTTAATATGAAAAATTCAATCATCCCTTCACAGGATGCTCGACTTGGCCATGCCACCTACTGACAGCCGTGCATGCAGAGAGACGAGAGAGAATGGAGGTACAAAGAAAGACGACATTAATGAATCCATTATTACTCTTTTCAAACATAAGGCTTTGAAATTTGGCAGACATGTTAATCCAAAACGACTTACTGTGCATTCAAGGTATATTTTAGCAACAAATGAGTCAGGAATCAAACCCACGACATGTAGAGCTACATTAATGGCTATATGAAACATTCATGAGCTGATGCAGCATGTGAAGCTAGTTTGTGCATGTTAACATGCATTAGCACTTAAAACAAAACAACAATAACAACAAAAGACCAATTCAGATCTAATACAGCAAGTTACTTTTGCAGATTGAGCTTGTTATGTGTCGTATTATGTGGATAAATGATTCAGGTTGTTGATATGTTAAACTTACCTCCTTAGGCAAGCAGAAATGGGTAAACACTCATGTTTTATTTCATAAGATGCTCTAATCAGTCAAATCAATTTGGTTGCCCTATCACATCTTGATCTCCTCCCTTTCTTGCTTCACACATTTCCTTCCCATCCTCCCTTTCTTTCTCCTGGCCCCCTCCCTCTCATATTAATTGATGTTGTCTCACTTCATTAGAGGTATTTTGTGCTGCTGGAGAATTTCGAACTCATTTTCTCGGCTTGTTGCATAGCTGTTAATTTCAACCTCCACTGTCACCCATAGAAAGCAATTCAATTCTAAAGCACGAATCAGATTTTCCCCCAATACTCTGGCCAACATCCTTGGCAAAAAACAAGGGACCATTAACACTGCCTACTATTATGTGCACCACTAATGCAAACTGCTAATTACAGGGCTATACTTCTGCCCATAACTTTAACCTTAATTGCAGTTTCTCATCCAAAACGTCAACCCTGACCACTGTGGAATTATATATTAGGTTGATGAGGTCTCATTCACTGCGATTACCACTTAAATTACATCTGGGTAGCGCTTTGTTGCATAAATATGTGGAAGGCACTCAGTCAAAGGTCTGTTATTTAGATGCTTTTGTTTGAAATAACCGTTTCAAGCAAATTGAACACAAAATGAAATGATCAAAAATGTTGAATGCCAGCGTTTGATGTTACCGTGCAACATTCTGGGGCTCTGCCATGTTTCCACTGTGATTCAACTTTGGGAAGTGCATAATAAAGGTAATGGGTGCGTTTGAATTTCATGCAGTGCACGTTAAAGGATTCTCCTCACTGAGAACGTTATTGGACGAATTAGGATCCAGTGACTCCATGTCAGGAAGATAGTTATTGATAAATTGATTTTTAACAGCAGATGGGTCTCACAGCAAAATAATCAATGGAGGGAAGGGAAGGAGAAGAGTGAAACAATTCAGGATGCCACAAGCCGTGAGAAATATACTGAGGTTTTTTTCCCCCCAAATCCCAGTTCATTGTCTTATTCTCAGCATTGTCTTTGGGTTTGAATTCTGTGAGGAGCATTCATCTGCCCACAGAGATAAGAGTGGATGGGTATATCCTAAACCCGTATTGTGCACCGGAATTCAGAATTGAATTGAGAATGTCTGTGTTTTTAATTTCTTGAATCTAATTGAGGTATCAAACATGATTGCAATTTAGAGAGGCCATGACATGAGAAATCAAATTTGCCTTGATCTTTTGATATATAAGAGGTCTTTGTACCATTTAAAACATCCTGCAAGTTTCATAGCTTAAAAATCCTCCTCATAAACAAAGTATTTATTTAATCAAGCTCCAAAAACAGCTCGTTTTGATATTTATTTGTGATAGCCTAGACTGCCTCCAGAGCCAGACATTGACAAATAGTTATACATCATCGCACCATAGGCCCCGCCCACTGGCACTCAGTAATTTAAGAGCTGACATTTGCTAAACTGGATGCGAGTGTTACGTCAAAAACAAATATAACCTTTTATAGTAATTGACACTGTCTACACTAGATACAGTATACAGATATGTGTTTAGTTTCTGACTGTCAACATCAGGACAAATGGAAAAGTGAAAGATTGTTCGCTTTGACACTTCCAGTTTAACAGACAGGACAGATGAGTGGATGGATGGATGGATGGATGGACTGAGATAGGTAGAATGATTGATTTAGAGGTTTGGAGGAATTAAAAAAAATAGGCTTTGTATTGAAATCTTACATTTTGATGGCAAACTTTGATTAGTTCCTGATCTTTGTTTACCTCCTATTATGTCAGATTTACACTAACTGATAGATGCCAAATGGCTCACATTTAATTTGTTTTCAAAGCCCTGTCCTGAACACAAGCCTCTGCTGGAGGAGTGATAAGAGAGGAAAGCTGCGCATTCAACAAGATGGTTGGAGAGAGCACAGGGTGGAGCAGCTGGGGAGGTGCCCTGGCGGCCAGCTTGAGCTGGTTAAGTGATGGAGTGGAAGAGAAGGATCAAAGTACTGAGAGCTTTCACTGGCAGGGAGAAGCAGCTCTGTCCCAGCGTGTGGCATGTGTTTGGAAAAAAGGAACACGGCTCACTGATGATGATGATGTTGTTGTTGTGGAGCGATCCCACACAAGCTGCCCCCCCTCCCCCTCCCCCCCCCTCCCCCTCCCCCTCCCCCTCCTCCTCTTTGCGTGCGATGGCGCTGCGCTGGTAGCGCTGCTATCGGGCCAGGGCACTCATGGACATGTACGAGGGTACCCAGACCGTGTTCTCATAGATGAGCACTGCACTACATCCGACCTTGCCCTCCAGGACACGAGTGTCTTGGCGTGCGTGATTGGTCTGGCGATGTCCACCTTAGTGGTTCAGGAGCGCCATCGTTGTCTCAGCCTGGTTGATATGGCGGATGCGGACAAGGTTAGGTTCCTGGTCTCCCCAATTTCCGAGGTTGGGCTGATCGGTGACGTGGCGGAGAACTGCGCCCAACAGTTCTCTGCTGCCAAAGCGCAGACGGAGGCCATCCGGCACATCCTGCCCTGGTGGCCCTTCTGCTGCCTCCAGCCAGGCCTCAGCATGGAGTCGGGTGCAGTAGGGATGCCCAGCCAGCTCCAGGCGTTGCCAAGCCAGGTGGCAAGCGACAGCGAAAGCATTCCTGAGCGGGCCGCTCAGGGATGGAGGAGGATGCTCTTGGAGTGGGTCACTGATACGGGTACTGTGGTCCACTGGCCCCTGGCCCCTTGCCCGGTTTGTGGAAGTCAAAGGTGCTTCCCAACCAGTCCAGATGGCCCTAAACTATACAATCAGAATCGGCTTGTGATTCCTTTTCACTCGGCTCCGGCCAAGCTCAGTGATATTCATCATACCTAGGTGTTGAGCAGAGATGCTCCTAAAATTAGTCACATTTATCACACCTAGATGTTGAGCAAAGATGCTCCTACAAAATTAGTCACTTTCGTCACACTTTGGTGTTGAGCAAATTTCCTCCTAAAATTAGTGACTTTAGTCACACCTAAGTTTTGTGCTGTCTTGTGTGCTGTCTTGTGTGCGTACATCGTAGTCTACTGGCAAAGGACACGATGCAGCCGCTCCCTCCTGTCGATACGAAGGCCGGCTTCTATACACCCGTACTTCATTGTACCCTAGAGAGGTGGGTCACGACTATCTTGGTCCTGTGTTAATTGATACGGGCCCTTTTTCGAAAGCCTCTGTTCAATTTGTTACACAGAGATGCATTTCCAAATGCTCCGTCTCCAAGATTGGTCTACAGCGTTCAACCTAAGAGACATGTACTTCAGATCTCTATCCTTACACACCACAGACCATCATGTGTTTGTGCGTTCGAAAGGTGTGAAGTATCAGTACAAAGTCCTACCCTTCAAGTGCTCATAGCCAGTTGGGTCCTCAGGTCAACTGGGAAAGATTAAACTTGTCCACAGGCTGAGAATCTCTTTTCTAGTTTGGAGATGGATTCGGTCCTCCGCATCTCTGAAAAGGAGTGTGTGGATGGTTAGCGCTGTATAGAAGTGAGAAAGGGTCCCACTGAAACTCCTCAGAGGCTCCTGGCGCCTTGGCTTCCTCCATATGAAGACCGCTTCAGCACTGACTTCACGGCCAAGTCCTGAGGTGGCTGTGGCAGAGCGGCACGCTCCGTGGGAAAGCACCCTGGCCTGCCACCAAACCCTTAGTCCGTAACAGACCTTTTGTTTCTCCGGGCCAACGGTCCCTAGAACGAGTGTCCATCAATACCAGCTGAGGGGCCACGTACAAAGGGCATCCAGTAACGGTGGTCTGGGCGGCCTTCCGACTGCATTGGCATTCATTGTGTCGAGTTGCAACAGTACGACCGCTGTGCTACGCTTCCCTCGCATGTCGCAATTCGCCCACCACCTCCTCCCCGGAGACAGAAGCTTCTGAGGTCGCTGTCATTCCACTTATTACTTCTGGCCTGCTCAATTGTGCCGCTGACGAGCCTCACGACAGCCTATGGCCAGGGAGAGTTGAGTCTCCGCCCCCAGGCGGAACAGATGTTTGGGACCGCTTCGGGGCCGCACAGTTATATCTGTTGCCCCCCTGGACTCGTCCCTCCGCCAGTTGTTGTTTTCTCCTGTCTGTGTGGACATCCCTCAACACAGAAAAAACTTTGGCCACAGCTGGCCCTGGGCCCCCGTAGAAATGCGTTCCCAAGTGAGCCTTCTTGCACACAACTGTGCTAAAGTCAGGGAGGAGATGCAGCAGGTCTTGGTAGTTGCCCCTTATTGGCTTAACCAGACCTCTTCTCTTGATGGCCCTTCCTGACTCCTTCCTCAGGGATGGGGCATGATGGCACCCGTGTTTAGACCTTATAGAATTCCAGGTCTGGTTCTAAAAGAACGGGACGCGGAGGTTCTGGTTACTACCGCAATAATTTTTATGCCGTAGAGACCATCACTTCTGTGAAGCACCCTCTCAAAATGAGGCATGCTCCCCTTTAGAAGTGGAACCTATTCGTTGAAATGAGTCTTCTCTCCGTGAGGAGGTCCCGAAGATGTTCGATCACTTCAGTGCTACTTTCCTGCTAATGGGTTGGGGTGAGGGCTTTCCTCCACCTCAAAATGTTGCCTCTGTATTGACGCACATCATGATACAGTGGATACAAATCGGTGGGAAGCACAACTTAATCATCAGGTTCCTGAGGGGAGCAAGGAGACTGAATCCACCTTGTGTCCCCTCTTTAACCTCTTTGGACTTATCTCTGGTGCTACTGCAGAGACATCCCTTAAGCCCTGCAGGCAGTGAGTAAAAAATCCTGTTTTTAAAGAAACAGTTCTCCTGCGTGCTTGGTCTCTATCTAGAGGCCTATGAATCGTGCCTGGAATTCGTGCCGGCTACTCTCATGAAATCTGAGACCCCGGCCTGGGACCAGGTGGTGAGCCTGCAAGCACTGCCCCGGAGTTACAATTTCACTGTAAGCCTGGTTCGAAATGTCGGCTTGCTGCGCCATTCCCTTCCTATGGACTGGATACGTGCGCAATTCTTGCTCCAGTAGAGTTCCCCTGATTAACCGAACCCTGTTGAGTTCCTCATACCCTTCGGCAACAGATGTGGCAGAACGTCCGAAGCCAGGCCTATCACTCGTATGCACTGGTGGAACATGTGTTAGGCTGGGTCCATATGTTGTGATCCCTACGATCCCATATGTGTATTATTCCACTGTATTGCTCCCTACGGTGAGACCGTGTCTTCCCTCAAATTCCAATTGGCTCGTTTCAATAGTACTCGAAGATGACTGGCTCCCTGGCGTTATCCCGATTAGTCAACGTGTCGACTACATCTCTGTTCCCTCCTTCAGGGAACGAGGGTTACATACGTAACCAAATCATTTGTCTCAGCTGTGTCTGATTAATTATCTTGTTTCTGTTTGCTATTTAAAATGCACCCTTGCTTTCAGTCTTTGTCTTTGTCTGTCCCTGCTTGTCAGCTTTTTCCAGAGAGTTATTGTTAAAGTTTGAATCTTCAGTCCGTTCCTGAGATATCCACAGTGTGACAACACTACTATTAAAAAAAAAAGTCTCTTAAGCTCACCAATACTTATTTGATCACAAATACAGTAAAATTGTGAAATATTAGTACAATTTTAAATACCTTTTATTCTTTGTTGAAAATGTAAAAATTTAGTTTATTCCTGTGATGGCAAAGGTTAATTTTCAGCATGATTACTCCAGTCTTCAATGTCACACGATCCTTCAGAAATCATTCTATTATGCTAAAATCCAATAAGCATCTTATTATACATTTTATAATAAAATGTATAATAAGTTTCCCCCAAACTTTTGAATGGTAGTGTAAATATAGAGTAAGTTCTTTCTGTTCATTTTCTTATTTTCTTACTCACAACCACTAAATTCACATCACCAGGCTGTCAACTTGATCATGCTGTGCATTCTTATGGGAAAAGTAGTCATTCTAATCATAACTTTCTTGGAATAAGCATGCAACCTAAGACTGACTGTTGTTTTGTTTTTGTTTTTTGATCATGAGTACATTATTTTGAAAAAGGTGAGGTTTGATTTCATGCAGGCCTTGGGGGTATGTTGCTTAGCCTTATGGCCCTGTGAGCTGTAATAGACTGGAAATGTAAAAGAAATGGCCATGCTTTTACTAACATGCGTTCATATTTCAGCAATAATGGCATCATGCTAAAACCAGCATTCTATTACATTCCAATGCAATAGAGACACCCATGCAGGTAATTGATTCATAACTTGAAACATTTGCCAGAGCAAAAACAATATCAGAATTCTGAAACATGACACCACTAAAACAAAGAAATGCACCCTGTCTTCTTCACTTATTAATGCCATTTGTCAAGTCAACCATGCAGGGCCCTAAAATATGCAGCATAAGCAAACAAGTGATTCATGTGTAAGGATCACCTAGAATAAAGTTTGTAAGATGAAGATATCCTGAATCAGATCCTGAATAAGATTTTGCCGAACAGAAAAAAACAAACAAAAAACATTTAGACTGATCTAGACAGTTAGATAGACATGAAAGATCTTGATTGAGAAGCAACTAGCCAACAATGTGCTAGTATGTACACAACACTTAAGTGTAATTTTAATAATCTTCTCATTTAAAAGGCAGCTAGAATTGACGGTCTGTGTTGAAAAAAAGAGTGAGAAAGAGAGAGAGAGAAAATAGGTACTGCAAAAAGAAACTGTCAGACATGGTAACGGTTTTGATGAATTTCCTCATCAGAGGTTCGTCACGCAGTGTGGCGGATCTCTATTTTACACCTGACCTTCCCCTGTTAAATACCTTGTTTCACAGCCGCAAGCCGGTAAGTGCCCACAGTTGCTGTGCTAAAACAGTGAGAGCTACACACACACACACACACACACACACACACACACACACACACACACACACAAAAACACTGCTGACTGTTCTCAGGAATTTCCAGGGACTTTCATTCAAGGCAAAAAAAAATGCAAACGCACTTAAATAAGCCTCAGTAGCTTTGCAGAGAGTGAAAAATGTCCTTCAAAAGAAGTCCTCCACAGACTGCTGGCTAATAAACCCAGACCTAGATGAATTTGACTGACTGGGCAGCATTCCTAATATACAATCTAGCACCACTGAGACTTCTTACTGTTTATATCACTCAACTTGTCTGATGCATGTTTGACTGTCAGTCTGTGTATTAGTAGTGGGGATTTTTCAGTGACTTTTTCTGCATGTGACTCTTTGATTACCCATTAGGTGACGACAATTGACTATCTTAAGTGATTCATTGACCAATTCACTCAACAGATTCATATATACATCAGTTTATTTAGGAATGAAGCAAGTGACTGGATACATCTTAATTAGCATATACCTTTACTAGTTCTGTCACATAAAGATATAGTAGAAATAGTAAGCACTAGGCCTACTATTTCTACTATATCTTTATATGACAGAGTAACAGAGGCCAGCTAGTAAAATAGTAAGAGCTGTGTGAGTAAAACAAATCTTTGCCCTTAAGAGTTACTAATCTTGTTAGTGTGCCACCTCCCATGTCGGAGATGCTTTTTAAAATATTTTTTTAAAAGTAATAAAAATGACTAAACCATTTAACAAAAAAAACAAAAAAAAAGTAACTAAAATTAAAATGAAAACTGAAAATAAAATCGGAAAAAAATGTTGGCTAATTTAAAATATGAATAAATACTATAGTAGTAGTATTACTACTACTATAGTAGTATAGTAGTATAGTAGTATTACTACTATAGTATAGAAATAATACAAAAATAACAATGTGAGGCTGCTGTGGTTATGTTTAGAATTATTTTTGTTGGCAGAGCAAACAATAGACAAAGTAACAGGCATATGTGTCTTAAATTTTATGTGCTCGGTATTAGAGAGGCACTTCAAATGCTTTTATTAAATAAATAAAAAAGGCAAATGTTCCAGTCACATTACCTTTCTCAATGCCAAGCTTATAGTGCAGGAGCCATCTTAATTTATGAAGTCACGTGGTTGCATAGATCACATGATCAACCAAGCCAAGACCAATAAATGATCCAAACACAGTGTTGGACAGCATGCTACAAGAGAGACTAATTACAAAATAAAAAAATGAAAGAGAAAGAAAATAAATACAAATGATGTACTATTACCTTCTTTGTTTATTTAACTGTTGCATAAAAGCAATACACATTTGCACTAATTGTAATTATATTTGTAGTAGAAGAATGAGCGTCCATATGCAAATGTTACAAATCATGCCGCGTTGTGAATGTTAAAAACCTAAAAAACCTTTGATTGTCTTCACTCCTTTTTTGGAGCACTGGCCGAGGATGAGCGGTTTTTAATTCAAGATGTAATCTTTTTCCATTAGAGTAAACCGCAGTGCTGAGATATCAGGCCAAGAGGGGATCATTTTCTAAGTTGGTTAAAAAAAAAAAGTGGAGGGAAATTAAATCCCTGGGCTCCAAATGAAAAACTATTAAAAGAATAATTTTTGCAGAGAGGGTGGCTGTTTTTTCCCCCGGTTCCCCAGTGCTGTTTCACCCCGGTGTGCGTAATGAGAGTGTGAATTTGAATCATGCAAGCAGATGGGTGCGTCTGATGGATGGAGGGATGCGAGCAGTTGGATGTGACTGTACAGTCTGTGAGCTGTTTAAAGGCCAGAAAAGTGCTGATGAACGCCGTGTGTGGAAATCTGTCTGCCTTAATTCAGCACGGAGTCACCATGCTGATGGTTTTGATTAGAGTGGCGGCTCTGAATGCCATGTGGCAGGAGAGCGCATGAGAGAGTGACAGAGAGCAAGGACAGTGTTCATTTGGTCAACAAAATTACTGACGAAAATATTTGTTAACAAAGAGACAAGAAATACACGTCCATAATCCTAGCAACTTTAATTAAACATTGTTGAGGTAGAACTAATTTTTAAAAAGCATTCATTTTCTTTCAAAACAAAAAAATCGTACTGACCTCAAACTTTTAAACAATAGTGTGTGTGTGTGTGTATGTACAGATGAGCCAAAACATGATGACCTCCTGCCTTATATGCCTGATATGCTGTTGGTCCTCTGTGGCCTGCTAAATCAGTGCCAAACCACTGAGGAATGGACTCTAAAAGACCCCTGAAGGTGTCTTGTGGTACACTATCTGGCACTAAGACGTAAGTTGCAAGGGGAAGTTGGCGTGGCTTGAACTCAGTTTGATTGAGATCTGGGGAATTTGGAGGCAAGGGTAACACCTTCAACTCTTCATCATGTTCCTCAAACCATTGTGCGATGGGTGCGTTATCCTGCTGAAAATGGCCACTTCCACCAGAGGACATCATTGTCATGAAGGGGTGTATCCAAGGATTCCAGCAGAATGTTGCCCAGAGCGTCACACTCCCTCCACCAGTTTGTCATCATCCCACAGTGCATCCTGGTGCCATCCCTTCCCCAATTTAACGGCGCACACATACTGTACACAGCCGTCCATGGAAAAGATGGAAAAGAAAACGGGACTCATCGGACCAGGTGGTCTTCTTCCACTGCTCCATCTTCAACATTTGGTGTGACTTGTGCCACAGTAGACCTTCTGTTGGCTCAGACCAGACGGGATAGCCTTCATTGCCCTCATGCATCGATAAACCTTGGGCTCCCAACACCCTGTTGCCCATTTTGTGGTTTGTCCCTCCTCGGACCACTGTTGGTAAATTATCACCACTGCAGACCAGGCGCAACCCATAAGCCTTGTTTCAGAGATACTCTGACCCAGTCGCCTTGCCATAACAATTTGGTCCTTGTCAAAGTCACTCAGGTCTTTTATTCCTGCCCATTTTTCCTGCATCCACATTGGTTGTGAGAACTGATTGTTTGCTTGCTTACCATGTAATCTACCCAGACCTTAATATTTGGCCTTGTTAGGAGATGATATTCGCTTCATCTGTGACTGGTTTTAATGTTTTGTCTCATCAGTGCCACACACACACACACACACGCACACACACACACACACACACACACACACGTTGGTGCAACTACATTATGAGGACTCATAGGCGTAATGGTTTTTATACTGTACAAACTGTATATTCTATCCCCTTACATTGCCCCTATCCCTAAACCTATATCACAGGAAACATTCTGCATTTTTACATTTTGAATAAAACATTTTTAATCTATTTGAATTATGAGGACTGAATATGAAATGTCAGTGTAATACACAACATAAATAAAACATGTCATTATACAAATGTGTCCTGATAAATCACATAAACACACACACACATAGACATTCTGCCTACTTCCCTTGTGAATGTTAACTTAAGTTTTTATATGAAAATACTGAATATGTAAACTCAGTTTTTACACATTTTTCGAAATATTTAAGTTAATATAGAAATATTTTGAATATTTAATTACAATTAGCATTTTATTGTCAAATCATTTTTTATCATCTGAAATTAGACACCACTTGACTAAAATCAAACATGACATGAATATGACGTGAAATACTGTAGTATTTGTATTTAAAGTATATTTTCACCAAAAGACAAAAAAACTATGAATAAAACATATTCTGAGAAAGAATTGAAGATGTGGAGAAAGGACCAGGTCACCAGAAAACTAGTTACAGGGGGCTTGGCTCTGCATGGATACATTTAATGTAGCAGATGTAAGACGGCGAGAGGGGAAAAAGATTAATCTCACCTTTCCTGGGCAGTTGGTACCATCTCAGTTCAGCTGTTGACCAAACCTGTTCTCTCTTGCCTAGATAAGGGAACATGAAATATTGCTTTGCAACCAAGATGTTCTCCTCCAGCACATGCAGGGTCAGAAGTTACAATCTTACACCTTAATACATGCAACTGATTTCGGTCTCCATTTATAACTCAAATGTTTCTTGTTTTTGGGAGATTTAGTATTTTCTGCAGATCGGACATGTTTAATTATTTGGTTTTGTTTTGTCTCTTGACTTAAATAGATAGTTTTTCATTTGCATGGATAATTAAATACAGTGACACCAGGAAATTCCTTTTGGAGAACATAATCCTCTAAGCCCATATAAGTAGAGAGTGCTGATAATAAAAATACTAAGCCTTTGATAAGAACAGGTGTGTAGTGAGGATGAAGAAGGCAAGAAAAAAAGCAAAGAAGAATAAAAGGAGGGCTTGGAGGAAGATAAACTCCAGAAGATGACAAACCTCAGAGAATCTATTGATGGGATGCATAGAGGAAATAGAATCTGCTGAACATCAAGGTGCAAAACTCAAGATACACTGCAGTTAAACCCAAAGGTACCCTGTCTCCCTATTTTTTCCTGGTCTTTATCCATTTCCCTGTCATTCACAAAACATTGGGTTGATGTGAAGGAAGAAGTTCCACAAAGATTGAAAAGAGTGGGACAAAGCCTCAGGGTCAAGAAGAGCAAGATTTACAGCCCTTTTGCCCATTGTAACCATTTACTTCATGGGCTCAGGTGTTTCATGGTATAATTTAATGTGCTCAATGCCATTGACGATTTGTTGCCATTGACAAAGTTTTTTAAGGGCTTTGGATGAAGTATATAGATCCACAGGTGGAGAAACATAAAACCTAACAGGTTGTACAGCGATCACATTGTACAAGTTGGAGCTCTCAGAAAATTCATAGTTTACTGGTTTTACAACCATGTGAATGCTTTTTACAGAAATTTCGTAATTACAGCTTTCCAGCTTTGAGTGTTGGCACTTGCAACGCCATGGTCATGGGTCCGATACCCAGAGAAAGCAAAAACTGATAAGACTGTAAATGTGTACCTTGAAATACAATGTAAAAGTCGCTTTGGATAAAAGCGTTTGCTAAATGCATAAATGTAAATGTACAGTAATTCTGAAATGGTGTGAACCCACCCTATGCTGATATGGTGCTCAAGAAACACTCATTTTAGAAACGTTGGAGTTGTACTGTTGTGCTGCATAATATTTTTGTGGAAACCACAAGGTTCTTTAAGGAATCTAAGGAATTTTCAGGATTCTTTAATGAATAGAAAGTTCAAAAGATCAGCATGCATTTGAAATAGAAATATTTTGTTCATTTACATTGGCAATGGAGGGCTGACATATTTTCAGTGACTAAAGGCTAACATTTTGGTCTGATCTTCACACAGAGCTATAATGTGACTTTTATTGACATATTGGAGCACACAAATCCTTATTTGTAATGGTACATTCTTTAACGTTAATTTTGTGAAGAAGTAAATCACACTGGTTTGGACATAAGTAGAACAGGAAATTATGTTTCATTTTGTTGTTGTTATTATTATTATTATTATCATCCAACTTTAACTGGGTGCAACCCCAAAACACAGCAGTAAATAACAATGCAGTTTTTCATAGGGAAATGAAAGGATCTCACAGATGATGACAGAATTAATGCAAAATGCAGCAGGTATGAGATGCCCCCAATGCCGGAAATGGGATTAAACCATCGGTTAAGGGTTAAGAGAACATGTCAGATTAACATGACAGGATTAAATGCTAAAAGTGAGTTTGTTTATATGGACTATTGCTGCTCATTTTTTTTTAAATCTGAGATTTGGATGCCGGAACGAAGCTCAAGCTTTTTGTTAAATACGCGGGTTCCATCAGAAGTTAATTTAGCAAGTGTTATTAGGCCAGAGGGTACGAACAGATATAAAACGTTAACAAAGAAATTGAAGTGCTCGTTGAGAAAATAGAGTGTAATTGAGCCCAAAGAAGGCTGGAGACTGAGTAAATTGAGCAGCCATTGCTGAGATGACGAGATTCTAATGTTTCCCCCTCCTGGATTCAGTTCATTGAGACGAGCAAGGGGAAAAAGTTTCTCTCCCATCATTTTGCTCTCTGTGTTTGCTTTAAACCTTTATCAGAAGCAATTATGGAAAGTTCCACAAGCTCCCTTCATCTCCTCATCGCAACACAAAATATCTTGCACGCATCTGGAGAGAGAGGACGCAGGCTGCTCCTCCAGGCTCTTCATTACTGCTCCACACATGATTGGCTTATTTGATCAGATTTCTCTTCTCATTCTCTTCCTTTTTCTCTCTCTCTCTCTCTCTCTCTCTCTCTCTCTCTCGTCAGTCCATCCATTAATGCATCACTCAGTCTGGCTCTCTTGTGTAGAGTGGGCTGAACAGGTGAGCTTTGGGATGTCTGGCAGAAAAGAGTCATCAGAAATAATGACAGGAAGACTTCATAATATGGAGACTGGGATGATGAACAGAGTGAAAGAAAGATGGGGAGAAATAGATGAAAAATGTTTCAAATACTATATACTACGGGGTTAAAACGGCTCCAGTGGTTAATAAGTCTGTACAAGGCTGCATCTGAGACACTTGATGTCAAGAAATGCTGAAGTAAACATGCGATGAGATGTTTCCTATTCCCAAACAGTGTTGGCGTGATGCATTATAAGTAACAAGTGTTGCGTTTTTTAATAATAATGTTTAATAATGTCTTGAAACTTTTTGAATACCTTCAGGGCATTGCACCGATGACAATTACAGATTTTGTAACATATGTGTAACATTGTAACATTGTGCCAATCTAAAATATCCGTAAAATATAGCATTTTACAACTAAATTTAAAATGGCTGATATTGGAAAATTGAGAATTGTTCAACTCAGCATGAGGCAACGAATAAAAATAAGACCAGTTTTGTTAGCCATATACATGCGCCGAAACTGTGCAGGTATCCTGGGGTCATGGTTGTCCTAACACACACAATAAGCTTGGTCTGAATATGCTAAACCGTTGCAGAGATATATAGCCTCACATTCATTTTAGCAAGGTCTGTGTTGAATTTGTTGGCGAGTTATTCAAGAACGGTTTGACGAATCAACTTGAATTCCATGTTTTTGTGTCGGCATGGTCTGAAGATGATCTGTTAAAATTTTCATGAAAATCGAAGCGACAGCCTTGGAGTAGTTTGAAAAAGAAGGTTTTTCAGAAAATTCAATATGGCAGAATTTTTTTTTATGACGGACTGACAGACTGTCCTCTATCTGTGTGCCAAATTTCACAACTTTTTACCATATGGTTCTATGGGCTTCCACATAAGAAGAAAGAAGAAGACGACGACGACGGATACAATGGGTGCCTCAAACCTTTGTTGCTTGGCCCCTGTAAGCCATGACGTAACATCATAAGTTACTTACAGTATTTTCACGAGTATAGAAAGTATATAATTATGGCAATGTGACAGGTTTGTGGGAGATGGCGTAGGTGTTTTTCGCACCAATCCTTTCCATTACTCACCACACTGCACTTCTTGCTCAATTTTTTTCTATTTCACTTCCATTCGTGACAATCGTGACAATCGTGTGTGTCGGTTGGCCTGAAGTTTTCCCTGACCTTTTCTCCAGCCCTTCTCCTCCTCTTTCCACTCCATACCTTTCATCTTGGTGAATCTACCAAAACAAAGCTTTTTCATGTATCTGTGGCACTAAATATGTCAGCTCTCCTCTGCCGGACGGATGCTGGCTGCCTGGACTCGGCTTTGAACTGCTGAGATGACAAATCCACCTCGGCTATAAGCTTCTGCAAGAGGTTGACAGACAGAGATAGAGACAGAGAGAGACGGAGAGAGATCAACCTACCTTTAATATTTCATCACAAATGCGAGTATGGCAGATGACCTGAAGAAGTTTCAGGCACGGAGCCCCCTGCTGTGGCAGCATCGCTGAGCTCAGTCAACTTCGTCCACTAGCATGCACTACAGACTATAAAAGACTGCCATTTTGTTTCTACTAGCCCTAAAATGGGAGCCAAACTTATAAACTAGGGGTATGTTCAAATCACCTTATTAGAAGTGAAGTGGACTTCACAGGGTAATCATCTCATCTCATAACAAACAACATAAAGAACAAGAGTACATCAAAAGATCACTTTACAGGATATAGATAAAATCAACCAAATCACATTATATTCATTATTATAATTTTAATCTGAGCACTGTATTTAGGGTTTATATAACTTGATAAATCAATGTTCAAAACATACATTAAATCAGTGATAAATCAGTGTTGCTTAATATTTTTTGTGAAAAACCATGCTACAATCTTTCTCAGGATTATTTGATGAATAGAAAGTTCAAAAGAACAGCATTTATTTGAAACAGAAACCTTTTGTAGCATTAGAAATGTCTTTACTGATACTTTTGATCAATTTAATACATCCTTGATTCATAGAATGATTCTGAATGGCAGTATAAATAGTAATTTAAATGTTATATATTTGTTATTGATTATATATTTATCAATGATTTATTTTAACAAATAATAAATAATTAAATACTTTAAATTCTTTGACAAAATATATTTTGTCAAGGTAATTGGACTTCCCTCCAATTACAAATTCCCTCCAAGAACAAGAAATCCCCTCTTCAGTGATTAGGAAGCAGGGAATGCTGCGCTATAGTGTGAATCAGATCACAGCTACAATCTAATTGGCATAATGAACCACCAGTATATCACTAAAGTCATATGTCACTGTCTGCAGATGCTATACCCCCCAACAAGAATCCAAATAATTTGCAAGAGCTCATGTAAAGGGTCTTCCATGAACACCGCAGGTGGTCTTCATTAAAAATTAATTATTCTGAAAGTCTCAACCAGCCTGAAACTATGGGGTTCCACTGGTGCTTCTATGCAAGTGTAACAAATCAGCACTGATTGACCAAAGAAAAGCTTTTCAGTTCCAGCTTTTTAGCACAATGTCTTTTGGGATATGTGGAGTTCCACAGGCCTTTAATTCAGTTTGGATAAGGTGAGCTATTAGTGCGTGGAAGCTGCTGTGTCAGGCTAAACAATAGATTTTGTCCTCATGTGGAATGTTGAGAAAACACTAGGCACAAAATGTATCTGTTCATATTAATATGTGTGCACACCTGGTGCGTTCTTGTTCTATTCTGATGCACAAAACAGATCGCGGAGGTACACCACTGAAATTGCTTGAATGATCAAAACATTTTTTTTCACATATTTTCCATATCTGCAGCACCTCTCTTTCCAGTCTGTCAGTAACGCTGTGTTTAGTTCCTGTCTCTATGAAGCCCCTCCTTCCGAAAAGCAAAATGTGCTCTGATTGGTCTGACCAATGTGTTGTGATCGGTCAACTGCTTCGTAAATGCCACACCTCTTACCATAACTGTCAGCTTCTAACTCAACTCAACCAGGCCATGCCCCTTTATTTTGCATATGCCTTGGGCTGGAAGTATTTAAAAGAGGAATATTGTGTCCTACGTTCCTGGAAGAATACTCAAGACTATAATCAAGGTTCAGAAACAGTGCTTACTATGTAGAAAACAAATTCCTATTTGTGTGGACTTTGTGCTTTGTAACTTTGCGGACCTTTTTCATGCTCAAACAGCAACATTACGCTAAATAAATAAAAAAGTCCTCTTTAACACTACTTCTGATTACATTTAACAGGGGCAGAGATAAATACCACAGCAAAGAACCGTAGAGCAGTTAGGTCAACTGGAGGAGGTGAGAGGAACAGACCCAGCTGTTTAGTGCTAATGGACAAGATAAGAAACAATGAGGTGCTACAGTGTTTACCACTGGCCGCATTAAGCTAACATCAATGCTTCACTCAATAAGAAGACAGAGACCAAACCCAAAGCAGACAAAGGTAATTGTATTAGACAGAATCCTCCCCATGGACCACAGATAAAGTAAACATTTGAAAAGTGTCAATACTCTTTGTAAACAGAGAATGGAAACAACACAATACTCTAAGCTAAATAGCTCAACAAACAGGGCTAAAACATGTCTGGGAATTATGGCTCTCCCAAAGGGTGGTGTCTGAATATTTGCCATATCATATTTTTTTTCTTTTAAACTATTCAATACAAATTTTTTTACAGTTATTAGTTACATTTGACACCAAATGGGAATTGAACACTGTTTTTATTAGGGATGTGCAAATCTACATTCAAAATGAATTAGTCAGTGGGTTGCCTGAACAACTACTCAAGTAAATCAGTTTAACTCAGTGGTTCTCAACCATGGTGCCAAGGCCTACTAGGTGTCCTCAGGAAATATCCAAGGGGAAGCCAGGATGGCTTAAAAGAATTTAAAAAGGACCTATTTGTCACAAGTATTGGCTATAGTAATCGCACGACGCAGTAAAATTCAAACAAACATGTCTTTATTGATCCACAAAGAACATACAGGAGCAAACTGACACACAACCACAAAAAACAAAGACGATCCCAGACAATGAAACTAAGGAAACCGAGGGCTTAAATACACAGGGGAGTAATCAAGGTAAAATAATAATAATCAGGAACACAGCCAAAACGGGAACAGGGAAAACAAAAAATGACAGAATTAAACTAAACAGAAATAGAACTACACATTACAGTATTATGTTTTTTTACATTTTCAACTTTTAGTTTGCAAATTTGCTGTTTGTAAAGTTGTAAAGTCCACACTTATTTTCTATATCAAGAAGCACTGTTTCTGAACTCTCTGAAATGTCTCGACTGTATTCACGAGTTCACACTTACATTCAGGGTATGGAATATGCATATTGGCATGCCGTCTGAGGAGAGGGCTCCGAGCTTGGAATTTAACCAGAATATATACACTGAACAAAATTATAAACGCAACACTTTTGTTTTTGCCCCCATTTTTCATGAGCTGAACTCAAAGATCTAAGACTTTTTCTATGTACACAAAAGGCCTATTTCTCTCAAATAATGTTCACAAATCTGTTAGTGTTAGTGAGCACTTCTCCTTTGACGAGATAATCCATCCACCTCACAGGTGTGGTATATTAAGATGCTGATTAGACAGCATGATTATTGCACAGGTGTGCCCTAGGCTGGCCACAATAAAAGGCCACTCTAAAATGTGCAGTTTTATCACACAGCACAATGCCACAGATGTCGCAAGTTTTGTGAACAATATTTGAGAGAAATAGGCCTTTTGTGTACATAGAAAAAGTCTTAGATCTTTGAGTTCAGCTCATGAAAAATGGGGGCAAAAACAAAAGTGTTGCGGTTTATAATTTTGTTCTGTGTATATATAGGCCTCCTCTCGTGCTGATTGGGTAAATTATCTAAACATGCTCCTCCTGAAATAATAATATAACATCATGCCTTCTTAAGATTCTTCCAGAAACATACTTGTCACAATAATCCTCATTTAAATAATTGTTGGAATATTTGGACTAATTTGGACTATTTCCGCTTTAAATGTTGGATTATATAGTATAAACTGATTTGGGTTCCACCATAAGATTTAAGAAGATTTAAAGAGCCCCATTCAAGTGTCCAGTAGCAGTATGGGTCTCTTGTGACTTTCTTGTCCAATACACAGCCATCTTCCCTGGCCTGGTTTAATCCCAGTTCTGCCAGGACTGTGGAATCTTTAAAACGTTCATTGGCTCTTTCTCACTGGCACTCAGCTCACACTCTCTGATTAGAGGATTTGACACGTTTTTCAAGGACAGAAGGCTCTTTGGAGAAGTTGTCAGGGTTGTGTGCTTTGAAATGGTTGGCAGGGTGGCAAAAGTGTTTCCTTTTTCACCCACAAGGTCATCTAGCACTCTTCCTTCCTTCTCACCCATGAAGCCCAACTGACTGAAACAATAAGTCAGCTGTGACCACAAGTGAATATGTCCATTAGAATCAGAGTGAACATGTTGACATGAAATTAATGAGAATGTCGGAATTGGGAAAATCACAGCTCACTTGCAAGTTAGCCATTCTTTCTCAGCCCTCATGTTGCTGGCATCGGCAACAAGAAGAATGCCATCAACAAATAAAACCTTCCTCGCTTCCTTCCTCCTACCTGAGGTTCCTTGGAATTAAATTACTGATGTTTTGAGGCCTGACAGCAGTGTGTTATAGCAGTGTGGGATAGGCTGGGCTCCTTACTGCCTCCTGCTGTATGATGCCAGATCAGATTGATAAACAGATTCATCCTGATATAAAAAGATGATCTGTGATACTCACTGATGTTTATGCCTTCGTGTTTATAGACGATTTGGTTATGTTTACCAAATAAAGATTATTCTGCCAAGAAGGGATTTTTTTAGTATCATTATATTGATTCTTTTGAATGCTAAATGTGTTTAGGGATGTATTGTCCTCTCAGCATATTTACTATCTTGCGTTTATCATACAGATTGGAAATCAATCGCTGGGCCTGTCTCATGAAGACCGGGAGACTGTATATTTCCCTTAAACTGCATGCCAACGACTTAATATAACTTCTAGGAGACATCCTTCTCAACATGAAAATAATTATCCATGAACACTCATGCATACTTCTCATATTAGGAACCCACTGAGGTGAAAGGAACGTTCTACTTGAAATGAGCAAAGGGAGTCAACTTGTGACTCTGATTGTGAGGAGATACATTAATGACATTCACTCAGTCATGTTCAGCTCAGCATGATGCTAACAACACCAAGAACATTGGGTTGATTCCTAGGGAATGCAGGAACCCATAAAATGCACATATATTTTGCTAGCAGAATTGTAAAGTCAGCACTACAACTTCAAACTCAATTTTCTTCTATTATTTCGATATGCATTTCAAAGCACATTTTGAGGACATATGGATTTTATAGCCTGAACTGGAAGCCTATGGAATAAATTAGTTTCAGGTTCACCTGACCATAACATGTTTTTAAGGAGGAAACATGTTTAATTTCTTTCTATTAACTAACTTATTAACTATGACTTTTGCCTCAATAAACTCCTAATTACTGCTTTTTAATAGTTAGTAAAGTTAAGTTAAGTTTAGGTAGGCTATTGGGTAGGATTAAGGGATGTAGAATATGGTCATGCAGAATAAGGCATTACTATGTGTTTTATAAGTTTATTTATAAGTAATAAACAGCCAATATCCTATCTGAAACCTAACTCTTAATTAGGGTCAACCCTAGAGTTAGTTGAAAGTTAAGTTACTTAAGCCCCTTTCATACAGAGATTCCGGAATATACACTGATAATGTCTTGGGATCGTTTGATTTTGGTTCATTCACACGGCTAGTGATTTTCTGGAATCTGTGCATGCGTTCACACACATACCGTAAAGACACGTGACATCAATGTGATGTGTTATGTTTCCACAGCGTCTTAAGTTTGCTTATGATCTTTTTCTTCGAGAAACCACACTAATTTTTTTTTCTGATTTGATCATAAACTAGAGCATCGTGCTAAAATAATTGCCTAATATAGTATTAATACTACTTTTGAGATGACCAATCAAATTATAGGCAGGCTTTATGTTCACAGAAGCTGCTGAGCTCGAATTCCAGCGCAGCGCGACGCTTCAGTTCACGGTCATAAATATCATTTGACTCTATGTTTCTTCACTGACACAGATGAAAATGAAAAGACTATTAGTCAAAGCTCAGCTTTAGGAGGGGACGAAACAGGGCAAGATAAGGAGACTGAGAGAAAGAAAGAGTGATGGAGATGATGAGAGAGCAGGTATTGACAAATAATCTTCTGCCCACTGACATGGTTTTAAAGCTATTGTTATCCAATTAGTTTGGCCTTCAAACGTCTCGAAGTGCACATATGTAAATCGGAGTAATAACAGTTTTCTCGGGGGAGCATACCCCTGAACCCCCCTTACTAGCTCAAATGTGAGACCTTGGTAAATATAAACTCCACCTACAGCCCTGGCTAGATACTGTGCAACATAATGGTGTTGGACCACTTTAAATGCAATCTTAAAGGGATAGTTTAGGCAAAATTTTTTAACTGTCCATTTAATGGATATAGATCCACAAAATGCCCCTTTCTCCCATGAAATGCACATGCCCTCTATACTAACTGGGATTTGCAAACTCCTAGTGGTTCGTGAAGCTAATAATTACTTAAATTATGAAATTAAAATAAAGAAATATTTGAAAATGAAACCAAATAAATATAAAACAGTTGCTGGACAAAATAAAATAGGATTTTCTTTGGATTTACACTTGCATTTTATGTCACCGTTAACTGACATAGAGAACAATGAACATGCAAGTATGTTGTTATATTATTGAAATATTAACTTGCTATGTATTAACTTAAACTTAAAATCTCAAGGGGTACTTAAAGTAAATATTTTAGGTCAAAAGGGTTTGGCTGATAGAACATTTTAGGAATTTATGCTCAAACTATGACACATAATGCACTGCTCCAACAGACAAACAAAGGTTTTCTCCTTTCATTTTCCTTTCATGCCAGCAACTTATCATGTTTTTAATGGACAAATAATCTTTTTTGTAGATGGCAACCTACTAGCAACCAACATGGTGACCTCCAGCCTTAAAATCACTGTCAATGCAAACTCTCCACTGATTGAGCTAGCTTTTCTTCTCGTCAAAGCTAAAAACATCTTACTTCTTACTGCAATTAAAGACAATGCTATAACTATCATACCCGTCCTTGTTCCTCAAGGACATTTTTGTAACACTGCTCAGCTAAGACAGATAGTGAACTCACAGGGAGGGCAAATCCCTTTTATGTAGATAAAGTCTGTATTGACACTTTTGTACAGATGCCCCCCTTGTCTCCCTGTAAATGTTCTGCTTCTAACTGTCTCCACTTTCATACACATAAAAAAAAATTTCTTTACCTCTCACACATAAACATACACCCTGGAGAGAGTAAAAGAGATGGCCAATGGGGAAAAAAGAGAAAAAGAAAAAGCGCATGAGAGAATCTGCAGCTCAGAGAAATGTGCATACTAAAATAGACACCTTCCTCTTTCCTAGAACTTTATTTTTTCATGAATGATTAAATATTAAACCTACATTTCTGCTCCAGTTAATTGCATGTCAACACACAGGCAGGAGAGGCCAGAACTGGAAGCGAGTGTGTCAAGGGGTGGATGGAGGGCAGCGCATGATCCACATCTAGACAGAATATCCTGGCAGGGTCTGGAAAAAGATGGGTTAAGCATCAACGACTGTGAGTTTGAGAGCAAGAGTGTGTGCGTGTGTGTTCTGGAGAGTACAACTGTCAGGAAGAGCAACACCATCACTAATTCATGGGTAGCTTCTACTCTTCCAGGCTGGTGTTGCTCTTCAAATGACCTTTCTTCTCCCACAAACACACTTCTCTGCAGTACGTTGTCATGGATGTTGCTGCGCACCACTCTGATAATGATAAAAGCGCATACAAGTTAATGGCACATACAGTGCTAATATTACGCTAAGTTTAATGTTGAAGGGTTCAGAGAGCTGGCTGACTCAGGGTCTGTATGATAGTGGGTTGGCACTCAATAACCTCCTGGCCTACTAGGAATAGAGGTGTCTACCTCTGTGTGAGTGAAGCCTTGGGTGAATCATCGATTTGTAATGTTACAATTGTATGCCGTCTAGACAGGCCGACGTTGGGAGGGTGGGAGCAACGAGAGGGCCATATTGTGTTCATTCATCTCAGAATGCTCAGTTTGCTCACTTTAGAAATCATTCAGGCTGACACAGGATGACTGAACTCTACAGTAATATTTTGAATTAGCTTTTATATTTGCAGGAATGGCAAGTTTATTATATTTACATTATATTTAAGTATTAGTGTTTTTTTTTTACATGCTTTTGTCATTTTTAATTAGAAATGTTGCCTTGGCAACATCTAATATTGATATTTAATTTCAGCATTATTTCAAATAAAATAATTTTTTATAGTTCTAGTCAATAACAACACTGCCTTGATTTTGATGACAGTTGTTTCATGTAATAAAAAATAAAATAAAAAAAAGATATATATATATATATGTGTGTGTGTGTGCGTGTGTAAGAATTTCAAGAAAAAAGCTTTTTAATATTATTTTAATACATATAAAACATGTTGAACAAGAATGGATGTTATATTGCAATTGTAATGTATTTTTCAATAAATAAATAGAATCGATCAGCATCACATCATTGACCTATCTCTTATCAGACAACACAAGGAAATCTTCTTCTGAATTTAACAAAAAGCTTCCAAAAGCTTGACAAAAAGTTTTAAAGCTTGCAGTATTTCAATAACATCACAACTGTTATGGGTTGCAGCCTTACAACAGCCACCTGTCCATCACTACTGGTGGTGACCTCATAACAAATCACAGACATGTTGGGAGAGAGTGTGCCATGCCCTTCATTATCACAGAAGGTGCAGCTCCATCCGTTTTCTTCCTTACTTCCTCCAGATTTCCATTTGATTTGATGTAAGCTTTTTCTTTCATTTTTTTTTTTTTTTTTTTTTTTTTTTTTTTGAATGAGCAGGGACCCCTCTTTCCAGGCAGCAATTCATTGGGCCAAAGCAAGAGCAATCAATTCTTAAACCAGAGACTGCAAACTGAAAAAGAGCAGTGAGAAAGGCTGCAGACGTATCCATATCAAAAGCTTTAAGGGCTACGGCTAAGAGTGTCGAGACGCTGAATGGGACTGAGGGTGTGCGGATGATTAAAGCTAACCTGCTCAGAGCAGCGACGGCTGTGCTCGGTTTGAGAGTACGCCACTCTCTCTTACGGCTGACATAATTGATTTCCACCGCTTCCAGCTTCTTCTGTGTTTGTCTGTCTGTCTCTCCCCGAAATCAAGAGCAATATTGGACATTTTCTCTGGGCAGAAGAAGGATGCGATGGGAATTAGCTAGCAGCTGGGTCAGTACAGCAAGGTCCTACAACATTCAGAATTGAATTGAGAATACTCTTTTCAGTTCTTGAATTTGAATTGATTATTATTATTACACACACACACATATATATATACAGTTGTAATCCAAATTGTTCAACCTCCATTGCAAATCAGGTTTATTGGCAAATTGTACAGACTTTCAGCGGTTTGCAATAAACAAATCAAACAGAAGCAATTGAAATAGCTCAACACAACAAGGGCCAGATTTACTAACAGCTTGCGACAGCGCAATACCTCTTTTGGCATTAAAAAATTTGCTAAAGACACTCAGTGAAAAAAAAAGCACGTCTTAAACCAGACGCTAACTGGTATATTGCGTTGGTCATTATGGAAATGGTCCAGCTGCTTCTGTGTTCTTTAATTTGCGCGTCGTCAGTAATCACGCTCAGAACTTTCCACTTCCATCAAAGCTTTTTTGGAATTGTGCTGTCATGCTATATTGCCCTGTTTAGTAAATCTGGCCCCAAATGTTTTAAGTGGTACCCTCAAATTCAACTGAAAATGCAACTTTTAATGATTTCCACAGTCTCAAAACTATTCAACCCCTTCATGGCAAGCATCTTTAGTACTTAGTAGAACACCCTTTTGCTGTTATGACCTGCTGCAAATGAGATGTGAAACCAGACACCAGATTCTGGTAGCGTTTCTGAGGAATCTTAGCTCATTCCTCATGCATGCTGCAACCGCCTTCTTTAAATTCCACCAGAGATTTTCTAGAGGGTTCAAGTCAGGTGACAGTGATGGCCATTGTAGAATCTTCCAGGACTTCTTCTTCAACCGGCCTTGGTGGAATTTGAGGCATGCTTAGGATCATTGTCCTGCTGGAAGGTCCAATGACGCCTAGGCTTCAGCTTCCTCACTGAAGGCATGACGTTTTCTCCTAGGATTTCCTGATACATCAATTAATCCATCTTGCCTTCCACATGCTGCAGGTTTCCAGTGCCAGAGGATGCAAAGCATTGAAATTCAAAGAAAAGAAAAACCAAGTTTGTAAATATGTTTTTAAAACTTAGATAGATAGATAGAATTTTTTTCTACACCTTTCTTGCCATTCCTGCTTTAAAGTGGTCGGCTGATGTAAATCATTCATATTCATATAACAATGCTCTACATAAATCTCCATTATCAGATGGAATAAGAGAATAGACCTGCTCTCAAGTTCTTTATTGCAACCTAATTATGTAAAGACTATCTGAAGTCACGCCAAGGGAGCGCTAATCTACACCTTGAAATTGAACAAGATATATTATTGATGCCTTGTCTTCCTTTGATTCATAATAGGAAAGCTACCCCTATCCTCCCACCTTTTCATCCATTCAGTCCCCTCATTCGCTCACTCTTACTCACATTAACTACCAAATGCGCTCTTTACACCTTCTCAATCACTCCTTGGGAGATCCTCCCTGTCCATTAGCATTCAGATTAGGAAAGAGAGGGTTACAAATGACTTCTCTGATTTCCTGACTCCATGAGCTTTTAAACAGCATCTAAAAAGCCAAGGCTCTTGAGCTATTTGCTTACCTCTTGTTGTTTAGATGGCATGCTTTTTCAAGTGCTCCTCATTGATTTGATTAAGATCTGCCGCTGCATAAAAACACCACGACTCTCTAATGTACTTTTCCTCGTCTTTTCTGAAACATAGCAGAGTGATTAGAGAGAGGCATTCATCACCCCTCATTACGCTAGCAGCTGCACTCTAAGAAACGTGATCTCTCTGTCTCTCCTCGCTATCTCTGACACATTACCTCATGTGCTCTGTCATCCACAGATACCGCATCTGAAAGCTAGTTGCAGTGTATCTCCTCCTTCATCTCTGTTGCCATTCTCCCGTGTGTCTATCTTTCCTTTACAAACTTCAGAAGAAAACGGCAGTTGTTATGAGCACTTGAGCGATGTCAAGCATATTAGTAGTGCAGTGGTATGTCAAGCAGAAGACTGAGTCAGCATATTTGCCACACGTAATACTTGACAGAGCCTCATTTCCAGCCACCTCAGCTGAAATGCTACAGAAACCACACACTGCAGAAACATGTAAACTATGATAGCGTTACACATCTCTAGAGGCTTAAAAACCAAAGCAGACGTAGGAAATGAGTGTGTCTCATATTGTTTGTCCCTATCTGTCTTGTAATTCTTGGAAGCTAAAGATAGGCCTACCTGTAGTTGCTGGCCGTCAGTTCAGTGGGCATTGGTAGTTATTTTTTAGTACTTATGGGAATAGTTTTACAGGAAAAAAAGAAGAAAAAAAAGAAAGAATTTAACACAACTATAATAACCTTAGTTTGAACTAGGCTACTTGCTAAATTTTCAGAGCTTGATAACACACATTGAAAAGAGCACTGTTCCACAACAAAGAGAAACATATTCGGGTTTGCAACAAGATGAGGGATAGAAAATGATGACAGGATGTTAATTTGTGTGTGAACTATTTCTTTAATGGTACTACTACTACATTCTAGCAGTAGAGAGTTATTAAAGCACAGAAGCCTGCAGTGGGATATTCAAGGCCATGCCTCACTCCAGCCTCAATCCGATTACCAATGACACTTTCACATCTACTTGAGAGAAGAGCTCTTTTGAAGCTTCCTCCTTTTCTTACTAACCCAGAGCCTGATTGTACATTAATGACATGGCACATATCACAAGAGCTCAGAAGCTAACGTTAAAGCCCATCGCTCAGCAATCCAAACTAGTCTAATTAGAGATGTGACACAGGGAAGGTCAGTGACTGCCTTTGGTGGGATTACAGCAAATGGACTCCAGAGCAGCCTAATGGATCATCAGAAAAAAGCCCCTGTGACTGTAGTCCGCTCTCCAGCAACAGGCGGCGTAATATTCCCACCTTGCTTTTTTGGGAATCAAGCCACAAAGTTGCATGTGTACTTTTTAAGTTCGGATCAAAACAGGTTTGTGTCACATCTGAAGGACTTCTAAGTGCTCTCGGTGGTGTAACTACATACTCATATTGGCATCTGATCATTCAGCCATGCTGCTCCATTAGCAGTTAGCTAAAGCATACGCTTTCCATCTATAGATTAAAGCATATCAGTGACCATCAGAGCTACAAAACATCAGCTCAGATCAGTCGTCATCAGGATTGAATAATTTATGGACACTGATGAAAACCCTGCGTTTTCATCAGTTATCCACACAGAGATCTCAAGATGAAATATGTGGATAGATGTAATGTTCCTATATTCATATTTTATGCAAGATCAAATATTACTGTCTCGTTTCTTCTGTGGAACAAACAAAATATTTTCATGAACTGTTTTTTGTCTATAATGGAAGGTAGACAAAGTTTGGACAGGTTTGGAAAAACAGGGTTTGGAAAAACATGAGGGCTAGTAAATGATGGCAATTTTACATTACTTGTTGTCATTTATCTGGTTAGTCTGGTTTTGCATCTAGTTTTAGTTAAACTCTGGGTTTTGTAAAAGCTTGGTTAGGGACGTCATGATGTGAGAAGAACTATTCAATATAATATCATGACAACTCTGATATCGATACCTCAGCTAATACAAAGAGGTGTTTTTTTTTTTCCTATTACAATTATGGTTACAGTTAGATTTGAGTCATGTTTTTGTACAACCCAACCATTTGTAGAAATTATTGTGAATGTCGAATGCTTCATCCTGGTTAAGCTTCTCTCCTGATACCAGTCTTGACCAAGCTTGTACAAAAACCAAAGCACAACCTAGAAATGGTTGGAAGCATTACATGATTTAAAGGGGTTACACATTTTTACTGTTATGGTGACAACTATATTTGCCTTGCCAGATTGTTACACCCAAATAACACAATACAATCCTGTCTCTTTCGTGGAACATATTTGATTTGACATTAAAAGTGCTTGAGGTGAACACAAATTATTTCTGAGTTCTCACCGACTTCTCAGCTTACATGGTAAAAATCCAATATAGCAAAGCTGTAGCCTGGCAGGAGATGTTAAACGGGCATCTTTTAATTTCGGTCTCTCTTCATTCCCCACCCGTTCTCCTTTTACTCTTCCTCTCATTCCCGCTCATTATACTTGCCAGTCTAGGAGGAAGGAATGACCTCCAGGGCTGAGATTAAAGAGGGCTGAGCAGAGAGCTGCAGTGTGTGTCCAACAGACTGGGGTAGAGCAGCAGAATGCAAGCCAGTAGTCCAAGATTCATAATTCATATTCCATTCCTCATGCTTGCTTCGGCATAGATCATTTCTCGGTCTCTCCACAAACACCAATCCTTTCACTATTCCCTGCCGCCCATTTGCCCCCTTCCCTGTCACAAGCATCCCTTTCCAGATGGCTGCCACTACGTTTCAGTGTTAACTATGGTCAGCACGTCCCCTCTCAGGGGTACTGGCACTAACCCACTTTTCCCCCCTACTATTGATCCCTCATGAAGCCTTAACTACTTTACTATCTCTCCTCCTCACACCTCCATTCCCATTCTCCCAGGAAGTTGGGTGTGAATGTCTTCTTGGATTAACATGATTTGTTTTCTATTGAGAGATACAGTGTCTTGTTGGCAGTCCTTTATAGAGATACTGTCCAAGCAGCTTGGTATTAATAGGGAATCCCATATGTGGATTAAACATTGAGTAATCTTCCTTTTTGAAGACCTCTGACTTTAAAATGATCGCAGAACAGCTAAAGTTGAAAAACACAGAGAGCACAATTCACTTCAATTGGACAAGCATGCATGTTTGATTGCATGCACAGTCTGCTTTAATGTGTCTGATTCAGAAATTATGCAAATCAGGTAACACAAAAGTGTTTCACTTTATTAATTTTTTACTTTATTGATCTTGGAAATTAGGTAACATGAAAGTTAACATTTTCTTCAGCCAGTATTTTTCTCTTGTTTTCTACTAAAAACAATTTGCTATGCAGCACGAAGAACAGATTTAATTCAAGATATATTCTATTAAAGTCTTAACTTGCACAATTTTGCTTCTCAGGTAAATGAATCTTGTTTATACGATGTGTAAATATCTTTGCAGAAAAACAAGACAAAACAATATTGTTTTTGCAATAAACACGCTTTATGATGCTAGCAAATGGATTTTAAATTAACCTTCTAGAAGAGGTTAAATCAATATCTGTTTGGCATATACATAATACCTGACCTCCAACAGAGAGGAACACATTGACCTGAGATGACACCATTACATCTCCAGTTTAATGCAAAGCGATCTCATTTGTCTTTCTTAAGAATGTGAACTCTGTATTTTCTGTACTTGTCTGCTAGCTAATATTCCAACAGTGGAGTGAGGCTGGCTATAACAGATTCACTGTTTTTGACATTATGCTGCATTTGTTTACAATGTTGCATGCTGAGACTTCATGCCTAATTGTCAGCAGTAAAATGCCAGACGGTTGCAGTGACACGTCAGGGCCAGAGGACTCCTCTGTAAATATCAGCTTAAGTGGCATCCCCCTCCTAAAATATCAGCGGGGTGCGTTGAGTATACTAGAGTTATAAAAGCTATAGTCAAACCACCACTTTGGAGCCCAGAGTAAATCTACAACCAGAATTCATCAGTTAACAAGTTGGTTCTTTGTGAGGCCATGCGCTTGTGACAGAAATGCTACCTTATGACTAATGCATCCTGAGAGAGGCAGATGAGGCAACCATTTGGATTGTGAGTTTAAAATGTACTAAATCATTCTTCTGAGAACTCACCACTAGGGGGAATGTTACAGTAAGCGTTTACAAGGAACCAGCTATTGCTTTCAATAAAGGCTCAGCAATCCATTTACAATAGAAGGCAGATCCTGCCGTGAGCAGCTGTATAATACTCATAGCAACACTGATCTCAATAAAGAAAAGCTTTTTTATCTCATGTTATGTGGCAGCTGTGTGTTTAGCTACGTATAGGGTTTTGTTAGCATGTGTATGTAATCTTCACAGTGTGAACTGGTCTGATCATCAGATACTACTTTAAAACAGCAGTTGAAAGCTTCTATTACAGATTGTTCTACCCTGGCATGATGGTTTTATGCTTTAGGTACATTCAAGAGCATGTACATTTTAACTCTGCTGCTTAAATAGACATCAATTTAAATAATCACAGACGTGTCCCTGACGTGAAGGCCGTTCCAAACAGCAGGTCGCAAAATTATGCTACCTTCTAGAATACCTACTTTAAGTCAAATTGCATGTACTGCGAAAAGCTCAGGGGAAATGTTCATCCAAGAAGGCAGGCATGAGAAATGTTATTATAAATTTGATTATATTTTTTATTCAATACTGGAAAATATTGATTGCAAATGCTCTGCTCCATAATTTTGATTCACTGAGAGCCAGAAACACATTTTGAGATTCATGCACTGAAGTAAAATGGAAAGCCTCTTCTAATGATAGTATCATGTTTCTACTCCAAACCGACTGTCACCCAAACATTTCAAATTTGCAATTGAGAAAATGTCGCATTTTCGATGATTTAGAACAGAATTAGAAAGTATGATCATCAAATAAATAAATGCATGTGTATAATAATACATTTATATTAGTGCAGTGACTAAAATATATGCATTAGTCACATTAAAAAGCTTCAAAACAACAAGTATTGTTTGAGCGCTAAGAATTGTTCGTCCTAACAGCATTAAACTAAATGCAGAGTGTCTATTTACACCAAGTCCAAATAGGCCGTCTTATTGGCAGAGGCTATTTACACTAACTCCGCCCACCAATTTTCTAAATGAGCCTGAAAAAAATTACAAAACAAATCCTGTTGATAACAGGATCAGTAGTGTGGAAAGTAAGGCAGGCAGCATTAGCCTTTAACGCAACCGGCTTGAGTTTGAATCTGTCTTTTTTTCTGAACCCATTCTTCTCCTTTTTCCCCATCACATATCAGCTCAGAAAGGAGTTTATTTTAAATAAAAATTAAGAAAATATTCGAAAAGTAGAAATACAGTGCCTGACAGGTATAGAATAGGCATAGAGAATAGCGTGAGTTAGTGGAGATGCTGCATATGTATACACATTTAGACACTAGACAATAAGGCAGCAGACTTCTTTATGATATTTAAGTGTTTTTTGTTGTTGTTGTTGTTGTTGTTGATGATGATAAAAGCCAATGTGATTTAAATGTCTTGTGTAATCATAAGCATCATGTCTGGCTTACGACACCCACAAACACATTATATTATGTAGGGATGTCACATTTTCATACTCAAATACTGAAAATTGGCTGCGGCGTTATGCTGTGTCTGCCCGGCTGATTTAATTTGGAGAATATTAGCTGATATTCATGTTTTGGACACAACAGCTGTGTCTCTGCCCCCGATTATTATTTCAGCATCCATTTCAGCTTTTTAAGAGCTCTGTCACATAATTCACTACAGTTAAGCTGATGGACAGTGGGACAAAAAGACAGCTGTATCAAGCCTGTGCTTAACAAATGGACGGTTTTCAGAGCATAAATATCCACAGGCAGGCAATTGGCTGGCCAAATACAATGGCAATAGCTCTTTTTATGCCCGTATGTGATCAAGCTGTGTTGTACTGATGATAATGGGCTGGTGGAGTAAATGCCATCTGTAAAGTAGCCATTAACAGGGCTGTCAGCGTGCGCCCATGCAGGCAGGCACTGTATAAATGTCATCCTGTAGGCTAACTACACACGAGAAAGGCCTGTCGATGAGGGTTCAATGAGGGGAAGGTATAATATGGCCCCTGACGCAGCAATCGATGAAGTGTGTCTGTAGAGAGGGGGTGGTGGGGGGAGTGCGCTCCTCTGCCACCACAGATTGGATCAGGCTCTGTAATGGAAGCCTGGCCAGGGTGAGTCAGATCTTACTGGCCTGTGTCTCAATGTTCCTATCAAAGCCAGCAACCACTCCAGTTTCCATCAGTCTTCCTTCAGTTCCCACTCTACCAACTGTTAGCACGAGGAACCGCCAGAGGAGAAAGACAAACACCCTTCCAAATAGTAGCCATGATGATGGGGAAATGAATGAGCAGACTGCCAGCAGCTTCTGTTCAGACTCCCCTCACCTGGGCGGCCCTCACACTGGGGATCCAGGGACAGATAAAGGGGAACGGAGAGAGATGAAAGAGATAGACATGGTATAATGATGGACAAACCTGAAAGACAAGAGAAAGTGAGTGAGTCATAGGTTACTGGATTAATAGACTCTGCTGTGCCACTAGAATCAGAGGTTAGGCCTGGGAGATAAAAAGAAATGGAGAGAATTAGAGTGAGGAACTCATGCTTTTGCCTCTGAATGAATCTTTCCTGACAGAAAGTGTAAATGGATCTTTTTTGTTGTTATTTTTGAAATAGAATAGAAAGGGGGAAAAATGACATTTGACCTTTAAAGAGAAACACAAGTACTGTATTTCGAGCTCACTCTTTTGATGTGAGAGCTTCTCTGCTAAATGGGCCATGGGTAAAGGTGTATTCTTTGTGTGAATGTTAGATAACATGGAGCATCCTTAACCAATGTGACTGTGTTTCTGAAAACAGACCTTGAAGCAGCAAATGATAACTGAAACTTGATGACCTCTGAGTATCCCGAGTCATACCTGACGCAAAATACCCGTGGTATCTCTGAGTCATCTGACGCAAAAATACAGTAAAATTGTGCAATATTACTATTTTAAATAATATATAAAATAATAAATAATGTTTTCTATTTTAATATATTTTCAAATGTAATTTATCCCTGTGATGCAAAGCAGAACTTGCAGCATCATTACTCCAATCTTCGGTGTCACATGATCCTTCTGAAATCATTCAATATGCTGATCATTATTTTTCTTTATCTTATTATTATTATTCACTAAAGAGTGAATGTGTAGAATAAATGGTAGGAACAGTTCTGGTCACTTGCGCAAATGTGATCACCTCTTATTTAATTCAAATAAGGCTTTCAACTTTTCATTAAACAATTCACATTCTCAGCATTTTTAAATCACCTTGCAGAGTAATTTAACAATTTCTTTAAAGAAAAATGATAAATAAAAATGCTTTGCAATATCACAATTCATTTTAGCCCATGTAAGAAAAATAATTCAAATAAAATGAACTACTTTATGAGCACAGAAATCTCCTTTTCATATCTCAATCTCAATCTCCTATTTAATCTCCTATTCGCTGTCCTGCGAAGCTTGTGAAACTTAGATGCATGCAGCATTTGAATCCCAAAACCACAATTCTACACCTTGACTCTCCACCATCAGGGCTGTCACAGTGCAGAGGAACACAACACATGGTCCATAGCATGTGCCATCTGAGCTTTGCACAACACAGTCCCTACCCACCATGGCAGAGCTCGGTCTAGACAGGTCTGCTCCTCCAGCATACGGACGAGGGAAAGGAAACAGCTTGTACAAATCACTACTTCTCCCATATCAACACAACAGTAGAACAGGACAGCAGAATTACTGTAGCGCTTAAAAAAAAGAGTACTTTGAAAACAGACTCGCATGAGGAGAATAAAGTAAACACTGGCTGTAAATTTTATTGTTCCATTAATCAATATGACAGCCGGCTGGCTCCCGTAGCCATCAGCAGGGGGAATACAGAGCAATGACATACAAAAGGTAGAATAAACCCCTGAGTGAGCGGCCGTCATTAATCCAGACGACAAAACTACTTCTGACCCCGATGGGATTGATTTTAGGCACCACCACATGCATCTGTAGGCACAATTTGAAAGCGACGCTTGTCCTTCTGCGCTAATATTCCCTGCCTTTCTTAGTGATGACTAAAAATGTGTACAATTTTAATATGCAGATGAAAGTTCAAGTCATGTTTGTTAGCTGTGGCACCTGATGTAGGCCTACAGTCTGTGAATTATGTAAACGCTGCATTATTATTGCTTTCACTTTAAATTACCTGTTATGTCAAAGAGACAACTTATTTAGCAAATATTTTGCATGTTTTCGTGGTGAATGTTTAATAAACCGTGAGAGAGAGAGTGAAGGGGGGTGCATTTTTTTGTATTTCTCACTATACTCTAAATGTCAATTTATAGCAAAAACAAGGGTAATGTGCTACATATGTATTACATATTTATCACAAGAGATACAAACATCTCTCGGTTAGCAAGCGTGCACGGTTATCACATATGTGGATAATGGATTTTATCGGTTATGGGTTTCCCGTTGATGATAGCAGTGACATGAATGACAGTCAGTCAATTAACTGCAACCTATTGCTTTGAGGGTTAGACAGCGAAACTGACAGAAAATTCCCTGTCCATTATCCCCACCAGGAATAATAAAGGACCAACAAATATATGGCTTGCAGAATTTATTCCAGTCTTGTAAACCCTTATGAAAAAGAAGTTTATTCAAGTGCTATACTTCTTTTAAACTAAAAATAAGAAAGTATACTTTTCAGTCTACTTTTTATGTCCTCCTCAAAAATATACTTAAAATTGCACTTAGGTATACTTGACTTATACTGACAGAAAAGTCTAAGTAAATTTGGACTGTACATTGTACAGTACATTGTACATTGTAAGTATATTGTAGACTCAATATTTTCATCTAGATATACTTCAAAGTATAATTAAGTATTCTAAATTGGCTTGTAGTCGATGCTATTTTCTTCTAGAAACAACTGCTTTGTTTCATTGTTGTACATTGTTTGGAAATATTAAGCAGATATGTTCCAAATTGTGACTGAATTTTGACTAAATCTGAATTTGTGTGTAGGCTAGTCCACTGGTACTCTACTCTTTCCCCACTATTGACTGAATTTTCCAGCTATCCATGTTTTCACTGTCATACGGTAGGGGACGCTATTACTCATCTTCTGAAAGAGTACAGAATCTCCGGATCAAATCACAGGTGAAGAAGAAGAAGAAGCAGAAACAAGTGATAGAAGATTGCTTACGCAAATGTAAAATCTCGCAATCATCAAACATTAAACAGCATATATGTTAAAAACGGCCTAACGTTACCGAATTAAATGATGAACCCATGAAGAGGAAACGACTGTGAAGCGTTGGAGGTGTTGATGGACTCGATCTAGACCATCTGTGTTTTTATTATCGTTCTGAATCCCATCCGGATGTACTCTTTGACAAAAATTTGATTTCGATTTAGAGATCGATGTTCTCGTCAGGGCTGTAAAAGAAAGAGAAGTGACATTGGGGATGGGACAAACCCACCCAAATTAGCTTCGGTTATACATGCATATAATAATTTGGGTAAATATGCAAGCTTTATGCCTATTTTTCCCATCGTCATGGACACAACAATGATTTCCCTCGAGTTTTAATATTTTTCCTTATAATAATGTATCATTTGCAAAAAGGAAAATGCATCTGTGTAGATGAGAGGATCATCACGAATGATACATGCGTCAGTGTACAAAGTCATTTGCGCCGGGTGCAAGATAGGGCCCATAATGTTATTCTGTGTGTTATTTTGTGGGCTGTATGAGACTAGTAATAAGTTAGATCAACATTAGAATAACATACTGATCATATTCTAACATTCCATCATGTTGAGCTATATAACATTTGATTTGTTTTATGTACATTTGCTCACCTGTCTAATAAAGTGCATGCAAGAGCGGCGTCTCTGTTAAGTCGAAGTTTGTCGCGGACGTGGAGCTCTCTTCATCTCAAAAACAAAAATCTTACATATTGTACTTTTAAAGTGCAAAAAATTATATATAGTAAACTATAAGTATGATGTTATGTTCACTTAAAGAAAACTTAGAAGTATAATTGCAGTATAAAACTTATAAACTAGTAGTTTACTACAGTGTACTTTCATAAAAAATGTGCTATAAGTATTTGACTAGTAAACTATCAGTGTCCCTATAAGTTCACTTGTAGTATAGTTGCAGTACAAATGAAAAAACTTGTGTACTCAAAGTTTACTTTTACACTTAAAGTACACTTAAACATATACATTTATATGCTAAAAGTGGGCCAATATAGTCTCAAGTATTGAAACAGTACACTTACAAGTATACTTCTAGTGCATTGATATTAGTATACTTACTACTGTACATAAAGAACACTTAAAAATATACTTTACTTAAGTATATTAAATAAAACGATCTTGAAGCATTCTTATTTTTTGTAAGAGAAAGCATATGGTGAAAAAGACAACAAAAGCTAATTTTAAAGCTTTCAAAAAGAGGATAACTTTCACATACCTAATCAAAC
Source organism: Semotilus atromaculatus (assembly GCA_031834385.1). NCBI lineage: Eukaryota > Metazoa > Chordata > Actinopteri > Cypriniformes > Leuciscidae > Semotilus > Semotilus atromaculatus. The sequence continues at coordinate 14,112,948 of JAULUF010000015.1, forward strand.
TATCACAAAACATTTGTTCATCACAGCCAAACTTTCCCTCTTCTTTAACTTCCTTTCTACCACATTTTTTTTTCCCCTCCCTCGTTATCCCTTGCCTCTAAATCTGGCGGGCACAAAGAGTGTCCATTGTGGTGCCCGGGGAGATGTTTAAAAGCCTTTTCTCTGTGCTTAAATGAAATGCTTGCCAGCCCTGCCATTGTGCTCGGTAACCGACCACCCAAAAAAACATATCGATCAGGTGCAGTCAAAAACCAGAAGCCTGCAGTGAAAAACCAGTGAATAGCACCCCCTTTCTCCACTCCCTTAAAACAACACAGAAAACTTACACCGAGGGGCAACTCTCCAGACGTCCTCAGATGCTGCCCTATGCTTATCTAGGCAGCAAGAGAATGTGGAATTGGATTTAGATTATGCTGCTTTCCAGACCAAACTTCTTATTGCCACAATTCCCTCCTTGATACTGTGATTCCTGAAAGCCCAAGCAAGACTTGATGAACATATTGGGCTCCCTCTGCTTGTCTAATTTGCTCAAGGCTTGGTCAGCTCTTTTTACAGTCTGAATTCATTTATCAGTCAAAACAAGTTAGAGCCTCTGAGTGTAAGAACTGGGATGTGAGACTGTAAAGTAGGACAGCACACTAGAGGACAATGAGGATACAAATGCATTTTTACAGCTTCTAAAGAAGATGTCTGTGGTGCCACAATATTGGCAAACACCCAAGGTGTCGCTATGCGTTTGCTAAAGAGTTGTTGCTAGGTTGGTATAAACTGACCCATGATAAAAGAGCACACCCCAAAGGGCGTGTTCACACTTGGCATGTTTGGTTGAATTAAAACGAACTCTTGTGCGATTGCTCTGTTAGTGGGGTTTATTTGTATAAGTGTGAATGCTGCCATCTGAACCCTGGTGCACACCAAACAAGAGGACAGAGACCACTCAGTCCACTCCCAAATTAAATCTGGTGTGTGGTTGCCAGGGTGTTGCTATGCAGTTGCTAGGGTGTTCTTCAACTTGTGGCGATATGGTTTTTGGATGTTCAGGGGTGTTGCTAGAATGTTGCTAGGTGATTGCTAAGCTGTCTGGAGTGAATGAAACATCCGATTTACACTGCTAGATGAAGACATTCTATTATACAATTTGAGATGTCATTCCTATCCATAGCTGAAACATTGAAGTATGAATTGTGTAGTGTAAAGTCTCAGACAGAAGCTGTGTAACTAGCTGTGTTTCCACTGTCGGACCAGTGCAAGCCAGGACTTTAAACGGGCCTATAGCACCGAGCACAAAACCATGCTGCGTTTCCACCGTCAGGCCAGAAGCTCAATAGATTCTTATCCAAAGGGTTTATGTTTGGTTGGATTGAAGTCATTTGTACTACTAATACCAACATGCTGGCACACTGACTAACAATTACATTGATTATCTGACATTTCACGTTTGTTCTTTAGTTAAATAAATCTTATTATTGTTTAAAGAGATAGTTCACCCAAAAATTAAAATTCTGTCATCATTTTCTCACCGTCAAGTTGTTCCAAACCTGTATGAATTTCTTTCCTCTGCTGAACACAAAAGACGATATTTATGAATAACGGTAACCAAACAGTTGATGCACCCCATTGACTTCCAAGGTATTTTTTTTTTTCTTCGCATCATGGAAGTCAGTAGGGTCCATCAACTGTTTGGTTACAGACATTCTTCAAAATATCTTCTTTTGTGTTCAGCAGAAGAAAGAATGATAACTGGGAACTATCGCTTTAAACAGTGGTAAGGTGTTAAGTCTCCCTTATTTTTGTTGCAATCTATGCATTTACATTTACATTTATTCATTTAGCTGACGCTTTTATCCAAAGCGACTTACAATTGCTATACATGTCAGAGGTCGCACGCCTCTGGAGCTACTAGGGGTTAAGTGTCTTGCTCAGAGACACATTGGTGTCTCACAGTGGATTCGAGCCCGGGTCTCTCACTCCAAAGGTATGTGTCTTATCCACTGCGCCATCACCACCCCCATATACCCCCATGCATATAATAATGTTTGTTCAAACCTCTAACTATAAGCAGCAGTAATAGTGATGTTTGCATAATAAAATATAACATGAGGGAGAGAATAAAAAGCAACCTCTGAATGCCCATGCATCCTTCAGCCAATCAGAAGCAGAGCTCTTTTTCTTTTCATCGTGGTTTCTCTCCATGACCTTGATCGCAAGCAGAAGCTATACAGTAATTAGTGCAACTTGTGGAGATGTTCATCCAAGAGGCATTAATGCATATCAGCCTTAAGGTCCTCATCCGTATTTCTCCTCCTCCTCTTTCTCGTTTGTCTGCCGCTCCCTCCCTCTCTCTAGCTTCCGGAGTCACTCAACCTTGTGATCCTGCGCACACTGCATTGCCAAACAGGCCCTGGTCCCAACAAACAAGCGCACAGCATTTTATCATTCCATTTACAAATATCTGCATTCATACCAAATGCACATGGAATAAATAAAGAAAGATGCAGGGGACAGAGATGTTCTTTCCTCCCTGGTGATTTCAATGACACAGTGGTCAGATGCACAGATGCTGGAGGCCTCACAATGAGATACGCTCCATGAAAACAACAAGAGAGAGACCTTAATTGCTCAGCCAAGCAAAATGCAAACAGAATGGGGATTTTTTTCATAGAGATATGCTGTTTTTGAACTGGAATAAAATGCACGAAAAACAATGAAGTAAGAAAATCAAGTAGAAGAAAGTAATGAATTTTTTATAAGCCTTCATTACACAATCAAGCGGTAACCGGTACTTTAAAGTAGAGATGCAGTACTTGGACGTGACCACAATGATTAATCATGAAAATAAAGGTGTGAATAATTTCAAAACTTTTTACACTGATCAAAATTTGTTGCTTCTACCTTAGCATTGTCAGGTATAGCAAAGACAGGGCATTGTCGCACTAAACCTTGTGCAAGTGTCATGTTTAACTCTTCCTTAAGTTCTTCCCAAAGTTGAGCTTCATTTGAAGACCTGTATGACTTATAAAAATTCAGGTTTATAATTTCACAAAAGTTTTAGGTCAGAGGACTGAGGAGGCCACTTAAAGACATGCATTGTGCGCAACTTTGTTGCATGTGCGTTGTTTTTGGGATCATAACATGTTGATCATAACAAAATACACATTTGATCTCCAAACAGATCCTCCATTCTTGGCTTAATTGTGTTCAGCAGGATTGCAAGTAGCCTATTGGTCCATTTTCAAAGTGCCAGCAACTTTGTAGATCCATCTAACACCTGCTGCAGACAAGCATCCCCAAAACCATAATGTTTCCTCTACCATGGTTAATGGTGCCACTATTGTATGGTATTAAACCACTCCAGTCATCTCTTATGAACATACCATACACCATCCAATGCTAGATTGTTCAATTTGGACTTGTTGGACTGCAGAACACAGCTCCAATCTTCCACACTCCAGTCATTGTTTTCTTTGGGAAATGCAAGTTGTTTTTTGCATTTGATAAAACTAATAATTGATTTCTTTACTGGTACACAACCTGTACATCCAGCCTCTTATAGCTGTTGGCGTACAGTTCAAGATGAAATTGGAGGTTGCAGGTCTCATCCAGGTCTTTAGAAGCTGATTTGAGGTGGTCTGACGTTCAGGTGATATATTTATCCAAATTTTGTCAAAACGCTCACTGGTCTTCCTTGAAATGCACAGCACTTTACATTCGGCATGGTAGTGGTCTCACTGTGCTTTGAAATAATTTTGTGGAAATTGTGACCATTCACATCCTGCTTTAGCAATTTTATCAATATCCTCCTTGGTTGCAGAGGGCACCTCCTTCCATCTGGCCATTTTCACTAAAACCCACAAAATAACATCTATTAATCAGTGGTGAACAAAGTATACAACTTCCTTACTTGAGTGAAAGTAGATACTACTGGTCAAATATTACTCTGGTATAAGTAAAAGTACAGAAGTACTCGTTTTTAAAAGTACTTAAGTATCAAAAGTAAAAAGTAAATGTCAATGCATTGTTTTATTATTGTTGCATTGTTGAATGTAATACTTACAGTACCTTATGCCTCTGAAGAAACCTAGTGAATATGCCTACCAGTTAGTAGTATCTGTGGAATTAAGAGCTTTTAGGATGTTATAAACCCTATAGAAATGAAACAACTGAATTGACACACAAAACAATCAAATCATCATATTTTTATTTAATTTAACACTCCTACCACCCCATCAAAAGTAGTACACATCTATGTAGTGGAGTAAAAAGTACGGTAGGCTATTTGTCTTTCAAATGTAGTGAAGTTAAAGTAAAAAGTTTCCAGAAAAAAATTATACTCAAGTAAAGTACACTCAAAAAGTGTATAAGTACAGTACTTACGTAAATGTACTTTGTTACTGTCCACCTATTGCCACATAGTGATTTATTGAATTATAGGCTGGGAATAATGAGTGCATGCTTGGTATGGCCATTAGAAAAAACGACATCCACACAATTCTGTATGTTTCATTGCATCAGGCACATTGAATGAATTGTACAACATCCATAACTTGCATACAAAATATTTAATAAAAAGTTTGAACAGTCCAAAGAGATGACAATTTTCCTAAAGTTCGGACATCCCTTTTGGGAACCATTGTACATTTAGTTAATTTGCCCATATAATCTTTAAGATATTAGGTTGAACTTATTTGGCTTGCTGTCCACTGAGCCATACAAAAAAGTATTCAAGTTTGAGGATCCAGAGAAAGCAAGAGAAGCAGTGCTGAACTGAACAAAGCAAATCCCACAATGGGTTCGATGGACACCGATGGACAGTGTTGGTTTTTCTGAGATGCTCTGAAAAGGTTTGTTTTTTTCCCCAGAACATAAAGAGCAGAGATTTACAGCCTGAGGCAGAGCTTGTCAAACCACACTCCTCTCCTCTGCTGTGTGAGACAGAGTCTAATGCTGCAGACATCTAGACCACTGCACTGCTGCAGTTCCTCAGCCTTCAGTCTGCAAACCCAAACAGAAGCATCAAGCAGCCATTTGCTGATACATGATTCACCACTTTCAAGTACAGGAAGCAATATCAGGGAAGCTCTGAGCATGTTATGACTTAAGAGTATTTCCATTAAAATTCAAATTTAAACTTTCCATCTCATACAATAAAAGAGGAGGCTTTCTGGTACATCTTCCAAATCGATGTGCGAATTAATAACAAGTTTTTTTTATTTTAAGCAAACTCCAGGTGTTTTTTGTTCCGAAAATGGGTGGGAAGGGAGAATGACTTGGAACACTGAATGAATCTTGGTCATATACATGAAAAAAAAAAAAAAAATGCAGCCCCTGTTCTGGCTCACCATTGAATAGGAACAAAACTGTTTCCTCTTTGCTTTTGTTCTCTACTGTTTTCATTTGCTGTCTTGTTGAAGTGGTTGCAACTGAGAATTGTGGGACGGGAGACAGAAGAACAGCAAGATAGAGAGAGAAGAAAGGAAAGAGAGAGAGAGAGAGAGAGAGAGAGAGAGAAATAAAACGGCAGAGCCATCAAAAAGCAATCATAGCTTGATGGAGTGAGGCTGTGGGCCACAGTCAAATGGGAGGGAAGCAAATGACAGCCTGGTAGGTGTAAAAATGAGAGCGCAGGTAGCAGAAACATTAAATCTGCATAAAAGCGTTCAGTTGACTAGCACAACCGAGACTTTTAATGCCACAACGAAACCATAGACCTGGAACATTACACGTCCTCATAAATACTTACACAGCAGGATATTAAGACAACAATTTACAACCAGTTCCATTATAAGAAGATCAATAGAACGACTGATAGAGAGACGAACGGACAAACATAATAATAGATAGAACGAAAGACAGACATGCGGTCAGTCTAGGATGTTGCTAGTGTTCTAGATGGTTGTGATTCTAGTTAGCTGCTAAGATGTTTTGGGCGGTTGCTTGGGGGTTCTGGGTGGTCAAGGATCTTACTAGATGCTTGCTAAAGTGTTTTGTTGGTGCTGAAATGTTTCTAGGTGGCTGCTAATGCATTCTGGTCAGTTGTCATGATTTTTATAGATGATTGCTAAGGTGTTTTGGTCGGTTTCTTCTCAACCAGTCGTGATATCTTGATGCCACAATGCCATCGATTATTTTATTGGCTTGCCACTCAAGAGAGACATCTCTAACCCAAACACAAAGACCATACGTCCCGTCTGTGTGTTTTTATCTCGCTAGGCAGGTCAACTGCTTGATGTTTGCTGGCTCACACAACCAGATGTGTTTTATAGTTTATTTGGATCTGGATCAGTGGCAGTAGGATGGCTTAGATGTGCTCTGTGTTTGGAGTCCCCACCGGGAGGTGTGAGTTCTGTTTTGGTCTACTGCAAACACCTCATGAAACAGTTGGACAATCATTAGGAGGAGGATGGAGTATTGAAGTAGGACGAAGAGGATGTCTCCTGGAAGTGTGTCAACAAGAAAGGAGAAAACTAATTAGCAAGGTTGGCTTTCATTTCTTTTTCTGTATATGCCACATGACTATTGGGTGAGGACAGTTGCAGGATTGAATGAGATCACAGGATTCTAACTATATTGATTTTGGCATGTGGGATATGTTCGTGACAACTATCTGCTCACAGACAGTGGCCAGGGGAGCAAAACACAGCACAAGTGTGGAAAAATCTGAAATATGAAAAAATAAACAAAGCATGCAGGCCTCAACAATGGATGTTTTCTGCTTCAGTAGTTCAGATTTTTACTGGCCCTGTCAACATTTCGACTGGTCCTAAAATGAAAAAAAAAAAAATCAACATTTTATATGGAACAGAAAAAAAGCAATTTATCTTTTAGCATTGTTCTCTTGCTAAAAAAAAATACAAAACAAATAAAACAAAATAAATAGTTATTTGTAAGTTATTTATATATTTATTTGCTTTTTTCCCCCCATTTGCAATAATTTAAATATAATTATGCTATAGTATTGAAATCAAAATCATGATTATCACAATTTCTGTCATGACATCTCTCTAAGTGTTTGGCATGGTAATGGATGTGACAATGTTGATATGTTTGTTTGGTCTTGGCAGAATAGGTCTGCTGCTTCAGAGCAAGGTAGACTGCTGAGCAGATGCTGCTGTACAATATAGTGTACATGAATTATCTGTAGCAGATCTGTACAGGTGGAGCTGCGGAAGGTGGAGGGTTTCTGAAAGCGCGCTGCAACTGCTATAGCAAATGCTGACCAAGTTGAGCAGCGAGCTAATTGGCTATTGATACAGCAGGAACCAATCAGTGGTGCCCTATAGAGAATGATGTGATTTTAAGCAGGTGATTGTGATTGAGTTAAGGACCTATTAGTCTGCGCTAGAGTTTCATGACAGAACTTATTTAATTATTTGTGTTATTTTTATGGCACGTTTATGCTAGCAGAATACATAGCAATACTCAATATATAACACAAAACCATGTTTGCCAGGCATAAAAATGCATGCACATAATGAATAAACGTAAGATGTAATGTTACTTTTGGACAAGCTAGGAAGAAACACTCTTAAACATCCTATATCCAATGCTAACATGACCCCTATTCTGGATTTAGTTAGCAACACATATTAGGATCAACCATCTGCTAAAGGAAACCCTAATATGACTTTTTATTAATGGCAGTGTTTTATAATATAATTGTGCTATATGTGCCAATGAAGTAACTAAAAAAAGCACAGATTCTCTCAGGTTCGGGTGTGTGTGCGCATGTTACAGCAGCTGCGATCTACTAATGTATTCAGAGTTAGTAAGTGTTTGTTTCATAGTTGGAGGTGTGAATGTGCCTCTTTGTGGCAGACATATGCTCTTAAACACGGCAACACGGACCACAGGGAACTGCTAGTTCTACCAGAAAGACTCGGAAAAATGATGTAACAAAACCATATATTTATTAACAGCCCAGCTAGCAAATATTTATAAAGTTCTTTGGCATAGGCTCCGTCCGTAGCGAGCAATCCGAGGGTAGCGGAATCTGCATTTCCTGCCTGAAGACGAAGGCAGGGGCGCAGCCGACCCCCCGGGAGGTATGGGAATGGACCATCCTGGTGGTGGTGAGGAGGATGGAGGGAAAGGGACCATTTTGATGTCATCAAAATCGTTGATTCATATTGGCGGAAGTGAGAGAAGTTTTGAATGCTTAGGCCTATATCTTCTAAATATGAATTTTGTAATTGTTTTGGAGCACACTAGCTAATTGATAACAGTAAGGCTAACATGTTCATACTAAAAGCCCCAAAAAACTTAAATTTTGATTTCATGGTAACAACATTTTTTTTTACCATATTGCTGTGAGGTTGCTAGGGTGTTCTGGGTGGTTGCTAAGTGCAATATCCCATTTCCAAGATAGCCCCTAGTTATGGTTCAGGTTCAAGATGTAAATAAATACACACATTTGTAAGGTGTAAAACATTTGTAAATACACGCATCATGACACTGATCCCATTATTTCAGATCCAAACCACCACCTTCCAATCATTCGGATCAAGCTCAGTCAGATTGAGCTGTCAATCCGATTACTAATTGATTATTTGGTTAAACATATTTGTGGATTTTTGTTTCCCATTTTATACTCTGCCTGGCAAAATGAATAAGTCTGTTAACTAAAAAAAGTAATATCACACTTCTTCTCAACAAGCTGCACAATTTGATGAGTGATTCATTTCTGTAGCTCAAACAGTGCAGAATAAGTTGCCCTCTGATGTAATTTAGGGTCAGAGGTTTGTTCAAATTCATAACCCTAAGAACACAATTGCCCTAGTGATGCTCCTCTTAGCAAGCACTACTAATAATTACAAGAAGCTATACATACTAATTACATTTGAAAGTACATCACTGCATACTTATGTAATTAAACTGTAAAATGAAACAATGATTACAATAGATTAATAGGTGGCAAATGTGCACCTTTGAGACAAAAAGGAAAGTGAGGAAATGAGAGCTAAGAGAGGGAGGAGTGCAATAAAGACCATATTAGGACATGGAAAGATGTGCAATTTATGAGCTTAGTATTTCAGTCGGTGGATGGCAAAGAAGGCTCGATTGGACAAGCTCACTTATATCACAGCCCCTTCTAATATGTGGCAGTTTTTCAGAAACCCAGTTTAGACATTATAGCCAACAGCAGAATCTATAGTGTGAAATGGGATGTGAAAGCTATTGTGAAGTTACACAAGTCACATTACTCATCAGCAATGAGCATCGTGTCAACTCTGCAGCTCTTTTTGAAGGGTTTCCCATCATGCTGTGTGCCAAAGCTATTCTGAAGGATTTACTATGTTACACTAACAGTATTGAAGTTTAGTTATATACACCAAAACAGCAACTACCACCTAACATTCTGTGTGAAATTGTAATATATAAAGGTTAAGTAGGGGTCTTGTCTCACACTCAGCTTAAGGTGTTTTACACTTGACTGTTTTACTTGCTATTCTGTCCTATTTGTGACTGAAAGACTGATCAGCATAACATTTGTATGGAAGTTGTAAGTAGTCATAGCACAAAGTAATTAAGCACCTTTATAAATATAAAAAATATTAAATTGAATTAAATTAAATTAAGAAAAAAAACTGACTTGAAAATAGAAAACTTAAACAATTCAAAATTATAATAGCCCTGCTATTAACATACTTAAATAGATTGCATATGAGTTTTGTATATCACAGGAATCGAGTGCACAATTAAATCCCCAAGAGATAAATAATCTGTGTTTTAAAGTGAGTGCTTGAATTATCTATCATGAATGTGAAATAAAGAGATGGAGTGTGCATTTTAAGCATTTTGTTTTGCTATTCCCTCTGAGTGTGTGTGTGTGTGTGTGTGTGTGAGAGAGAGAGAGAGAGAGGTTTAAGGTGGCCGGCTGTCAAAAGCGGCGCCGGCTGCAGTCAGTCAGGGGGAACATGGTGCTTTCTGCTGCCACTCAACCCCCATGGTAATGATGATGGGCCTGCGAAATGCCGCGCTCCAGGATCTCGTTACACTCAAATAATTGGAGTTTGTTAGAAGCGGCCAGCTTCAATCTGAGAGCTGGGACAGTCAGGTGTGTGTATGGGATTAGCTAGAGTGCATAACTGACAGCACAGCCCATTTGTATGACCTTATCACCTCTGACTCCCTGGGATTGGTGAGGGAGCTCAGCTCTGGGCCTCCGTGCATACATTGGCATAGGAAAGAAGCTAAGGGAGCATTCAGTATTATCATACCTTATCTGTCAGCACAAATAAATAAGCATTTGTGCATGGCGTACTAACTGCACTATGCCCCCTCAAACTCTAGTACGACAAGATATTGTCTTCTTATACAAGGCAGAGAAAGTTTTTAGAGTTGGTCTGGACTGAAGAGGCTGCATCTTATTTGCTTTGAGATGCAATTTTCACCTCACTGCACACAAACAGACACAAACGCATATTGACTGCTGCATGCTGGTGTTAATGAGTTACTAATACATTCACAGTCGAATGGAGGAACATCTCATCTTGTGCACACAGGCTTCTCTATCAGTAATTTTGCCTTCCGCACACACACACAGACACACTGCTGCAAGCCATTAAAACATTATTCAAGAGACGCTCATTGGTTTTCCAGTCTCTTGTCAGTGGCATTGGCGTTATTAGAAATATATGCTCTCACACATGCGCTATTAAACTTCACCTCGCATTTCACCGCATTTAAGCAGCAGTGAAAATCACCATAATTACTACAGCTTTCACGCAGAGGATGAGTGCCACAGCATAGGGAAGGCGCTGGGAATCATTTGACGCAGCAATCCAAAATTAAACACAACACACATAAACAAGGGAATAATAGACGAAAACATGCAATTACTCGTAATTAAAAAGTGAGAGATCTTCTTCAGTGGGGTCAATCAATCTCTTGCATGAGAGATGATGAGTCATTATCATAAACGGCCCTCACTAAATACACCCTCACCGAATACACAACAAGGCCAGTAGATTTTGTATTTGCTCCGCAAGCCCTCATAACCTTCATTTTTCATTCATGTGTTCAAACTAAAAATGAAAATCATGACTATTCATTGTCATTGTTAACTCACCCTCATGTCGTCAAAACATGTATGATTTTCTTTTATAGGATCATGTGACACTGGAATAGAAGAGTAATGGCTGCTGAAAATTCAGCTTTGGCATTACATAAATAAATTACATCTAAAAATATATTCAAATAGAAAACATTTATTTCAATTGTAATAATATTTCACAATATTATTGTTTTTATTGGATCAAAGACACTAAATGCAGCCTTGGTGAGCATTAGAGACTTCTTTTAAAAACATTTCAAATATTTAAAAAAAATCTTAATTATTCCTTTTCACCAGTAGTATAAAGCTAGCGAATTGCGTAAAGCTTCAGGAACATGAAATATAGTTCATATAGGGCACGTGTAGGCCATGGACTACTTTTATCATGTTTTTATAATGCTTTTATTGCTATTTTACTGAAATGAAAATGGAGCTTGGCTTGACAGCATCAAACTCTTTCATTGTACGTAAATAATAGCAGAGTATACATCTTGTCTAACGGCTCCTTTTGTGGTCTAAGGCAGAAAGAACACCATAAGGGTTTGGAATGCTACGAGGGTGAGTAAATGATGACAGAATGTTCATTTTTTTGGGTGAACTATTCCTTAAAGCTGTAAATCTGTTCTTGTTTCAGAGCACTCTGCATGAATACTCATGCTGCTCAAATAGAATCAAAGTCTTAAAACTGGAAAAGTGCACTAAAAAAAGGGTCCATTGTGTCTTCTTCTGATCACTGGGGTGTAATGCATTCTCAGTTTCATAACATAAGAATTGCAATGTTTCATCTTTGGAGGGATTTTATTATTTTTTTAATCCCAATTTAATTTTAAGAAGTCTAACATTCCACCCCTAATCAGTATGCGAATCTACACAAATGTGCAATGACGTGCCTACTTCTATTTGTTAATGAGTCACCATGAAACAGCATTGACAAACCATGTTGTTGCGGGGCAAATAATTTTTTCGTTTTATTTTTTTATTTGCACTGATGAATTGTGGATAATAAAGACTAGAATTGTTTATTAAGAAGCTCAATGCTAACCTTGAATGCTAACAAAGATTTTCAGGCTAACTTTAAGAATTGGCTGACTGGTTTTGACTTGGCTACTGACCACAGCAACATGGCCAGAGTTCAGTAGCCAAGGACCTTCTTATAGAACAATCCAGAAAATTCAGTGTATGGAGCCCTTGTGGTTTGTTCCTGGATTTTATTGCTTTCTGATGGCAAGAGCCTGCGCAGCTTGTAGAAAGAGAGATTGTGAGAATTGGCTGTGTTTTATTTGGATGAGCATGCCAAGTGAACAAAGCACTGAAAAATGAATTTGTGCCGAACATAAAATGTTTGTATGGGAAATTCATTTACACTTCATAGCAGTTGTTCCGTTTTTTGTTCCTCACTAACTGCAGCCCTGCGAAAGTCTCATTTTGAACATATTACATAATTGAATTTATAGTGAAAGCAAACTGCTTTTATTTCCCTTACAGAAATGTACCATGGTACAATAATGGTTTCAGATGGCAAAGCAGTCAAATTATACTACTGTATACCATGATACTGAATTATTATTTACCACAGTATTTACATACTCCTTGGTACTTTTGAACAAATTAATACTTTTGTTCAGCAAATATGCATTAAATTAAATGCTGTTCTTTTGAACTTTCTATTCATCAAAGAATCCTTATAAAAATGCATCACTCTTTCCACAAAAATATTAAGCAGCTCAACTGTTATCAACATTAATCATAAGAAATGTTTATTGAGCAGCAAATCAGCATATTAGAATGATTTCTGAAAAATCACGTGATACAGTTGAGTGAAGAAATGATGCTGAAAATTCAGCTCTGCCATAACAGGAGTAAATTACATTTTAAAATAATTTAGAATACATTTATTTAAAATTGTAATAATATTTAACAATAATACTGTTTTAACTGCATTGTTGATCAAATAAATGCAGCCTTGGTAAGCATAAGATACTTCATTTGGAAGCATTTTACAGACCCCAAACTTTTTACACATCTTTCTTAAAGTTATTTTGATATTCCCATTTCCAGTACTACTAGACTTCACGTCTTTGTGCTCAACTGTACTGTCATTTTTGCAATTTTACATGCAGTCAGTATATTATAGTTCTTCCAGACAGCCAATAGTAAATGCTTACAGATATCAGCATAGAGACATAATGAGCACTCCAGAGATTGTGTGGGTGTGAGGGTAGTCTTACGACCCGGCTTTGTCAGGCGCTTCAAAAACAAGAAAACAAACAGCGCTGAGATCTGCACAATATTTTGCCAGCTCCTCAATATGGAGTTGTTATCATTCCGGTTCCAAAAAGTGAGTCTGGCAGAGTAGGACAGCCCTCAGTCTCTGCTGTTCTTATGAGGTTTGAGCAGTCCCACAGCCTGTGACATGTCTTTAATGTGAACGTGAACATAATGGGCCCAAAATTCACAGCAGACAGATGCAATTATCATCTTGTATAAAGGTAGTTCCTAAGAAAAATCAGTCTACAGTATACACACCACCCCAAGCGAAATTTGTTACCTCAAGCATCTCAGAATAGCTTGCAGGCACCCGGTCTTATCCATCAAGTTGTAATAAGTAATAAGTTCAATCACTATACTTGTCAGATTTCCCTCATCAACTGTATTACGTTGACAGAGAAATCCACCGAGCCAATTCCCACCAGACAGCTAAAAAGTTTGTGTCAAAAAACAGAGGGGAAGATGAAAAAAAAGAAGCCTGCATGTCTCACTTAACGGGAAATTCTTCACCTAAAATAAAAAGAGTTTGCAGGTATTTTTCATCCACCATCTCAATGTCCTATCCTCCCTGGAATCATTAGTCCCGTACTGGGGAACACGGACAGGGATTGTGAAAAAGATAACATAAAAAATCATATTCTTTTTGCCTCAAGCAAAGGGTGTGAGAGAGCCGCTATGTATTTTCTCGCCTGGCATTTACACATTGAAAGCAGCTGAAGGCACAGTCAGGGACGTGGAGCAAAGCCACCTGCAGCTGGAGGCGCTGGGTAGGCATAGCTGATTTACAACAAGCATTTTTTTTCATTTAAAGGCGATTGTGTAACTGTCTGGACCCAGTGCACCAATAACATATGAGTCAGCCCTACCCTTGAAAAGAGAAAAGAAGATGCTTCAAACACAACTCTGTTTCATCTGGGCTAATTTGATCACTGAATAGCTTATTTAAGTTATTCAAAGGAACAGGCTAAAAACAACAAGCCAAACAATTATATGCAAAGGCCAATTCCTTCTCTGATATCTGTTTCATAAGTGTAGCTCATCTCATAGCTCTGAATTTTTAAAGGGTGTATCGAACGGAGATGAGATGAACAATTGATCGAGAACAGTATACAGAGGAGACATGCTTCTCCTTCTCACTTTTCTGGAGGATGGCATATAACCTATCGCCCTTTAATGAAAAGAGAATGAAGGAGCACACAGGGTGTGTGCTGTTGAAGTGACAGGCATTTAAGGGTCTCATTAAAAGTAGAGTGAAGTGTGTTGGGCTGGCATAGGATGCCCAGATATGAGACTTGAAATCTGAAATCTTTCTTCATGCAACCACAGAACCTGAGCTGTAAATGTTATTTTAAATGGAGAGAATAATAATAATAAATGTGTTTTAATAATAATATAATACAAATATGAAAGAAAAATATAAAATGAAAATGTTATTGTTGTTATTATTATGGCATTATGAAATGATAAATGATTTGTATACCAATTTAAATTATAAAATAAATCACAATGTAATTGAATATAGAATAAATTACATTTTGAAATAATATATGACAACTATTTTTTAAATGACAAAATGTTCAAATAAATCCTATCTGTGCAAAATATTAAATTTTGTCTGAATACACTGCTATTTTTGAATGGGTTTCAATGGAGAACGATGATTTTTGGTAGTAGAAGGTCGCCGTTAAAGCATCTACTGTGAAGAGCTAACTGTAACCAGCCAAACCTTGAAGTGTACCAGGGCAAAAGCTCGTTTTCATTTCTTCTTAGTAAGCACAAAAAAAATGTAGTCAGAAAATAGAAGTTGTCTGGATGTATCATTTAACATTTAACTGGAAAAATGCTTAGTGTAGCACTTTGGTAATACTTGTAAAACCGAATAAGCTATTCTGTGACTCAAGTATGAAGATCTGATGAAAAAAAAAGTACAGATCTCCTTGTTACATTACATTCAGAGATGCTATTAAAAGTCATGTCTTCCCCTTCAAAACATCAGAACATGCATTGAGGGTTTGCAATATGGAAACATGACAGGCAAATGCATTCAGTTATTTCAAATGTTGGTGCAAGAACGCTTTATCTGTCCCCCCAGACCCTGGGTCCCCTCTGAACTCTCTGCTGGTGAGAGATTTGCTCTCTCTCAGCTCTCCTGCTTTAATTTTCCTGTCTTCCTCTTCACTCCTTTGCTCCCATGAGTGTTTCCTTTGCCACTTCTCTCTCTCCCCCTCTTATTTCGGCCTTTCTCTCTTCATACATCTGCTGACGGGCCATGTCTGAGACAGCTGAGCCCACAGTTGTCACCGGTGCCACTCAGAGTCCCTTCACAAAGCATGATGTGGAGCTGCCTGCAGTGTTTCATTAAGGCCTTACACACCAAGTCCCAGAGGCAAAAGGCCTAAACCAATCATTTCCCCTCCACAACCTTTCCTAAAATGGAATCCCAGCCGAGTGGCCAATAGAGGCAGGCGTTAGTGGAACAAGGCAGGAATATGTGTTGATAATAACCCCAATGGGGAGATACGCAGGGCAAATGTAATTTTACAGGACTAAGCCGACATCAACACAACTGATGTTGTGAAAAGAGTGAAGACTGGCATAGCACATCTACTCTCTCTACTTCTCGTTTTTATTTTATTTTTATGTTTCATACTAAAGTGTTCCTTTACGCTCATGGTCATTCTTCAAGGATAGTGAATTGTTACGATTCTTTGGGAAATATGCTATAAAATGGGAATATGGATTTCCCCTCAGCCAAAGGACAGCCATCCACAACAGATGGTCTTAGGATGGTTCATTTTTGTTGACATTCAGACACCCTGTTTGGCTCTGAAAGGACAGCAGATGCAGTCTGGGAGTGATGTAAAGTACCGTATCTCATTCCCTCTTCTATCAAACCACATGACAAACAGGAGGTTCAAATGAGGCATAATGGCACATTTTCACAGAAGTTTATGGTTATATTTCTACTCTTTATAGTCATTTGTTTTCTACTAGTAGAAATCAAGGGGTCAAGAACTGGTTAGTATGGCACAGTTAGCCTGTGCAGATGCTGTTACCATAATGTATTTATAGTGTTGCTTACTATATTGTGATTATATACATATATCAGTGCCGTAGTGACTCAGGCACACATCTGAGCATTTAAAGGCAATTAAGAGGAATAAATATTGGTTCTTATGTCAGGTCTGGTTTGGTTGTTGATTCATGGTCATGTTTTCAAGAAGAACACAAAGCTCGTGTTTTATTTTGAAGATTTCTCATTGTCATGTCATGTGATCCCCTTGCCTGTAGCATCTGGACCAATCAGACACACATTTTTTCATTATATTTAATGAATAGTCCAGCAAACCCCCTCTCTCAACCACAAAACAATGTGCTTGCGACAATCCCCCAAAAGGAT
Source organism: Semotilus atromaculatus (assembly GCA_031834385.1). Classification (NCBI taxonomy): domain Eukaryota; kingdom Metazoa; phylum Chordata; class Actinopteri; order Cypriniformes; family Leuciscidae; genus Semotilus; species Semotilus atromaculatus. The sequence continues at coordinate 14,129,669 of JAULUF010000015.1, forward strand.
ATAACTGGCCTGATTACTATGGTAACAAAGGCACACCAGAGAGATAAGACTTTTTAAAAACATGTGGAAGGCACAGGCCATATGAAAGACACATAAATCCCATAGGACCCATTCATTCATTCATACAAACCTTATATAGTGTATTTTGTACTGTATACTGTTTGATGCATGCTTTATGATAGAACCAATGGTTTATGTTACCTCATATACCATGTTTGATATCTATGAATTTCTTTTCATTTTCATTCTTTTCTTTTCAGATCCTTTGTTATATGTTGATACCCATGCAACATATTAATATTACAAGAATCTTTTAATAGTTTCAACATCAACACCCAATCCAGTTACATATGCAATGCATTTGCTCAAAGACAAAGGGTTGTAAACTTTCCCTTGGCTCTCTGACCCCCTGAAGGTGTGACCTCCACAGAAGTTAAAGGGCACTGTCAGAGTGACCTCCCCTGTTTTTTCTTCTCCTGGTTGCGGTTCGTGTGAAAAGACTGGAGACATCCGTGACCTTTCCCCCGGTGCGCAGGGAAAAAGGGTTATTAAAAGACTGAAAGACACTCATGTTGCTCCTCATGTTACCTATGGTCTTGTTCATGAGAGCAACCCACAATGTTCTTTCATAATCCATAAAGCCCTTTTCTCAGACAAAAAAAGTTTGTTCTAAGTTTAAGTATTTAAGTAAATTAGCATGATGGAAGATTTTTTTGAAGCCTGATGAATAAACTTTGAAGTCGGTGTTCAGCATGATGTGGCTTCCGTATGACTCAGTGAATCCCGTAAGCTGCTGTACTATCTCTAACGTCCAGATTGGCTTTGCCGTAATCAGGGCCGTACACTGAATGTGTTTTATCCAGCTGAGCCTCCCGTGTCGCTTCTCACGCTGAAACAACCAAACAAAAACAGAGCGGAAAGAGTAAACAACCCTGGGATAGTGACACTGGCCGAGTAGGAGGATACAGAAGATAGGACACAAGGGGAAGAGTGTGAGAGAGACAGCGAGAGATGGAGAAAAAGAGTGGGTGTTGATTTGCTTTGCTAAAAGGAAGATTAGGAGCAAGTATGATTTGTCTAATATGAATGCTTGATGACTGATGTTATTAGCAAATAAGACAAGGAATGTATCGCCTTACCAAAATAACCAAAAATAATTGTCAGAGCTGGTGGTAAACAGGGGAGACAAGGGCTAGTTGTCACTTTTTGGGGAATATTTCCCAATTTAAATAAAAAAGAAAGTCAAGCAAACGAGAATTTCCACCATTATTTATTAGGGTGGAAAAATAAGATACAGTTCACTGAACATACATTGACCAAGCGGGGAATTTTTACATTTTATCAACCCTATATGAAAAAAAGAAAAGGGAGAAAGAGGGGGAGTAAAAGAAAGAGAGACAGCGGTAAAGGTGGTACATAATAATACAACAATTGCCATTCTTCTCTTCTGGCATCAGTGATGTGATGCACACAGAAGGCAAAAGAGTAGAAAAAAAGATAGAAAAAAATGATTTCTATCATTTTAATGGATGAGACTTTTTCTTTCTTTTTGCTTTCCCAGGACCAGTGGTATTCTTTCATCATATAGGCTACATGGCCCGTCATATTATGAATTAAACAACAGTTACAAAAGTGCTAATATGTAATATTTGTGAACTGACTTGCCCTAAAGAGACTTTACATTAAATGAAAACAAAAACTGGGACCAGCAGAACCAAAATGATTTTATAAGCAGACCAAGGATGCTCCTGGATTACAAGCCAGTACATCAATAATTTGTATAACATTTGGCATGTCATTGTTTTCTCACTATAGGCTTATACCTTTCCAGAAAAAACAGCAATCAATATGAATAAAAATGCAGGACATTTCTATGAGATTCACATTTGTTGCTGTGAGACTTGTCAGTCTTTTCACAGAATGTGGGTTACCAAACACGACCCCTGTGTATCGATGACCTCGATGACCATCGATGACCTCATCAGTTCCACAGCAATAGAGTGCAGGTGAAGCCTGAAAATAATATTGTGGGTCATAAAGTTCCGTCAGTGACATCTGGAAATAGGCAAGAAGAAGCTCGTGGTGCTCAAGGACATGCACACAGATCTTCAAGCAGCATTTGTGTTGGGAAGAGGGTGGTAGCAAAAATGTTCAACAGTGTCATAAGTGCAAGTGTTTGTGTGAATAGGAAGTGTTTTAACAGCAGTCAGTGGGGAGGTCAGAGCAGCAGGTCTGGGGTCTCCTTGCTGTACGCCGGCTGTCAGGACTAATCTGTTGTGCTCCTGCAAGTGAGGGTCCCACAAGCTGCTAGAGACTTATTTTTCACACTTGAGCTAATGAGCTGATGGTGCATCTTGTTTTTATTAGCCATTTTGCTGCTTGACTTCTCTTAAGAAGAGTTCCTTAACCTTCTGGGGTCTGAGGTGTTTCCTGGAGTTTATTTGCCACCAAGACTTTTAAAGCATAATATAATACGCATAAATGTTTCACAGTTGGCAAATGTTTCAACTATGTAATGAGATAAACACCTTTCTTTATAGCATCTTTGTTTCAACACTAATATAATGTAATAAAATACAGTTACACTTTATTTTATGGTGTCGGTGTTACAGTGTAATTATATATTTAACTACTGAGTACTATTAATTAACTACATGTATTTACTATAGGATTAGAGTTTGGTTTAGGGTCAGTTGCATGTAAGTATGGATAATTAATTTACTGTTTATGACTATGGTATGTACATGTAACATATGTAATAAGGGCACTGTTTAATAAAGTGTTTTACTTCCTCACAAATACATAAGGAATAGATATAAATAAAGACGATTAATTAGGTATCCTTGGTATTTGAGGTGTAGGTTTATTGACTTCTGATTTTGCATCAGACTTTGGCTCAAATAGCTATAGCTGAATTTTACCTGTTGCCATGTTTCAACATCAGAAGTTTTCAAAACAATTCCATAATGGCGGGGACATTGAAAATTATTTTGATATGCAAAACTGTTCACAGATGTGCAAAACTCAATCATAGCAGTGGGTGTTTAGTTCCAAGTCTTGAATGCGGCACCTCTATCAAGATTTAGTGTTTCAAAGTGAGAAAGTCTCAAAGTCTAAATTAGAATGTTTATTTTTTTATTATTAAATTAGAAAAATTGCACCTCAAAGTACATTATAATAAAAAAAATGCAGTTCGTGACCCCTTAAAAATTATAGTTTTATTTACTTAAACATTCATTCATTCATTCATTCATTTTTCGAATAATATTCTTTTATGTTCCGCAGTAGAAAGAATCTCACAGGTTTGGAATTATGACAAAAAATATCCCTTTTATGTCATTTGCGCTAATGTAATAAAAGTTATGGCAATAATGGCAAATTATGATAGATTTGAAAAAGAGGGGGTGCGATTGCGAATGTCAATTCATGTTGACTTCAACATTTTTAAACCTGCCTGTATGACATGGATTATACACCACAAACAAACATACGCACACACATATCCAGACAGAGAGAGGGAGGGGTAAGAAATAGAAGGAAAGAGAAAAGCCGCTCTGGTGGTGACAGCAGCAGTTTTCAAGTTGAGGAGCTAAAAATAATTGGTCTAAACAAACAGCCGCCATATGGGGCATGTAAATAATAAAGAGAGGGATTTGAGCAGCGCGTGCAGATGAATATACTCTGTTGTCAGGCTAGGATTTAGGAGGTTACAGAAATGCAGAGGCGGACAGCTGAGGAATCCGCAGATGTTTAATACCTGGATTTTAATTATGGGAATTTAATAGATGTCATGGTGATGTTAATTCTATTTACTTCTGTTGAAAGGGTTATTGTTTTATGCTTTGTTTAGTATGCGGGACCTTCGAGTCATTAGAAAGAATTGACGGGGGCTTCAAACGTCCCGTTGGTCTTTCACAGCAATCAACCCCTGGATGGCACTCCTTTATCAGAGAGATACACTGTGAATGATGATTCTGCGGTTTGAGAAGCCGTCTATCACTGCATCCCCAGTTCGGCCATGTATAAATCAGACCGTCACACCCGCTCAATGTTGTCTGCATGAGCTTGTGCCACTGTATAACATAATTAATAGAGCAGTCGTATCGAGACCTTTATGCTCAGCTATAACTCATGGAGCTCAATGTATGGGATGCTGCGCAGAGGAGGCGTCTGAAGGCTAAAAGAGTTTTACATCCAACACTTGGCCTTGTTCAGAATGACAGGCTGTCTTGCACCTTCTTTTGTCCTTTAAGACACACTCGCAGTAAAACATCCTTAAAAAGGTTTGTTTTGGGACATGTTTTGCAGGTTATGAAGCTTTGTTGGCTGCGTAGTTTGTTAATGGTTCATATCAGGGCTAAATACAATTCACTTTGACATCAATTCATCTTACCTCCTTTAATGTTCAGCCTTATTCAATGGCTGGCTAATACAATGCCTAAGGACATGTATAGAGCAGTTTTCAAAGAGCTAATTTTCCAGTCGTCTCTAATTTAAATTTAAAGCTTGATGTTAGCCATTGATCAGCCAGACAGAATCATCTGTTATTGGCCCGCTCAAGAGTGCCGTGTTTCCTCCACTGTATTCTTACTGGTTGAGCGCCGGCGGACACACGACGTGCTTACCGAATGAACTGTCGGTAAAAGGTTTTTGTGATGAATGATTTACAGCTTAAACACACCTTGCTCAAGGCAGGCCTGCACACCCCAGTCCTGCTGCAACCAAAGGGGCCAATTTTCCAGCTCACTTCGTTTTAGTATTGGCATCCTTTAACACATTTCTGAGACTGCCTTCAAAGAAAACAGCGCTCCTTCACATGTGCGTGCCCATGCTGCATGCCATGCAAGCTAACTAGTCGCATGGCCCAGATTTGGAGGCAATAAATTATGGAACAGTAGTGGATTTTTACTTTTTTTTTGGCAACTCGTATCTTAAAAAGTAGTAAAGGCACACGCACGCACGCACGCACACACACACACACACACACACAGACGTACAGGGGTAATTCACAGAAAAATGGAAGTCCTGTTATTTAATAATTCTTAAGTTTATACAGTGAAGTTTTTTCTTCAACTGTTGGCTGATTCCAACATCTCAGTCTGGTGGTGTAATTTTGAAGCCGGTCACCTAGGAGACACCTGATTCGTCACAGACAACACATTTGGATCTTGTTTATTTACTATTGCAACTATTGCAAGATTTAAGAAAGTCTGCATTTATATCTGGATTACTTATAGCCTAAAACAATGCCTAGAAATAGCAATATATTCAATAGCCAGCATGATAGGACCCATCAGTCAAAAAAGAAAGTAATTTCAGAGGTTAAGCAACGTGCTCTGATGATTTGTGCACAATATGAGCAGGAATGTATACAGGAAAGTTTAGGAATTTTTCCTAACTCATTCTTTCACTCTTAGATATATACACTCTTAGAAGAAAAGGTTCTATATAGAACCTTAAAAGGTTCTATCGGCGCTACGTATTTGGAACCCCTAAAAGGTTCTATCACTCTTAGAAAAAAGGGTTCATTGGGGTTCTATATAGAACCATAGGGTTCTTTACTCAACTCCAAAGAACCTTTTATGCTAAAAAGGTTCTATAATTATTTATTTTGCCACAAAGGTTCTTTATAGGCTATTATTCATTCATATATTACATTATTCTGCAACATTTTGTAGTTGTAATTAAATTATTGTTTATTAAACTGTAGTAACTTAATATCACATTTTAATCATGCTGATTTTTGGAGGAGAAAAACTGAAATGGCACTCTTCGTGTGATATTGATTAACTACAGAAAATTATATAAATATATACATTTTTTAACCCCCGTATCTTGAATTTTGTGATCATTTACATGCATTCATAAATACATTTTGATTGTTTGATGTTTGTCTTGATGTTTGTCAATAATATGAAATATTTAATCCGGAAAGGACAAAACAAATGATAATGAATGAACCCCTAAAAGGTTCCATATAGAACCTTTTAGGGGTTCCAAATACGTAGCGCCGATAGAACCGCTTAAGGTTCTATATAGAACCTTTTCTTCTAAGAGTGTATATTCAGTTGGCTATCTCTAATCTCAGACAGATCTACTGGCATCACAGACTAATTAACTTAAATGCACTGACTTTCAACTGCAACAACACAACAGAAGCGTAAAAAGCAAGCACTGCAAAAAAAAAAATCAATATCGAAACTGTCTACTTAGCTCAGACACTTAGCTCAGACAGGAGTTCGCAAAGCACAGGGTTTCCCTCATGGGTGATCGTGCCAGCACAACCTCTGCCATATTAGTCAACCTGGGGTGCGTTTCCCGAAAGCATCGTTAGCCAATATGGTCGCAAGTTGGTCGCAATTTCCATTGAACTCTATTGGTAACGACGGAACTTGCGACCATAGTTGGCTAACGATGCTTTCGGGAAACGCACCCCTGGTGGAGAATAGTTAATATAGCAACTGGGACTTACAAATTTAGCACTAAAATCTCTTTCTAACTAGAAATTAAGGATTGACACTGAAAATCAGCCTATGATGGTCCATCCTAACATTGCGTAGAAATCACCCATTATATGTAACACATATGAATATGACAATGATTTTTATTTTATTTTTTAAAAACAATAACAGTATGAAGAGCTAATTTCTATTCTGTCCTGCTGCATCGAGTTCAAGGATCTGGAAGGAAACGCTCTTCAAGTTCTCCAAATGGCCACTTTGTAATCACTCTGCAAATTATAAAACAATCACAGAAAATAAGTGCTGTTTTGACTGAAGACAGAGCCAAGACAGTATAATTGCCGTTTTATTTTCCTAAGAGGAAAAGTGTGGAGTGATTGATTGAGGAAAAATATTAGGAGAGTGACCCTTAACACAAATGCTATTGTCAGAAAAACACTTGCACTGCATTGCAACAGCCTGCCAACAGTGAATGAATGAAACAAACAGAACATACACACCTAACCTAGCTCTATTCTAAATATTTAAAAGGGTTTAGGTAAATATTTAGCTAAAGGGTTAGGCTTACTAATGTAACTTGTGCAATTTTAAGATTTTAATTAAAATATTATTTAGTGTATTAATTTAGCCATTTTTGTTAGCCCATGCAGGTGTGTATATACTGTAAATCACTAAATTTATTTTAATTCAATGAATGGTCTTTATACTTTTTAATGTTGTTTATTTTAAAACTGACTTAATGTCTGTTTAATAAGTATATGCAAAGCACTAAATTACCACTGTGTATTATGTGCTACATACATAAACAAACTTGCCTTGCTTAAGTGATATCAGTTTTTTCTTCTTCAATTTGTTCCTGCAACACATGCACTCACTTGCAAAGCTTATATAATCTAAACTGACTTATTGACATAATTGCTATAATTACCTAATTGCTAATACTTACAATAGACTAAATGTGATCCTAAAATAAAAAAAATTGAGCAAAGCCATTATTCTGGAAAAAATTTTGAATAGATACACACACATGTGAATTCAACTATACTTGGGAGGACTTCTCAATTTCTATTTTTCTTAAAAGAAGTCATTTAAAGGTATAAGTTAACCAGAATGAAGTTATCAAAAATATAAAGTTGTAGAGCCATATATTTTCAGGTCAAAACTAATCACAGCAAAAAAACAAGCAACTTTCAAAACACTTGTCGCTTTTAATGATTGTGGTTGATGGAGGACAAAGGTTTTTATTTATTTATTTAAGCAAGAAATCAATCATTTTATTTAGCAAGAAGGAATTAAATTAAGTGACAGTAAAGATGTTTACATGTGACAAAACATACATTTCAAATGTTATATTTCTAACTATATTTCTTTTAAACTTTCTATTTATAAAAAAAAAAAATCCTGAAAAAAGACTAAGGTTTCCACAAAAATAATAGGCAGCACAACTGTTTTCAACAAAAGTTTATTAGAATATTAGCATAGGCTAGCATATTAGAATGATTTCTGAAGGATCATGTGACATTGAAGACTAATGACAGTGAACATTTAAATCATGTATAAATTACATTTTAAATATATTAAAATAGAAAACAGTTATTTAGATAATAATATTTATAATATTATTGATTTTTTAATCAAATAATAGCAATAGAGCAACTTAAACCTTTAAAAACAAAAAATATAAATCAAAACCGTTTGAATGGTAATGTATGTAATTTATTTACGTGTGTGTGTGAGTGTGTGTACGTGATATGTTCCCATCTATTGCATCATTCCTGCATGGTTAGGACACGCGTAAGCTGGTTTCGAGGGGTTTACTCTATTTATAAAGAAATACAGCCATGTGTTAATGTAGCAATACATTTTTTTTGGAACTGACACAGAGCAAAGCACACACACAGTGAAACACACAGTCATTAATTATGAGACATATCAGCCTTTCATTATTGTTGTAATTAATTAAGCACAACAGAATGTTGCCACTGCAATATCTTATTTAATAAATAATAACCATCTCTCTCTCTCCCTCTCTCTCTCTCTCTCTCTCTCTCTCTCTCTCTCTCTCTCTCTCTCTCTCTCTCTCTCTCTCTCTCTCTCTCTCTCTCTCTCTCTCTCTCTCTCTCTCTCAAATGAAGGGGTTTAGCTTAGGCTAGCATGCTGCTGTGATGAAGAGCAAATAAACAGCTTGTCATTTCATATTAAGATAGATAGTTGTTACATTAGCTAGCATAAGCTTGTCGCTAACTAGCAAGCTCAGGGCGGGCTGTTTTGGGGAAACAAAACCACCATGTCATATTAAGGCAGTGGATCACACAAATATAATAAAGTCAAATTGCTGCCATTAATCATTGCACTAAACTAATAGCCACTTCAAACAAATGTCACGTAAATTAATGTAGATCATAATGAAATCTGATTATTCAATGTACAGTGGTTAGTTGTTCTCAGACTAAAGCCTCAATCACTTCCTCGATAAAGGTCTGCCGTGCTGTAGAGATCAGCCTCACTTTCCAGGTAATTGGTTTTCACACCACCAAAGCGACCTTGCGACATGATGACATTGTGGTACTTTTCTTTCCCTAAAACAGCTCATCCCGACCTTTATATCTTTAACAAATTACCTGACACATAAAGACCAGCGGCCTTCAACCTTTTCCAGGCCAAGACCTTCTCAGTGGATTTTGCATTTTAAGCTTGGCCTATAAAAACACGCATATAGTACAATATTAATGTATTTACACACTGTACTTTGTGGATAAAAAATGTAGGCTTTGCAATAAACATCATAAATGAGTCATACTTGTACATTACAAATTCATTTTTAAAACACTGAACTTTAGCGTCCAAATTTGAGCTTTGGTTGAGGTGTTTTCGTTTGTTATATTTTCACAAGAATAATTGATGGACCCAGTGTGGTATCGTCATGGACCCCCAGTTGACGACCCCAGGAGGACAAAGATGAAGTTGCCTATTATGTCAGCAGTACATTAATCTTGCTTTTGTGTGTGACACAGCGAATACTACACTTTTGTTCATGAACACCATGGGATCATGTTTTTAACCTCTCAGTTTATGATTAATTCATCTAATGTCTGTCTACCTATAACCACAGTTTAACTTAGAAAATAATGTCTGCAATGACTAAAAACTCACTTGATTTCCCTTTGGCTATGCAAACAAGGCTCAAACCAATCAATGCAGAGCTTTATTGCTTTGCCATTAGCTTGATTGTCAAACACTGTGTATGTGCGAACATCAGCATGAACACCTATTATGTGAAAGCATGTCATTTGCGGACTTGTGCGAGCAAGGCAACAAACAGCCAAGTGCTTATCAGGGTCCTTAGAGAGAAACAGGAAATTGAGTTTATCCAGTGTAATGGTGGGCAGAGTCACGGAGGGAAACAGACGGACCATTTCTCTCCTATTAGCAACCATGTGTTATTCATGAGGGCGAATTTAGTGTGAACTATGTTTCATTGATATTCCGTGCACTTACTTTGCACTGACTGTCTGGGGACCAAAGCCATTCTGTTTTATGGCTTTATTTATTTATTTATTTATTTCCACGCTTAAAATCTGCATGGCATGAAAAGGCATGGTGACCGTGGGGTCACGGGGTCAAACATCGAGCCCAGTTGCAGGCTGCTTAATCAACTTCAGCTTAACAAGCCTTCAAAAGTGATAGAAAGGTTGAGAAAGAAAGACAGACAATGAAAGGGAAAATAAAAGAATGAACTGAGTAAGTGCTCTGGGTGAGATTGGTGGCTTACAATAGCATGAGACCATGGAAAATGCCACACACAACAACATGACTTCCATTGTTCCACAACCATAATCCCTCTCGAGCTTTGGGAGCTGGGATTGGTGTTATTGACCGAAGCGCTGAGGAGAGTGGTCAAAACAATCTTGTTAATTTGATTTGGTGATGTCACTATTTAGTTTAGTTTATTATGTTTGTCATTTGGGTCATCAGCACTGTGTATTGAAGTTCCTAATTGGTTCTCAGTCTATGTCCGGTATTGTTGTGTTTTGCATGCAGACCATTCTCTTCTGTAGATTACTTGTTTTTGTTTTATTTAATAAATACGTTGTTACTGAACTTATTCAGATCGGTCTTCCTCATCATTGGACCAGATTGTGACAGGCTCATTGAGAGCAAAAAAATAAAAATAAAAGACAATATTCATCCTTATGCAATATATTCAGTAAATGACTAACCGTTGGCCCCTGTGCCATCACTCCTTCTCATTATTACTTCTCATCTCGCTATTGCCCTTTGTCATTCTTTACAGCACTAAAAATATCCGGCCTCCCCTGTTCTTGCTTTTAACTTGTCTCTGGATGTAAATTGCTGTGTGTAAGGGATCCAAGAGGGCTAAAAGAGGACCAGGATCAGGGAGATGACAGGTGTGAGGCAGCATCTCTCTGGACATTCTTTAGCACTGCAAGGTGGAAAAAAAGAGAATAAAAAAATCCTCACCAAAATAACATTGAGCTAATGCATGCCTGACAGCACAGAGATGGTGTGATATGGAGGCAGACTTGAATATATAGTGAGCAGGCAACTACCATGAAACCACCCAAAACACCACTGCATGCTAGCATGCTAAAAACACATAGAACATCCGAGTTTAACCACACGGTTGCACAGTAAAGACATTCAGAAAACCTATAGCAACTGCAAAGTTTCATGCTAGGTTGTCCTGAGTGCTTTTTTAGCAACTGCATAGCAACACAACTCCCTTGCTACTGCATGGCAACATGGTAAAAACAAACAAGAACATACTAGCCAACCACACAGCCGCACATTAAAGCTATTCAGGAAAAACTAGCAACTGTATAGTAACATGCTGAAAACCACTAAGAACAACCTAGCAACTGCATAGTAACTCAATAAAACTCCCAGAACACCATAATACCTGGATTAGGAACACTAAAAACACTAGCAAATGCATTGCAATGTAAAATATGGCAAATATACTTGTATGTGTTTCACTGAGATGAGGGAGATGGTCATGATTAGCTTGTGGGCCACAGATAACTAGTCTCTTTATCTAAGGATGATTAAAAAAAATCTTTATCTAATGCTGTTATCTACAAGGTGATGCCCAGTTCTGTTGAAGTTTTATATAAAAACGGTAGGAAAAGCAGGAGTTTGAGGAAAATAATTACACCTGCAGTGTGACAAAAGCTGAGACAAACAGAGGGAAGCACAATATGCGCGATTAGGTGATACGCCTCCACAAAAGCCAGTGCTACACCAAAGGAATAAGTCTATTATGTAAAGTGCTGAGGAAGAATTTCATTATATGTGATATGCAAAGTTTAATGCGAAGGGGTTTGAAAACAGACGTAAACAGCCAGCGAGTAAGAAAAATAAGGGGAAGAGGCTCAGCAGCTCCGCCAGCCAAAGCTGAGTTGTTTGCCTTGTCTTTTCTGATTTATTTGGCTGAAATCCCCAGAAGCTTTACTTTCCGTAAGCAATACAGCACACACACCTTCGCTCATTCACTCAAAGGACAGGTGTCACACTAACAAAACACATTGGGAAAGAATGGGAAAAAAATTCCTGTAGCCTACTGAATGGATAACAGCTAAAGTAATATTGGATTACTACAGATCTCATTATTTTAAATCTTTTAAACATTGAGGAATTTATTACGATCTATCCTTTGAGCTGTTCCTCTCAGCTAGGTAATTCTCAAACCCACAGCTGTACATGCAGTCTATCTGAACACACACCACTGAGGTTGTTTGAGGCTTGTGCAGAAATCATCAGATTGTTGTCCGATTTAAAGTGGAGATAGTGTATGGAAAGATAGGCGGCTATAATCCCTCATGCTCAATACCCTGAAAAAAAAACCCAGACCTATCCCATCCTCACGGGGCGGTTTGTGTAAAGCATCTCATATTCTGAAATGTTTGCTATCAGTGCTAAAATCCAGTTTTGTACCATAGCCAGGCTTATATCCTTCAAGTTTTTGTTAAGAAACAGATAAGCAACAATGTGCAACAATAGAATAATATCTAATTATTCTCCAGGTCACTGTTTAGCATAGATGACCGACATTACAAGAACAACAACCATTTTTCTGTTAATCCCACACGTATGCACAAGGCCCAAGGCAGGAGCTTGAAAGGGGTTCCAGTTGCTTATTTAGTCGGTTGGTGAGAACATATTTCATTTTGGCATGCTGTTAGGACAAATGGGATTACACGGCCACTCTGGGAGCGAGACTCACTCGCAGGTGAGGCAAGCTGCTCTGGCGCTGTCATCAGACGCCCAGGGAATCATTGGTAAAGGTCAGCAGAGTCTGCATCTGAATGCCATAGCTTAGACACATTTGGAGTCGAAAGCTATTCCAATAAATATCCGCTCATCTCCTGTAAAAGCGTAATTCCTGCCTCTGTATTTTGAAGGCAGAAACCTCGAGGATTATGGTGATGTTAAGAGGCAGCGGGAGCGAATCAATTTTGAGTGAATGACAGGAATGATGCTTTGAATAATGCATCTTTTAAAAGAAGGGTGGGGCGAAAGCCGGCGCTCATGAGCAAATGGGACTCTCATAATAGTGGAAATGTTTCTCCTTCTCTGCCATTCTGTGTGTAGATGAATTGGTGGATAAGTTACACAAAATGGCTCCAAGGAAGCATGTCAGAAACCAGCAGGGGTATTGTATGCCTCTCAGAGGCTTAACACAGGTTTAACTAAGCACTCGAGAGGTTGTTGGTAGGCTCTGGGATCAGTCTCAGCTGAAGCAGGGTGAGCCAGATTTATACACACATGGACAGAATAAATACTTGTAAAATACCAGATTTTGCAGCTTCCCCGAAGGGCTCAGAATCTCAAAAACGATTCTATTTTCTTGTCATTGTTTATTTCCTTTTCAAAATGGGCTTAGTTTCATAGGGCAGACCTTATTTCATTGAGTCACAACCATTGCTGCTGAAAAGACCATCTTAGACGAAACCAACCTCAACAAACCTTGGAATAGTCTTTCTGAAGAATCTGATTGACCAAGGAAGTCTTGGTTGTTAAGTTTGTTAAAGGGAAAGTTCATCCAAACAACAAAAATTCAACCCTTGTATGATTTCTTTATTCTGTTTAAAACAAAAGAAGTAATTTTTGAAAGTAGGTTTCAGTGCAAATTCAAACAGCGAATTTATTCATAAACTAATTTCAATTTGTATCATAAATTCTGTATTGTAGGTTTAACATAGCAAACACTAAGTATCTCTGTTTTTGTCTCCATTTCTTTTTAGGCTGTGGGCTGGAGTTCCTGCTGGTACTCTGCGGGCTGGAGCTCTCCTGGTCTTGCCCACGTCACTGCATTTGCTATATGGCCCCCAGCACTGTCAGCTGCCAAGCCCACAACTTCCTGTCCGTCCCAGAAGGCATTCCTCCACACAGTGAGCGCATCTTCCTCCAAAACAACAAGATCCATCGACTACTGCGTGGCCACTTTAGCCCTACCACGGTCACTCTGTGGATTTACTCCAACAATATCACATATATCGAGCCATCAACTTTCCAAGGATTCACCTTGCTGGAAGAATTGGACCTGGGAGACAATCGCCACCTACGTTCACTGTCTGCAGAAACCTTTCATGGGCTGGGCCGGCTCCATGCCCTCCATCTATACCGCTGTGGCCTCAGTGCACTGCCGAATAACATCTTCCAGGGTCTCCGCAGCCTCCAGTATCTGTACCTGCAGGTGAGACACACACATAGCTCCTTGTGTAAAAAATAAATAAAATAAATAGCAATGTAGGTTATCTTGTATTATTGTAGTAAAAATATAACCAACGTTTTGATTCTGTGTCTGAAGGACAACCATTTGGAGTATCTGCAGGATGATCTTTTCGTGGACTTGCACAACCTGAGCCACCTGTTTCTTCACGGGAACCGTCTGTGGAGCCTGCACCAAAACACATTTAGAGGACTGGGGGCTTTGGACAGACTGCTCCTGCACCACAACCAACTGCAGTGGGTGGATCGTCTGGCATTCCACGACCTGCGGCGACTTACTACTCTCTATTTGTTCAACAACTCCTTGACTGAGTTAGCCGGAGAGTGTCTGACCCAGCTGCCTGCCCTGGAGTACCTTCGCCTCAACGACAACCCTTGGGAGTGTGACTGTAAGGCTATATCACTGTGGGACTGGCTCAAAAAGTTCCGGGGGTCCACATCATCAGTGGGTTGCTTGGCACCGGCAGAACTGGCAGGCAAAGATTTGAAACAACTGAGGAAAGAGGACTTCCCGAACTGTTCCGGATCTGAGTCTCTGCACCAGAGTAAGACCAAGACTTGGGCAGGAACAGATAAGGTCTCACTGAAGCAGGAGCCCCATCCTGCCCAGCCTCCCCAAACACACCCACACCACCCCCAACTGAATGAACAATACCCTTCTCCTCCCTCTCCCCTGCCCCAGCCACCCCCTGCCATAAATGGTGTACAAGCAGGACCAGGAGGGTCTCCAGGTGCAGACCCTGCTCAAAGGCCCGGCCGCTCTCGGAACTGCACACGCCAACGTGTCCGGGGCAGCAAGGGAAAAGGACCCAACGAGGTCCACATATTAAAAGAGATGGCGGATAAGGAGTATTCCTCTCCCGATTTCACGGGGAAATATGATGAAACATCTTCCGATGGTTCAAACACCCGTAGAAAGCACAAATGTACCCCCCGGACCTCTGTGCGTCCCCCTAGTGGGGTCAAGCAAGCCAACAACTGTGGACACTCTCATCATACACATCTTTTTCTCTCTAGTATTCTGGGACTGCTTGTGCTCATTCTGCGCTGAACTCAATTCTGGACTATCATGGATACGCCGCAGTCCTCAGATCAGTTCTAGCTCCAGCATTACCAGGCCTACTAATGTGTGTATGTTTGTGTGTGTATGTGTGAGTGATAAAGTGTAATACATTGTATAAGGAGCTTTGCCATTTAGACTGAAATAGATGAAAACTGAACACTGGATGTTATAAACTCAAATTTGGGTTGGGGAACAAGAGGAATAGTAAAGCAAACCGAACATGCTTGCACTGCCACCGTTGTTTTTTCCCCCCATTTCCCCCCCATCTGGTCTCTCCTTCTAAATGGAAAACAATTCAAATGAAAAAGCACAGATAACCAAATAAATAGGGCTTTTCAAACTCTAAATAGTTAACCCTGGGTCATTCTAAATGCCGGGTAAACTGAATCCTGGGTTATCTTGCTTCACGTTTCACACTGCTCATACTTTACTCCGGGTTAACAATTAATCCTGGGTATAAATAAACTGACGTTTCATATTGTACATTCCTAAACCCTGGGTTAACGTTCTTATTTGCATATTTGCAGGGTCAGTATCATTAGCCCCTTTCACACAGCAATCCCAGTAAATTACGGTAAAATTACCAGAATGACTTTACCAGTAAATATCAAGCGTAGTGTCAGTTCTGGCAGGTCACGTTATTCAAGCTTGCATCAGTTAACTCTCAGCTGATATACGTCTACCTATAAGAATATGACGCCCATTACTGTATAGATATATAAGTATTATTAAAAGCTATCACGTTTCTCAGGAGCTAATTACCCTCCACCATCCCCAGTTCCTCCTCACGTCAGTCAGGATTTGGCATTCCCTTGAATCAGAATAAATTCTCAAATTATGTTGTACTTTAAAATCTTGAATTAATGATATCTGCATACATTCATTTTGGTTCTTTTCTGTTTACCCTAAGGGGGTTTATTGCTGCTCTCCCTGCTCTTATCCATGCTAGGCTACATGGATGCGCAGGGAGTTCTCACCCAGAACGGAACCATACCGCCGATCCAAACTGTATGCTAACTGTCAATCGTATTTGACGATAGTGGTCCTGACAGAAACACAAATATGCTGTTCACACAAATAACAACGTTCTGGATTTTTACCGGTAAGAGACCATTCACACATTAGCACCAAAATACCAATAAATTCTGTGATGTCAGTCATCAGAAATGATCTTCAAATGCATCTCTGTTGTCTTCATTCGACCGCATGAGAACAAGCACTTTAGTTTCACTATCTGCTCAATTTGACAACATATTTTGATGTCAGAGTTACAGGCAAGGGATGCTCAAATATAAAGTGTTTTTGCTCTTAAAAACAGGAGACTTGCATAATAGTATCCAACTGCAGAGCCGCAATGCTGATGAATGGAAAAGAAGGCTGGGTCTCAAGTGCAACGCGTTGAATAAACTGCAAGACCAGGCGCAACAGTCAAAGATGATCATCTAGCGCATATTTACATAGAAACATGATTAAAAAACTAGCTGTAAACAGTGTGGAGTAATCACATCATCTCCATAAGAACTCTGATTGTCCCGAAGCAGACTTCTTACATCAGTACCTTCTGACTATGTACATGCTTCATACAGTTAATCTTCATTCTCCGTTCACACAGAGCACATTAGCGATAATTTACTGGTAATGTTACCTGTTCACACATGATCTCTTACCGGTAATTTACCAGTAAAGACTGTATGTGTGAAAGGCCTTGATTGGATGAACGAAATACACAACCTGTTTACATAAAAGCTCAACCATTGCGCATCCTTGTATTGCCGATTTAAATATCAAGTTTATACTGAATGGAAACTTTGGACTATAAAGGTAAGAATGAAACTGTCTCATCAGTGTGCAGTTTGTACAGTTTCCGTGACTGTACAAAGCGTGCACATATGTACACGATTGGTTGTCTGTTGCAAGCTTAAAGCATCCAACTTCAACATTCTATCACTGCATCGTTTCACACTGTACAAGTTTGGCACTGCAATGTGGAGTTAACACTGCTCTGGAGCAGGGTTTCATAACCTAGGGTAAAAAGCGGTGCTATCCCCGCATCTAAATTAAAAGTGTCAAATGTTTCTTTACTCGGGGTTAAAAGCAGTGTTTAGAACGATGATAACCCAGGGTTAAGCACAGTGTGAAAAGCCCTAATGTGTAGAAAGAATGTGTGATATGAGACACAAGCAAGCAATGCAGATATGTGAAGACGGAGATTGTGTTTAGAAAATATTAACACCAAACAAGATACCATCAAATGAAAAGTACATTGCCCTTTGTTTAATTTATCACATTATTGCCAAATATATTCACAAATATATTGGTGTACGGTCTCCTAAGATCAGGAGTTTTAACCATTAGTAGGACTTGCTTTCTTTGTGGTTGAAATATTATCTAATTCCTCTGAATGATGTGAAACAAAACAAAGGTATTGTATGAAATGAAACAGTGTTATAAAGCCAGTAAAAAGCACATACATTATCTTTACCTCAGAAAAGGTAAGGCCCAAAAACAACATATTTTCACTTTAGATGGTTTTTTGTTTCCTTTCAATACCTTCCTGCATTTATTTTTCATTTTCCTTTACTTTTGCTCTAAAAAGTGACTTCAGGTGAATCATTCTTGTTTTGGATTGTATTGTTTTATAACAGCACATAAAAGCCAATGGTTATACTAGCTGCTATATTGTTTATAGAAGCAAATGAGACCCATTTTACCTCATCTGCTTCCAAAAAAACTCAGTATGTGTGTGTGTGCGTGTCCAGTATAAAAAGCTATGAAAAAATTAGAGTTGTGTTTGTTTATTGTCCTCTGTGTTGTTTGTTTTGTTTGGCTGTGACTCAGAGGACTTAGAAATGGACTGCTGATGGGAGTGTGGACTCTGGAGGGGATACAGGTCTAATTGAAGTGAACTCTATTTTGAAAAGCGCCTTCAGCCTAAGCCCGCCATCGAAAACATAGACACCTCTCTTTCTTAAAGCGGTGTGAAATCATCTGTTTTAACAAGACAGAGAAGAAAAAAAGAAAACAACAAATAAAACACACACACGAAAACTAAATGTATCTTTAAAAGACTTGATGACAAAAACACATTTCAAATTTAGCATGGCCACAAAAAAGACCTTTTGGAGCCATAGGCCTGCTTGATTGCCTCTACAGTGTCTGCTGTGAATGCAAATACGAGTCCAAGAGAGGGACAATCACGTGAATACTCGGGACATTATGGATGGCAGACCGTCCGGTTGCCTGTCACAGATGCTGTGGAATACAGGAGAACTATGACCCCTGTTCTAAGACACGCTTTGTAAAAATAAGGAGAACTGTATCATCACAATCTGCAATGGAAATATTAATCAGTACTGACACTGACATCATTAATAACATTTTTGATTACAACAGGGTTCCTGAATCTGAAGAACTTCCCTTCAGAATGCAATTATTATTTTTAATATTACTTTCATTTGATTTTTCTGTTTTTGTTTAAACATTTGGTCTGTCCGTAGGGCACCCTTTTCTGTCTAAACTGCACAATCCAGTCTCCACTCGTCCTTCCCTTTCTCTCTTCTGTGTCTCTCCATCCTAGTGATTTGATGGTTTAACGAGTCGTTCTCAAAAAACAGGAAAAAAAAAACTTTATAAAGATATTAAAATCTATATCTTCTTATGTTAAATGTGTTTGTTTGGATTTACTCTGTGTGTGTGTGTGTGTGTGTGTGTGTGTGTGTGTGTGTGTGTGTGTGTGTGTGTGTGTACCCTGTGTGTGTATTGATGAGCCCTGACATAAGATGCATTTTTACATATTATCGCCTCTCCTTATCTTAATTATTTATCGAAAGCTAGGGTGTGCACAGTGGCGGATTAAGACTCTATATTGCCCCTGAGCTCTGACAGTGCTGTGCAAAACCTGCCTGTCAGGGTGTTGGGTAGGGGTTTGTTTCTGTTGTAGCATTGTGTCTCTTTCAACAAACATATTTGGTCCTGAGACTTCCATAGAAGATACAGTATATATCAGTATATATACAGTATTGCTATCAGGGCGTGAAGAGAGTTTCAACCTGTTTTACAAAAAGTGTTGATTCTTACTGATAAACACTTTAATCAGTGGCCTACTTGTCTTTTTAAAATCTAAAAGACATTAAATCTCAGTTTTTAGAATAAAATTTAGATTAAATTGAGGTTTGACTTATTTTGCAAGACATATATCATTTATTTTTTATTAATGATTTTGAAAGAAGTGAAGATATGCTACAAGACTGAATTTATTTAATTAAAAATACAGTAAAACAGTAATATTGTGAATATTTCTAATTATTATAATTTTTTTTTAAAAGGAACAGCATTTATTTGAAATAGAAATCTATAACATTATAAACGTTGTTACCTTATTTTATATATAAATATATTTATGCTTGAAGCAAGAATAAAAAGAAAAAAAAAAAGAAAAGAAAAGAATCAGGGGCATTTCCTCCGAGGATGTAAGGGAGGCAGTGCCTCCTCAAAAAATTGGATGAGAAAATAACTTGTATTACAAAAATAAAAAATAAAAAAAGATTACAAAATGTGACATTAAGAAATGTGTAAATAACTTTTTTTTTCAAAGTAATACTACTGTCCAATAGCAACACCAGCAGGTAAAGTTACAGCAGAAGTCTGCGTCTCTCTAGCCTCCCCTGAGCCTAGAGTGCTGCAGGGATGATGTATTTTTGTAGGCCGAAACCCAGAAACAAGTTAGCATTTTAGCACTTCCGGTTCCGTGTCCCGAAGTCAATGGGTTTTTTGAATGTTTTTAATGTCTGGGGTTTTTTAGATAAAAACTGGAAGAGTTGTCGGAAGCTTAGGGGTGGTGATGCCTATACCTTTAGCTTTTTACTTCTGGCATTGTATTCAGGCTTCAAAATTCATAAAAGCTGTGTTCATTTGTGAAAAGTATCTTGATAGACAAACCAAGCTTGTATCATAAACGTTTGTTGATAACAGAGTTTTTTTTTTTTTTTTTTTGATAATCCAAAATTGGGTTTGGTGGGTGGTAATTGAGAATGAAAGTCACATGAGTGGACTGTCATGTCAAAATCATAGTGAACAATTTTTTTAATAAATATAAAACTGCCTAAAAACACTAACTTGATGAGATTTATACTTTGTTTTAATAAACAGAACAGTATAAAATTAAATTCACATTTATTTGTATAGTTCTTTTCACAATACAAAAAAAATGCATGTCTACTGGTAGCGAGGCACCATGCGCTAGAGCCCAAGAGGAGGCCAGACTCCGAGTGGAGTGGGCCTTCACACCAAGGGGGCACGATAGACCTTGCTGCTGGTAAGTCAAAGCAATGGCGTCCACTATCCAGTGGGACAACCTTTGCTTTGAGAGAGCCTTTCCCACCATAACAGACAAAGAGCTGGTCAGAGGTCCTGAAACACTGTGTCCTGTCTACGTAAGCGCGGAGAGCGCATACTGGACAGAGCAATGCCAAGGCTGGGTCTGCCTCCACCTGCGCTTGCAGGTTCACTACCTGATCTCGAAAGGGGGTGGTAGGAACCTTGGGCACATATCCAAGCCGGGGTCTCAGGATCATGTGAGAGTTAGCCGGCCCGAATTCCAGGCACTCTTCGTCAACAGAAAATGCCTGCAGGTCCCCTACCCTCTTGATGAAGGCCAGTGCAATCAGGAGTGCTGTCTTAAGTGACAGGAACTTAAGCTCGACTGATTGTAGAGGCTCAAAGGGAGCACTCCTCAGGGCAGTTAAGACCACTGAGAGGTCCCAAGAGTGTACGAGAGGAGGGTGAGGAGGATTCAGTCTCCTGGCTCCTCTCAAGAACCTGATGACCAGGTTGTGCTTCCCAATGGACTTCCCTCAACTGCAACATGATGTGCGGCGATAGCGGCAACATAAACTTTGAGGGTGGAGAGAGACCCCAACCCATCTTGCAGGAAGGAAAGCACAATGCTAATAGGGCATACTGGGGTCTTCTCGGTGAGAAGAGCACTAGGTGACAAAGAGGTTCCACTTCAACGCATAGAGGTGTCTCATGGACGAAGCTCTAGCGGAAGTGATGGTAGCCACCACCGCTGGTGGTAGGGTACTCAAACATGCCTCGTCCCATCCAGGAGCCACACGTGGAGGTTCCAAAGATCGGGACGAGGGTGCGAAAGGGTGCCCCGTCTCTGAGAAAGGAGGTCCTTCCTCAGAGGGATTGGCCAGGGAGGGTCTATCGCGAGGAGCATGAGTTCGGAGAACCAAGTCCGGGTGGGTCAATGAGGCGCAACCAGAAGGACCTGCTCCTCGTCTTCCCTGATCGTGCACAAGGTCTGTGTGAGAAGGCTCACTGGGGGAAACGCATACTTGTGAAGGCCCGGCGGCCAGCCTGTGCATCCATGCTGAGCTTGCCCTCGGACAGGGAGTAAAACAGGCTGCAGTGGGAAAAGTCGGGGGAGGCAAACAAATCTACCTGTGCATCGCTGAACTGTTCCCAAATCAGCTGAACCGTCTGGGGATGGAGTCGCCATTCTCCAGAGAGTGGCTGAATCTGTGAGAGCTCATCGGCTGCATGGTTCAGGTCTACGGGAATGCATAGCACGAAGCGACCTCAGATGCTTCTGACTCCATAAAAGGAGGTAGCGTGCAAGTTACGACATATGGCGAGAGCGTAGAGTAGACCACCTTGACGGTTGATGTACACTATAGTCGCGGTATTGTCAGAGCGGACCAGTACGTGTTGATTCTAGACCAAGGCCCGAAAGCAGTGCAGAATCAAACGTACTACAAGCAACTCGAGGTAATTGACATGCCAAAGGCACTGGGGTCCTGTCCATGTCCTGTCCAGAACCCGTGGCGGAGCCACCTGTTGAGACAACAACATGCCTGGAAACTCGAACTAGGGGCACACCGGCCCGAAGTTGAGGTTCGACCACTGGGAGAAGGTTTGACGGCAGGTCGGAGAAACTGGTTCTCGGAACGTGCCAGGATGCCATTTCTGGTTTCAGTGGCTGCCGCTGCGGATACCATATGCCCCAGGAGCCTCTGAAATAGTTTTAGTGGAACCACACTCTTGCTCTGCAATTGACGCAGACAAGTCAGCAGTGACTGCACTCGCTCGAAGCTGCGCGGACATGGCGACCGAATCGATTTCCATACCGAGAAAAAGATCCTCTGCACGGGGCAAAGTTTGCTCCTTTCCCAGTTGACCCGAAGGCCCAGACGAGCTAGGTGCCGAAGCACTAGTTCCCTGTGTTCGCAAAACGGGTCTCGAGAGTGAGCTAGGAACAGCCAGTTGTCGAGATAGTTCAGGATGCGAACCCCGTGTAGCCGTAGGTACAAGGGCTACCTTGAAGACCTTCGTAAAGACGCAAGGACGCAAGGCATTGCCACCGACCAACGTGTAGCGGACTCCCCGGAAGCGGGGAGGAGATTGTGCGAACTGAAGCGCAAAGGCGGAAGAGGCAGTTTAGCAGTCGCGAAAAGTCAAAGGAGACTCCAACGATCTCAAGGCCTCTTCATGCACATCCGGGTAGAAAGGAATTGGGGTCGCCGCCCGCTAAGTTGCTAAACGCATCTTGTTCACAGGTAAGGCCCCTGTTCATGTTGGACAGACATTTTAATTGCATTTTGTGTCTGTTAAGAGGCACAAAAACGCTCTTTATGTTATGCCCCCATAGCTGCCGGTTTAGCTGAGTGGGAGCTCTGGGCATTCGCGGTCGCAACTCCGCGTCGCAAGCACCAATCCGGTTCGTTTTTTTTTTCTATAGACAGTACTCACAAAGGTCTAACGATCAAGATTAACTTAAAAATTGCCCGGAGTTCTCCTTTAAACATTGAATCTGTCTCTCTGGATCCTACTCTGACTCCACAACTCCTCTGGATCTGAAATAAATCCACCACTATATATTTGTGTGTAGATCTGCACAGACACACACACAACCAGAATCTATCATGAGTCATCATATATGTGTTTGATTACATGGAGAGCTCAGCATTGCTCAACATCGCCACCCACAAACACTATTAATTTAACTGATTAAAGCAATTTCCCTCTTGTGCACAGGCTCACTGATATCTGTTTCTGTGTGTGTGTGTGTGTGTGTGTGTGTGTGTGTGTGTGTGTGTGTGTGTGTGTGTGTGTGTGTGTGTGTGTGTGTGTGTGTGTGTGTGTGCGTGTTTGTGTGTGCGTGAAACAGAATCACTGAAACATGCAAAACTCATACAACTAACCCTCTATAAATCATCTCTCCGAAGCATTGCGTATTTATGAATGTGTCACTGCAAATCTGGAGATATTCAAGGTTATCATTATGATTTTTAATTGGACTTTACAGCATAAATCCCATTTCCTCTCCCTCTATCCTATCCACCCACCATGATGGAAATCGATTCCCGCGTTAGAGTGTAAATTACTTTCTTTTTTTTTTATTCTGTTCAATGAAAAGAGGGGAAAAGTTAGTTTTCTGCATGGCAGAGGATGGAAGCAGAAATACATTTGAATTGATGAGCATCTCTAAAGTGATAACATGGTGGGTCTCGGCTCATTCTCTCTGACGTGCAATCACTTGCTTCACCTCTCCATCTCTCTTCTTTCTCGCTCTCGCTCTATTTCACCATCCTCACCTCCACATTCTGTAGATTTACAACATCCAGTGGATAAAGTAGGATTTCACGAGAGCCTCAGTCATATTCAATAATATTGGCACTACAGGAAGTGAACACAATATTTAAAGGGGCAAAACACAAGGAATCAAATTATCCTTGAGCCTTCGAGATAAACAAAAATAATTTGATGTACTATGAAAACATAACTCGAAATAACAGAAGAACTTATGATCTTAGCATCATTGACTTATGAGTAAAATCATGGAAAATCTTACAAATGTAATGGAATTCCCGACTGTGTGTGCATTGCACTTGCCGCACTACTATCATATCACATCTCAATGTTAGAAACAAGCCGATGAAGTATGTTTTTAACAAGAACCTTATCATTCCAGTTTGATCTCAACAGTCTGTATCGCAGTAGTTTGGTGATTACAGTATGTTTATATGCACCCTAAAAACTGCAATAGTAAAAATAACCATTTGTATGTGTATCGCAAGACTCGTTTTTCAAACCATCTGCAATTTTTTAGTGCTATGACAAATATGCGCACTAAAATAATATGCATGTTAAATATAATTTGCATGGCAATTATTCTTCTATTTAACATAATTTTTAAGATCCGCACCACCACTCTCAGTCGGAAAGAAGCTCAATCTGATAATTATTTTCCTAAGCTATCTATTTTTCTGAGCTATCTGTTCGAATCGAATTACTAATGAGTTATAAGCATATAAACATAGCTACTAATGCAGGCTTTGCAACAAGGTTAGTGACAGATGAAAAAGACACCACAGCAAACCCACAATTTCACAATAAAAAAGTTGCTTCTTAATTAAAGGCACAGCAGCAAAAAAAAAATGAATTATAAAACCGGACATGTTTTTACACAAAAAAAACAAAAAACTTTAATGTATGAAGTAGTTATAAGTAATGAGATATGACACTTTAAAAGTGTATGATGCAGATGACATTTTGTCTTGATGATCATCCCTGCTAGAATTCAAAACATTTCATATTTTAAACACTTGCTAAGGGAATAAAAGCAGCACATTAGTGGTTCAGCTAAACCCTGCGAGCTAAACTGTGATTGTGCCAAGCAGTCGTGAGGGCCAGACACAAAAAACATGCAGTATTTCTATTCCCAGCTCTCTGTTTTACTTGCATTTATTTGAAAGGCAGGAGCTGCTTCAAAGCTGCTAAAAATAGCCAGAGCTCAGTCCCCTCACAACTTCAAAAAACGTCTGAATGAAGGAGGAGAGGATGTGAGAGGAAGAGAGGGCAGAGAGGGGAACAGGGTTAAAGGGAAAGAGGAGAGCAGCGGGCTGGGGAACGAGGTGAGGAGGGACCGATGGGAGAAGAGGCGATAAAAGAGACAGATGCAGAACAGATGGTGGGCCGGGGGGAAGAGTGGAAGAGGCTCACCGGGCCACGGACAGAACCGGAGTACGAGAACTACAGCAGTCAAGGGAAATGAGAGCTGATGAGGACCACCGGAGCTGAGGGAGAGAGATAATGAGAGAGTGAACGAAGGGTGAATGATACTACTGCGTACTGAACACAGTATGGCTCTCAATGTACAGTGTCCTAAGAGGGATTTGGACACTTAAGCCACACTTAAAATCAAAATGAAATCAAAACCTTTTTCATAAGTAGTGTTTAGACATACACATTTTTTGAAACATATGATATGGACAGCTTTTACAGTACAATTTTAGACAGCATCTAAAATGTAAAACAATTTATATTTACTGTACACAACTTTAGGAACAAAAATATGAATTTATTTGTATCTTTATGAATTATCTATTTTATACGTACTGTAAAATATATGTCAATGTTTGATTTGATTAGCCTTATTGTCTCCTCACGGAGAAATTCATCTTGGGCATTCGAGATAGCAGATGCAACACAATATACACAACACATAACATAATTACCTACACATAATTTACCACCTTAAAAACTAACCCACACACCCTATTTGTTGTTATTATGTCAATGTATTATATATTACAAACATACGCACAGTCACAATAAATTTAGGTACAATATCCTATTATAGATATTTTAAAAGTGTAGGCTTAAAGTAATTAAATGAACAGAATGAAAGCATTAATATGTAAAATTAAATTAAATGGATAGTTAACATAAAAATTTAAATTCTGTCATTAATTACTCACCGTTCCAAACCAGTAAGACTTTCGTTCATCTTCGGTACACAAATGAAGATATTTTGATTAAATCTGAGAGCTTTGTGTTCTTCCATAGACAGCGCCTATCTACCTATCAGCACATTTTAGAGTGGCCTTTTATTGTGGCCAGCCTAAGGCACACCTGTGCATATGGGCGTCAGTTTGGTTTTAAATGTGCCGGGGACAGAGACGCATTCGGAAGTGCATTTTCAGAAGTGCTGGGTACAATGACACAATATAGCCTACGTAAATATACGGTTAGTAAAAAATATACTATGCACCTAATACAAATAAATAAAACATCTCCAGTTAACTAGCAGAGCATTCATTTAGTTCGCTATGAAATAAGAGATCTAGTGCTTAAATCTGTTGTTTTTGAGATCCAGCTGAGCGCTCGTTGCCGCTGCGATCAGTGTCATGGAGACAGTTGTTCTCTTGTGGCTCGCGCACAGTCTTCACTCGGACACGCTCTTCAATCTATCGCAATTGCGGAGACTCTCTATTCGTTCCAGTGAAATCACAAAATAAAATGCACACAAACGTGTCCCTGCTTGATATAGACTGTAACCACTGATGAACATATTCAGTTTTGATGAGAGAAAAAAAAAAAAACTATACGAGTGCGGATTAGAACCCGTAACCTCTGACACGCTTGGCAAAAGATCTACCACTAGACCATTTAAGAAGTCAAACAAATTTTGCGGATCGATGCATTTCAGCTCATTTGAAAAATAACAGAAATAAACTGGTGCCACAGATCTACACTCACGACATTCTTTAAAAAAAAGAAGCGCGATAGTCAGATAGAGAGAATTATAGCATCATGTCAAAAAGAAGTGGACAGGACATCAGAGCTTTTTTTTAAAGTGATGGGTACAAAATAACTCATGACGAAATCTGGTGGGTACGTGTCCTCACCGAAATCGACGCCTATGCCTGTGCATTAATCATGGTGTCTAATCAGCATCTTGATATGCCACACCTGTGAGGTGGATGGATTATCTCGGCAAAGGAGAAGTGCTCACTAACACAGATTTAGACAGATTTGTGACTAATATTTGAGAGAAATAGGGCTTTTGTGTAAATGTGGCCTTTAGAAAAAGTCTTAAATCTTTGAGTTCAGCTCATGAAAAATGGGGGCAAAAGTAAAAAAAAAGAAGAAAAAAAAGGACAAAAACAAAAGTGTTGCGTTTATAATTTTGTTCAGTATATTTGCTGATCAGTGTTTATACGTGAAAAAAAGCCCCAATAAAATCTGTTCATCATATAAAATGATTAAGTATCTTCAGAAACGTTGGACTACAGCGCTCAATTCATATGGACCAGTTTTACAATCTCACAGACAGAAACCTCCCAGATTTAATAAAAAATATGTGTTCCGAAGATGAACGAAAGTCTTACAGGTTTGGAACGACATGAGGGTGAGTAATTAATTACAGAATTTTGGGGTAAACTGTCCCTTTAAATACTGAACTCCACCATAGCCGGTCCTAAGTCGGGATGAGAAAGTAGGGCGTTTGGGTGAGGGGCCAGCAACCCCTCCCCTGTAAAAAACCTTCTGCTACAGAAACACCAAGAGGCAAAATAACAGACACCATGGCCCTGGGAGAGAATGGACCTCCAACTGGAAGGTGTATGACGTCTGGGGCATCCCTTTAAATAAATGAAAATGCATTTACTATACTAAGGGGCTATGGAAAGATCGCTTTTCACAACCCATTTGATTCTTGCCCTATATGTTATTTTACTGAATATAATATAACTGAATAGACACAACATGGTTTTATTGTTATTTATACTGTATCTAAAGCTATGACATTGACTCTTTGGTTCAAGTGTAAATCTATAGATTTGTGTGTGTTAATGTGCGAGAGACAAGACCAAAAGAGGCGAAAGATTGTGGTGAGGAATCCAGTATGCAAGCGAGATGCACAGGTTTAATTGACTTCCTTTCAATGGTGTGTGAGTTTAATTAAAAGCAAGCCTTTAGAAAATTAAAAAGTAAAAGAGAAAGGGAGCGAGGAAGAGTGAGTGAGGAAGAGCGGCAAGAAATGCAGAGAGAGAGAGAGAGAGAGAGAGAGAGACATGATAATTAACAGAATAAACGAAATGACACAAACGTCATAGCACCTGCCTCTCACCACCTCCCCTTCCTCGCCATGCAAGTCCCTCTTTCCCCAATCAATCACAAACTTAATATCATCTTCCTCTATTGTAAGCCCTTCCTCTCTCCACTCCACTGTTTATTTATTTAGCCTGAAAGTCCCATTAGGCCCTGCTGAACCTCACTTGCCTCTGCTGCATATAAAACAGCAGCCGCTTTATGGCTAACATGGTGCTACTTGACTCTGGAAGTCGAACTTTATCTGAAGAAAGTGCAAGAATAAAATACAACATGCATGAAAAGAGACTTCCTCAATGATCCTGGATGATTTTGTTTGATCTCGTTTTTTAGCAGTGGTTTTAACCTGTCACGAATGAGTTATTGCCACAAACTCCTACGCTTAAGCAAGTGCCGCCCGCCGGTCAAATGCAGTCTGGTGTGTCCGTGGGCCTTACTGTGATTTACAGTAGCTGTTTATTACCGTTTGGTAAAAGACAACTGTACTCACTCAGGGAGCAGCAGCGTGCTGAAACCGTCTCTGTCAAGCAAACAGCTGATCAATGGCTGTAATTAAAAGGCCGGATCAATTTCAGCTGGGGCAACCCAATAAAAGTTGGGCTCAAACTGCATGGCCCGTAGCCCCATCAGTCCTGAACAAATTCCAAGCTGAGATGAGGCCCTGAGCAGCAAGGCTAATGACATACACAGCACTTTCTGCCTTTCAATTAATCACACACACACCGACCTGACACACGGTACACTCCCAAACACAAAACCATTCACTTCCCAAGGTTTTATTATCCTCTGTAGAGAACTTGTGGCCATGTGCAGTTTTTTCTTCATTTTCAATACTTCACTTTTTGTAACACACATCCTGAAGTGTCTGGTTACCAGAACCCAATGGTAATGATGAATCCCAAAGGGATTATTATTTACAGGGCATTATTTACTCTCCCTGATGCCATAACAAACCGATATGTGCATAAGCTGCAGCCCTCAAATATCAAATACAGAATCAAAATGAAGCTGGATTATGAGAGACTTGATAAACAATGATGTGGCAAGCAGGGCGGGGTCGAGAGCCATGGAAATGGACCCTCTTTATGTATTTTCTGTTTTCACAGAAAGAAAAAAAACAGCACATGGGTTTGGAATGACATGAGAGTAAATAAACAATCAAACAATCCCTTGAAGTAAAATTGTGGCTATTATCCGCAGTTTAAATTACCACATCATGATATAAGTGTCTCATCAGGTTCACATTTTCTTCAGGTCATTTATATAGTTATATTAGCCCATAGTCTCAGATTCAATTTGCATGGAGTATTGTTATACATAAATGACACTGAAGAACATCTTAATCCTCCAATAACATCTGCTTAATCACCGTGTTGCAACCATACCGAGTCACTGAATCCTCGGTCCCCTGTGTCCCAGGCATCAAATAAACATTCTCAATAATGAACCGCCAATTAATCACAGGCTGGAGGACATCCCACACAAAAGCAGGTTCACACTGAGGGCGATGCACATGTGCACTGGACTGAGGACTCTTACGCTAATGACTTTTGAAGATCTGTGACAGACGGAAGCTTTCGTAAACAAGTGTTTCTCAACACGCTGCAGTCCAGAGGCCATGAGAAACAGACTCATAGGAAAGAGAATCACATATGAGATTGTGAGAGTATTGCTCCTGCAGAGCAATGGGATTAAAAGAAGTCATTGCATTATTCTTCTGAAAAATAAATTATGTTATTCACAAATGTCTACAAAGTGGAGAAGGACAATAATACATGCAAAGATAAATCAGTGCACCAAAGCACAGCTAAAAAATACTGCTACAGCAAATTAAGTAAATAAAAATAATGAATTACATTAAAAAAAAAAACATTTAAAAGACAAATTTGGTCAGAATTTGACCCTATTTGAGTAGTGATATACAGTATGATACCATCTGTTGGCTAGGGGTTTTTTTTTTTTTAAGAGATTATCACTATTGCTCTATACTTGAAATTGAACTATTAAAGTTTTTTTTTTTTTTTTTTTACAAATACCACATATACTGTACGTTTAATACTAGCCATAACATAATCATAATATCAGTGCATCCTAGAAAAAAACTATTACATAATAGGTTCATTTGGCAGTCCCCAAAAATGGACTGGGGGCTTGTCACACCCTCACAAATTGGTGTGCTGCATGCTGTAGAATTCCAGTCAGAAGAAGAAAACTAATATAACAAGTGCCACCGCAGCTTGGCCCATAATTAAAAGATTTAAGATTAAGTCAGTGTACACGAGGATGTTCGTCTTGTCTGTCATCACATATCTTGCCTGTTGTGAACCACTACAAACTCTGCAGTTTCTGTCAGACGACAATCAAAGACACTGAGATCCATTGCCAAGTTCAAGGCTGACACTTTAGACACAGTTCCTCACCCCAAAAACGCACTATAGAACATCATCTCTTGATTTGCTCTCTCACTCACATATGTGTCATCTGGGGGATGGATGTCAGCTGCGGAGCCCCTTCTGCCTCTCACCCCTGCAGCTCTTCCTCGACTACAGCGCCGCATCAACTTTTAAAACAAAGGAGTCTTTCTCTCCACCTCCTTGCTCTTCTGCGCCGTGGGAGGCTGCGCTACTTGCGAGACGGATTTCAAACTTCTGCTGTCTTTTAATTTTTACTCGGTTTCTCCTTCACTTTTTTTGCCAGGAGCAACATGCTCTCTCCGAGCTCACACTAACAGAAGCTACTGTGTGCATTTCTCTCAGACAGACACAAACCAGTACTATTCTCGAGGCATAAGGTGACGCATATGCCAACACACACATACCTAAACACAAGTGTCATGTTTGACAGATACAAAAAAGTTAGGCTACCCAAGTAATGGGCTGAGAGCAATTCACTTGAAGGAAGAAAAAAAAAAAGACAGAAGAGTAAACCAAAATTAATGATAATAATAGAATTGTAATGCATCAGAAAAAAAAATGTGTATGGGGCTTCTGGCAGCCCCAAATAATGTACTTGGGGTTTTTCAAACACAATTTTGCTCATCAAGTAAATATATTTTCTTCTAAAGATGGTTTACAAGAAAACAACAACAAAAAAATGGTGATTAAGAAAAAGATTTTTGAAGTGTAGGCGATATGTCTGCTTGGCCTCTATTCATTCTCAAGCTCTCAAGCAGTCTGACAGTTTTGCTCTGGCGAGCAGGTATCATTCAGTAAAATTATAGTCTTTAAAGCAGGCGCTGAATAAATCAGTCCAGATAGCAGAATTCAATCTGGAAGAATGGGAAAAAAGCAGCTCATTATGATTTATATTGGAGTTGTGAGTCTTTATTTCCTGCAGAGAACCAGGCACTCACAGGAAATAAATGTCCTCAATACACAAAATTACAACATGTCATGAGACATCAGAATAATACAAAAGAGAGATAGACCCATTTGCACAATGCAGTAATGCACCTTTCTCTCCAATTGTTTATCTGTGATTGAACAGAGCACAGATCTACTTCTAAAACAGCCATGAAACCCATGACAGAATGTGTCATTTGGATAATTTTGTTCCACTTTGTGAATCAGCCTATACTGAGAGATGCTACAAGTGGAAAACGATGTGTAAAATCTCCCGGTGAGAAGGGATATAATATGCGACAACTCTATACATCATAACTGTCACATATAAATGCATGCTAATGATATTTGAGCTTTTAATTCCTCTCGGTTTGTACCTACATGACAGTGACCAAGTAACTGCAGTCAATCATTTAGGTCCATTTTAAACCTGGCATTCTACCTAACATCTCCTTGTGTGGAAGAAAAACGCAATACAGGTTTGAGACAGAATTTCCATTCATTATTCATTTAACACACATTTCTGCATCAGATCACAATCAGATAGCACTTGATCACCAGGTGTAAATGCACGCAAGATGCACATAATATTACTCCAAACACATGAGGTATGAATAACAAATTAAAACACTGACTTGTAGGCTACCTACATCACATCACATTTATAATGTAAACACCAAACCATCCTGATGAGTCCAAGACAACAGCAAAGGGCTGTGTGTTCATGTCAATCAACAATGGGGATAAAACAAGGATTTTTAACAATGGCTGGCAACAAATGTAATAGGTG
Source organism: Semotilus atromaculatus (assembly GCA_031834385.1). Taxonomy (NCBI): domain Eukaryota; kingdom Metazoa; phylum Chordata; class Actinopteri; order Cypriniformes; family Leuciscidae; genus Semotilus; species Semotilus atromaculatus. The sequence goes on from JAULUF010000015.1 coordinate 14,161,976, forward strand.
CATTACTGCCACCTTCTGCTCCGGAGTGTGGAACAGAGTTTTATATTCTATTTATCAGCCCTGTCTCCCTAATAAAATCTAAAAAAGCTTTACTATTTATTTCACTTGTCCAAAACCTTAATTTAATTCTTGAATTCCATTTTTCTTAATTTCCTCTATCGTATTGTTCCTTTCTTGTTCATTATTGATACATTCAAGAACTGGATTAGGTATTGTTTCTGCAACTTAACATTGTTCACATAACCCATTTGGAAGTTTCCCTGTTATTTTAAGTATAATTTAAATGGGAATACCCTAACAATATTCTGTTATAAATAACCTCTTCTTTCTTTGCTTTACCTATATATTTCATCTTTTGATTTACGTTATTTATTAATTAAGCTGTTAAGAAATCTACCCCTCTTTCCATTGTTCCACTTTACTTGCCATTCTTATCACTTCATGATTCCTGTTCTTTCCGACAACAAAGCACTTGAACCCTGTGTTTCAGTTACTACTTGTGAGTTCTTGTTCACTTTAAGTGTGGTTGCTAATGTTGGCTCCTGTGATCTCCTGTGTGTTATGTTTGGTTTAATAAAGACTTTATATTTTTTGGAATACTAATTGCATCTTCCTTGTTTGTGTGTGTTAGCAGCCACACGTTACAACATGTAAAAGTAAATGTAATGTAATACGGACTCATCCCATTGAAGGCTGTCCAAACTGACTTCGTATTACCCATTACCACTATGACCCAAAGATGAAATCAACATAACTACTCTAGATAAAAAAAAAAAAATGCACATAAAACATATTGCCACAAATAACAGAATTTTGTTCAGAATCCTGGAGAACTTTCTATATTCACATTTTATTTTAATTATCAGTTAATAAAATGCAGGTACCGGTTTAATCATTCCAGGTTGCATGTGTTGGCCTGGAGATTATTGTATAATCCTCTTTGGCCGGTGCAGTAAAATTATCCAGTCAGCCATTGTTGTTGTTGTTGTTTTTATACTCTCAAGTGGAAAACACAATCAATTGACCCGTCGCTAAACCTTGCCCTGAAAACTTCGATTATGCAGCAATCCTTTCCTCCCTCACGTATTTACTTGGCCAAACTTTTTTTTTTTATTATTTTTTTATTACATTTAATGGCATACTGGAGACTTTTTTGTTGACAAACAGATGCACTATTAATCCAGGCTTTTTAAATACTCCTGAGGTAACTTACTTAATGGCTTCCTTCTTCATTGTGACTATAAGATTAGCCTACCTCGAAATGATTACATTGACGGAATTTTTTTTTAAATTATTCTATTAGTGCCTGATTAAAAATCCTAAACTATAGCTTCTTTTAAATTTCACATCACGTCACATTATACAACCAAGGTTGCAAATTATCAAGAGAATTTTTTTTAAAGTCTTTCAGGTATTTTGTGGTTAGCAAGTGTGGTAGATTTTTCTTATTTCGCACCTGACCTACCTGGGTTTCGTCTACAATCGACGTCCCCGAACGTCTACAGTCGACGTTAGTTTCTCTGGGTCTCGTCTACAATCAACGTCCCCGAAAGTACAGTCAATGTTAGTTTATTTATACTCTAGCGAGTCTACAGTCGACTTCAGCTGAGTTCCCTAACTCTAATTTGCTTCCCTAACTAACTTGCTGTGCAGCATTAATCACGACAGACTTCAGACAATGCCTTTAAATATGCTTTAATCACGGCCAGAGGATCTCGAGCATTTCACAGAGAATCCCACCATTCTCCTGGCTACTTGCCTGACTGCATTGTGCCAAGTGTAAAGTTTGGTGGAGGGGGGATTATGGTGTGGCGTTGTTTTTCAGGGGTTAGGCTTGGCCCTTTAGTTCCAGACAGTGAAAGCAACTCTTAATGCATACCAAGACATTTTGGACAATTTCATGCTCCCAACTTTGTGGGAACAGTTTGGGGATGGTCACTTCCTATTCCGACATGACTGCGCACTAGTGCACAAATCAAGGTCCATAAAGACATGGATGAGCTAGTTTGGTGTGTAGGAACTTGACTGGCCTGCAACCTCAACCCGATAGAACACCTTTGGGATGAATTAGAGCGGAGACTGCGAGCCAGGCCTTCTCGTCCAACATCAGTGCCTGACCTCACAAATGTGCTTCTAGAAGAATGGTCAAAATTTACATAAACACACTCCTACAAACCTTGTGGAAAGCCTCTCCAGAAGAGTTGAAGCTGTTGAAAAGGGTGGGCCAACTCCATATGAAACCCACCAGATTAAGAATGGGATATCATTACAGTTCATGTGCATGTAAAGTCCCAAAACTTGTATGGTTTGTTTAAACTGCAAAGGTAAATCATAATTTCAAATTATTGTGACATGTGAAGGGGGAGGAGAATTTATATGTGCATCATGTTTTTCAATGAGGAAGATTTCTGCACAGGATACACCTGTGCATCCTCGCTCATAAGCTCCTCTGGAAGCCTCCGTACTCCTCATTCCTCGCCTCCTCACAGTGCAATTAGAGTACTGAGATGTCCTTTAAGATGTCTTTCTTTGATCGGTTTCCAGGTCACAGGCTGGAGGATAGAGAAGCGAGGAAATGAGGAAGCAACAATTTGAGTATTGAGAAGCAGTTTTGCAAGGTAACAATTAGCATGCTAAACTAACATGTTTAACATGCTATCTAAAAGTGCTGCATCCAAAATCTGAAAAATGTTGCCTCTGCAGGAAGCACATGGAAGTAGGAAGGTAACAAGGGACATACAAATTCAATGATTGTGTCACATTTACTGAGATATACTCTCATCCGATTGTTTTTTGAAGGAAGCATACTGTACGTAAGCTACATGTATCCTTTGCTGACACAATCCTATGCATTCAAACCTTTGACAGTTGAGCAAAAAAAAATGGCATCTGAAAGTTGCGGCAGCCTAAGCTTTAAAAGCAGCCAAGGTAAATGATGAATATGCTAAGCTAGCATACCCTATGTTTAGCAAGCTATCCAATAAGTCTACTTAGCTTGCATACCTTTTGCAGTTAAGTTACAACACATAATCAGGACAAACCTTTGTAGGATTTTATGCTTTCCTTATTTTATTTTTATTTTTTATAAAAAATGCTTTGAGATCTAGATGTTCAGTTGTCCATAAGCCTACTGGTTGACTAATAATTATGATTTTCAAACAGCCTTTAATTATACACTTTTTGATCAGGCATTACAAAACAGCGAACTGCATATGATGTAAATATTTCCTTATTTGCTATGTTACCAGCAGCTGATTTTTAGAGGGCTCTTAAAAACCCATTATCTGGAGCAATTCTGTTTAAACATTTTTAAATATGATATGATCATTCTGGCAATTCTGTTATAGATTAATGTTATGTTGTGGGATCTTTCGGATATGATGTTTATTAAAGGGATAGTTCATCCAATTTTTTTTAATTCTGTCATCATTTAATCATCCTCAAATTGTTTCAAACCTGTACAGTATAAATTTCTTTGTTCTGCTGAACATCATGGAAGAAATTTCGAAGGATGTTTGTAACCAACAGTTGATGTGCACCATTGACTTCATATGGGGAAAAAATATTATGGAAGTCAATGGTGCCCCACAACTCTTTGGTTACAAACATTCTTCAAAATATCTTGCGGTTCGCGACACATAGAGAACATGGTCATGTGAAATGTCTATGGTCTCAGCTGTCCATATTCATACATGTTATCATAAAGCTATAGTACACAAACACGCAAACTCACACACAAACCAGCAGGACATAATTATTGCACCAAAACTGCTCAGCTTGAAAAGGAAAACCACCCACATGGCTCCACAAGACACAATACCACAGCACTATAATTAATCACAGAGCTTCTCCCTGACCCCAGAACACGGCACATTTCACCCACTTTACTCTAATGTAATGCATTTACGTAATCATTGAACATCTAGCACATCGGCCTGCTAACATTTTATTGATCAGAGGCAACTCTTATAACAGAGAACAGAGATCTATTGAATTAAGAAAGGATTGCAATACAAGTGGCAATAAAACCAATGACAAATTATTTTCAAGATGGTGCCAATTTTGTTCAATCTTTCACATTAATATTGACATCAATTACATAGCCTAAATAAATTAACCCTATGAAAAGAAAATCAATTAAAATCTAAATGTATAATTGTTTCAGTATTGTGTTAAAACTCTGAACTTTGACCCTGGAAATACAACTTTTTAACACCAATAGGGACAACCATTATTATTTTACTAAAGTTACTATAGTTTACTATAGTTATTTTACAGTTTTTCTGAATTGCTAAAACACATTTCTTGAAATCATCACTCACTTTCTCAAAACCTTAAACACAAAAGCACATTTTCAAACCACATTCACAGAACCTCTGACTCTTCAGGCAAAATCAAACAATTACCACAAAACCATTTTATCTGTGCTCAAAATTAAACAATGCGCTCAAATCAGACACACAGCGTGTCAAAATTATAAACACTACAGATCATTCATTAGACACTACATAAAAAAATGGAGAACAAAGAAAAGTGTTAACAAAAGTTAACAAATTTAGCAATTACATAAAAAAAGTATAGTAATGACAACTTACAGTAGTGAGGTGAATACATTTCATACTGTATGCACTGCAAGTATTGTACTGAATATTGAATGGTAGGCCATTTTGTGTTCACTTGCATACTGTAAAAATACAGTGACCCAACTGCAAAAGCCAAAAAGGTTAAGGTAAAAAACTAAAAAACTCTAAATGAAAAGCATGTTACAGTAAAGTACACTCAGAAGAGATGTGCAACTGCAAAATCAAGGTCAGTGAAAGATGCTTCAGCATCATGTCTTCATGTTGGGTTCAGACTGAGGACTTTGTCCACATCACAGACAGTGTCATCTCTGCAGGCAAAGGGAAAACCCCTAAAGCAGATCCATTCTTGACAACATTCTCCACACCTCGCTCTTCCTCGTCCTCATCCTCTTCCTGCTTATTCACCTCCTCTAACCTCTTCCTTCTCTACCCTCTTATATTGTTTCCATCCATTGTTGCTATCAACATTCAGTTGTGTCAAAATTTTCACAAAGAGTCGTGTAAACGATGACAGTGTTTAGCATTTTGAAACATAAGTCCATCACAGTGAAAAATCTGTTTTAGTGAGTGAGAATGTGTTTAGAGTTTTGAAAAAAATAGTGCATGAGATTTGCAAACAGTGTTTTAACTACCTGAACTTGTTTAATGTTTTACAGAAAGAGTGATTTATTCGACAAATTGTTTTAGACTATTGAGAATGGGGTTTAGTGTTTTAGCAATTCAGAAAACCTGTAATTATGAATTACTTTTTTTGACTTGCTTTGCACAGTTGTTAGACCTTGCACAAAAAAATACTGTAAATTTCAGATGAAGGAGACAAAAGTTTTTCAGGCACTTGACAAATTCAAATATTTTAAAAATATGCATAACAATATAGATTGAAACCATTTCATATTATTTAATATACTTGACATATTCAAATATTTTTACTAGTGAGAATTCACGAGGTTTATCACCATATTTTGATAATACCCAGATGCTCAGATGTTTTGGTCTTGGATGAATTTGATGAGAAATATTTGTTCAAGTGTAAAATATTGTTGGGAAATCTTCTGAAACTGCCATTTTTCTGTCTGAAACTGGCAGCCTTCTCCATTTGCTTTCAATTTAATCTGTTTACTGTCTAGGAGAAACGTTAAAGAGATTTCATTTGTGATTTTTACTTTATATGGAATGGAAAAACACAAGGAACTCGAGAACTGGGAGGTTTGACAGATGAAAGGTATGTCTGGAATGCCTTAATTTTAATCTGGGAATAAAACCGCTTGGTGAAATGGCGTGAAAAGAAAGCTCCAATAGACATGTAAAAAATAAGTCGGGAGGCATCTCACTCTGACGGTCTGCCCGGGGGACACAGAGCCCCACATCACTGACAGCACTGAGGAACACAGACCTGTGAGTGGCACTCTATCACTGGGGAGCACACAGCAGTGTTCTTCACACACACAGCCCAAATACAGGTGGAAAAACTATTGGTGAAGAGACTTTTTGCTTTGACAGCTCATACGAAATAGGAGCTCCGTTCCTCCAATGACATTTCTCAGCATTGTGTGTGAGAGAGAGAGAGAGAGAGAGAGAGAGAGAGAGAGAGAGAGAGAGAGAGAGAGAGAGAGAGAGAGAGAGAGAGAGAGAGAAGACCCCGAGTGGCAATTTCCAATTCCGTGTCTACTGAGATCATGTTAGTTCATGCAATAGTTGAAACTAGCATGTTGTGCATTCTAATTTTAAACTAGTATTGTGTTAACAAAGAGAAATGTAGCTGTTGCTCAAAAGAATAAAGCGAATAAAGACTATGGCGGCAGTATTCTACTTCAGATATATTATTATTTAAACATAATCATTCAGTTTAGTTTCAGCTCAATTTTTAGCTTCATCAAGAAAACCTGTACAAACAAAATAAATAAAAAACACTAAACAGAGCTGTAAACACAATTGCAGCCCATTTAAATCACCAAACAACTGTATGAGGTATGTTTGTAGGCCAAAACAAGTTCGTATTTAGCACTGCCGGTCCCATCGTCCTGAAGTCAGTGGGTTTCATGAATGGGTTTTTGGTTAAATCCTTTAAATAAAGTCTGTGGTGAACACAAGCTGAAGATATTTTCACTTTTTATTCTAAAATACATCAGTAATACCCTCTTTTGATTTTTTAAAAAGCTGTTACTTGTCTTGTAAATGAGGTAGCTAAGTGGCTAAATGGACTACAGAGTTTGTCGGGGACACCAAACGTCATCATCCGAACAGGTAAACTCATCTATTTACCAGTCCACTTTCACAGCCTCGTTGTGTTTATAATCGTGCTCTTTCAAACTATTCTAACTTTCAGGGGAAATGTTTATAAACAAAGACTCAAAAAGTTGTCGGAAATTAAAGTGCCCGTATCATGGTATTTTAAAGTTTCCTAATGTTGTTGTACAGTCTCCTACAACATGTTTACACGCATCAAAAGTTAAAAAAACTGTTTAATTTCCTCACAATATACATTTGCACATTATCACATTTTCCATGATTCTCAGAACGTCTCGTCAAATGAATCAATCTCTCTAAATCCCTCCTTTCCGCAGGTTTATCTGCTCTGATTGGCCAGACAGCTCAGTCTGTTGTGATTGACCTACCCGTGTACAGCGCGTCTCAAGAGCCTGAGCGCGAAACTAAACACAGTAACGAACAATGACGTCGATTTTACCATATTAATGCGAGCGCGAGTCCGGTGATGAAATATTAGAAGAACTAGTTATTCAATCTCCATCGCAACGATAATAGTGGGATAATAGTGGCCCAGAGCTGATCAGTAGAAGTATTTCAGTTAGACAGTGATAATGAGAGTTAGCAGTTAGCAGATCTACACAATATAAAACTCAAAACTAAGTATTTTGAGCACCATCTTTCAAGAGCAAGTGGGTTGTGAATCCTGCATTGAACTCCCGAGATTTGAGAAGCAGTCGTCTAACGTTATACTATAAAATAAAGGGATAACAGAAATACTGTAGTTTAGGATTATACTGCTGTGATATCTTGGTAAAGATGAATTTTAACCACTGATTCTTCACATGCTCATCCTAGGGGAGTGAAAAATAACTGACTTTACCTTCACATCATGCACAGCGCCGTCTTCTAGACATGATGCTGTCCGGTTCAGAAATCAGCTCTGGTTTGAGGTTTAAGTTTCCCTGCGAGTGCACGCAATAACTGGGCGCGGCCAATGTGCTAATGTTTCGTATCTACATCACTACGAAACGCTAATGACTCGTTTCAAAAACAATTAATTTCATAGACTCGACTCTCACTTTTGAAAGACAATAACTTTATATACGGTGCCCTTTCAGATATAAAACTTTGCAGGATGTTTTCATTCACTTAGAGCTTTATTACACACTACACAAACAGTCATTTTCAAAAATCCACGATAGGGGCCCTTTAAGCGATGGTGGCGTTGAAGTCATGCAACCGTGGTGTACTTCCTTTGTAGCCTACAATTAGCTTGTATTTGCTTCAAAATTCATAAACGTTGTTCATTTGTAAAGATTATCGCGATGAACAAAGAAGTGTTAGAAACATTCGATTTTGTTAGTCACAGACCTTATTTACTGGAATAATACAAAAGCCAGAGGAATGGTTGTCGAGGAAACCAGGGTGATGCTAACTTCTTAGCCAACAAAAATATATGTCATCCCTGCACTATAAGGCTCAATTTATTGCTTCAGCCAATATAATTAAATATTCATGTGCAATTTTATGACCACACCCACAAACACAACGACCTTGAATGAACTGCATTTTTGATGCAATCAAGATTTATTGAAACATAGATTCGACATAAATAGAGTATTACATAGAAAAACGAACCACAGCAAAATGTCATCATTTACAAAAGGACTCATACATTTAGGAGAAATCAAAGCAAACAAAGTTTATATTGCTCTGATGTGTCCCTGTGTGGCTCGAAGCATAGCCTAATCGCATTCACCTGGCTCTGGATCCTCCATTCAAAGCATGGTTGAGAAGGTGAAAGAAGGGACAATTATTAAAACAGCCCAGCTCTCCAGTGCCTCACTGTGTCCTTCTCCTCCATCTGCCCTCTTTAGTCTAAACCCAGTCAATTAAAATCAGACTTGTCAGATCAAACAGACTTCCATTTACTTTTGCACACATAACAACCCCCTGAAGAATGCAGAGAGGCTGAAGAGCGCTGCCTTTTATTCACGACTAGAGAAGGATCAGGAGAAGAAAGTTGACGTTCGAGGACAGGCGAGCGCTCTGCCCGGAGATCCCATGATGCATTCGCTGCTCGATACGTCCCTCACAGCTGCTCCAGTTCAATTAGGAAAGTGGTCTGTGAGGCCGTTTGATCTGCTTGAGGAGCCAAAGAATAAGCTACGATCTCCACATGAATGCAGTAGGCTATTCACACACACACACACACACACACACACACACACACAAACTCAGTCCTTCTCATCCTTCCATTTGCATACATTTCATAATTTAAATAGTTAGGCTACATAAATAGTTTAATAGTTACACTTATTTAAAAAAATACTATTATTTCATTTTTGTCGCTAGATGATATGCTAATTAAGCAACATCACACAAATATTGCATAACTAACCGAAAGTCATACCTCCGAAACAACAACAACAGCAAGATGATAAGGACTGCTGAATGAAAGACAGGGTTTTCACTGGACATCAGACAGCACTGAGATTAGAAATACTTCAATGAACATCTAGCATACCACTGTAATGAAATTGTGCTGCACTGCAATTCAATAATGCTAAAACACTCAGTTTCCGGTAGAATGAAAACAATGAAATGACTCCATGTGTACAAATATGGTACGAGTGTAAACTGCTGACAAAGGTCTTTGGTCTAACTCCCAGTTTGTACAAAATATACTGAGGCAAAAAGTTTTATTTTTTAGGAATTTAGATTTGTAATATTTCTATAGGCCTATATATTTTCCCTCTGCCAAAAAAAAAAAAAAAAAAAAAAAGTTTAAAAGGGAGTGAACTTTTCTGCTACTGTTGTTTTTTGTTGTTGTTTTTTTTGAGTCAGAAATCAACTTTTCTCTTACAGCTAAATATTTGCCCACATGGATTTGATTTCCAGGGGCATTATTATATTTCTGATAGCAATTTTCTTTCTAACCCTAAAATAAATGTGTCACCCTTATGTCAAATACTTCAATTAAATCAGTTCCTTAAAATACTTTCTCAATCTTGAGAATTATAAACTCGTATCCATAAATTAAATCAATTTAAACTTATATACAGTATATATATGTTAAACCAGGCATATAACTGAATATCAATGCTTATTTAAAATGTTATGAATAAAAAAATAAATGAATTCATTAAAGTTTTTCGCTACAACCCTTCCACAATTTCTGGGGCTTTTTTTCACCCATTTTGAAGGCAATTGAAGGCAATTTTGTACATACTACCACGGTGCACTTCCAGACTTGTCTGATATTGTTCTTCTATTTCTAGAGCAGCATACAAAAGAGACAAATTCTCTACAAATCCAGATATCATGTTACAAATGCTTTAAACTTGTTTAACAGAGCTCCACTGCAAAATCTCATTAGGAATTTTATAACTTTAATATTTGAAGTTCTCCTAATGCTGTCACAACATTTTTCCACAATAGCCTAATTTGCATCATAAGTGATAAAGGCGTGCATAATGACTCTCATTGATATGACAGGAGAATTCAGGTTCATTTCAGCGCCTCCTTTATTACGAGACTCAAGCAGCCATGATGATGATTACAATGATTACATGATGATGATGCTGACCTGTACAGTTACCTCTGAATAACACTGAGGAATATACAGCATCAACAATGACTGAATTTACTTTCAAAAATATTCCTCACAGAAATACTTTGAATAAGTGAGTGATATATTCATGTTGTTGGGACTGTGAGACTTTTCTATTTGCTGAGATGTTCATATGTCTTGTCTGACCTTGTACCCCAGGACAAGAGAGCCTTGATGCAATGACACATACAAGACACCTCATTTTGGAGAAATAATCACCAGTGCTTTGACAGAGATCAGGTCAAACGTCTGCCGCTCTCCCCACTTTTTACTTAGCTTAGCATTTTGTCAGGTTGCCAACAAGGCGCACTTTGGACATGACAGGAGGTCGACATTTACAAGGCACCCTGATGACCCCGCTGAACCCTGAGAAGAGAGGCCACGACGACGTCACTCACTAAACCAATGATTCTCTAACGGGCCCATGAGCGCAGACGCAAGAAGGTCGCGTAGACCTTGTAACGGGATAGAGACTAAACGTAATCTGATGAACTGCCATATCCCATAACTGCCATCCAGCCTGAACGAGAGCAGCGTTGAGCTCAGAAAGGTGTCAGAGGGGAGCAGATTCTGACATTAAACAGTAAGAGCATTATCATCTTCACCCTGACAGCGCCAAAGACTAGTTTAAGATGATACGTCTGAGAGGGTTTAATGTCACTCGGTGGGAGAGCTTAACAATACCACCAACTGTCAGAAAGGATGTGCAAAGAGCCTGTGAGGGCAGTCAGATGTCCTACATCAGAATCTAGAGGATGTTTCTCATTTGACCTCCTGAAAGGGGGGGGGGGGTTCATGCACTTCACAAGAAGAAGGTTTAACCTGCCATGCAGCAGCAGGGGAGAGAATTAACAACGGTGAAGAAGAAAATTCACTATTCTGCTTCACACTGGCTATATTATTAGATCAGCAGTGAGTAATTCTACGAAAATGGGGACCATGAACTTGAATTAAGCCCATGAGTCTACATATTGCAGAATTGTAATTCAAATTAGATTTTACTCTGAATAAAAGTATTCATTTCTTTTAAAAAGTCAAGCTAACTTTCCCGAAACTTTTTACAAGCAAAGTCTATATAAAAAAAAAATGTATTCAAATAAATGCTTTTTAACTCTTTATTCGTCAAAGAATCCTGGGGAAAATATTATAGTTTACACAAAAAATATATATATATCAAGCAGCACACTTGTTCGCAACATTGACAATAAGAAATGTTTTATTTGGCAGCAAAACAGCATATTAGAATGATTTCTGAAGGACCTTGTGACACTCGAGGACTGGGTAATGGCCGAAGAAAATTCAGCTTTGCCATCACAGGAATAAATTACATTTTAAAATACATTAAAATAGAAAGTTATAATTAAATTATAATGATATTTCACATTAATACTGTATTTTGATCAAATACATGCAGCATTGATGAGCATAAGAGACATTTTGGCAATATATTCTCTCAAATATACTGTAGTTGTTTCGCCAAGGTGTGTCCCCAACCTTATTATCATCATATTTTTTCTCTTAAAGGAATGATTTATTCAACAACTGACAAAACATGTAAAATAGTTTTCTGTTTAAGTTCTAGTCTCCCGTCTTTTTGTTCACTTTTTTTCTTATTTTATGTCAAGAAAATCACCATGGTTTTGTACAGTAAACAACTAAAGCACTTTGTGGCCCTGAGTTTAATGCCTAACCTAAACATTGTTAGAAAGAAACCATTGGCTTCCATAGTTTGGACAAAAAAACAGAGACATTTCTCAAAATATGGGTTTTTTTTATGTTCCACAGATACATGTGGTTACGACATTAGGGTGAGTAAATGATCATAAAATGTTCATTTTTGGGTGAACTATCCCTTTAATACTCAAGAAAAGCCCAGAAAACACACACTCATATTTTTGATAGCGTCCACACTAAAAAGCAAATCAACCGATCGATATTTGCACTAAACATAAATACACAGGCTCTTGTAAGCTGTTTCTTCTGCAGGCCATAAATACTGTGCTTAATGAGGGGGCATTTATAGCGCTAGTCTGGACACCGCACATCACTAAAGTACCAATGACTGATATAAAGTATCAGTTATTGAATCGATTGCAGATGGTTCAAAATGCCTCTGCTAGACTATTGACGGTATGAGAAAGAGGGAACAATCAGATTTTGGATCGACTTCAAGGCCCTATTAATAATTGTTAAAAATGTAAATGGTCTCGCATACTCCTCTCTGTCAGATCTTATTATTCCGCACCAGCCAGTAAAGAATCTGAAATCGGCAGATAAATTATTGCTCCAGGTACCGCAATCCCGACTCAACCAAAAAGGTGATTGCGCCTTTTCGATAGCCGGTCCTAGGTTATGGAATAATTTGCCGCTTGCCATCCGCTCTGTTCCCACTTTGCCCTCTTTTAAAACGGATTAGAACAAGCACTTTTATAGCTTGTTGTTTGACTTTGACCCAGGAGAGAACTAAACATTTATTTTATGTTGTTGTGTTTTGTATTCTCTGTGTTTGGTTTTATCGATGGCTTTGGACAGCACTTTGGGCTGCACTTGAGGCAGCAGCTTAATGTGCTTTATAAAAAAAATAAACTAAACTAAACTAAAGCCCCATTTACACTGCAGGTCTCAATGCCCAATTCCAATTTATTGACTATATCCAATTTTTTTGACAACCAGTTTACATCTTCTTTTAAAAGTGACCCATATCAGATATCTGCATTTACTCTATATACTTAATAGAGTACAACCCAAGGCGAAACAACCCAAGGTAGACTTACTGACCCAGAAAAGCTTAGGCTGAAAAGAAAGTAAATACAGTGCAATTTGCAATGGACGCAGACAAAATGATAACACAATCTTTTGCTTTCCGCACCATATTTAAAGGTCAACAAAACATTGGTTTAAGCCTTCATCCTCCATTGCAGCATTGAAAAGAGTCACACGATCTCGGTTTGTGTCCACCAGAGTTGACATCATTTGCCACTGTTGCTTTTTTAATGACGTATGACTCGCATTGACAGCGGAATATCCAATCTGTCCGCTTGCATGGCAGATGCAAATGCACATATCTGATTCATTTCCACATATGAATGAGGCTTTTAACCAATCTCAGAATATCGAAATCCATGTGCTTTTTTCCTGCGTTTGTGGGACATATCCAATCTGTGCAACATGGGAGAAAAGAAAAAAAAACAGAATTGGGGCACTTGAACATGTAATTTAAATGTGGCCTAACTGACACACAGCATTCAGTTCACGAAGACCAGACACCGGGTTAAATATTCAAAGAGCACCGCGGAATGAATGACTGTAATTGCACCGTAACCTGGCCTTGTCTTACTCACGGCTGAGGAAATTTTAACCATGTTTTTTCCTAGGCGCCCATGAGGTCATTTAGAAAAAAACTATTTAATCGACAACAAGGGTTGCGGTGTCCGGGGAATCATTTGATTCCGTGTCAGACTCTGTGTGCGAATTCTTTGATCACGGGGCAGAATCTCTAAGCTACCACTGGCCATGTGATTATCCACGAAGAACCTGTTACTCTCAGTTTCTGACCTAATCCTATCTTCCCCTCACAGTCCTTTTATCTAGCTCCCATCTCCCATCTCTGCTTCATCTAGAAGCACTTTCATTCCACACCACCTCCCAATCTTACTGTCTTACTTAGGCCACAGTCCATTGAAAAGCCATCTGAAGCCATAATCAATTCCAGCTGAATCAATAACACTTGGCTAGGAGGAGCAGGAGGTGACAGAGTGCTCATTGAGCTGTCAATCAAATACTTACTCCAATCTCAAAGTCCACAGCATCCATAGCCCTGGGCAGGGTGGATGCCGAATGAAGAAAAAACTGCAGAGCTCCCTAGCGCAATGTTTGAAATTCTAGGCGAGTAACAAAAACACTTCAATTCATGCCATCAAATGCAGAGTAATCGAAAACAGTTCTGTTGGAGTGTAATCTTTATTACTCCTTGTATATGTTTATCAACGTGGGATTTGAAGCTATTTGATGGAAAGCTTTGTGATTTATAACTGGGAAGAGTGTTTTTGTGAAACATGCCTGTTGTCAGTAAGATAATTGCTTGGTGTTTTTAAGGTTACTAACCAGTGCAAAGTTTCTGGTACTAAGCCTTTCTGGAAGAAAAAAAAAATTTTAAAACAGGGAGAACAGAGCAAAGAGTGCCAACAATGCATTTGTTCAACTGAATTGGTACTTTTTTCTTCACTAGACAGAACAATGTGTCTGGTGGGAATATAAAGCTAACTTTTTCTAAGATACACACACACACACACACACACACACACACACACGGATGACTAAATTATATTGTTCTTAACAGACTGCTAGCCTTGGTTCTTTTTCCAAAAAAGCCAGCGAAAGGACCAAACACAGAGTCAGAAAATCGCTGTTATAAATCTTCTTTTTATTCAGTGAAATCTGAAGCCTGTGGATACCATAGACTGTAAAAAAAATACTAATGTTACTAATGTAAAATCTAATGTTTATGTCTGCAACAGATATTTTATTAGTAAAATAAATACCTTAAAGGGATGGTTTGGAGTAAATTCAATCTAGGGTCCTTTACACCATGACCTCAAGCCAAACTGAAAAGCCAAGCCAATGTTAATTCTTGTTTTATTACGAGCTCTGTCGCATTATCTTTTTGCCAGCAGACTCTCCTGTTTGGCGTTTTTTTTAAAAAAAACAGTTGATTCCCTGGAGATTGGAGATTTACTGTGCTCCATGTCAACCTTTCTCGCTCATTGTGATATCTACATGCTAATCCCACCACACATTCGTCAAAGTAGCCGGAGCAACTTTTCATTTGCGGATATGATGAGAGTCTGAGACACACATGGGCAAGTTACATGGCAAAATTAATCCTGCATCATGTAAAATATAAAAACTTATAATAGGCTGACCATAGTGGATCAAGGTAAGACATTGGTAAGTAATGACAATTTTTATTTATTTTTAATGAACAAATTGAACAAAAAAAAAAGTTAAATAGTATTGTTTAAAAAAAAATCTTAGTGTGAAGAACATTTTAAAAATCTAAACCACTATAAAGAAACTGTTACTGGAAATGTTCCAATGGTGTAAAAGGTTCTTCATATTTATGTTTATAAATATTATTAATATATTTTTATAATTTGTTTGTAAATATAATTTATAATTAATATAATGTAATTTAAAAATAATATTGATTGATAAAAGTCTTGTTTTGTTTTATTATGTTCCCTTAGGTGCAATTATAGTATTACTATAGTTTTTTGTACAAAAAAACGTAAAAAATTTAGTGATTTATGACCCTTTCCCACCCTATTGCTCAACCTCTGATTCAAACAGTCTGTTTTGGGGGTGTTTCCCCTTTAAGAGTTCAGTGTTAACGCCTACTGTTATGATTGGCTAACGTCAGTGCTGCTTATGCATAAATTATTAACGTTAATCATTTTGTATCACATGTAGACTACACAATGCTCCACCACGTGAAACTTCGGTCTTCCGATCTTTTACCATCGTGTCAATTCTCAATTGATTTTGATTCATATGCGCGAGGGAGGGGGAGAGAGAGAGAGAGAGAGAGAGAGAGAGAGAGAGAGAGAGAGAGCAAGACAGTTTGAAGGTGCGCGCTCTCTCTCTCTCTCTCTCTCTGCTCGTTCTTTCAGTAACATGCGCTCTCTGTCACACTCATCTGATCACTAACCGTTCAAATAAAGCTTTGGCACGCTGCATATGCTGCAAATAAACTGCGTCCGACTGCTTTCCCTGACGTCTGGATCGTTCGGCAGCGTATTCAAACATGTTGTTTGTCCACAGCAGGAACAGCACATCTGCGTGGCATCGCAGTCATCTTGTAAACAGACCCACTCGCTGAACGACAACACATGCGATGATGCGAAATGAGGCGTAGTTGTCCTGCGCTGGAGGCGGTCATATGCAAACGACTGGTACGTCACTTCGTACCGTGACATCACTAAGTTCAAAGGATCCAGAACGAGCTGTATTTAGAGCTTGATTAAATAAATGCTTCGTTTATAATGGGGAGGACGTCTTAAGCTATGAAACTTGCAGGAAGTTTTAATAGTACATAGATCTCTTATATACCAAAAAATCAAAGCAAATTTGGTTTCTCATGTCATGACCCCTTTAATAACTTAAATGCTCTTTTGATTCTCAAGCCTGTTGCATTTGACTAGAAACTTTATTATAAACAATCTACAATAATTGTACATATTTATGTACAGGGAGAAAACGAAAAGGAGACTCACTAATGATGCCAAAAGATGTTGCCCTTAGCCTAACATATCCCACCTCTCTTTATCTGTGTAATTCAGGTTTCAATGATAGCTACTGTTTGTTTTTCACATTATGTTCTGCCAGACCTCCCACCCGGAGCCACAGGAGAATCTGGGGACAAGACCTGGAAAGAAAACCAACACTGTGGGCTTGAAAGGCTGGATTTAGTTCAGGGCTCGCCTGCTGCTCAGAACAGCTTTGAAGCCTCAAGTCGGCCCTTCGCCACACTGCCCACAGCGTCACTTTCCGTGGCAGAACTCACAGTAAACCTTTGCTAACAAGACATTGTCGCGGCTTTCAAACAGACATATCTCTTTCTTGACAGGTCTGTGCAGTCCTATCACGTTCCAGAGCAGACTGCAGGACAGGCTGTGCTTCTGATCTTACAGCGGTCTGCCAACAACATCAATTGCCCACTAGGAAACAGAGGGTCACCAGTGGGCCAATTTAGGACACCGTGTTTCAGCATAAGATGGGAGAGTATTACTACAGATGTGGCGCCTTTGGCTGTGATGGTTAGACCTTGCCTACTTAATGTCTTATCTTTCATTTTACAGGCCTCTATTTCTGGTATTGGTTGCTTTCCAGTGATTATATCCACTCAAAGTTATGCAGTGGCATAACCTTGGTTTTGTTTCCTTGATGCTTGTCGCAAAGACACAATAAACACACTATTGCTCTCAACACCACAGCCTGGGTCTGTTAGCTCATTTGGCAGTGAGCTTACTTAGCCAAGCGGGTCTGTAAATAATGCTCCACAACAAGCAAAGTATCTGCCAAACCAAAACTAATTTGCCCAACTGCATTTACATTGATAATTAAAAAGATTTCTGGATTTGTTGGGCCACTGCCTTATGTCAGAGAAAGCAATGGCAAAAAAACATAATGAAATGGCATTTACAACCAGTGGAAACCCTATGAACTTGTCACACTTCTGAGTGTTAAATGAAATGCAGTGGCAAATAAATATATATACAAGGAGGGATTTGATTGGATTACAATCAAAGCAATCAGCTTGATACATGAATTAGATGCAGTTTACATTGTAGAACAAAACGTCAAAGTATAGTCAAGTTATGTTCACCACAGGGCAGGCTTTACTTTACAAATAAACCCAAAAACTCCATTATAAAACGTTTTCATTATAAAACGATTAGGAAAATCGAAGGAACCAGCTACAAATTAGACTTCCGGGTTCTGACATCATACCTGCACCACTCTATTGATTGGATGGTTGAATCATTGTGGTGATCTCATGTGAGTGACAGGTTGTCCCGCCTTCCGTCCAGTAAAAACTTCATCAGAGAAGAGAATAGGGTTGTGTTCGAATACCCTAAAACAGGGCCCTATTTGAGTGAACAGCCATTTGGTGTCCAAAACCATAGTGGATGTTGTTGAGTGCACTCATTCAATCCCATAATGCACGGCAATAATGAGTGTACAACGATGTAAACTCAACCTTTAGAGAATAACCACAATGTGTCTGTGTCTCGCCAGAAGATGTGAGATACAGTATAACCACAGCTCCTCACTTCCGTCCTGTGGCAGCTGGTCTGAAACTGCAGGTGCTGTGTTTCTGGTCCAATGTGGGTACAGCGTAATATCATACTGGTGTAAATTCAAATTTTATAAAAGTGAAAATTTTATTTTTAATTAAGGTTTATATATATAGTCTACATGACAGTTTTCAGGATAAATCTTTTTATTAGGCTACTACTGGAGTTCCCAGTTAGCTAAGTTTCAATTGATTTTAAAACAGCAAGTACAAACTATGCAAAAGCTAGAAAAAAAAAGGGGATTTTACTGTGTATGTTCTTTAGCAAAGCAAAAGTATAGGCTATCTGGCAATACTGTCTAAAATGTAAGTTAATTAATATTTACCTCTTGATTATCTGTTAAAAAGCAATATCATACTCACAATTGTGCAATTCGTCTTCAATATGTCAATATACAACTTGGTAACTTTAGCTAAAAAAGCAGTAAAGGTAATTAAATCATACTTTTTCGTTAGAAAAGAATGCACTTTTGACATTTATTTAGAAAGTGCATTTTGATGTCATGTTTTTTTCCCCACATGGTGGGACCCAAGGAGGATCATATTTTCACTGACAGATGGAGTGGAAACAGAGGAGATCAGAGTACTGTCTGACAGCACTGCAGAGGATTCTGTCATTGTAGTACTCCACGTTTCAACTCACTCATCATCTGTCTGTCTTCTCCCCGGCCCACTCTCAACCACACTCATGAGTGACTGGAGGGATCCTCTCAAATCTGCCTTTGCTTTTCAAATCTAAAATCAAATGTCAGATTCTCTCCCACTGACCTGGAGTAAAGATATCTGAGTGTGCTTTAAGTGAGACACAACATTCATATAGACAGAGACAGATTTTCCCACTCATCTTGAGAAGGTTTAACTGACAGAGAGTAAATGAGCCCACTTCTTTCAAGTGTATGAGGTGGTCTGAACTTACGGCGGGGGGAAATTGCACTGATCAAACAATATATCATACTATGATTAGACAAAAGTACAGAAAGTAAGAATTCGTTTCACTTCAGACATGTTCTTTTGTGACTGTACCATCTTTATAATTTTTTGAAGGGGAAAAAACTATAATGGAGCCACCGAGCCAGAGGAATTAATACAGAATATGACTCCAGGCGAATAAAGCACAAATCATCAGTATATCAAACGAATGCGAAAAAAAAAAAACGGCAACCTCAAACCAAAGTGCCCAGCAAATTCTCTTCTTTTTTTGCTTGAACTCTCTCTCTCTCCCTTTCTCTCTCAGGCTTTTCAATCCTCAAGACTAGCCAAACCAATGTGACTGCATTGATCTGCACAGACATTGCTCGTCACTGCCTAGCACACTCGCTGTTGACTATTCCCCCACTGGGACTCAAGCTAAAGGAATAGTTTGAATAGTTAAAACAATCTTCGACCATTTTGGGTGAATTTTAGGCCTTATGTACAATTAAACTGTATGAATGCAGGGGACTGTTACATAATCATATGTCTGTAGAGAAGCCTACAGAGATGTTTGTTTATGTTTATGAAGTCCATAGATGTTAAGAGGTTTTCTGGATGGTGTAACCACTGCACCAGGCAGTCATGAAAATGGAGCGAAGAAAAAAAACATTTCTTCCATTGAGCCAATCTGCCAGTTATTGTCAATATGAAAAGGCCACTATGAATTTTCTTGTAAAAATAACCTTTTTTTAAAATAAATAAATATTCTGTAAATATTTTATATATTATATTTCAACAACACTTTTAATATTTGTATATGTATTATCATTTATATAATGATTTATATAAATTAATTATATATGAATTATATTAATAATTAAAAAGCTTTAATCTTGTCATTGTTTCTTTATATGTCAGTTGTGTAAACCTTTTTATTTCCATCAAATTTGATAAATGTGTTCAAATGTATTGTTAAAAATAAATTTAAAACCTTTGTTTTACTCTCAAATATTCCAGCTTCCCCTTGCGTCCCAGATTGAAAACCCTTGTCTTATGATAATATTGTTTCTTCTTATTACACCAGCAAGATTATGTCTGAAACATAACTGTTATATATGAAAAAAAAAAACTCAAATAAAAGTTAAACACACATCATCTACAACATCTGCATTCATCTAAAAATATCACAAGATTTGTTGAGATTATCAAAAGTTGGACTATACGACTTCAAAGTTAGGTTTTAAGGAGAATGTAGACGCGCCAGTGATGTGACACAACTTTGATGTTCTGCCTTTGTATTATGTTTCTTTTATGATTTATCTCACTTTCCAAACCCTTCACCTGCTTAGTGCAAAGAAACAAAACCTCTTGACAAACACATTTCCGACAAACACAAATCAGTCTACATTCTCTAGACACAAAAAATAACAACAGAATATGGTGTTTTATCATAATGGCTCTATTAGTCTCCATCTCATAAACTGCACCCTGTGTCTATTTTTCTCTGTTCAGAACAAGGCAGTTTAGCTTGGTTAACTGAATTGCAATTTGAGTCATGTGGTCTAGTGCTGGAGGACCAGAACAAAAATGATCAGTCTTGGACTGATCTCATAACTCAAACTATGGCCTGTCAGATAATTTTGTAACCATTTAGCGGATATTAAATATTCATTCATTACAGCGGCACACTTTAAATTGCTCACTGCAGTCTCCTCATCCATACATTACAGTGATATATGCATGCTAATAATCCTGCAAGGGTTTAAGGCAGCTGAACATATGTTAAATCCTCGAAGTCTTTTTGTTTGAATTGCATGAGCCTATTGTATGATAATGCATACAGACTTTCACAACATTTTGTGACAAAATATAAACAGCTAAATTTAAATAGTAATTTTAGCATCCCATATTTTTCTTACAGTTTTAAGCAATGCACAGCGTTGCTTTGATCACTTAATTTGATCTTGCCTGTGTGTTTAGTGGCAATTGTAGAACTATTTAAATTCAATTGTATGACTGAATTAAAAATTGAATCGTAAAATATGGAATTAACATTATTTAACGCTGAAAAATGGTGAATGATTTTCAGTGTCTTCTGTTTGAAAATATCGTGTCTCTGTTGATACAAAATTCCATCCACGTTCAAATTATTGTCACAAGGGTTGTGGGGATGGGAAGGGAGCTCTGAACATTTTTATTTATTTTCACAGACTGACACTTACACAAGGATTTACAGACTAAAGCTGAATAAAAAGGAATGATCCACATTTGGAGTAAAAAAAGCTCCTGTGTGACAGATATAGATGCTGCACAGGGAAATAGCAACGCTCAGCCCTATTGCTGCCAAAATGTATTATTTATTGGCATGAAAGAAGACGTCTGAGTAATCCGGTGTCTGACAATAGAAAACAAAAACACTATCTAGAGCCTAATCCAATTACAGAGGAGAACAGGAGAGGAGTCACAATGTCATTTGTATCTACAAATTCAATCTCAGCCACTTTTTCGCAGGATACGCAGCCGCTTTTCTCTTTATCTCAACAATTATAAAAAGTATCTGCCTTAGCCGTAACTGTCTGTGGAATTTTCAAAATCTAATTGAAAGGACAGGACAATATAACTAACTTACTCTAACAGCAGAATGTGTTGTCTATCTATGGCAATGTTGATGTGTGCATCTCAAACCCTGCTCAGTCTACACTCACCGGCCACTTTATTAGGTACACCTGTCCAACTGCTCCTTAACACTTAATTTCTAAGCAGCCAATCACATGGCGGCAACTCAGTGCATTTAGGCATGTAGACATGGTCAAGACAATCTCCTGCAGTTCAAACCGAGCATCAGTATGGGGAAGAAAGGTGATTTGAGTGACTTTGAACGTGGCATGATTGTTGGTGCCAGAAGGGCTGGTCTGAGTATTTCAGAAACTGCTAATCTACTGGGATTTTCACGCACAACCATCTCTAGGGTTTACAGAGAATGGTCCGAAAAAGAAAAAACATCCAGTGAGCGGCAGTTCTGTGGGCGGAAATGCCTTGTTGATGCCAGAGGTCAGAGGAGAATGGCCAGACTGGTTCGAGCTGATAGAAGGGCAACAGTGACTCAAATAACCACCCGTTACAACCAAGGTGGGCAGAAGAGCATCTCTGAACGCACAGTACGTCGAACTTTGAGGCAGATGGGCTACAGCAGCAGAAGACCACACCGGGTGCCACTCCTTTCAGCTAAGAACAGGAAACTGAGGCTACAATTTGCACAAGCTCATCGAAATTGGACAATAGAAGATTGGAAAAACGTTGCCTGGTCTGATGAGTCTCGATTTCTGCTGCGACATTCGGATGGTAGGGTCAGAATTTGGCGTCTACAACATGAAAGCATGGATCCATCCTGCCTTGTATCAACGGTTCAGGCTGGTGGTGGTGGTGTCATGGTGTGGGGAATATTTTCTTGGCACTCTTTGGGCCCCTTGGTACCAATTGAGCATCGTTGCAACGCCACAGCCTACCTGAGTATTGTTGCTGACCATGTCCATCCCTTTATGACCACAATGTACCCAACTTCTGATGGCTACTTTCAGCAGGATAATGCGCCATGTCATAAAGCTGGAATCATCTCAGACTGGTTTCTTGAACATTACAATGAGTTCGCTGTACTCAAATGGCCTCCACAGTCACCAGATCTCAATCCAATAGAGCATTTTTGGGATGTGGTGGAACGGGAGATTCGCATCATGGATGTGCAGCCGACAAATCTGCGGCAACTGTGTGATGCCATCATGTCAATATGGACCAAACTCCCTGAGGAATATGCTTCCAGCACCTTGTTGAATCTATGCCACGAAGAATTGAGGCAGTTCTGAAGGCAAAAGGGGGTCCAACCCGTTACTAGCATGGGGTACCTAAAAAAGTGGCCGGTGAGTGTATAAGGCCTTGGTTAAGTCTTACTGACACCCGCTCTCTCTCTCTCGCTCTCTGATTCCTCTTCTCCAAGCCTCCGCATCTGCAGCAGGCCCATGAATCTTAAGTGAGACGCCCACATACTGTTCTCCCCTCTCCATTCATTACAATTATGGTCTCCCATCTGAAGGCTATCTCTGCATTTGTCTCAGGCATGCTGCCATCATCAGTACTGCTGCTTTACAGTCTGTTTAAGAGTCAAATCACATGAACGCACAAACAGAGACAACCACTTCCAAAACACCTGTGTGATGCTATTTGCATCATTTTTATGTCACTAGTGACACCAAACTATGGAAGCCAGTTTCCACCTCAGAGTAAAAAATAGAAGAGGAAAGTAAATAAATAATCAAATAAAATTTCAGTTTTGCCTTTAAAAATAAAAAATAAATAAAATAAGACAACAACCTGGTTTATACGATTACTTACTGGTCCGCACATTAAACTGGGATGGGAGAACATGTTTTAACAGTACAAAACCACAAAATTCACTTTTAAGGAAGGTAAGTGGAAAAGATGCCATTAGCTGAATTCCCACAACGACCTTCACTGTTAAAGAGATAGTTCACCCAAAAATGAAAATTCTGTCATCATTTGTTGTTCCGAACCTGTATGAATTTCTTTTTTGAACTATCCCTTTGCAGTCCAAGTTTGGAGCAGAAGGGGTGTGCATCAACTTCATTTGAAAGAATGAAAACACTTGGCGCACTACGTATCTGTGCTTCTCAGCCTTGTCACAATAAGCAGGACTAGACCTGTGCCAGCCTAAAAGATAATCTTCATCACTCCCCTGAGACAAATCACTGTTTAAGGTCTTAATCAGGGTGGAATGCCTCAGCGCAATGCAAAAACACAACTCCAAGCAACCAGGCAACCGGCATCTTCATTACCACACACATCTTCCTTTATCTGCCGTTCTGAGACCTGCCAAGAGCACTTTCGTAGTCTGGGTAATAGCAGAGTACATCTCTCTCCAAGGAGCCTACTATAATCCTCCTGCAGAAACTTCACCACTCTCTTCTCAGCTGTTATCACCTCAGTGGATTATAAGACTTTTCATGGTGTTTAGATTTTGTTAAGTGCAGCTGACAAACCGTTTATCTGTTTGGCTTCATCAGGAGATGTCACTGAAGAATACAAAATGGTTAGAGATTCTGCCAAAAATGTTCAAATATAATGTAAAGAAAATGTAGACTGATAGAAGAATACAAATGTTTTTATTTCAGTTTACTATTTCGTTTTATTTATTAATTATATCAAGTACTGAATAATTGTTTATATTGAGTTAATGTGCCTTTCTTTACTGTTTTTCCCCTTTGCAATTGAATTGTCATTATAGAACTACTGTGCACAATCAGAAATGTTCAAATATAAATGTAGAGAAAGGTAGATTAATGTCGAAGAATGAAAAAATATATGTTTATTTAGTTGTTTTATTTATTAATTTTATTTATTATTTTATTTTATTAGTGTTTTATATTTTCATAGTGAGGCATTTCAATTGTCATTCTATTTTAACTTAATCTATTGTGCACAATTAAAAAAATAAATGCCTTTATGCACACCACGCTTGAATACAAATTAGACAGAGAAATACAAACAATGCCAATTTTCCATTTTAATTTGTTTGATGTTCATACTAATGTTTATGCATGTTAAGTTCATAGCCTAATGAGTCAATTAAATAAAATACTCCGAAAGCGTAATGATCTTAAGGCGAGACACTACAGGGAAAAATACTTATTTTTTTCATGCATCTGTATATTATGAGATTTTGGGCTTTTCATAAATTATTTATTTTTTTTGACTAGTGAAAAGAAAACATCCAAAATACACTTTTAAGAGCATCTTTTATCACTATCTATTTGCGTCTGCAGATTTCATTTACAGTACATATCTCAAAATTAGTTTTATCCATCTCTATTCAGAAGGTTTTTACAGAGGGGTTTGTTCATATATTTGCCTGGTTTTATATATTTTATTCCTAAACAATTGTGAAAATGTCCAAAATCCCCTCAGTAAAAATCTTTGACTCAAATGTCAACACAATGAAATAAGAATTTTGAACCTGGCTTTATCCAATGTTAAAATATTTGTTCTAGAAATGTATGCAAATGAATGTATATTTAATTAGATAATGCCTCATTTGCATATTTAAACAGAACATTTCAGAAAACTTGTAATACAAATATTTGTTTTGCAATTATTAATGTAATCAAACAACTGTGGAAGTATGGTGATATCTATTAGATTATTTATTTGTTTTAACCCTATTCACCTGAGGTGTCTTGCCTTAATTGTTTCCACAATGGCACTATCTAGTGATTAACAGTAGCCTCACTAAGGCATTCATGACCTCCAGACTAGATTACTGTAATGCTTTATTAGCTGGTTGTCCTGCATCCTCAATAAATAAACTACAGCTAGTCCAAAATGCAGCCGCTAGAGTTCTTACTAGATCAAGAAAATGATCATATAACACCGATTTTATCATCACTACATTACCTATAAAGTTCCGTATTAATTACAAGGTATTGCTACTGACCTATAAAGCCCTAAATGGTTTAGCTCCAGTCTATTTAACGGATCTTCTATCGCCCTATAATCCATCGCGCTCTTTAAGATCACTAAATTCGAGGCTTCTGGTCATACCTAGGATATCCAGATCCACCAAAGGAGGGAGAGCATTTTCACATTTAGCTCCAAAGCTCTGGAATAGCCATCCTGATATTGTTCGTTGCTCAGACTCGCTCTCCCAGTTTAAAACTAGACTAAAGACGCATCTCTTCAGCCAGGCATTCATATACATTTTTTATCTTACAAAAAACTGTAACTGTTACTGTAAATAGAGCCTCTAGTTTATAAACGCCAGAGGAGAACTGGCCCCCGACTGAGCCTGGGATCTCCCAAGTTTTTTTTTTTTCTCCATTAGGTCACTTGATGGAGTTTTTCGGTTCTTTGCCACTGTTGCATTTGGCTTGCTCAGTTGGGGATATTCAAATTAATTAACCAATCATTAATACCATTGATCAGCTCTACCAAACGTGGATGCTTTTCCCACTAAGAAACAAACATTGTTATGTTGTTTAGATTGATACTGTGAAGCTGCTTTGATACAATCTGTATTGTGAAAAGCGCTATATATACTTGACCCTTAATTGCATGAATGTTTCACCAATTATTATTACATATTCTGTTCTTTAGCGAACTGGATATGATGGATGAATCTCTACCTGTCATGATAATATAAAACTCTTCTGATATTAGAGTAACAATTACAGGGGATGGAAGGAGATAAAAGTGACAAGGTGTCTCAGGATCATAACATCATGCAATACGAGTGTGACAACTTGGCAAAGCACTTTGCTTCAGTGTGGGATTATGCAAGTCACATTTCACCTTCTGAGGAAGAGGTTACCTGCAAGTTGTCCAATTGTAGTATACCTCTTCTGAGTATTGGACAAGTTAAGGTTAGACTTCGCAAAGTGAAGGCAGCAAAGGCTGCTGGTCCTGACGGCATCCCTCCTTGGTTGTTAAAGACCTTCCACGAGGAGCTGGCACCGGTACTATGTGATATCTTTAACATGTGCTTGCAAAATAATATTTTTCCAAAACAATGGAAGGAGGCTATGGTCAAGGCTGTTCCCAAAAAATCAAAGCCCAATTTTCCAACAGATTATAGGCAGATTTCACTACTTAGCTGTGTTGGAAAAGTGTATGAAGGAATCCTCAGAGATGCCATTCTGGAGGATACAGCTGATAAAATTCAACCATCACAACATGGCTTCATGACAAACAGATCCACTGACACTGCACTAATTCATATTCTGCAACACTGGCATGAAGCACTTAATAGCAATCCTAAATTGGACATTCACGCTGTTTTTGTTGATTTTACCCGAGCTTTTGACACAGTTGATCATTGTCAACTGCTTTATGCATTAGCTGACATGAATGTCAGACGTCCACTTTGGCTCAGCGTAAGGAGCTACCTGAGTAACAGAGAGCAAAAGGTGAAGTGGGGCTCCTGTGTGTCTAACTCCTTCCCAATTTCAGCCGGTGTTCCCCAAGGGGGACTTCTATCCCCTCTGCTTTTTGTCATCTCCATAAACAGCTTGGATTCCCGCCTGCCTCCTTCAGTAATTCCGGTGAAATATGCCGATGATTTAACAATCACTGAATTTTTAATGGGATCCTTACCAGGGTTAACACAGAAGGCCTTGGACTCAGTGGCGGAATGGGGACAGGAATTTTCATTGGCAATGAATGGAGGTAAGACAGTGGACATGGTCATTAGCGCCAGGAAAGACAAAAACATTCCCTGTCCTTCCTCTCCTGTAATATCAGGACATCTAATTAGCAGAGTTTCCACCTTTAAACTACTTGGAGTTCAAATTTCTTCTGATCTGTCGTGGGGCGCACACATTAAGTACATGATTTCGAAAGTGCGTCCTAGAATCCACTATCTCTGTGCTGCTAAAAACGCGGGCCTCCCATGTGATGTTTTAATGAAAATATATTTGACATTTATACGGCCAGTTCTTGAGTACGCTAGTCCAGTATGGGGTGGACTACCAAAAGGTCTCTCTGATGAGTTAGAAAGGGTCCAAAAACGTTGCTGCCGGATAATAAGTGTTCCAACTTCTTCTCTCCCATCACTGAGTAAGAGGCGCGACGAGGCCACTATACGTACTTTTACAAAACTACTCAAGGACAGTTCATCGCCACTGCATTGTTTCCTGTCTGTGACTCCAACACCTACTTACCTACTACGGCAGCGTAGGGGTATTATTGTACCCAGGAGTAAATCAAAAAGACATGAACTTTCTTTTATTCCACGTGCTCTTAAACTGTTTTATAAATAACTTGCAGGTTCTGCTTGTATGAAGCCTGATGTATTTCAGGTTCTTGTATATATCTGTTTTACTCCTCCTGTTCGTTTTCTTCTATTTTTCTTCTTATTTTTAATTTTTTAATTAGGTATATACGGTTGTCTGAGCATGTGTTCTGTTTGATACATTTCAGGGTTTTGTTCTTCAATATCCTGCCTTGTCAAACTCTTAAATAAACTAAACTAAACTAAACTAAACAACAAAATAAAGCATATTTTGTTACCTTTTGGAGCTCAGAAGGGTACAGATTGATTTTGTACCATCATCACTTTCCCCGTCAGAGGTTATTCAGCATTTGGCTTATATTCTCCATCTCAAACACATTCTCAAAACTTCACCAGATCCACTGTCAAGTGACAGTGACACTAATATTTTATTAGTAAATTGCTGAGCCATTTCAAGTTTGCTGATGATACTTCCTCTTCTTTTGTTTTC
Source organism: Semotilus atromaculatus (assembly GCA_031834385.1). Lineage (NCBI taxonomy): Eukaryota > Metazoa > Chordata > Actinopteri > Cypriniformes > Leuciscidae > Semotilus > Semotilus atromaculatus. The sequence continues at coordinate 14,190,431 of JAULUF010000015.1, forward strand.
TGTCTGCGGTAAGTGAAACGTAATTTCATCATTGTGTATGACATTGGCACCTTGTGGAATAAAGGTGAACACTTACGTCATTGTGCAGAAAAAAATCTCTTTACAGTCACACATCTCAGATTGTTAGCGATCCTATACAATTTTTACAAAAAAAATAAATAGGAAAATGGACATTTTTCTTTTAATTTTATAATGTTTTTCTTGTTATATTGTTTATAATTAATTGAGGAACACTAATAAGGTTGATGTCGAACTTAGAAAAAAATTATAATAATGAAAGGGGGGTAGTGAATGACATCCGGGGTCACTAAAGACCCGAGGTAAGCATTTAAAGGGGTCATGAGAAACCAAATTTGCCTTGATCATTTAAGAGGTCTTTGTACCATTAAAACATAGCTTAAGACATCCTCCCCATTATAAATGAACAATTTATTTAATCAAGCTCTAAATACAGCTCGTTGTGGATCCATGGTACGAAGTGATGTCACAGTACGAAGTGTCGTTTGCATATGACCGCCTCCAGCGAAAGACAACTACGCCTCATTTCGCATCATCGCATGCGCTGTCGCTCGCGCCCACAGGTGTTCAGTCGACATGCAGCGAGTGGGTCTGTTCACAAGAAGATTGCGATGCCACGCAGATGAGCTGTTCCTGGCTGTGGACAAACAACATGTTTGAATACGCTGACGGCAGGGAGAAATGGACGTCCCAGTAACGGCAGTGTTCATTTCAGCGTGTGTTCTCTACATTTCAAGGATGACTATTTTGAGAACAAAACGCAGTATGATGCTGGCTTTGCCAGAAAACCTTTGCTTAAAGATCAAGCAGCACTGATGTTAGCCAATCATAACAGTAGGCGTTAACACTGAACTCTTAAAGGGGAAACACCCCCAAAACAGACTGTTTGAATCAGAGGATGAGAAACAGTGTGGGAAAAGGTCATAAATCACTACATTTTAAAAGGCTTTTGTCCAAAAAACTATAGTAATACTATAATTGCACCTAAGGGAACATAAAACAAAAAACAAAAACCATGTCATGACCCCTTTAAGGGTTAAAGCAGTTTCTGTGAGCCTTAATAAAATATATTCATAACTGGGAATTGAATTCTTAAATTGTACTGGTAAAGTGGTACTGAGCTTGTGTTTCTTCACATTACAAAGTTATTGAATTTGAATGGAATATACAAACTTTAGATGGAAATATTCATAATATTGACTAAAGTTGAATATCACATAAAAAAAGAGAAATTAAACCATATTTTAATGCTGTTCTTAATAGCCAGGGGCAAACTTAGAGGCACAGACTTGCACCGTGCGCGCCCGCCTCCATCCCAAGCCTGGACTTGCCCTGAGGCTTAAACAAAATACATATCACTCATTATGTCTCTATGCCTCACGAAAACACTAAGTTGTATTATTACGAAGCATTGAGTGATGCTATGAATGCAGTTTTTCCTCAAATGTCTTTAAATAGTGCTCAAGTCACCGTGACACTCGCTACTCTCCTTGCGCAGATATGTTAATACTTATAGTGTTTGTGCTGTAAAGTCTGGGGGGTCATCTATTTCCAATAGTGCAGCGATGTATAAAGCACAGCTCATACAGAAGTCACTATCAAAACAAGTGGCTTTCTGTCGGCAAATGCAGTGAATCCACGTGATGAACGTAAACCGCAAAGTACGCATGGAAAAATAGTTAGCCTGTGCGCAAAATTCACAATAGCATGGATACCCTGAAAATTCACAAACGGTAAATGTGACTGCACATTTGAGCTCCGCAACCCGTAGAATAAAGCCACAAAAATAGACTCGAGAACAGAAACAGCTTTATTACTTGTACAACAGAATTAGCAGAGACATGCAATGTATCTCTATATAAATACAGTGTGTGCATTGTAAGCACACGAGTATGAATAGGCTTATCAAGGTTCTGCAGGTTTGGTCCAGGCATTCTTACACAAAAAAAGGGGTTATACTTTACTCTAGCCAACCTAAGATCACAGCAGCTGACCTCTGAATGTACACTGATCTATAATTCTCCAAACTCAAAGTCTCCAAACTCAAAGCCTCTACTTTATCACAAACCGCATCAGCATTTAAACTGCAGGGCCTTTTCAATCAGTCAATTCTGGGGGACAACTGCACAAGCTAATCTGGTCCAGCAGCATTTACAAAAAAAATGAAATTAATTTCACAAAACTTATGGCAAAAATACAAAATAGGGAAAACAGCAACAGAAAAGAAAACAAACGTTGTACACACGATACTGTAAGAAACTCAAAAAAGCCACACAATGGCTGTGGGATTTGTTCTATGTAACTATGGCAGTTCTTCTACTGTGCAGCCATCTTCCTTATGTTGATGATCAGCCGTTTGCTGTATTCTCGGTGGTCCACAGGCTTGGCATCCACCACTGTCACTTTAATGCGAGATTCATCCTATGAAGACAAAACAAAAGGGATTACAATCCATGTCCCCAAATTTTCCAACTCAATTCCATCAAAGAGGAGTTGTAAGTAGGGATCTCACCATCTCACCAAGAAGTCTCACCATTAAAAAACCATGTCCCAAACACACAATTATAATGTTCTCATATGAAACACTCTGACTGAACTGCATCTAAATTTTTGCATTGATTTTAATCATATTTCAAGCCATTTAAATCCATCATGGTGAACTGTGCATCTGAACCATCTCAGCTGAAGGAAAAAAATCCAATTTATTTAATAGCTTTATTATATCGGCCAAATTTTCTTATCCGATAACTATAACATTGAAAATTAACATATATTGGCCGATACTGATATGGTGGCCGATATATCGCGCATCTCTATTATTGAGTATCTGTACATACAGAGTCCTGATCTGATGCTTGTATTTTATTTGGTGCTTGGTGTAGACTTAGTATATTCAAGTGATTAAAATCAATCCAGTGTACACAGGGATGTGCAGAGAGTATCTCAGGGGAAAGGACTCAAATGTAAAAAAGGGCCATCTATCACTATGGAGTCATTTCAATATAACAACTATTACTACAATAACGATATTTAAAGGTCTATATTATTATATTATTCTAATAAGAAGATACTCAAATATACACACTGTAACTGGTAGATGGTAAACATTTTACGATGTAGACATTGTAAACACTGTGTGGTCACAATTGTGAATATGAGACTACTGATATAAACTTGTAATTTATTTGAAGAATAAGCAAAACTGCTAATAGAAAAAAAGAAAAAGAAATAAAAAGAAAAAAAAAGTATTTAAGGTAAGAAAGCATGAAGCTCGTGCTGCCAGAATGCCAGTCTGTCAGCCAATGGCTGCACGACATCTGCACGACAGCTGGCGTAAAATAAACGATCTGGCTTCAACTAGCCGAATAAAAGGCTCAGTTAAATAAATGCTTAATCGGTCCCGATACCAATCCTTGAGATTGGCTCGGGACATCCCTAGTTGTAAGCTCTCTCAAGGGATCAAATATTTTCATTTTGAAAATGATTTATGAAGCAAGTAGAAAAAGCTGAGATTTACCTGTAAATAGACTACACTTTTGCAAAAATGATGAGCATCTTCTAACAACCCCTGCGGAAATTCCTATCACCATTAGTTTAACCTAAAAACCTTTTTAGCCACAACTGCAGGCATTAAACATCTTTAAATGTGGCTCAGGGACAGAGTACAGACTAAAAGCAAATCTACCATACATTAATACGTTTTAATAAACTCATTCTCATTAAAACGACATGAACCTGAATAAGCATTTAAAAGAATTTGTTGTTTTGGCATTGCAGAACTAAAGTAGATGATGGGCAAAAAGACAATCCTCAGCCTGTATTTTAGTCATCTTGAAGTAGTCATTTGTAGATTAAACTTCCTTCTTGAGTCCTTGATTACATGAAACCCAATCAACCATATTAAGCCTGGGTATTTGCAAGGACCTCACGATTCGATACATGCGTCACAAAGTATTGCGATACAATACATTTTGCGATATATTGCAATAATTTTTTTTTTAAATCTAAAAATGTAAGAAATTATAGAGCTGAAAATACAACTTTTTGTTTACCACCTGAGGTATTCTGGTATGTGAATCACATTATATTTATAACTCAGCAGGAAATTAAAACTTCCATTCCAATTTATTAGCAAAGTTATTTGCATTGCACAATGTCACTGGCACAGTGAACACACTGAAAATGTATGAAGTGCATATTGTCACTGAACAATTTTAAGAAAAAATGTGGATGCCACAATATTTGTAAAATTGTAGGATGTTGTAAATAAAATAAGTGCATTAAGTAAACATTCATAAAACTTAAATAGTCAGTATGCTTAATATTCAACAGTGTTTCCACTACCATTGTTTTGGAGGCCCGCCCCCACAAACGACCCATTCCTATGCAAATCCACATGATGAAGACTGGATTAAGACGCAGGAAAATATTAAATAGGGCCTACTATTTTTTGGTTCATGTGGGTTCACTGGTTTCATTAACTAATTCCATAAAGTGTGCAGAAACTTTACACACCCACAGGATTCACAATACACAAATTTGTTCTGACATTTGGGTTATTCTAAATAATAATAGTAATTATCAAAACGCATGTTTCACTTAAGTGCATTTCTACATACATTTATTCTACAGGGTTCCCAATACCTATAATATATAATACAAATAAAATGTGAATATAATAATAAAAACAACGACGATGACGACAACAACAACTTGTCATCATCACCATCCACAAAAGAGACATTTTTATATAATTGTTTGGAATTAGTTAACATTAATGTAGAACGTAACATGAACTAACCATGAGCAATACATTTGTTAATCTTTGCAAATAAAGATACAGCTGTTGTTAGTTCACAGTGTATTAACTAATGTTAATAAGATTTTAATAAAGTAGTAGTAAATGTTGAAATTAACATTAACAGATTAATAAAGGCTGTATACGTGCAGTTAACTAATGAAGTTAACTAATGTTAACAAACCAACTTTATTGTAAAGTGTTACTTCATTTTTTTTTATTTTCTATATAATTAAACATTGATATTGTTTAATAATTTCTACTAATTTTCCAGCTTTAATACCAGGTTTTTAATACTCCAAAACAAACTTATATCTGTATCTGGAGAAACTCCTAAATCGGATAAAATCCATATTTTTTTATACACCCAAGTTAAAGGTGACCTTCACGAGTGCTGACTTTGGCCTTGTATTATGATTTTATTACCTGAACATGCAATTTTATGATCTCCAGCAATGTGATGGCTGGAAATTTGGATACTGATACAGCATTTCAGATGCATACTAATTTCCCTGCAGAATAATAAATCGAATTACACAAAGGCCGACTGCAGCTCCACTATGTCTAACTCGATTAAAGAAATAAGCTAGCCAATTTAAGGCTATACATTATATGTAGCTAATATGGAATGTTAAAATGAAGTTGATTTTGAGAAGTAACATTAATATCAACTCAGATTATCAGATTATCGGAAAAAAGGTGATGGAAAAGAAAATATTCAAAGATAATATAATATATAAAGATGAGATTCAGGTTCACAGAAACAACACAAACATACTTAATATTCACAGCTAATCTGTCAATGGGGTTCTTAAACAGATCTCGTGTAGCACGTCATGCGGAGAAAGAACAAGGCACAAAGCAATTTTCATCAGCAGCGCTGTGATGGACGGGGTGGTAGAGATGCTGTGTCAATTTCCATAAATCTCAATCACATCAAAGCTGCAAAAAACATGGTGAAATACACGTTTTGTTGTACTTCTAAAAGATTCCTTCCACCCTGATCACTATGCAATTTTAGCAAATATTTTGGCTTGAAAAGTAACAACAATGAAAATAGATACAGCATGGGGGGACCCCATTGGTGAAGAGAGATGGAGCAGTTTGTTACAGTGTGACTGTGCATACAATGCATTTTACCCCTAGCTTGTATAACATTAGGTATGAATTGGAACACCAATATGAACATTTTGGCCGATACCAAAAATTCTTTATATTTTAAAGCCGATATCCGATATATTGGCTGATACAAAAGGCTTACCATTCAAAGCCATGTCCCAAGGACTTCAACATAAATCAAACATAAAAAATACAGTTGCCTAGTTTGAACTAGTGTAAGATTCCTAAACTTAAAAATAATTTTACACTGAGTTGGACAAAATTTTTTTTAATAATAAAAAAATCTATTGCCTTACAAAAAAAATTAAACAACGCCTAAATAATGCAAACATGTGATTGGAAAACACATATAGAGAATAAAAATGCATTTGCCATGGATAAATAAAACGGAATAGCCTAAAAAATTACTATTTTAATTAAACCATATTATTGTTGAAAATAAAGAGAAAAATTAATTAGTTAATAATGCATCAAGTTAAAAGGAGAACTCCGGGCAATTTTTAAGTTAATCTTGATCGTTATATCTTTATGAGTACTGTCTATAGGGGAAAAAACGAACCGGACTGGTGCTTGCGACGCAGAGCTGCGACAGCTTTTGCCCAGAGCTCCCACTCAGCTAAAACGGCAGCTATGGGGGCATAACATAAAGAGCGTTTTTGTGCCTCTTAAGAGACACAAAATGCAATTAAAATGTCTGTCCAACATGAACAGGGACCTTACCTGTGAACAAGATGCGTTTAGCAACTTAGCCATGGTTTAAATTCACCTAAATAGTGTTTTAGACGGCAAGCTGTAGTCTCGCGCTGAAGTCTCGCTCCTCCCACCTGGACACTATTTACCTTTACCGGCTACAACTGAGTTCCCACGCGAGTCCAGGTGGAAGGAGCGAGACTTCAGCACGAGACTACAGCTTGCCGTCTAAAACACTATTTAGGTGAATTTAAACCATGGCTAAGTTGCTAAATAGGGATGGGTATCGTTAAGGTTTTAACGGTATTACTACTCTTACCGATACTGCTTATCGGTCCGGTACTTTAACGGTATTCTTATCGGTTCTTTTTGTTATATTAAAAAATATATATAATATATTTAGAACATAATTAATATTGCTTTATATTTTGAAATGTAAAATAAATATTAATAGCAAAATAAAAAGCAATGCTTTATCAAAACAAATAAAACATGTATGTTATGCAGAAGGGTTTTGTGTTTTATCTACAGAAGACAAGACACCAAAAACAAAAAGTACAAACGCATGGTCAAACAAACAAAGTATACAATAAAACGAATATACAAATTATATACCCAGTGCTTTAATTTCAGTAATGTCGACATTACTGTGCAGGTGAGTAATATGGGCTAAAAAGACATCTAATAAAGTAATCAAATGTAAAATAAATGCATAGTTTATCATAGATAGATTAAAGCTTATAAAAGCCAAAATTATTCATTCAAGAGCTGCAACTGATTTTCTCTTTGCCTTTTGTTGTTTGATTCACATTAATGGAGCAATCGTCAGCACGTTTATTAGACTGCTGCCTCTTTAAGACCAAATGCAGATCTAATCATTATTAGGCCCACATCATATTTTCACCCAACTATTTACACCCATTTAAGACATACACTGTTTTTAAATGAATAAACTGTTTAAGTGAATCTCCAAGACGGTCATTTTGACACGTTTGTGTATATTTGATCGTTTAGACGCGCACACGAAGCCTAAAGTATACGTTAATTGCTTGTCTCGTTGCGGTGTGTTTCGAGGCGCGCACCGCCTCTGGAACAGCGTCTATTGCGTCAATTTTGGTGCTTTTAATAGCTTTTTTTTTATCAAACGCGTCCCGCAGTTTAGCAACAGTAGAGACTGCATTTTTAAATCACGATTCGTGCTGATTCTTTGGGTTTTAGGGAGAAATGAAAGCGCACCTCTGTGAAAGGAAGGAAGTTGCGCTAGACAGACTCCCTATTGCTAAACGCAACTCGTTCACAGGTATTTTTTTTTAAAGGAGCAAGGAGCTGTTTTTGTTTTATATGCTCCTAAGAAAAGTCAAGTATAGCTCCATTGCTCAAAGTAAAAAATTATCATACATTATGTTTTAATAAAAAAAATAAATAAAGGAAATTTCTCTGGCATTTCTTTCTTTTTGCTGTATCGAAAACGTACCGAACCGTGAATTTTATATACCGTATTTTCCGCACTATAAGGCGCACTTAAAAGCCTTTAATTTTCTCAAAAAATGACAGTGCGCCTTATAATCCGGAGCGCCTTATATATGGATGGTGAACACACGTTCACCAAGATGTCGACTTACGCCACTATCTGCCAATGGATCGTGGATGCCTGGGCTGATATATCAGTCTCAACTGTGATCCGAGCTTTCACGAAGGCAGGAATAATCTCTTTATTCAGCCAGCTCACATACCCGTATTTACTTCCTGTTTTCGGTCGAAGTCCACACACAGTAGTCGATTGTAGAGTTCGCGTGCTCGCGATCAAATCTCCTCCGTGTGTTCAACGTCTGATTCGGATGAACTATCCATTTGAGCTGATATTCTCAGAACACCACACAGCACCGTCATCGGCTGACAGTCTGAGTCTCCACTGTTGCTTAGTTACCAATGATCGCGCGCGCGCACTCGACAATCGCCTACTGTGGACTTCGACTGAAAACAGGAAGAAAATACGGGTATGTGAGCTGGCTGAATAAACATAATTTTTATTCATATCTTTCACATTTACTGCAGTCAGATTCACCGTGTTCACTCACATGGCTGTCCACATTAAGGTTGTTAAGAGGCTAAAAGCAGGTTTAAAACTTGTCCCGTTTAAGTCAACAGGGTGCAAATTTTAAAAAGAGGATAACACGGTGTTGGCAACACCGGGTTTTGTCGTTGTTATCTGTATTGACAGCACTCCAAATTTACAAAAAAAATCAGCTCAATGTTAAAATTGACCGGAGTTCTCCTTTAACGTTTGAACAACGTTACCATGGGAGTGAACGGAGTTGTCAGAACGCTTAATAAAGTTTGACTTTATCTGACTGTTTTGTTGACATTCCCTTTAGCACATCTAGTGGATGCATAATGCAAACCCAGTCAAACGTTTGACTGCAGTATTTTATGCGCCTTATAATCCGGTGCGCCCTATATATGAATTTTTTTCTAAAATAGGTCATTCATTGAAGGTGCGCCTTATAATCCGGTGCGCCTTATAGTGCGGAAAATACGGTATATATATATATATATATATATATATATATATATATATATATATATATATATATATATATATATATATATATATATATATATATATATATATATATATATATATATATATATATATATATATATATATATATATATATACACACACACAATTTATGTAACTTGTATGGCAGACTTGTGCTCCAGATGTTGCACTTTAGGCCTGTAGCGGCGCGTCGATGACGTCGACGATTCGGCGTCAATTTCACGGACGTCATATTTTTCCGTCGACACTTATTTATTTATTTATTTATTTAGTCATCGTTCCCGGAGGTACAGCTCGCCACCATAAACAGTAAAAGAAGGAATGGCGGAAGGCAGTGACTGTGCTCGGGAGTTTTTTCAGCCTTTTAAGAGGACCAAATCTGAGGTGTGGTCATATTTTGGTTTTTACAAAAGTCCTGAGGGAAACTTAATCGAGGATGGTCCCCCTGTCTGCAGAACATGCTCAAAAACAGTCGCTGCAATAGAAACACTAAAATCTGCCAATCGTCTTGAGTGACCATCACCCACTGTTGTTTTATAACGTTAGCGAACGCAAGGCAAGTTATAACTTTAAACTCAATACCAAAACTACGTCTGGGAAATAATTGGGAACAAAATTTTATTTTGAGTTGAAATATTTTCTCACTCACTTGATATAAACATGAAGCTTCCGCGAAGAAAAGTTCGCAGCAAGTGGACTTGAGCCAAAGACGAACGAACGCGACATTTAAGAGATAATGTATATATTTATTGTAACTTACACTTATTATACTGATTTTTTGTTTACCACATGATTACGGGGACATATTGAATTGAGATTGTTTTAAATCTTACCTGTTAATTCCATTTTGTACAGCATACAAAACTCGTCCAGACAAGATGATCACAACAATATGATCAAACTCCGGAAACAATAAATCATCTGTGATTTAATTTTCAATACAATCAAAACAGAGACGCACGAGTCAAGACGGCAAGTTGTATTTGAAATTTTGAATGAATGTATGAGAGCGCGTGATACACGGATGTGCTGTGTTATGCGTTGCTATTGACAGTCATTATAAGCAAGGAAATGCCACAGAATATAAGCTTGCTTTAAAAAGTGCATAGAGCTGCTTGTTTTATTTGTTTGTTGATTTTCAAATATAAAACTTGTTGAAATGTTACAAATACATAATAGATTAGTAATCAATAAAAATAATCGCCAGACTAATCGTTTAATTAATAATCGTTTACCTCAGCCCTATTGCACTTAACTGTATTATCCTATTCAGAGTGATTCCAATAATATTTGAAGCAATTCAAAACCAGAACAGTGCGTATCTGAAGTGAATTACCTGAAGAAAAGAATAAATTATTTATCGGGTTTAATATAACGTCCTAATTTTCTTATAGGGTTGTTAACATTAAAAATTAACATGTATTGGCCAATACCCATGGTGGCAGATATATCATGCATCTCTAAAATAACATGCATATATTTATGTGCATTACTTTTCAAATTTTTTTTAAAAGTCTCTTATGCTCACCAAGGCATTCATTTGATTGGAAATATAGTAGTATTTTGTAAAATATTACAATTTAAAAAAACTGAATTTTTATAATTCATTGCAAGTACTTCACAAATCATTTTAATATGTAGATTTGGTGTAATAGAAACAATTCTTATTATCAATGTTTTTGCAGGATTCTCTGAATAGAAAGTTTTTTTTTTTAAAAAACAGGCAAAAAAATTTCTATATTTTCTAAAACATTATGAAAGTACGGTACTACTGTCACTGAATTCATCTTTTCTACATACAATGACTTTTTTGAAATAGTTATATTTATTTGTACTTAATACGTTTTAAAGTTTGAGGGACAATGAAACGACTTTGACAACTTTTTTGGTTATTTTTTTTCATTAAAATATTAGTATTAGGTCAAACTGTAATTGGCCAACACCAAGTTGTACCTACAAAGACAACATTCTTGAAGGCCCCTGAGATGTTTTTATCACCTAAACTTACATTGTAGGTCTCCAGCTTCACTCGGTTCCGGAAGACAAAAGTATTGAAGTTTGCATGCTGGAAGACCTCATCAAATGCAGCTTCGTTCTGTAAAAGCAAGGCAAGACAATATTACAATATTTTATATTATAAACAAAACATTTTTGTCTCTTAATATAGAGCAGTCCATGAGAGACTGAATCAACCTCTCGGAGTAAGATCTCGTTAAAAATCTTGAGCTTGAATGCCTATATCCTAAATGCACCACAAAAAGAACTCCAAATTGATACACAATGTGCTGCTCTTCAGAGTGTCTCGAGGCCAATCCTCAAGGCCACACTTTCATGTACCACACGGATGGAAAACATGGAGAGAAAAAAAGAAAAGAAAAAAAAAAAAGCAGGCAGGAAGAAGAAACTCACCGAGTCCTTGAGTTGGCCGAGATAACTTGAGTTTTGGCCCAGAAGGGCCTCAGCACTTTCCTGAAAGCAAGTCACCCATTGGTTGTCTCCAAAATCAGCGACATTGGCCTGACAGAGAATGAGAGGACAATTAATAAAAAGCACAAAAGAATGAATTTAAGAAAATTCACAATTTTTTTTTTTTTTACTTTTCAACATGTCTAAATGCTGGAACCAAATAGAACCTAAATGGAGTTATAACATTAAACTTCTATTTTTAAAACATTTTTGGCTACAGACCAGCAGTAAGGATTTATTTATTTGCCCATTCCTGCCCTGTCCCAGAATTCAAGATGCAGCTTTAAATACAAAAAGGAGCAATTAACAAAACACTGAGCTGATTAACAGCTAAACAGAAATAAAGTGTCCTCAAATGAGCGTTGCATTTAGAGCAGGAAAACAGCAACAAACTCTGCTACTATTCATTTCAGAAATGACTATTTTCAGAGAGCATAAAGAGGATGGCAGAGATATTTATTTTATAGGACAACCAGAGAATACTTACTGGTGGAGCTCCATGTATTATTTCAGAAGGGGCAAAAGAGCCAAGGGCAAGTCCCTTACCGAGAGCATGAGGCGATATTTGAAGTCTGGAAACTCTTTGTCACATTTCTCACAGCGGTACATGCCATTCTGCTGGTCCACCACCTTCTTGTTGCAGTCTTTACTGGGACAGGCCTGATACAAGCAGTTCTCTTTTCGGATGTAGACTATGGTGGCGATGCAAGAGAAATAATCAGCCTGGGAAAAGACAGTAGACATCACAACTTAAGTTTATAGGAATTTTTTTCATAAAAAGGAGACATTAGTACTGTTTCTGCAACCAAGCTGATTCTATTAAACACAGTAGCAATGTATTAGTATTACTATTTTGCACATAAATAGTAAAGACAGAGAAAGTGTGTCTAAACGTTTGACTGGTAATGTATCAAATCTTTAAAGTTTTAGTGATATATGCAGGAGTTTAAAAAAAACAAAATGCAACCTAGTTGCAAAATGGGCCAAGTAGAAAGGCATATAAAAACCCTATAGTAACATTAATATATAGACTTTTAAAAGTGGGATATGCAAAGCAGAGCATAATGTACAAACATAAAAAGGGCTTCTGAACAGGACTGGAGGCAAAAAGAAAAAGAGCAGCCGTAGAGCACCTGGAGGGGAGGTCAAAGGCTCTGTGCTAAATGTATGCAGAAGAGACAATAGGAGGACAGGAAGTTCAGAGCCATTGGGGCTAGAGATGAAATTGGAGACAGCAATACTAGGAATTATTCTGTGCAGTTGGCACTTTCACTGAATATGGTACACTTTAAGGCTTTCAGAAAAGTCATTGGGACACCAGAGGCAAAAAAAGAAAAACACCATGTTTTTGTTGTGACATCAATTAGATGAGCCAAATAAACTATTATCTACCAAAAATAACAGCATAAGAGTTTTGCATGAGACGCTTTAAAATGTTTTCAAACAATTAGTCATTGTAAGAATTTTTTTCTCAAATACTTGCTTTCTTTTATATTTGGGAAATATGTTTATCAACAACTACAAACCAACATTTGGTCCTAAACAAGATAACCCCCTACTGATAGCTCAACGAGTAAAAAGCTTCTTTAAAAAAAAAATTTGTACACCGAAAATAAAATCGCCATTTTAGGCCCTGCTCGTCACAAGGTTCTGGAGAAACTAATTAAACCAATTTTCCTACACACACAGCACCCATGTTTACCCTGGTGAAAACGGTGCTGATGAGAGCATTAAGATGAAATCCCCCTGCAAATGACCTACAATGAGCTTAAGAAACATTGCTAAGAAACCCAGGTCTTGATTCATATTTCGCAGTAAAACTGACTCTTTAATGAAATGCAAAAAAGGGCACTTTGCCTTTCTGCGGACTGAGAATTCAGCTCGCAGTGGATTTATCATCTCTCTTTAGACCATAATCTATACAGAGCCTCTGGCAAAGTCTTAACCCAATATTTCCTAAGGAAATGGGATACAAAAGCAACAACAAATGGCAAAAACGTGTTACTACTGTAATTGATTTCTCTTCTAACAGGTTTAAAGCTGACCACCCAGTTGTTTCGCTTTGAGAATTCAACCCCAATTAACTTCTCGAAGGGCTAGAATTGATATTCCATGTCACTTCAAATAAATAAAAAGCCTCTCAGGAACTGCGAACGCATAGAGCATAAAGCATGGAGTAAAAAAAGTCATGAAATTCAATAAGTAAAATATCATAGTAAATTACTGTCAAGTCACTTAGTGACAAAAAAATACCTCCAAACATTTCTGCCACTCTGAAATACAATAATTAATCCAGTAAATTCCTATGTAATTATTGTCACATTTGTTTGGTAGACGAATGGGTCCTCACAGAGGGTGCAGAGAAGAACATTATTTCTAGTTTGCGGTCAATGTGGCTGACAATCTCACTTATTTTATACAAGATAAGAGTTGCTGTTTGTGAAGTCAGAGCAAAGTTATTTGTTTCATCTATCAGCATAGAAGGAAAAATGCATATGTACCAGTAACTGAATCAAACATCATGAAAACCTCTTGTTTCCTATATATATTTTTTTTTCTTAAATGCACTATTTTCAATAAGAACCTGTTTTAAAGCTGCAGTTCATAACACTGAAGCAGTGTTAAAAATGTATATAAGCGAGTACATCATGAATCCATTTTCCAAACCATGTTTTTGTCTTATCCTGAGTCACTACGGTACTCCTATAATAAGTGTTTATATTTAGACAATTTTAGACTGGTATGGGTAGTACCACTGCAGAGTAGCCCAGTACCTACATGACTCGTCATAGATATAAACAGAGAGAAGTAACTTCGGCTACAATGTTTTTCCGCAAGATGCATGCAGGTCTGTTTATTTACTGCTAGAGCAACATAAGTTACGGACTGCAGCTTTAACTTCCCAATGTGATTTCCATACTTTTTAAACATTTTATTTCAACAATTTTTCCTGATTTGAGTTGATACTGGATAAGAACGAAAAGTTCTTCATAATAATATCTTCATAAAGATCTCAAAGTGCAATTCCTTGCTGATATATGAAATATTTGAAATACGAAATACCCAAGACTTCTCCAGTATTGGAAATCAATTTTAAAATTCTTTTCAAATAACTTTGACAATGAGTTCCATTATGGCAGCATGGGATAGAAAACTAGGACAAACTTTTTTCGAGGAATGTAGTTAATTACAAAGAACTGGCTGTGAGCTTTTAGCGACCTGACCTTGTGTCCCAACAGAGCAGAAAGGATGAGATGAGGGTGAAAACATGAGTGCATCTTATCTCAGAAAAGAAACTTTTATGAGGTTAACGCACGGGCCAGTGGTCCATCACAGCCAGGTATTTAAGCAAGTATAGACTTTTAAAAAACATCCAGTGTCTCTGTGCTAAATCAAATGCTTTTTCACAGTACAGAAAGCATACATCAGAGATTAACAGCCTGTTATGTTTAACTCTTGTTCTCAGGTATAAAAGAAATAGATCCTTGAAAACAAAAGTCGATATGGCAATTGCCATCTCTTACCAAAAAATGTCAGATATTAACTTATTACAAAAATAAAGTCTCTCCAACCAAACAAGACCAAGTTAGGTAAATACACAAATTATTATTTTATTTACTTTTAATTTAATTTATAAAAATAAGTTAAATTATTTCTAAATTCAAATTATTTTGCTGCAAATATTCAAATTGGCATATACAATTGTGAAATTTCTCTGGTACTGGTCTCATCCAAAACGTTGGTATCGTGACAACCGTACTCCCAAATATATGCCAGAAAAAAAATTGAAATAGGCAGCAGACAAGGTCAGACTTATTATGCAGCTTATCTAGTATAATCTCTTAATTATTAGGCTCAGTAAATGGAGTCCCGCTAATCTCCATTCTCCATCTCCAGCGCTGAATGTGAGTAATGCTTAAGCACACACCTTGGGAAGATGGGAAGGGCATTACAATGAGTGATTAATGAGCAAAGAAAAAAGTAACAGTGTAACTAAATGACTGCATCCCCGTGTCTTTTGTTTCAGAACATGCACCACACAGGACAGACTGATTACTAACTAATCAGATGAACAGACAATGAAGGTGATGCTCTACAAGACACTTTAGAGGAATTCCTAAATAGGGTCATATTTATGTCTCAAATATTTCATTTTCTGTTTTTGGCACCAAAAATAATTTTGTTTTTATATGCCCATTTTGCATCCTCTAACTCAGTGGTTCTCAAAGTGTGGGGTGAGGATGCTACAGAGGGGGCGCGGGAGATAAGCGGTTGCAATGGCGTTCAAGTGCGTGAATAGCTCTGCCTTAATAAAGCAGCATCGAACGGCAATTACACTGAATCGTTCTTCTTCAGACCGTTGACGTCATTGGAACAAGCCCAACATAGAAGTTGCTCGCTATAGAATAGCACCTCTTCAGTGGACCGAATCACAAGTTGCGATTGTGAACGTGAATGCAACTCCGCTGCTTTGCGTGTTCCGGTGAGAAGACGAACAAGAAGCTGAGCTTGTGATGTGAACGTGAATGCAACTCCGCTGCTTTGCGTGTTCCGGTGAGAAGACGAACAAGAAGCTGAGCTTGTGATGTGAGGAGCTGTCAAAAGCAGTTATATATTTGCGCTTGCTTTATTTATATATTATTTATATAAATATTTGTATCTGTACATGTATATGTTTTCTCATTGGACATTTATTTATTTATTTATACTTTTATTTTGGGGGGGGGGGGGGGGGGGCAATTTTTAAAAAAGATTTAAAGGGGGGTGCGACTGAACCCTACAATTAAACCTGCTGTGCAGTTTTGCATATACTAAATCATTAAAAAGTTTATAAAATTGTATTATTAAAACTTCCTTTTTAAGACATGTCATTTAAATGCATGTAGCCTATTGATGTGTCATCAAATCGAAACCAGAATTGAATTAAAGTCACAAGCTTGTGAATGAAAATCGAATCGTAAAATGTGTATACCCAGGCACCCAGCCCTGATACATTAACGCTTGATCTACAAAATAAGGTGTTATAAGGGAGGAAATGTTATGAATTAAAAAATTTATAGTTTATCCAAAAATAAAATGTCTTATGAATATGGAACAAAATAATGGGAAGTTATATGACTTACTTTGACTGACTTTTACCTATACAGTTACAAAAATGGTGAATGTCTCTCTGCCTGTTGTCTTATTTTGTGTGCCAAAAATATTTATTTGTATGGTAAAAAAATCATTTTATAATAAAAGGTAATTGCATACTAATAATTGTTTGTAGATACATATTTTAGACTTCTGTGTCCTGAAGAAAATGCCCCTTTCTTTCGGTTTCAGTTTTAAGCAAAGCAGTTGGCATTTTGATGACCTAAAGGAGCTTGGCTTGTTCAGCTGGCTCGAAGTTCATTAAAAAGACATTTTCAAAAGCTAAAGATACTGCTTTGTGTTATTTATTAATTAGAATGGGTATACTTAGTTTAACTAACTGCAAAAGTTTAATAATCGATCAAAGCCTACTGATTAATCTGAAATAAATTGACAATTCAACCTTCGCGGGAGTTTGATTGACAGGTGATCTGACCAAGGAGACTAGAGTTAGTAGATTAACGTTGGTGAACTTGAACAATGGTGTGTATTAACTAGGGGTGTGACGGTTATGATATAACCGTGAGACCGACGGTTATAGTTGAACACCGTCATTAGAACTCTATAACCGCCAAAACCGTGTTATTAAAATATATTACAGATAAGGTTATACTATCAGTGTTGGGGAATACTTGTACCGGCGTTAGGTATTCAGAATACAAATGATGAGTAACTGTAGTCTCCACAGAACATAAAATATTCATTTTAATAAATTTTTCGTGTTCGCATTTATGAGGAAAAAACAATGTTATGGACGTGAGCGCTCTGAAAGCTGCACTAAAAGATGCTTTAAAACTTTCACAGAGGCATCAAACAGAAAGCACAAAACCTTTCTTTAAAACGAATTTCGTTTTATATTAATTGTATCTTAATTTTAATCAATGTTTCATCAACCAATTGCCTGGATTTAATAAATAAGAAGTAATAAAAGATAAATATAGCAGACGATAGATAATCACGAAACAGAGACGCCGGCGCGTAAACTGGAGCTCGTCTCGTAAATGAACCGAAACTCAGCGTATAAGGTCGCCTACTCGCCTCACAGTCACAGACATGTCTACTTTTAAACAGAACAATTCAAAACGAAAGAAAGCAGACTACAGACTGCTCTCTGCTTATGTAAATGTGCATTTCTCTCTGGCGCATTCACTACTGCGAAGATCGCGAGTCAGCATCGTCGTCACCTTCATCTTTTTTAGATACTGACAAAGAAAACACTTGTTTATTAATAAACAATTAAAATATCTCCTTGCTATATTTTACATATTCATAATCATTATTTTTGCCGGTTCTTTATGACAGATTGTAGGTGCTCACTGGCAGCGCCACATGAACCGCATCACCGCATCCACCAGAATAGGCCTGTTTTTTTTTTTTTTTAAAGGATTTGTTTAGTGTGCGTGTTTCAAATAAACGTAGAGCAAGTAGCTAATCAGTGCCTGCTCGTTTATTCAAACTAAGTTGTTCAAGTTGTCCAACTTACAACTTACGTACAACTTAGTCCCCCCCCCCCCGGACTATGACGGTTATGTTATGAACCGTCACATTTAACTCACATCATAACCGTCATCACCAATTCTGAAACCGGCACACCCCTAGTATTAACATCTCTGCAGTTGAAACAACATACATGTACATTCTGATGTTCATTTAGGTTTATTTCTTGTTGTAGGAAGAGATGATTGTTCAAGTGCCGCTTGAACTGAGGCGCTACAGTGATCTGTTACGAAACATTAAGGAGCCATTAAACAGCATTTATTGTCTGAATTTGTTGGGAAATTAGAGGAAAATTTTAAAACTCTGCAATGTATTTTTCACGGCATGAGAACATGTGGCTTGAGCGCGCCATGGCTTTTAGGACATAGCAACAGTAACTAAGGAAGGGTGGATCTTTGCAAAGGGTCGATAAGTCGATTAATAATTCTAATAATTGTTAGATTAATCGATTATCAAAATAAGCTGTTGCATCCCTAATTTATTCAATAAAAATAAAAAAAGGAATACTGGGAAATTATTCACTGAAGACTGGAGAAATCATTACTGTTTTACTGTCATTACTCATTAATCATTACTGTTTTACTGTATTTTTGATCAAATCAATGCAGCCTTGGTGAGCATTAAAAACTTCTTAATTATTATCTTATTAAATCATCTTAATTATTCCAAACTGACCAGTAGTGCACGTATACAAGTTTGTTATGTGCTACATAACCAAAGCATACTATAAAATGTATAAAAGGTTATGTATAAATGTGTGCAACCAAGTGTTTGGGGTTTCTGATAATAGAAATCTAATGATTTCTCAATGAGCGGCTTTAAAATTATATTATATATAAAATTTTTAAATAAAATATATAAATCATAAAAGTTATGTAGATAAATAAATGTAAAAAAGTAATTTTTTGGAAATGTATTCTAATGTATTCTCTACACAGACGACAAAATAAATCTCTTTGAGTCAACTAAATGTTTGGGCAACATACTTTGTCTCCGTGGCCTAAGTGCTCATTCTTGACTTCCGCCAGGGTCTTCCAGTTCGTGTTTCCACCACCACCAGGTCCTCTCAATTCAGTCATCGACTGTCCATCCAAAGCATGTCCTTCCTTATCATACCTGTTTAAAAATAAAAATAGCTTTTAATGCTGTCAATCATCCAAAAAATAAATCAGTCAGACATCTGTTCGTCTCTACATACAAGGCAATACCTCATCTGTCCAGGCAGATAAATAGCTGATATCTTAAATAGATCTACAGAGACTGAAAGAGGCATTGACTAGCTAGGGAGATACAAGCAAAAAAAACAACAACGGTGGATGCAGAGGTGCTGGGGGCTACTTGTGAAACGAATCAAGTGTAGGAATGGTTCAGGGAGATGGGGTCAGGGCTGGAATGGTGAAATCAGAAACCCATTTTCACTGACGCTCCAGAGTGGCTGGGAAGGAAGAGAGAGAATAAAAATAAAAAAAAAAGCTCTCTCAGGATGAAGCGGTGTGTCTGAGGAATCGATATAGCATTATAATCTAGAGACCGTAGGACTGGGTACCAGAGGGATAGGACGGGGTGGATCGGTAAATACAAGGGTTCAGGGCTTGTTCTGGGATGCACGACTAATTGAAAATATCCACATTAATAGACAAGCGTGTGGCCCTGGATAAATGGGCTGTGTATTTTTTCCAACTGAAAAATGGGCTTAATTCTAAAGCGCGGACCTATGCTTTCAGCTTCTTTGTTATATCGCCACTTGCGAAATTCCCGAAATAATTCCCTTAAATATACCGCTAGTCGTGCGTTGCAAAAAGGATCAGCCTACTTGTGCTGTAAATGGTGGGGACAAAAAATGTTTTAATCATGATTCAATGAATAGCAGATATTCAGAAAAGTTAGGCCTGTTGTCAAGTGTATTCATACAGTGTGAAAAGTGATGCTGTAATAAAGAAAAACTAATTGTGAGTCATAAAAATTAACAATACAGCAGAATAAAACAAACGCTTCACATAGACGAGACCTGATGGTGTGTGGTAATTGGCTGACTGAGCTCGAATGTATGGATGACGGGCAGTGCCATCGAGGAAGGCAGAATGAACACCAGAGGAGCAAATTGGAAATGGCATGTGCTTTAAAGCAGTGGAGTGACAGGCTGGCGCTCAGTGCAGCGTGTCTGAACTGAGCAGAGCAGACAACAAGAGGAAAGCAGCGAGATTGAGCACTGAACGGAGTGTCACATGTCAGAGGACATGAAATACTTGTGACTGGAATAGTAAGAGAGGCAAAAATAAAAAAGGTTATTACACATGCATCTATCAGGGTCTGCCATTAATAAAGTCTTAGCGGAGTACTTTTCCAGCACAATGGTTTAAATTTTTTTGTTGCTGCTGCTTTAAAAAAAATCAAGTGTAAATAAACATTTATTTTAATATGGCATAACTAGGTCCTTCACCTAAAAGAAGTAGATAATTAACGTACTGATTAAAACCAAGCAGGGCTTGACATTAAAGGAGCTGTATGTAAGAAATTTATTTCACTTAATCATAAAATGGCCCTGATATGTCACTAGACATTAAGAAATCATGTTCATTTCAAATACTTATATCACTGACAACAGTAGTCCGGCCAGGATATTGTCATTTAAAAAGTGAAGTTGCAGCCCTCAACTGATGTTGATGTTGTGTTTTGGTCTGATGCTCCACCCTCCACCGATCTACCAATTACGAAGTCAGTAGTGTTGCGGCATCCGGGTTGCCAGCTCTGCTCTAGTTACCACAGCTGCAGCTACAAACGTGTGGGATAAAAAACGTTGGATCCTGCAGCCTATCTGGCAACCTCGAGTCAAGGGGGAGGGGATACACCGCTCTACAGGAATTTGAAAGTGATTGCAGTACCAGTTTTGGCCACAATCTTACATACGGCTCCTTTAACTTTTTGAGGCACTTGTCCTTTGGACAAGTAAATTTATTTTTCACTTGTCCATGCACAAAAGTCACTTGTCCAGGTAAAGATTTATAATTTTATCTAGGGCTGCACGATTTGGGGAAAATGTCATATTGCGATTATTTAGGTCAATATTGCGATATAATAAACAGATGGTTTCATGAGTCAACTTGTTTGGTTCTAAAGCAAATGCACACACAGATTAGTGATAATTCTGAAATTAGCAATAACAACTAAATGATTGATAACACCTATAATGATCAATAAGCCATTGATGTCTAGATAAAAATTAACTGTCTTAGGATATATACAGAAATTGAATAAAGTTATCAAACAGTCTGTGCTGCATAAATTATATATAGAATCATCCTTATTAAAGGTACACAAGTTCTTTAGTCAAGAGCAGTGAGTAATTTTCTCTGTTCCCTTTGTTCTTCGATTAACTTTACTGACAGAACGCTTTATTGGCAGCTGGCCCTTTAAGACCAGCCGCTGTTGACAGACGCGGATCTCACACGCGCCTCATTCTCTCACGAGTAGAGTCACAACTCTTTATGTCCCTCATAAGACTGCTCTTATGTTATGTAGATATTCGACAAACTGCATTTTGGCATAATTGTGTTATTGTTTGTTCAAGCGTGAAAGAGAACTGTATTCTGGCGCGCGGTCTGTGCATGCGCATTATACTGGTGCACGTCTTTCTGTGAGTCACATTTAGGACATTCACAGGCAGCACGAAAAATGAATAGAATAGAATAGAATATACTTTATTTTCCTAGGGGAAATTTGTCATGGACTCAAGAGTGCGTAGTGCATAGTAATAGCTGCCCTTACAAACAATAAACAACACATAGAATACAAATAACAGCTAAAGACATACACATAGGCTACAGAAACACTCAAGACACATCCAAGAAAAGATTAAACAAAAAAATAAAAAATAAAAAAATAGTGTTTGTTTCAATTCGGCCAAATTAAATCTGTAAAATAGACGTAATGAGTTGCACATAACGTGAAGTAACATGGCATTTTATTTTGTTTGAAATTTAACTTGTCCAGTGGGACAACTAATTTTCTCTTCCACTTGTCCAACAAAAAAAATCGACTTGTCCCGGACAAGCCTTAATGTCGAGCCCTGCCAAGTATACAATGCATGTAATAAAAGGCTTCATCAGCAAGAAAATTAAAGGAATAACAGAAATTCACAGAATAATGGTACATGTGGCTGCACCTTTACCAAAAATTTATGGCTGTATTTAACACATTGAAATAGGTCACATGATGCATGAGACCAGGGGCATCATGCACATAGTATTTTTGAGGCGGGGTTCATGTCGCGGAAAAAAACAAATAAAAAAAAGGGTCATTCTTTAGAATAAAACTTTACTTTAGCTTTCATTGTAATAATATCCGATTATACTTTTGAATTATGAAAGCGAGAACATACATTAGGCCTATTGATACATTAACTGTCGCTATTCCAGAATATTAAGAACATTAGGACTATAAATCCTGCATCGATTCGGTCTTGCATGTATTTTGTAGCTTGTCTTTTGGAAGCTGCAATCCATTTGGCTAAAAAATCTGAAGGGGGCATGTGCCCCCTCGGTCAGAATGGGCATGACACCTCTGCATGAGACAATTTTGTTTTCCTTCAATGGAGTCAAACCTGACATTACAATCTAAAGCCATAATTTAAATTGAACATTAGTGACGTTTTAGATATTTAAATAATATACCAGTAAAAACTACATGCGTTTCAATTTGATTCTCACACAAAGGCTTCAGAAGAGAATATTAAACACACCAGACATATGGACTGCATTCATGGAGCTTGGCAGTATAAATCCTCTTCTGGTGTATGGAAAAGCATAAACATTCTGCCTAAGATTTTGAGTTTCACAGAAGAAAACAACAATGGGCTGGAACAAAATGGGGGTGAGTAAACGATAACGTTTTCATTTTTGGGTTAACAATTCCTTTGACCTGGAAACAGCACGGCAGCCAACGTTCTCTTAAAGCTTATTGTACAGTACAATAGCGTTCCACAGGGAGAACTTTGGTCATGACAAGTGAGCCAAGCGGACACCACCCAAAATTCCTTTAAACAAAACGAACTCACTGAGACTCATGACCCTCACTTAATATCTCACATTGAGTTTGATGGAGATATCTAGTGTAGGTACGGCAGGTGCAAGCACAGACAGACTCCTGGGTGTGCGTTGCTTTATTCCACATGCTAGTTTGAAGGCTGACAGGTGGGGTGGAGCCAGGAGAGGTTTCACTGCCTCTGAGAAGACTGTCAAAAATGAGCCAGTCAGAGTAATTGGCAACCTATGAGTAAGAGTGCATCAGTGAACGAGAAAGAATGATAATGAACAGGGCGAGAGTGACGGTGAGGAACGACAGGAGGCATGCCCGATGGTGGAGTGTGAAGTCCACTCTGCAGGAGGAGCAGATTGAGAGTGTTACTAATCTCTGACGCCATCTATTGGACAAAAGAATGCTTGCATCATAATGCTGAGATATCCAGTACCTAGCAGCATTAAGGGTTAGTTTATATGCTTATGGAAACTTTGACCAAATGTGTATACTGACTGCTTGACTAAAAACCAACCTAGGCAAGCAGTAGTGACCAACATGGGGTTTTCCCAATTACCGATAAGAACTGGGTCCAGGTGCAATGTGCATATTAAGACAGACACCATTGGACCTATGAAGCTCCATACATTTTCCTGTCATTACCGATGACAGGGAGCAATTGTTTGCTAATTAAATATTTTAGAGCTGAGCATAAAAAGAATAATATATATTTACGATAGAAATGACTATGACTTTCCTATGACTGAAAATAAATAAAATCACAGAAGTAGGCAGGAACATGCATTAAACTACATATTCCTTCAATTCCTGCACTATAACTTTTGAAGAAATTAAACATTGTCTTGAGTGTCAAATTACACAATGGCAGAAACTCTGACAGTAAAGCAGCACAGCGACGACAATTCCGACTACACTGAGCTCCGGAGCGTGAGAACGAAGGATCTTCAATCAATGTGATTAATTGGATTGACTTTAAATGGCAGGCAACATCTGAGTGCCCCAACATGTTCAACTCCACGAGGACCAGACTTCAAGGGTAAATCCCACTGGGCCAACAGCTTAACAGATCAAAGATGGACACGTCATTTAGAGTGAAAATGAAAGTGTTAGCAACACATTTCACTTACATGATGTAATGCATTTTCAAGCAACTGAATAAAATTCAAGACGAAAAGAAAAAAAGAACAACATAAAAAACAGGATGTGTGATAGATGGTTGGAGGGGAGAGGCTTGGTGATGCTCAGTCACAGGAAATAAAAAAAATTCAAAGCAAAGTATTAGACAAACTTTCATTTGGACTACCGTGCACAAGAAGACTGGGAATGTGTATAAAGAAAACAGAATTTGGATCATATAAGCTGAACAATTACAGAAGCATTAACAGTAAATACTGTAAAAGACATTTAGGCACAGTAATAGTTTGGTTATCCAGCAAGTGACCTTAACAGATGAATATTATTTATGGACTTAAAATAAACATCAACAGTATTTATCTTCTTAGCGCATTATTTTAACCACTGGTAGCAGTAAAATGGACCACTGCAACAGCTGCAAATTAAAGTTACAACTTCGAGAGGTCTCAGAAGTAGAGAACTGGCACAGTGTGTCAAGTGGCTGAATGAGTCCTTGTACTGCAGATCTCAACACCTCCAGGTTCAAAACACCACTTACTGCTGCTCTGCTAATTGAAGGACATCTATTGATTCCACGGTGGCCCTCTGGACCTTCAGAAATATGGCCAAGAGGCCATGCACTGCACATTGGCCCATGATTTGAAAGCTCATTATCACTGGCTTTTCAAGTGAGAAGAGGACGGACATGAGCCTAGAGACTAAGCAGTTGAACTTACCTATGACTGGATCAGCAAAATGTAAGTTCTAAAACGTTGCTGACAAGTGCATTTTTAGTCCTACAAACAATTTGCAAGGAAATACGCAGTCCAAGTCCTTCACACTGCCATGCAGAGGAACCAGGAGGAAAGCTGCTCTACCTAACCCTGTGTTCAGTCACATTCCACTACACTCATTATGTAAATGAAGCCTTCAGATCCCCCCCCCCCCCCCAAAAAAAAATAATTAGCCTCTCAAAATGGTAGACTAGAGGCTGGCGAAACAGGTTTTAATCACTTGTCAAAATGTCCAAAAAAGTGGTAGAAAATAAAGTGAATTTCAATTCTGCAGCCCCTCTTATGCAACACTTTCATCTCATTTCCCTTCAAGGCTGGGGGTCTGTGTTACTGGTAGGTAAATAAATGGAGCACACGGAGAGAAATTGATTGAAACCTGCAGGGAGAATGAAGAGAGACACTCATGGACAGCTTTGGCCAGGTGGGCTGTTAGGTGGCGAGTATGGATTGTAAACACAGGTGGGAAGTAATTAGTCAATGTGGCCCTATAAAAAAAAAACAGGGTTAAGTGAGGTTCGAGGCTGAGTAATACTTCATAGGTAGCATACCAGGGCTCCAGACTGCAACCAAATGGTCGCATTTTGTGACCTTTTCTCCTGCCGGTGGGACTAAATTTTGTTAGAGGTCGCACTGGTGCCACCACTACACTGCCCAACTGATAAGAGCTGCCATTTCTGTTGCATATGAGAAGCACGAAACAGCAAACGAAATGAAAGCAGAACAAAACCGTGCTACTATGAGCTGCGCAGACTGTTTATCAGCTCGGACCAATAATAGACAGTGTAACGCGAGCTCAGAACAGGTTTACTAACGGTGGGCCAATCTCGATCACGTGACAATACTACATAGCGCTGAGTGATTTATAGCCTGGATGCCAGCCGAACTTAGCCCCGTTGTGAAGTATGCCCGAACCAAAGCTGTTTGGACCAATTAAATTGTCAGGGCGGGCTTTATACAATGATGGACAGATGATCAACAGTAACATAATCGTATGTCACCAAAGAGCGCTTGGGTTGAATTCGTTTACAACAAAGAATGGCTGCCGCTGCAGAATTTAGATGTGTAGATTCATCCATCGCGTCTGTTATAGATGTAGACAACGCATTCATTTTAAAAGAGGAACAGAGAACCGCGATCAAGGCATTTGTTGATCTGACTAGAATCTGAGTATGACAGCATCAGGCTAGGTGATCTATTGAGGCATTTAAATTCAGCGCAGATACAGAATTCTCTGTTACAGACCTGACGCTGGAAACCAGGAGAAACATTATGCCATGAATGAACAAGTTATACAAGGCTTTTCAATCCACAAATCACTAGGAATGGGTATCATTAAGGTGGTATTACTGCTCCTAACAACACTGCTTATCGATCCTGTACTTTAACGGTATTCTTATTGGTTCTTTTTTGTTATATATTTTTTTTATATACAAATAAAAACAAAAAACTAATTAAGAACAAAATTAACATTTCTTTATAATACAAAAAGTAAAATTCATAGCAAAAGAAACAGCATTGTTTGAACAAAACAAATCCAAAACATCTATTTGTAAATGGACCAGTGCAGACATTTTTTGGTGTTTTATATGCATAAGATAAGATACAATAAGAAATAGAACAAAGAAACAAAGTACAAACAAATGGTGAAATAAATACACTCACCGGCCACTTTATTAGGTACCCCATGCTAGTAACGTGTTGGACCCCCTTTTGCCTTCAGAACTGCCTCAATTCTTCGTGGCATAGATTCAACAAGGTGCTGGAAGCATTCCTCAGGGAGTTTGGTCCATATTGACATGATGGCATCACACAGTTGCCGCAGATTTGTCGGCTGCACATCCATGATGCGAATCTCCCGTTCCACCACATCCCAAAGATGCTCTATTGGATTGAGATCTGGTGACTGTGGAGGCCATTTGAGTACAGTGAACTCATTGTCATGTTCAAGAAACCAGTCTGAGATGATTCCAGCTTTATGACATGGCGCATTATCCTGCTGAAAGTAGCCATCAGAAGTTGGGTACATTGTGGTCATAAAGGGATGGACATGGTCAGCAACAATACTCAGGTAGGCTGTGGCGTTGCAACGATGCTCAATTGGTACCAAGGGGCCCAAAGAGTGCCAAGAAAATATTCCCCACACCATGACACCACCACCACCAGCCTGAACCGTTGATACAAGGCAGGATGGATCCATGCTTTCATGTTGTAGACGCCAAATTCTGACCCTACCATCCGAATGTCGCAGCAGAAATCGAGACTCATCAGACCAGGCAACGTTTTTCCAATCTTCTATTGTCCAATTTCGATGAGCTTGTGCAAATTGTAGCCTCAGTTTCCTGTTCTTAGCTGAAAGGAGTGGCACCCGGTGTGGTCTTCTGCTGCTGTAGCCCATCTGCCTCAAAGTTCGACGTACTGTGCGTTCAGAGATGCTCTTCTGCCCACCTTGGTTGTAACGGGTGGTTATTTGAGTCACTGTTGCCCTTCTATCAGCTCGAACCAGTCTGGCCATTCTCCTCTGACCTCTGGCATCAACAAGGCATTTCCGCCCACAGAACTGCCGCTCACTGGATGTTTTTTCTTTTTCGGACCATTCTCTGTAAACCCTAGAGATGGTTGTGCGTGAAAATCCCAGTAGATTAGCAGTTTCTGAAATACTCAGACCAGCCCTTCTGGCACCAACAATCATGCCACGTTCAAAGTCACTCAAATCACCTTTCTTCCCCATACTGATGCTCGGTTTGAACTGCAGGAGATTGTCTTGACCATGTCTACATGCCTAAATGCACTGAGTTGCCGCCATGTGATTGGCTGCTTAGAAATTAAGTGTTAAGGAGCAGTTGGACAGGTGTACCTAATAAAGTGGCCGGTGAGTGTATAATACATATATAAATCAAACATAAGCCCTATTCGCACGGGATTAGTACTATATGGGGACCTCTAGTCATTTGTAATAATTGCGGAGGTTGTCTGTGATCTTAATCCCGTGCGAATCGGCCATGTCTGTAATTTGTAAAGTAAAAATTCCCCCGCAAATGACCTACCATATTTCGCTGAACACCGATGTCCAGTGATAATATTAGTCCCGTGCGAATCGGCATCTCTGTGATTTGGCGGATCGAATATAATTTTTTTAAGGTTTTTGTTTCATGCGCGCCTTTTTATCCATTTTTCGCGAAGAATGAGGCTGCGCTGGAGTGTTTTGATAGTATTTTGGGTGCTGGGTCATATCGCTATACACCATACAGCTATACAATTTGCTGAAAGAGAAAGCTGAAAATCATCAGAAGAGCAAAAGCAAAAATAATGATTAGATGGAGATGAATGAATGACATATAGCAGCATGCGGAAAAGAACATTCTTCTGTTCATGATATCATACAGGTAGACCAATAATAACGGCAAGACATTTCCAAGCAATAGCCTCGCCGTCATATCCGGGAGATAAGTCAGTAAATTTGAGGATAATCACAGGCTTCGGTTATCCCGTGCGAATGCGCCACACGAAACTCAGATGTGGGGGGTAATTTAAAAATCACACGAGGTCCCCAGATAGTACTAATCCCGTGCGAATAGGGCTAAAGATACAAATTAAATGCAGTGCTTTAATTTCAGAAAAGGTCTTACATTACTGTCCATGTAAGTAATATGGCTTACAAAAGAAATCTAATAATCAAATGTTAAATAACACTGCAGAAATATCAACTGTATAAATTGATATATTAATGCTTTTTAAAGCTTAAGTTATTAATTCAAGAACTCAGTAATTTTCTCTTTGTTTGATTCACAATCACATTAAATGGCGCAATCGTCAGTAGGTTTATTATGGCCCTTTTCCACTGCAGGGTACGGCTCGATTCGGTTTGCTTTAAGTGGTACCACCTATGTTGAGGTTCCAAGCGTACCATACAGATACAAAAGGTGATGTGAAACACTACAGATCACTGATTGGTCAAAATTTATAAAAAATAAATAAACCTGAAAAAATAAATGGCTGAATTGTGGTGACTGGACAGTCTGAGGAGGTGCAGATGTTCCCCTCGTTGGTAGCCGAGGAGCGGATATTGGATATTGCGACCAGGAATGAAAAAGTTCAATGAAGCAGTCAACGAGAAACTTCAACGAGCAGTCTACAATCCCACCCACTTTGAAGCAGTACTAAACTGCAGTGGAAAAGCAAACCGAGCCGAATCGTACCACGCCGTGAAAAAGCAAAGCGTAAAGTAAGCCAAAAGTATAATGTGCTTGTCCATATTGCGGTCCATTTTGGAGTGCACACAAAAAGCTTTGAGGTTGGAAACCGCATCTCTTGTGCAGTTATTGTGCTTTTATTAGCTCTTTTTATTGTCAAACACATCCCACTATTTAGCAACCGTAGAAACTGCATTTTACAGGAATCACCGATTGTGCGGATTCTGATGTAAAGTTTGGGTTTTAGAGAGAAATGACAGCGCAGCGCCGTGAAGCGAAGGAAGTTGTGCTAGACGGAAAGCAGCTAGTTATTAATAGTTTTACCTCAAATATCTTTTTTTTATAATAATTGGAACCCAAAATCTAAAATAAAATTAGATTAATATCAAAGCACTAAAGTGTAACCAGACTAAACTTTTGTTAAAGTTATCTCAACCATCGTCACTGTTGTTGTGCGAATGGTAAAAATGCATCACATACAAATGGTTTATCACATATAGAAACAGCTGGCCATACTGATCCTGTTGTCTTTCCATTTGGCACCGGGCCTCATTTAATACCGGGTTTTGGTAAGAGTGAAAACTTTTAAGAGTGAAATTAAAGCACTTTAAGGACTTTTTGAAGAGCTTTGCACTTTTACCAGCACTTCAAGGCTCTAAATATCATCCCATTTAAATGTTATTTTTATTGTGATGATTTGTAAAACTAAAAGTTTGAAGCTGTAGGAAAACTAACACTATGGCAAACAAACACTTTAAAAAAAAGACATGAAATTACCACTATAACCAGTAGGTGGCGGCAGAGGAGCACTTATTGACTTTTCCATACTATGGAGTGGATAATGCTGGGTACACACCTAAAGATAATCGGGCTGATTTTGGGCTGATTTCCCCCCTTCTGACAATCCTAGCTATGTCCCGATTATCTTGATGGTTCTAAAGATTATCTTATCAGATGTTCCTGTGGTGTGAGGTGTGTTAAGAGTGTCCGAACCTGCTCGGAAGAACGGAGCCGTCCCGATCGCGAATCGTAAATATTAAACATGTTGAATATTTACTAGGGGTGTAACGGTACACAAAAATCACGGTTCGGTACGTACCTCGGTTTTAAAGTCACGGTTCGGTACGTTTTCGGTACAGCAAAAAGGAAGAAATGCCAGAGAAATTTCCTATTTATTAAAAGAAAAAATATTTTTAAATAAGTGTGAGTTTTCCTATCTTTAAACTTTCAGGTTTATAAATGGGGGTAATTTTTGAAGGATGAATAAATAATGTTTTGGTCATCACATTAAAAATAACATTTAAATATACATGTATTTATATAATATTTATATAATATTTGAGTTTTGAAGTGCTGGAAAAAATGTGTGAAGTAGGCTACTTGAAAGCAATTCACTATTCCAGCCAAACTGATTACAGTTAGTGTTACTACATTAAATCCATGGTGAATGTTGCTGATCTGTGGACTTAAATTACTAGTTCATTCACGGCACAATGTTGTTCCTGGTTTCCACGTCAGCGCTGTTTGATCTAATAGAGATCTACGGTTAATAACGGAGACATGTGAACGTCTCTCACTAGATCTAGCAGCGATGTTATTACTTCAGAGGCGAATTCAAATGCTTTCTTTACTGGATCTCTTAGCGCTGTGTAGTAACCATAGACAGTATAAGAAGGTAGTAACAGTGTTGCTTGATCGAGATCGGCTCGCGCTCATAGAGCTCGCACTGCACAAATGTTGATGGTCCGAACTGATATACGGTCCGTGAAGCACAATATAATTAGTAGCGCAGTTTCGTTCCACTTTCATTACGTTTGCCATTTGATGTTGTGCGTTGTGGTGGTCGCGCCAGCGCGGATTTTGTTGGCAGGAAAAATGGTCCAAGGAATCGTTCGGTTTGTATGCGTACCGAACCGGAAGCCTCGAACCGAAACGGTTCAATACGAATACATGTACCGTTACACCCCTAATATTTACGATCAGAAATCCTGATCTGTGGGGGGAACCCCGAGGACAAACGCGCGCACGCTCTGGAGATTATCACGTGAAACGAAAGAGAGAGAGAGAGAGAGAGAATTAACCATGGTTTTTATTATAGGCGTATTGAACATTTGTATGAACAAATAAATACTATAGTTAGAATTTTTCTTAGCAAAACTTATGGTTAATTTGTGGTTATCATGGTTTATCTACAATATCCATTTTTTTATTTGTATAGTGAAACCATGGTTGAGAGAGCCAGTGTGTGTGCATTACCACAAACTTTATCTGAGAAGTTCACTAAATTCCCGCCGTCTCCACAACTTTACCTAAACCCTTTTCATTTTTTTTTTTTCTGTAAATTTTCTGTGAAAATTATTCCAAACACTATCATCGCAATTTCTTCCTGCATATTGTCCACCATACGTATTCTGAAGTCTCGCGAGATTTTACGAGATTTCCTGTGTTCACAGTCAAGACTCTGTTTGAAAATCTGTTAGTGTGTGGTCTGCTGTCTTTGTCACATCATGGCACACCACACACTATAGGAGCAAAACGGTTCAATCTAGGATTTTTTTGTCCTCATGTTTGTGGTCTATCACATTTTGAAAATCTTATAAGATGTAAAAAATCTTGTGGTGTGTACCCAGCATAAGTAGGAAATGTCAGTCTCGTGAAAAGTTTTTGTTTCAAATTGCAACTGAATTAGACAAGAGCGTTTCTTTTATAATCACTGAAGCTGTCAGTGATTCTGAATGGTATATACTGTAGTTAACCCTCTGGAGTCGAGAAACGCGCCGGCGCGTTTTGCGCGATTTTTTTCACATAGCAGCAAAATAGACTTAAAATACTCAGTCACCTTTGGTCATACACACTTAAGAAATATGAAAAAATAAACTATTAAATGTCTACTTTTTTATGGGTCCACTTACAATCGAAATAAAATATTGTGCTTTTGTAAAATAAAGAAAATAAACAGGGTGTGCCTTCTGCCTCTCCGTCTCCGTGAACTTTTTTTCTAGAGCACGTCTCTAAACATAAACAAAACTCCGCAAATACTAGTCACACAGGCATGATCAATATATCTTTATAATCATTTAAGTGTGTACTTTTAAATTATCTAATTCAAAACTAAAACAAATATTCTGTGTTTATGTAATCTATATAAAAAGAGAGAGATGCCAGGCGTTCTCATTTCAGCTAATTATCTTTTAATGTGACCACGCCCACAGAGAGCGCGCGCTATAGAAACGCAAATGATCTGAAACTTGCCAACGCCCACACGAGCTCGATAAAACACCAAGTTCAGATTAATGTACCGGTAGTCTGTGTCGTTTTTCGAGGCTTTGAGGAATAATTCTGGATAATTTACCTCAGTGCTGGATTAATTTCACTTCGAGGAGCCATGGATCCAGGATCATAGTAAGTTTATTCTTTGTTCTAATCGCGAATACTGTTTTAAAATGAATCGCGTGTCTTTCTCTGTGTGATGAATGAACGGAATTCGCACTGTTGTTGTTACAGACGAAATATGAAAGACAACATTTAGTTGACTAGTTTGGGATAGATTATAAAGATTTTTACTCTAAAATAGACATCAAATAAGCTTTAGTTAACCAGTTTCTGCTCATATGTTAAATATATAACGTTAGAATGTTTTGTCAAAAATAAGCTCATAATCTAAGATGTTATTATAGTGTTTGTTCCAATGTAGACTATATCAAACTAATGAATCCTTAACTTTGAAATATGAATGATAAAATCCAGGCTATAGGCCTACTTTAAAAAAAAAAAAAAAGACAAGATAGATGTAAAAAAAAAAATCTTAATATTATTGTTTTTTATTAGTGACACATTTGAGGAGATTCCAAAACTTTCTGAAAATACAGTATGAGAATTAACTGCATACTAGAAATGTTTACCTTGGAAATTATACAATTTGAATGTATAAAAAATTTGTGAAAAAATACCTTTTTTTCCTCTCTGAGAACTCTAACTTTCTAACTCTAACTAATTCTGTAGAATGGTCCATATAGCCTATTTGAACAGGATTTGTTTCCAGGTATGACTATGTACTAAAAATGTGCTTTTGACTTTCATTTATATTTGTATTTTATATATATATAATTTATTTATTTATTTTTGTCCTCGCATTCTTTCTTGTGTGACACACCTGAATGAATGGCTCATTAGTATGCAGGCTCATTAGTATGCAGGCTCATTAGTATGCAGGGTCTTTGTCTTCTCAGGTGTGAATCACAGCAAGTCACGCCCCTGCGCATATTGCCTTTGGAAGCAAAAACTGTTTTAAAAAATTTAAATCAATGTATTGTTTTATGTGAATGATTAGGCAGGGTGATTTTCAGATAATTTTGAAGCAAAAACACTAGGCAACTACATCCATTAGTCAAAAGTCTTGTGGACACATATTAAGTATGTGTTTTGTGGCCTTTTTTCAGAAACTTTAATTTTTAGTTTTTTGAATAACCATGCATAAACATTATTCCCTCAAAAATACAAATATGTAAATAGATGTTGCTCGCATATTATGGTACCCCTATTTGTGCTAAATAGAGTGTAATTACACCTTTGCCATTAATATGTTTATAAGCAACTGAAAAAAGCACAAATGTCAGGGCATGTCAAAACATCTCACAGACCTCAAAAACCCCTTAGACTCCAGAGGGTTAATACAAATGTTCAATTCTCAATTCAAGCTCTGTGTTTTACGGTCAAATTTCCAGTAAACAAACATGTAATATTTTTAGTGACAGCTCTTTTTGCAAAAATATAGTAATGAGCCCTGCATACAGACCATTTAAATAGATAGCTCGCCCAAAATTTTTTTGTTAATTTTAATGGAAAATTAAGTTGTTCCAAACCTGTATGATTTTATTCTATTTTGAGGAACGTTAGGGTTAAATCATTGAATTACTATTTGCAGGTAATAAATTATACAAATAGATAAAAATTAACTACCTAGTTAAAATATTACACTTCTACCTAGTTTATATTCTTATTTATATTTATAAGTGAAACTGTAAAAACAGATGATCCTAGTTCATCTGCTGAATTCACATAAAACTACTGCAAAGGGAAAAGCACATTAATACATGGATTTCAATATTTAAATGACAATTTGTGTCTCCCACTGAAAGTGCACAATGATTGTGGCTTACTCAAATCACCACAATCTGGTGATAATGTAATAACTGTGATAGGTCTATTTGAGATATTTTAAGACGCATAATTATAAATTTGGCAGTCCCAACACAAACATAAATTGGCATGAGAAAGCAGAAGAAAAGAATTGAGTCATAAAAAAATGCAATTCCTTCAATAACCAATAAGAATCTATAAGGATTAGGACAGCCCCTGTGCTCCAAAAACACAGGAAGCCATCATATACTCATTGCTGCTTCCTTGTATGCACTTATTTATAACATCATCTCTCAAGGCGTTCGGCGCCGTCGTTTCCCCATCTTCCTTGTTTCACATCCCCAGAGCAGAAATAAACATTCCTGTTCTCAAAGGACCCGAGTCACACGAGTTCACCAAGGAAATTGAACATCTTGGCAGGGGATTAGCCATAATTTGCATTCCTATATCAGCCTGAATCCAAAGCCCACCAGAGTGCCGCTGATAGAGCTAATCTTGATATCAAAGGGATGAGCATGCTCACCCTCTCTGAGTTCTAGAGTGTGCATTTTAGTGTCTGCTCTATGCTCATCCCAATTCTCACAAGTGGAGAAATAAAAACAGGGGAGCATCAGAATGCATCTGTTTCATCTAGGACAAACACTTAACAACAGATGCAGCATATATTCTGTATTGTGCGATTTGAGAGAAACAGAGGAAGAAGAAAAGAAAAAAAAATCACTCACCAGCCCCGCAGTTTGTATGCCTCAGGAATATCGGGGTTGATCATGAGTGTGCTGCTGTAGAGAGTCGAGAGAGAACGCCCACCAAAGTCAGATAATCTTGCCCCCTTAATGGCCAAGATTGGCTGCCCACTGCCATCAAATGTCTCTGCCTGCAGAGTGAGGAAAGAAAAGGAGAATAGTTAAGCACTGAAAAAGTGCATATATTCCTTCTACGGTGTAAACATCTTTTACTTGCTAGCAGCAGTGCATCAAAAGAGCCATAGGGATTTGCCATCTAATTGTGGTTTTATGCATTTCTTTCATGGCAAATCCTGATGAGATGAGAATAGCCAAAATGCGAAATAGAAGCTGAAATCTGGCAACTGTAATTTTGAAGTTTTTCTCCCAATGCTCGAGAACCTCATCTGGTTCAAGATCACAGTGTTTAAGGCTGGATATCATTGTTTCCATGAGAATTCCAGTCAGCTACCGTTCAAATGTCTGCGGTCAATACTTTTTTTTTTTTTTAAAGAAATGTATACTTTTATTCAGCAAGGATGAATTGATCAATAGTTTCAGTAAAGACATTTATAATGTTACAAAATATTTTTAACTTGAAATGAATGCTGATGTTTTGAACTTCCTACTAAAAAAAAAAAAAAAAAATATATATATATATATATATATATATATATATATATATATATATATATATATATATATATATATATATATATATATATATATATATATATATATATATATATATATATATATATATATATATAAATATTTATCATAGTTTCCAAAAAAAAAATTAAGCAGCACAACCGTTTTCATCATTGATAATAAAAAGTTTTGTTTGGCCACCAAATCAGCATTTTATGATTTCTGCTGGATCAATGTGACACTGAAAACTGCTGGAAATGTAGCTTTGCAATTACAGGAATAAATAATATTTAAAATAGAAAACAGTGAAACTGTGCTTGCATTTTACAGCATTACTTTTTTTTATTTTTTTTTTTATCAAATGCAGCTTTGGTGAACGAGATTTCTTTCAAAAACGACGTCAAACTTGTGTGCAGTAGTGTACATCATTCAGGCAATGCAATCTGTCATCCATATACATAAATATGGTAGAGCTTGGCAATTAATCTAGCTTTTAAAAATAAAACATTAAAAATCTATTGTAAAATATGGTTTTACACAAGTATTCTGACAGAGTTGTATGAATCTTAATGGCCCAAAAAACTAAATATAAAAGGTAATGAAAAAAAAAATGTATTGATTATTGCTAAATCCTTTGTAATTTCAAAAATATTTGACATTTTACTGTACTATAAGGCACTGAATAATAATGTACAATTATTAAAGATTAGTTAATTACGTACATCATTGCCCCACATGGTGAGCTGGATGACTCTGCCGGACATGTCCATCAATTGGATGTTTCTCTTGGAAACCTCACGACTGTTCTTGGTCGTGATGCGCATCACGTCTTCTGTGTTTTTACATACTCCGATCACATCTGTAAACACAAGTGCCACAGGTATGGGATGACTACAACACTCATCCAGAATGTAATTTCACAACACCCATCAACGCTCCATTGCAGCGCGCCATCTTAATCCTCTCATTTCAGACGCCGTTATGAATCATTTAGCTGCCATTAGGAGCGTTTCACAAATCACTGCCAGCACCTGACTCAAATCTCGGGTAAGAAATATGCCTGCCGCACCTCGACATGCACCAACTGCTATTACCATAATTAGAGGCATGCTTATTGACTCTTCAGTCTACCAGTGACAGCATCTTTCTCCTCCGGTTCTGCTAGAACCCGACAGAGACACAAAGTCAATCTGCGCCACAGGCCATTACTGTCATAAGCATTATTAATATTGCGTTCATCATCAACGTTATAATTACCACAACCTCCTGGGCCTCAACACATTAGTTACGCAGAGCCATGCTACCGTCTCCACAGCGGTTAATGCTGGTTATTGATGATGCCAATCGCACAGGCCAGGGGGAGATGCTCACCTACAATGGTGTCTTTTTCCCGGGACTCCAGGTCACCAATGGAAACAAACTCGCATTGCACCATGGGGACATCATGGCTGTCCTCACAAGGGATGATGCTTGTCTCTCCATTGAGAGTCATCTCATAGTCATTCTTAAGTGAAGAGTACTGTTTGTTAGCGATCTTCAAGGTGCCTTTGGAGATGTAGTAGACCTTAGGACAACAAAAGAAAAAAATCAGGTCACGTGATCAACAGCTGTTGCTACCTTACATTGCTTAGCCCTACATTATTTGCTAACAGCTAACAATTGAGAAGGAAGTAGGCCTTACTTTTCCCTGCTCGATGAGCGAGTAGAATTTATCCACCTCGTTATTAAACCCAGTTGCTCTGATCTCCCCCTATAATAAACAAAGCGAGATGTCATTGCAAATGAATACTCTAACAAGTTTCTGATCTGCTGATAATTGCTTACGCTTTCATCCACTAGCTCCATGGAGAAAAGCTTCCCGTCTCCCCTGGAGTTACTCCATGTGCGGATGGCATTCTTGTTGGTGACTCGAGCTCTAACAGTCCACCTAAAGACAACTCACTCTTATGATCTATGCACAACACAATGTGATATGCAAAGGTCAATTGGACTGGAAAGTGGGAGGTTCAGGAGTGTGGATGTGAAATTTAGACTGACTTTGACTGGTATGGATTGAGGCTGGCAATGGGCACAACTTTAGAGCTGCCTCCAGGAGTGTTGGGGGCAGCCATGGGCTTTTTCCCGAAGCTCTGAGCGGGAGGTCTGTTCATTGAACCTAATGAGAGTAGAGAAGAAAACAGATCACCACAAAAAACTAAAACAGAGTCACAAGATAATCAAATAGACACCAATTTTGCCAATGTTGTAGTGAAAAACACCTCTAAAACAATCTTGTGTGACAATCTTTTAAGTGTGAATTAAAACAGCTGTTTAACACAGCTTGAAAATCTGCAAAATTTCTCAGCCGCTACCGAAAGTTTGATTTTCGCAAGGAGAAAAAAAAAAAAAAAAACTCTAACCAATGCTGTAGTGTAAACTACACAGGGAACCCTCTCATTTGATACATTACTATATAAGAGGTTAAAATAAACAACAGACCCAAACTTCTATATTCTGATAACTGCTTTAATAATTTATTTTCAGATATAATAATCATACTCAAATAAAACCTAAAATGTAGTGCACGTTTAGTTTTTATAAACACTTCAAAACAAACATACATATTTAACATACATAATTAGCAGTAAATAAGCTTCTCTTAGTGCTTTTTATGGCTAACTAACAAACTGAACATTGGAAAACCAGTGAAAACCAAGCTTTTTTCAAATGAATCGTTTAAATACTCACAAAGTGACTTTCAGAGCGGATCTAGAGTCTGGAGATGAAGTTCATTCATTCGTGTTCTCATAAAGCAAAATACAGCAAGTCACACGTACTTCAGTGTGTATGTGTGTTTGTGTGTGAAATGAAACTGCGAGTCATCTGCACCATTCATTCACACAGAATATTTATGATTTTAATAGTCTTTTTGCTGTCTAATATCACACACTAGTCTATATCACGATATGACTTCAAAAGTGTACTGAACTGCTTTTTATTTATTCATCAAAAATTGTGAAAATCCTCGTTATACAGGAAATTCTGTTTTTATGACTGGATCCCGTGATCGCAAAAATCATAGCCACTAAAGTTACGCCAAAACAATGGTAGGAGAAACACTGAAAACTTTCCTGCGGTAAATGCAATCAAGTGAAATTGTTCACAGCTGTTTTATTGAGATCTTTCCACGGTTGAAAAACAGATTGAAGAACTACACAATACAGATTTTGGTAAGAATTTGAAAGCTGAGACTTTGTTTCTTATCAGAAGTAACAAAGCACAAAACTCTTTATTATTGGATGGAAGGCACGCTACAATTAATATTTGGTGTAGGAAAAAAAAAACTTGACAACCCTGGCTTTAACTACAGGTGATTCAAATGTTTAATATGCTTTCTACTTTACTCTCCGTATTCCACGTTTCCAACAGATGCTTTAAAGTTTTTAGTTTTTTTTTGTTTAATTAACAGGTTGTTTGTCAGTTCACCTTAGAAAACCATTGGTCAGTGTTTATTTTCAAATCAGTTACCATAGTGAATTTTAAGACATCACTACATATGCAGCACTGTGTACACCTGTGTATCATGAAACTGTGTCAGCTTTCAAATAAAATATTTTAGTTATGGCTATAATCTATAATAATTTAGCAATTCAGAACTTCATAATACAGCAGTCAGCTAATGAATTACAGCTCAGTAGCACTGTATGTGTAAACATTTGAGGGTTTTAAAACAAACACCTACACTAAATAAAAAATATATATATATATTTTTTACCATCACTTCCATTCTGAGACTGTAATGGACGTACAGCTGGAGCTGGACTCTGCTGTGCCTTTGACTGACCTACAAAAAAAACATGCCAGGAACATGAAACATTTTATCAAATTAAATCCGTCTAGACAAGGTGACAGACATGCTAACATGAAATTGCTTAACCAGACATCCCACCCTGCAAAAAATGTAAGATATATATATACAAAACAAAATTAAATATATAAAGAGTCTAGGGCTGCACGATTTGGGGAAAATGTCATATTGCGATTATTGAGGTCAATATTGCGATATGCGATTGCGATATAATAAACAAATGGTTTCATGGTTCTAAAGCAAAATGCACACACAGATTAGTGATACTTCTGTGTATTAGGGGTGGTGAAAAAAATCGATTATTGATTAATCGCGATTATGTTATGAACGAGTATGAATCGATTATTAAATTTTCAAAAATCGATTTTTATTTTATTTTAATTTTTT
Organism: Semotilus atromaculatus; assembly: GCA_031834385.1. NCBI lineage: Eukaryota > Metazoa > Chordata > Actinopteri > Cypriniformes > Leuciscidae > Semotilus > Semotilus atromaculatus. The sequence continues at coordinate 14,230,592 of JAULUF010000015.1, forward strand.
TCATTATTTTCTTTTGTAAAAAAATTTATACCGGAAGTTGAACGTCACGAACGCGCCCAGTTCCAGTTAGCAAGCGCGTGTAACGGCCATAGACAGTAAAAGAAACGGCGCCCGCAGTTCCCTCTCTCCCTCTCTCACACACACATACACATACAGTTTGATCGCGCCCGCGGCTCTCTCTCTCACACACACACACACCCGCGTCTCTCTCTCTCTCAGTTCGATCGCGCCAACTTAGTACAACTTGATTACTCACAAGTTAGTGTGTTGCATTTTGTCACTGTGTTCTACAGTACAGTATATAAGCTGAAGCTACAGTAAGTTGTTCAAAAATGTTCATTTTGTCTTTTTAATGATTAAATTGGACAATTTTGGAAAGACAATTTTGGAAAGACAAGGTGTTCAGGTGGAGAAAAAACTTTTTCTTTACCTTGACATGTTTCGACTGCAACCTGCAGTCTTCCTCCACCTGAACAACACCTTGTCTTTCTAGAAGAGAACTATCCAATTTCTACAGTATGTTGGTTCTGATCTACTTTATAAAGGAAATAAGCCTTTCATTTATTTGTTATTGTTTAGTTCAACTTGATGAGTCACAACACAATGTGATGTATTCATTTCTGTGTTCTACAGAACATAAGCTACATACAAATAATTCTGAAGTTATAACTACACGACACAGAAAGTGCTTTGAGTTGTTTTTACTCAATAAAAGAGTTAAGTAATTCAGCAGCTGACTTTTTTTAATACTGCAATCACTTTGTAGTGTATTTTCGTTTACTGTTGTGAAATGGAAAATCAAAAATCGCTAATCGAGAATCGCTAAAAATCAATAATCGCTAATCGAGAATCGCTAATAATCGAAAATCGACTGTAATCGAATCGGGACTTCAATAATCGTAATCGAATCGAATCGAATCGGGAAATCAGACCGATTAACCACCCCTACTGTGTATTAATGTGTATTTCTCCACTCAAACTAGCAACAACTAAATTATTAATAACACCTTTAATGATCAATAAACCATTGATGTCTGGATAAAAATGGCATTAATTATAGCCATCCAACATTACAGTGATTCTGTCATTACAAGTGAAAGCTATAAAATTTTTTTGAAACATTTTAGGCTTCAAAAAATATAACAGCTTTTAATTTAAGTAAACTTCAAACAATCCTCACATAAACCCATAATAAATGTCATATTTACCTGTGCCCTTCCTGTCTAACAGGTAGGACATATACAGAAATTGAATAAAGTTATCAAACAGTTTGCATAAATTATATACTAGGCCCTAATTCTTATTAAAGCTACAAAAGTTATTTAATCAAGATCACCGACCGAGTAATTTTCTCTGTCCCCTTTCACTGATCTTTGACTAAAGGCCTGTTCACACCGGGACGAATTTCGGCTCGCGTTATTCGTCAGCGTTTTTCAACGCGTTTTTTGTGTTCACACCCAAGCGATTTTCGCTGACGATGAGCCGAGTGAACATGCAAATTCATTCCCTGACATTAGATGGCGCTTAATGTACAGAAATACCCCGGTCCACAAAGTGCACTCGCTTGTCATTCAGAAGAAGAGAGCAAGTTTGTCGCGTGTGTCATATAGTTATTTATTCTCGTTGGTGTCTCTTTATAAAGACACCAACAAGACCAGCATCTCTACATTCATCTTGCCTTGCATCTTCCTCGTCTATTTCTTCCCGGCAGTGTAGACGCTACTTGGCGTATATCTTCTTCGCCGCCGGTCGGCAAGACCGTTTTGTGTTTGAGCGCCCCCAAGTTGTGTTTTAATGTAACTTCAGAAGCTCCAGACACGTGAGCAAAAGCGGCAATCTCATTGGTCGGATAGTTTTTGACGCGGCGCGTCAAACAAAAAAAACGAACCCGAGGCGTTTTTTTAAAAATGACGCTTTTACGCGTGGCGTTTTACGCGTCGGTGTGAACACTCACATTGGCGCCCTTTGTTTAGTCACGAGGCGTTAAACGTCGGCGAATAACGCGCGCGAAATTCGTCCCGGTGTGAACAGGCCTTAACTTTACTGACAGGGCATTATTGGATGCTGGCGCTTTAAGAGCAGCCACTGTTGACAGAGACGCGAATCTCACACGCGCCTCATTCTCTCACAACTTTTTACGTCCATCATAAGACTGCTCTTATGTTATGAAGACACTCGACAAAACGATATTTTGGCATAATTGTGTGTTTTATTGTTCGTTCAAGCGCGAAAGAGAACTGTATTCTGGCGCGCGGTCTGTGCATGCGCATGTATGACTGGCCGCGTGCGTCTTTCTGTGTGTCACAGTCAGGACATTCACAGACAGCGCGCTCTCTTTTGACTAGTCGTGCAAGAATGGTTTTCGCACGAATAAGAGCGGGATCATGTTACACTAGCCAAAGGATGACGAAAAATAACAGATGGTGCGTTAATAGCCCTAATTTGTTTATTTCATATAAAATCGCAGCATTTTGCGTCATATAATCGCATAGGCTTGACATCGCGATTACGATTGCGATATGATTAATCGTGCAGCACTAAAAGAGTCTCAAACATCCATTTCATTACAAATCTCCTTGTTTATTTTAGCACTTCTGTCAGTGAAAAAACACACTTACAGACTGTAAAATCAGTGCAAAAATAAACAGATTTTATATCCAAGAAAAAAGGTATCTGTCCTACAGCCTTTTTCTACAGTAAAGGATTAACTAATGAAATATTGCTACATTTGTGGAAAATCAGGTGACCAGATTGCAAAACAATACAAAGCCGACAAATGGCTAAAATTTCTGGGCTCATGTACCTCTCTCACTCTGCACAAATTCAGATGCTTCCATGGTTGTGATGTAACATTTAATTTCAGAGCAAAAGAGCATTTCCAAAAAAACAAAAACATTTTGGCACAGATTGGTGGGGCAGTTGTGAAGTTAACCGGTATAGCCCTAGTCACAGGAGACGCAAATGAAATGCGTGATAATACCAGGTGTAAACGGTAATGCTTCTTGACTGACCACCTGTGATCAGATCACTGAAAACGCACATTAATACCAGGTGGAAACAGCGTCTCTCCACCTCACTCGATTTCTGGGATATTGTACACCATTTGCGAGCATCAGGGAGCCCCTATCAATTTGCGGGAGACAAAAAAAAAAAAAGAGGTTTCCATTAAATTTGACATGGGTCAAATGTACTCTCTCACCCTCTACATAAGGAGTTGGGTCTCCAATTTTTCCTGGCATCTGGTCAGCAGACTTTAGTACTTCCATGTCCAGTATAACCACCACACGTCTGTGTAGAACAAACACAAAAGCTCAATAATATGCATTAATGAAATTAGACTACTGTTCAAATGTTTGAGGTTAATAGGATTATTTTTTATTAATACTTTAATTCAGCAAGAATGCGTTAAATCTCCAGAAGGTATTCATAATGTTACAACAGATTTCCATTTCACATCAATACCATTTATTTCTATTCTCAAAATATCCTGAAAAAATGCATCCAGATTTTTCCAAAAAATATTACAGTGAAGAAAATAAGTATTTGAACACCCTGCTATTTTGCAAGTTCTCCCACTTAGAAATCATGGAGGGGTCTGAAATTGTCATCGTAGGTGCATGTCCACTGTGAGAGACATAATCTAAAAAAAAAAATCCAGGAATCACAATGTATGATTTTTTAACTATTTATTTGTAAGATACAGCTGCAGATAAGTATTTGAACACCTGAGAAAATCAATGTTAATATTTGGTACAGTAGCCTTTGTTTGCAATTACAGGTCAAACGTTTCCTGTAGTTTTTCACCAGGTTTGCACACACTGCAGGAGGGATTTTGGCCCACTCCTCCACACAGATCTTCTCTAGATCAGTCAGGTTTCTGGGCTGTCGCTGAGAAACACGTGGTTTGAGCTCCCTCCAAAGAATCTCTATAGACCTTATTCAGAACAGCACCATGACAGGTATGAAAGTGAGGCTGTGAGGGATAGACTTACCGTGTTTCCAATGACATCCGCTGTAAAAAGCTGAATAAAGCTCCTAGATTACTCACAATTTTCCACAGCTTATATTGTCGGGAGTTTTTTGTCAACTGAAATTTCTTGGAAAGATATTTTTCCAGTGTTTCATGAGCAGAACAAAACGAAAACACATGAAATAACAGTACAGCCCATTGCATATCTAGATGCATATCTATCCCTCACAGCCTCGCTTTCATTCTCATTAAAAATCAAAGATGGCGCTACTGTGAATAAGGCGCATTGGGTTTAGGTCTGGAGACTGGCTAGGCCACGCCAGAACCTTGATATGCTTCTTACAGAGCCACTCCTTGGTTATCCTGGCTGTGTGCTTCGGGTCATTGTCATGTTCGAAGACCCAGCCTCAACCCATCTTCAATGCTCTGAGGGAATTCCCCAAAATCTCGCAATACATGGCCCCGGTCATCCTCTCCTTAATACAGTGCAGTCGCCCTGTCCCATGTGCAGAAAAACACCCCCAAAGCATGATGCTACCACCCCCATGCTTCACAGTAGGGATGGTGTTCTTGGGATGGTACTCATCATTCTTCTTCCTCCAAACACGGTTAGTGGAATTATGACCAAAAAGTTCTATTTTGGTCTCATCTGACCACAATACTTTCTCCCATGACTCATCTGGATCATCCAAATGGTCATTGGCAAACTTAAGACGGGCCTTGACATGTGCTGGTTTAAGCAGGGGAACCTTCCGTGCCATGCATGATTTCAAACCATGACGTCTTAGTGTATTACCAACAGTAACCTTGGAAAAGGTGGTCCCAGCTCTTTTCAGGTCATTGACCAGCTCCTCTCGTGTAGTTCTGGGCTGATTTCTCACCTTTCTTAGGATCATTGAGAGCCCACGAGGTGAGATCTTGCATGGAGCCCCAGTCCGAGGGAGATTGACAGTCATGTTTAGCTTCTTCCATTTTCTAATGATTGCTCCAACAGTGGACCTTTTTTCACCAAGCTGCCCTTTCCAGCCTTGTGGAGGTGTACAATTTTGTCTCTAGTGTCTTTGGACAGCTCTTTGGTCTTGGCCATGTTAGTAGTTGGATTCTTACTGATTGTATGGGGTGGACAGGGGTCTTCATGCAGCTAACGACCTCAAACAGGTGCATCTCTAATTTAGGATAATAAATGGAGTGGAGGTGGACATTTTAAAGGCAGACTAACAGGTCTTTGAGGGTCAGAATTCTAGCTGATAGACAGGTGTTCAAATACTTATCTGCAGCTGTATCTTACAAATAAATAGTTAAAAAATCATACATTGTGATTTCTGGATTTTTTTTTTTAGATTATGTCTCTCACAGTGGACATGCACCTACGATGACAATTTCAGACCCCTCCATGATTTCTAAGTGGGAGAACTTGTAAAATAGCAGGGTGTTCAAATACTTATTTTCTTCACTGTATGCAGCACAATAGTTTTCAACAATAATAGTAATAAGAAATCTTTTCTTGAGCAACAAATCATCAAATTAGAATGATTTCTGAAGGATCATGTGACACTGAAGCCTGGAGTAATGATACTGAAAATTCAGATTTGCTATCAGGATAAATTACATTTTAAAATATTTTTAAAAAGTTATTACTATATTTCATAATATTGTTTTACTGTATTTTTTATCAAATAAATGCTACCTTGAGCATAAGAGACTTCTAATTAAAATATAACAAATATAACAGCCCCCAAACTTTTAAATAGTATTATAAAGAAAGCAGAGCAACAGAGAAGTTTGCTAATAATAAAAAGAAAAAAACAAACAAATAAAATCAGATCAAGACCTGGAGACGAATGCTTACCGTCCATCCTTGAGAACATTAGTGACACTCCTTTTCAGCATACACACACAGTTAGAGGCTAACTGGTTTTGCTCAGCCATGGGATTGAGCTGTGTGGAGAGCATGAATGCTGCATACAAGGGACAAACAATATAAAAAAAATACATGGTTTAGGACTCCCTTTTTCATATTTGCATGTTTTTGAAAACCTGGGGTTTACATCCCAATGACATGAGCAAAAGACTACTTACAACAAATATCACTCACTCGTAACTTTAAAGTCACACTGCTTATATCCAAATTCTCAAATAGACCATTCAACATTCAAACACATAAGCACCGAACAGGGACATTTAAATGCTTATGCAACAAACGAATTAGAGAAATATATGGCTTTGGTGCTGATGATCAATTCAGCAAACAGCGGTTTCAAAACAACATCCAAAAAAACATCCTGCACATGAAAATTACAATGTATTTTAAGGACATACACCAAATAAATACACAAAGTCATCTGAAACTTGATCAAACTTACAGGACATAGTGTGCAGCCCATCACTCATCATGAGACGGAAACGGGATAGGCCATTTCCCCCATCAATCTTGCGGATGTTCTGGAGAGAATATTCAACATTTTACAGACTAATTCTAAAGATAACTAGAATGGAAAAAAAATGGTCTGGTGTATTAAAGAAACACACGCTTAAACTTTCAGAAGCTAATAAAAACATTCAATTACTAAAAACACTGATAAAAAAAAAAGTACGACTTTTTAAGGTTTACCTTGTTAAAATGAACTAAAACAAAAAAAATATTCTACAGTTTATTAAATAAATACAGTAAATACATTTATTAATCGGATTTAATGTTAATCTCAACATTTACTAAAACATTTTTAAGATCAAGTGTTAACGTGTTAATGCACTGAACTAACTAAACTAACTTTGTATTAACTAAAAATAACAACTGTTACTAAATGCTGTTAGAATATATTGCTCATTGTTACATGCATTAACTAATGTTAAAAAAATGAGGCCTTATTAAAATACATTATTTTATGCATTAATTTACTTAGATGTATACATTAACATTGTATTCCCCTTAGAAATCACAGAATCGGATCATTGTCATTGTCTACAATATTGGTCTTCACATCACCATCCCTAGAATATTAGGTGATGTAACAAAATAACTTTTAACAACTTGAATGAATCTGACAGTTACCACACATTGAAGAACAGGGTTGCTGACTTCAACTCCTTTAGTCAGGGACTGGGGGGAAAAAGTACAACATCCAACACTTTCATATAAATCAGATCAACAATATTAGACAACAATATTTCATATTTTAACAATAATAAACTCAGAAATCTGCCTTATTCCACACACATTCCAAAACTCGGCTAAGAAAACCGACCACATGATGAACCATTTTCCATCTACAATGACTGAGACTAGTAGTTTTTATATGTTCTGCTCAGTAACGTTATCCACTGCTACAATTGCATTGAGCGGACCATATAACTCCTAAGTTACGTCTCTGCATTGCGTTGACATGTTTCATCCTCGACTTTAACTTCGTCACAGTTCACACATGTAATCGTCGAAAAGGTTAAGTAAAATAAACAAAAGGCAATGGTAAAAGTTTGATTTTATCTCACTGTTACAGTCCGAAACCGCATATAATATTGCTGGCTAACTCGCTTAGCAAGCTTTGGTCTGCAACGGTTGAAATAATGCGGCGGTCTTATTCTTACCTCAATTGCCCCTTCTGACAGTCTAACGGTCATGTTTTCACAAAAATAAAGCGAACGAAAGCTTAAATGTTGTACTGACAAAAGATCACAACCGTCTCTGGACCTCAGCACTTTCCTGTATCCTCGCGCCAACACACACCAAACGCGCGAAAGTGCGACTCGCGATGACGCGTTTCCCGTTTCGATCTACTTCCGCTGAACGTCAAAAATAAATAACAGACGGGCCAAATGTTTCTTGAAGCGGACTAGTTTTTATTCCCTTTTTGATTCAGTAAATTTTGCGAGTCTGAAACATTTTTTTTAATAAATTTGTTATGAGGTTGTAAACTATTTAATGTAGCTAATAATTATTTTATTTCAAACTAATTTTGTAACAAACAGTTGTATGCAATGCCACAAGAGCAATTCACACAGTCACATTATTGACAACATTTAGCTGACAGACATTAGCTCCCTCTTTTTGTTGTATCAAAATGTTTGTGTAATTTAATTAAAAAATAAGAGTCATGTACAGTAACGTTATATGGTATTTTCTTAAAAACTAAACAATTGCAGGTTTTTTACATTCCAAAATGTCTTTCTGAAAATAAAAAAGCATATCAAACATACATTTTAATACACCCCAGTTTTAGGTTAAAATAGGTTACTAATTATTTTTTCCAGTCCACAATGTGTTCTGTTCAAAACGAATAACTGAGATAAATCATATGATGTATTAAATATATATATTTTTTAATTCATTTGAATTTAAAAGAAAGTTGTTTCCCTTGCACGGCTTGCCTTGCAGCATACTAAGAAAAACTGACACTCAACAAACCTACTTTGTGTTCAGTCATAGAACACATACAATTGAATTGTTTAAAAACAGTTGATTATTGAATTGTGTACAGTATATTTTTACCGGTATTTATAAAAAATAGTAATAATCTGAAGCACATGTTTGTAAAATCGTATAAAATGCTGCACAAGTGATTTCTCTGTTAGTAGAACTGCAGATTGCAATATTTCACTAAAATAAAATAAAATCTAAATGATAAGGTTTTCAATAACATAAGAGTAAACAATTTTTGTTTTTGGGAGAACTATTAACCCTTTAAATAAATACACTTATGAGGCACTTAGGAATTTCTGTTCAAATTTCTTTAATTAAAAAAAATCATGACTTTTTAACGACATCAGCCAAGACATTTAGAACAACGTTAATTCACAGGGGGAGTCATTTCAAATGATATTATAGACCTCAATGTACTTTTACAAAATATGTCCTTAATTTGCCTCCCAGTGGGGACCAACTATGCAGTCAACAATCACTTATGGACTCATTCTGCTAAAATGAAAACTACTTTGGATGAACTTCAAAAGATGCTGGTTTGTCACCAGTTTTATCTGAATTTCCAGGGTTTGTGACCACAGTGGATGCTCCAGGGTTTGGGTTGGAAATTACTCCCAGAAAAAATGGCGTTTGACTCAAGTCATCCATTAGGGCAAAGAAAAATGGCTGATTGACAGTAAATGAAGGGTTGGAACGTGAGATGACCACACTTGTTGCTGCCGCTGCCTCAGCCCCTTCTTCGTTTATCTCAATACTGGACATATGCTGTACACCGGACACAAACAAGGGGCCCTCTGAGATGCGGTCCAGTTTCGGGTGACTAAATAGCATTCCTAGACCTGGATTACAGTAGAATTTAGATTTGTTAGCATACATAAATAGAAGAAATATTAAAATGACTGTGAATCCAAAGTGATCTCCTTGGATTATCATGGGGCAACTGAATATAGAGAAGATATTATAGATTCTCAGCCGGTTTAACTATATTTGCCACTAATTTCATAATGTGCATGCACTGGATGCAAAACATCTTACCCATGCTTGTCATGGCATCTTGGAGGTCCTGGTTGAAATCAAGTTTGAATTTTGGGAGTTTGACTTGCATGTTTCTTTCTCTTGGTAATCGAATATACAGATCTGAGATATTGAGCATAGCTGCAATGGCGGACACATTCACATGTCCAGATGTTGGCATTACCACTAGTAGACTCCTATCACCTTTAAAGGGGAATCGAGCAACCTGTAGAGGTCAAAGCGGGAGAAAAGGTGAGGAAAAGAGATTTAATCAGTCCTATTTATGAAGTAGCATCTTAAAGGCAGTAACCTGGGCATCCAGCTCATGGTGGGTGAAAACGCTGAGAGGATACTTTGGCCCAAGCATCATGTCCACATTAACAATCTGGTTTTCATCTATGTAGAAGAGCTCAGTTGAGGTGAAATGAGGGTCGAAGCGGGTGAGCCATTCTCCTGTCAGAGAGAAAATAAGACTTGGATTCTATGGTCCTTTTTGATTTACACTTGTGAAATAACAAGGGAACGATAAGGCAATGGATCTGAGTAATGCGAAACCTCTGATGTGACACACTGAAGCACAAGAGGAAATTGCTAAATAGTTGCCGGTAATAGGTGTTTGTTCTGACCTTTGTAGTGCATAGCATTGATCAGCATCATAACAGTGGCGGGAGGGAGACTGGACAGAAACTCTGAGATGTACCCATTTGTGGCTTTCTTAACCCATTCATTGATCTCATTAACATCAGTCAAAGTGGCCGGCTCTGAGTCATACAGTTTCTGAGAATCTTCCATGAACTCCCGTTTTGCTTTAAATCCTGAGGGGGGTAAAAGAAAACCATTCATAGCTTTGCATAGTACAGTAATTAATTGTTCCTCAAATATCAACTAAGATTTAGTCCCCCAAAAAACGCCCAATCCTATTTAAAACAAATGGGCTGCTCAGGACTATAGGCTTCAAGTTTATCTATCTATCTATCTATCTGTCTATCTTTTTAGCTTTTAAAACTACTAAACTAAAACTATTTCAAACTTAAAGCTCTTAAAACTACTTTAAACTTTCTGGCTTCCTCAAGCCAACATCAAAATTTGTCTACAAACTTTTTAACCTATAGTTTAAACTAAAATGAATATGGGGGCCACTGTATAGACCTGCATATTGCTGACAATTTATATGTTTTGTGTAAGCTACATTTGAGTGTCTCTCACCAGTTTGCAGATAGATGCGGCTGGCGAATGACAGGCTCCTTTTGCGGAAGTTGCGCAGGAGGCTGCTGAGGGCAGTGTGGTAGCAGGGCAGTGCGTCTGCATGCAGGTGGTGTAGAAGCAGCTCTTCCGTCTCATTTGTTGCTCCTGAGATTCAAATAAACAACAAAATCGTCTCAGTGTTTTTAATATGTATGCATGCAAAAACAGAATAGAAACCAAAATATTTGCTATTCTATGAGTCTTTTCTTTTTACTGTAAATTTCAAACCTACCCAGCGCTAGCTGTGAGAGTGCGACGGACAAGCTAAGAGGGGAAATTATGAGATTGGGCTGCTCAGGACTAGGCTTCAAGTTTTCCAGGAACCAAAGGCCAAGCTTCATAATGCCATTGCCTATGGTCTGTTTAATCTTTTGGCTAGACAATTCCCCATCACAGATCGAATCAAGATCCTCCTCAGAGGAGCCCTCTTTCTGCCCAGGAGAGGGAACCGTGGCTGAAGGATCTGCTTCCAGGCCATCTGGAGTACCTGTGTGTGCTTCTGTTATGGTGGGGTCAAGAGTGCCCTTCAAATCCTGAGAGGGACAATGTGATTGGAGTGTCAAATGTCTAAACATGTTTATACCCTTAAGGATGAGCACTGAGCATTGTGGGTTCTTACTGATATGGGTTTACTTGGCATCAGAGTACTTACAGGATCCCTTCCATCCTCTAGTTCAATCGCATCTTCCTGCAGTGAAAAAGAGCAATTCATGGCATTTCAATGGAATAAAATTCATTCAAAATCATTTGAAAATAAAAAAAACAATATAAGATCTGTTAAGTGCTTTACCGTCCAGCCTTGCTTGGCATAACAGAGGAGGAGGAATGCCAGAAAACACAAGTTCATGTTCTAAAAGATTGTCTAAAAACCAAAGAACAGAACAACTTATAAAGTATTTGGAATTATTTACTTGATTTTTTTCATTGGTCACTGGTCATTTGTTCAAAGGTACTCATATTACATCAAAGGTACAACATAATACATATTACATCCATAAATACAAATTTTGAGATCTATTGATAAGATGTTCACACAAGAAGCACCCTCACACATATAATTTATTGATGACAGAAAATATTTTAAAAAATAATTCCTGTAGGTCTCCCTCACTTGCACAGAAATCCATAATCCAGCAACTGGCATTAAAATCTGGCAATAAATTACAAATATAGATGTGAACTGATTAACATCACCAATTTCAGGTGGATTATTTTTAAATTCACAGATTGTAGAATAATCAATAAATGCTTAACGTGGCTAAAGGTCTGTCAGCTGTTGCATAATTCCAGGGTTAAGCCTTTTAAATTTGTTTAAAGCTACAGGTTAAAATAAATTGAGATCACAGAAAAAAATACACCTATATATATATATATATATATATGTGTGTGTGTGTGTGTGTGTGTGTGTGTATAAATAAAAAAATAAATTATATATATATATATATATATATATGGAAATGTTCTTCTTCAAAAATGCTTTTTATCAAAACATTCTTATGGGAATTCAATTATTATTAATTTATGATACTTCAAAGATACACAATGATGAAATGTACATATTACCAACCCAAAGAGCTGGCAACAGAATCAACTTCTATATTTCAACACAATATCTTCCTAATACATTGCAAACAACTATTTACAGAGAAAATGTATACAAGACAACAAACAAAACGGTGTGCTTACCGCGCAAATCTCCAGTTGTGGGATCCAGCCCTGATTTAGGAAAGAAAAGCACAAAATATGCAATGGGAAAATTCTTGGCTTGGGGGTTGGCACTCTCAGAGCAGGCAGTTACATTTCAACTTTCATTGATCTTTACCTCATATAGTCTTAGTACCTACCTCTTCATAGATGTAAATATTGAGAGACCTTGGGGTCAAACATCAAACTCGAGTGTGTAGATTTGTGGATCTGTGAAGCATGAAGTAGGGTATAAAACTGGTACTGTATAGTTTGCGGAGCTGCTGACAGTGAATGTCAGACACTGAGTTTGGGTAAACATGCTGCATAGGAAAAACTGCACATAAATGAGGAGGAGGTGACAAGTCAGCTCTGCCAATGCTGATATTAATATAGACTGTTATTGGATAGAGAGGGCTTTTATATTGCTTTCTTATATGCCACAAAAAAAAAAACAAAAAAAAAAAAACATTGGCATTTGCCAAGATCTCCAAATTGAGAGCAGTTGAAAAGCAGTGCGTTGCAAACAATCAAATGGACTTTGTCCTATCAGAATAACCTCTCCGGTGGGTGCTCTGGTTCTAAGCACGAAAATCTACAGAGCAAACCGGACAACTGATCATCCCACCCATTCATCAATGAGGAGGTCATTCAATCGCCCCATCCAAATTGGTTTTCAGTTGACAAAAGAAAATACAAGACACATTTATTATCTATTTCTTTTACTTTAAATCATTGAAAAGGTTCATTTTAGTGAGAATATAGAAAAAAGGTCACATTTAAAAAAAAGAAAAAAGAAATTTACTCACAGTGGAATACAAAATAGCAATGGCCAATGTGGTTTCAGACAATGTGTTGCTTGTGTTATATCAGGCAGAAGTTAGATGTCAAATCTCAAATGGACAAGATATTTAGCATGAATTATAGGAGCATCAAGCTGTCTGAGTAAAATACAACCAATTGTATTTTTAAATACTTATAAGGACTCAGATATAAAGCAATATCCACTTTTCCAAATTGTCTGACTGTACAGGATTCACTGAAAACCTTTACTTGGTAACATAAAATAATGTGCTTTACAAAATGAAATCTTGAACACTAATCAGTCTATTTCAACACAAATAAAGGCCTGAACTTCTAACAGAACACATAATTCTCAAGCCAAATTTCCAAACCTGGCAGCTAGTAGGTTTCAGAAAATATAGAGTGTTGAATTAGAGTCTGTAACGCATGTTTTACAAATCTGAATAAATTCTCATTACATATTCTAACGTTATATATGGAATGTCAAGAGACAATAATGTTTTATATAAAGCATTCCAGTAATAATTTAAATAGGTTAGATTCTAGTTCATATCTATTCAAGGATGTTGCAGAAAAGTATTCTTTTAGATAATAAGCATTAGGCTCAACAAAGATATATATCTTATATATCATTAATATATAAATGTGTATGTATATACAAGCATACATACAGTATGTTGTGTGTAAAATGTAACATGTTACTTGACCTGGGTTTGATGTGACAAACAAATGAATGAATACATCATCAAGGTTAATAAAGCATCAAAATGATCTAAATAGTCAAGATACATTTTAAATGTGAGAGGGCCCAAATTCAGGATTTAGGACCATCCCATTGCATATTAGGTGTTTACACTCTTAGTCAGTGTACAGTAACAGAACGAAGAGGCATCTTAAACTTGACCAAGGTCACATTTTGATCACATTTGTTTTGTTCATTACGCTCCAATCACGTGGATGTAAAAACGTACTGCGTAGTATACAAAAGAGTACTATAAACGTCTGCCATGAATACTGCATAGTTGCTGAGCAAGTCTGGTGAATTGAATCATGATATGATCAACATAGTCTAACCTGTGATTCTCACAGTGTTGGTTTTGGTGATTTCACTCGTCTAATGGAAAGTGTAAATGCTACACTAGAACCACACTTGAACTTTCCTGAGCAGCTCATCACATGCATGCATCCAAGAGTCCATTCGTTTGACTTTTTGAAGAGAATTTACAGAGTCGATTAATACATACAAAGCAGCTAGTGCAGATATATCACATGAACCCTAAAAATCATAAAAAAGACAATTCTTATGATTGTATGAATCAGAGGCAATATTCAGTTTTGGTCACTTACAAAAGAGCAAGTTCTTGCAAGTTCTTTTTCAGCGAGGTTAATATGGAAATATCAGGCTTGCTCCTACTATGACTAAAAAACTATTTCTTTGTGCATGGTTGGCAAGATTGGGAATATATTAAAAAAGCAACACAACACTAGTTAGTTTAAGCCAGCAGCCTGATGGCACCGTTGTCAGATCCGAGCAGCAGAAGCCTCTTGGTGGGCAGCACAGACAGACTTGTGAGAGTCCCACGAAAGTTCTCTGAGCTGAGCTTGGTGGATCCCCCCAGGTTGGCTGTGCTGTCCAGAATGGAGTACACCCCGATCTTGTTGGCAACAGTTCCTGCCACAATCTCAGCACCGTAAAGATCAAATGCATGTATGGGGTCGGAGGGAGTCCTGTACTGGTGTAGTGGCTTGTGCTCCACATCTTTCCAAACGGTCAATGTGTGGTCAGATGAAGAAGTAATGAGCAAATTTCCATCTGTTGCCTACAAAATAAAAAAAAATCATTGTCAAGTAACAAACCGGTGGGAAAGTGTCAGCATTTTTTAAACGACCCAGTACTTGATTTTTACTTGCCGTGTCAACATTTTCACTGGCCCAAAAGAATGATCAAAAGTTGATTTTGAAAGAAGTCTCTTACCAATATACAATCTTACAGATAAAGCGTTGTGGGAAAATTTGATTCGCGTACCCACCCCGAAGTGATAAAATATAATAAAATTCTGATCCAAATTTATAGGTTTTGTTTAGGCATGGTTTGTAGGGAATTTCAAACCTGTGCACATAATTCAAACGCACATAACTATAGAATCAATTCTCAATGCGCATGTGAACCTGATCAGCGTTTATCACAGGTTCGCGTTTGGAGTCTGTTTAGAGAGAACGGGGTCCCCTAATTTAATAACAAATGAACAAAATATATATCATTTCGCCGGAAGTGAATCCATCAAAACTAACTTTAGCTGGAAATGACATTATTCAAGAACTGCTATAAAGCCAAAATAATCTCTGTTACCTTAAATGATATGTTTATCTCTGTAAAGCTGCTTTGAAACAATCTACGTTGTTAAAAGCGCGATATAAATGAAGATGACTTGACTTGACCAAGGCTGCATATTATATTTATCTAAAATATACCTTTTTTCAGCATTCTTTGATGAAAAGAAAGTTTAAAAGAACAGGAATTATTTGAAATTTAAATCTTTTGTAACATCATAAATGTCTTTACTGACACTTTTGATAAATGTAATGTATCCTTGCAGATTATTTAAAATTATTAATAACAATCTTACTGACCCCAAACTTTCCAAAGACCACCCCAAAGTCACCCAAAAATCTGTTATCCAGCCAGACAACATTATCTTGTTGACTAATCAGCAGAAATATGAGAGTCTGAAAATGATAAGAATTATAAGAGTGTCAGAATAAGTGTCAGAAAAACTAACTTTTAAATTCATTAAGGTGTAAAAAAAATGGATGTACCAGATCCATAAATATGAGATTATCAGTAGCAACACAACAGCAGCCCAAAACTCCATCACACTTGCCCTGGGGCAGCAGGAACCCTGCTAAATAGTGTTGAACCCTGCTAAGGTTCATCCATTTTCTAATAGAGTCAAGAATAATAAAGTAATTGTGCGGCAATCTGCAAGGCTCATAGATTTTGTCCTAATGAGTAACTCATGTCTATATTTGCCCAAACATGGGCCTCTGGTGGCAGAGACAGACCTTTGACCCCACAAATCAGGGTTAAATAAAGTTTGCCTAGTTCTAGTCGCTTGTTGACTGCATCTGAACAAACCAACACTACACGTTTTACTCATCATACTGAAATTCTAAATATTGATGTGAATCAAGAATCATTTCCCATAATCCACGTGACCCTCATGATTTCTGGTTTATACAGTAGATGTAATCCTGTACATTTGGACTAATGATGTGTGCTAGAGAAGTAAACAATATGATTCACAGTTTTTATGAAGTCTGTATCCTTATTACATAAAATTCCCTAATATCAATACACGCGCAATACAAGCACGTGACCTGCGAAAACATCAAAGGAAATTCGAGCATGCAGTCGTATGCACATCTTACATTACACATTAACCAAGGACATGCATCCTCACTTTCATTTGCAGTATATCTCCCTCGTGACCAGTCCAGCCTCTTAGCACCAGACCCGTTCTTGCATCCAGCAGCACTATGAATCCAGTGGAGAAACCTGCCGCCACAGTGCGTCCCCCCGGACTGACAGCCAGGCAGCGGATCAGCCCAGCGCTCATGTTACTGTAGGCTAGACGGAACTCATGCTGTCAACAGAGAAATAACAGAGAAATAACAGTTAAATAACAGTAACAGAAATAACAGAAATAACTGGCAATCATGAGCATTGCAGGAAGGAAAAAAACAACAGCCTAGACACTATAGTGACTGATAATAATAATCTAAAATGACTGGATGACAGAGGACTGAGCAGTACCTGCAAGCCAGGTTTGCGCGGGTCTATGAAACGCAGCACAGAATCAGCGCTAGCAAACACTACGCTGCAGTGAGGAGCAGGCATAGTGGTGACAGCTGTGATAGGGTTCTTCCCATCCAGAGGTTCATTACAGCGTATATTCGTACCTAGTCATATGAAAGAGAGAGCCAAACAAGGAATCATGTTAAATCTGTTGGTCTGACAGACAGTCAAAACACATAATATGTACAAGAAATGTAAACTTTTCTGTAATGGAAGTTGTAATGTATACGTATTGTAAATTTAATGATTATATTAGTAATAGCATTCTGTGATGGAAATGACAGTTGTCTGTAATAATGGCATACTCCTTTGTCCTCCTATGGCTAATTTAACAGCTACCATTTTATGTATCCAACAAGCACGAAATTGAATATTTTCATACTTTTAGCATCATTTGCCAAAATTACAGCTTAATTGGAAATTATGCAAAAAATATATCACATCTCATATTTCACAGGTGACACTAAAACAATCATAATGTAAAGAAAATTGGTATAAAGCTATTTCAACGGTAAATATTTGAAATAATTAATTAATGGAAAAATATTGAAATATTAATAATTTTATTAAGTGTAAAATTGTAAGTCTATGCATAAATCTACCTCAAAAGTAGCAAAAATAAATTAGTGATTGTTGAATGATGAAGAAACGCTACATGTTACTTTCATAAAAATAAAAATAAAAAAAAAGGTTCACCACACAAAAATTAACTATTAAAAATACAGTATGCCACAAAAGGTTAGTAATACTACAGATGCTCAAATTAACAGTATTATTACTTCCTCACCTGTGAATTGATCCCACAGATGCACAGTACCATCACAGCTCACCACTTCCTGTAAGGCCTCTAGCTGGCCAACATAAAATACAGATTTGCGGTGCTCTGCATACGTGAGTCGGGGTTCAACCTCTCGTGTGCCATCACCATGGTTATAAAGCGGCCACAGCTTTACAGTTTTGTCTTTACTCCCAGACAGGAAGTAGTCCTCTCCTGCTAGTGGAGCCAGGCATTTTGCAGTGCCGGAGTGACCCAAGAAACTCTGAAGACGGATCTGGTGGAAGTGGAAGTGCAAGTCCTGCTGGTTAAGGCCGATCTCATACTGCCAGTATGCAAGCCAGTTACCTTGCAGGGAGCGGCTGCTGCGTGGGAGGTCCTGTTTCAGTGCGCTGTCCTCAGGAGTGGGTCCCAGGACCCAAGAGTATGAGGAGTGAGAAAAAGAAGGTCCAGCTGAGGAAAGTGCAGTGGTAGCTAGACTCGTCTGGGGAGCAATGCTACCGTAAGGGCGTGTCCATGTTTCCAAAGAGGACAAGTTTGGACTCCCAGAGGCTTCGGTGTCCCGGAGTACCTGGATACGGTTTCCCACCAAGTGACTGCCAAAGGTTCCTGACTCAGGCAGGATGTCTCCACCTAGTGGTGTGGAAGTGGACGAGGGAGCAGGGAAGGGACTACGACACATATGGCGGCTCATACTAGGAGAGAGGCCTGTAGCAGATGTTCTTTGTCCTCCAACTAAGTTGGCTTCTGGGCTACCTGGACTTGCTCGTTCATGATATGATTGGGCAAGACTCCAAACTAGCTCATGATTAAGAACCAGTTTCCGAATCGCTGCATCACCTTAAAAAAGAAAACAAGAGAATAAAACACCTTTATCAATGCTCACAAGATGTGCTTGTCAAGCTAACCAGTAGAAATGTGTTTTACCAATGAGACAGTAGAAAGGAATGTAAGATGCATAAGCCATTTCAGGATTAAACACAGCCTGAAGTTCCTCCAAAACCCCAAGCTCACAAGTAACCTCTGTTCCATCTGGAATGCACACATCTAGGTATGTGCAGTCTCCAACCTCTCTACGTGGGGCGATTCCCATCTGCACATAAAGAATATTCATTTATATCACTATATATATCTGTAGTTGTTTTTATGAATCAGACCACAAATTGCAATGGCCAAGTATTAAAGGGATAATTCACCCAAAAATTTTAATTCTGTAATAATTTACTTACCCTCAAGTTTTTTCAAACATTTATGAATTTTCTTTCATTTTGAAAAATATGGTTACCAAACACTTGATGGACCCAATTGAGGTCCATAATATTAAAAAAATGTTTATATATATACACTATAAACACTATGGAAGTTAATGGGGTCAATCAACTGTTTAATTTCTGACATTCTTCAAAATATCTTTTGTGTTCACCAGAAGAAAGAAATTCATACAGGTTTGGAACAACTTCAGGGTGAGTAAATGATGGCAGAACTTTAATTTTTGGGTGAACTAGCCCTTTAATAATTATATGTATATGGTCAGAACGCATAGTCAGAGTCATAACTCGAAGTCAGAGCTAGCAAACCGCATCTGTAGCAAACTTCATAAAATAAAATGTATTCCTGTAGATTTAATCGTTTTTCTACCCCTCCTCAACCCCCCAGCAGTTAAAAAAATCCCTTATTCAGCCTTCTCCAGCATAACGCAGTCACAAAACTCTATTCGATCTGTGTAGGGTAAAAACAGAACTTACTGTAATGTATGCCATGACTGATTTTAAAGTTAAAAAATCTGGGTGAGAGCATGGGGCAGCTGTACACATCATAATGTTTGGCGGAGACTGTCCTGGCCTGTGTCCACTGCTTCTGTCGAGCGGATATTCTCAGCCCTAAAGTGAATTAAATCTTATGCCAGGAATATGTCTGGACAGACTCGACTTTCAGCATTAGCCTCCATGGCGATAGAAAAGGTTGTTGGGACTGAAACTCACAGATAACCTCTACAACAGAGTAATTGAAGTGTTCTTGAGGAAATAAATAAGCATGGATTTTGTGAAAAAGATAATCAGTAGGTTTGGTGAGAATAATGCTTTTTTTGTCCCCGATTTTTCTGTGCTGAATATGATTTTCTTCTTAATACTTCTTGTACATTTTAATGTTTTTTTTTTTTTTTTTTACATTCATACTATTGTAATGTCTGAGGAACGACAGAGAAGGGAGGCTCTGTTTCTGAACTTTTTAAACGCAAGAACATCTGTACACAAATGCATCAGCCAAACTCACTCGCTCGTTTCTCTCTACCCAGCCCTTTCCGAACTCACTGCCTTAACCCTATAACTGCTGGTGCAAAATAAAACAGCAATTTCACAACAATTATTAGTCTGTGCGCTACACTATTAAAAGTTATTAATTCAGGTAGGACACCACTGAGTCTCCTGAGTGTCATTCACGCTGGCTCTAACAAATACATATTGTTGAAAATAAGAATTCATTGTGACTTGCTTGGTTAAATAAAGGTTAAATAAAATAAAATGAAAATTGTAAATGGTCTTTGGTTACCTGATTTTGCAGACAGTTCAGGAAGGAGAAAACTTGGAAGAACCTACGGAGAGTTTCTGCCATGTGCTGCTGTACCATCTCTCGGCCAATACGCAGGCAGATCAGTGCCATAAGGCTCAGAGTCTTCAGACACAATGCGGAACGAGTCTGCACTCCACTAGGAAAGCTGAACACAGAGAATAAGCCATTTTAGCCCACGTGGAGCACATAGCAGAGGGCAGCTCTGATTCTCATGGGAAGTTTTAATTTCCTGACCCTGACTGATGCACTACAAGTAAGCTTTTACCCCATCTTAGTTGATGTTAACAAATCCAGCAGAGGCAGCAGAACCTCCTGGTTAATTTTCATCAGCATATCCATTAGAGTGGTATCTGACAGGAACACTATAATCTTCTGAGTGAGTACTGCAGCACCCAAAAGCCCAGCCTCCTTTCGAGTGTTCAAACGGCAAGAAGAAGGTGGAGAGACCTGCAAGTTTTAAGTGAGCAGAAATTGAAATAAAAACTATGAAGAAAAAAATTACCAGCCAACTCTTTACTATTAATAAGTTCAAGCTCTATTATTGAAAAATTATTTCTCAATTATAATGAATTTTTCAAGACATCAATAGTTTGCCAGGCTATTTTTTCCAAAACTATTTTTTTTCTCCATAGAAATTTAGATTCAAAAACTTCAGTTACCAGGTAACCAATGTAAGGTAGATATTGGTATGTCAACACTGGTTCTCCGTAGAGATGCGCTATGTAAATAAGACACTCGAGAACTGGTCGTGCAGTCTGGTCACCAACAACTGGTTTCTTTTCATATACACTTCCTATGCTCTCAAGGCTATTTTCCTCATTCGTAGAGATAATGAACTGGTGTTTGTCAAGACCTTAAAACACAAAGAGATTATTTTTAACAGAGACCATTATGACAAATGTTCAAAGCCAAAACCACCAATAATCTTAGAATACAGAGATAAATGTCAGTTAAGAAATTGTAGATGTACCTATGTAGCATGAAGTAAGTAATCGCAGAAGGTTCCTAGCGATGAATCGAGATGTCAGTGTCGGACCAAGTTTTGCAGACAGCCATCTGACAGTTTTGCAGACAGTGTCTAGAAAGGATAATGTATTTGTATAGCATAATTCAGGTGTACTGTTGAATATTGTAAAATATTATCTGAATATTAAAGATAAACAAATAAATCAAATGCATTAAAATGACCAAAAAGATACATCTGTTTTAACTAACCTAACAATATTTTGTGTTCTTTTTCCTCAGAGTCCTCTAAAGAGTCATGTTCAGTCTCTTCTTCCTCCATGTTTTTCTCTGCATCTTCTTGCACAATTCCATTCATGATGTCTCCCTCAAGTGTGGCCACGGTTGCCTCAGACTCCTCTGTGCAGACTGAAAGAGACATCTCTAGACTGGGTTCCCTTTGCACTGTAATCTCTCGATCTTCCACTGTCTCCTCCTCATCCTCAAGCTCTCCACCATCCTCACCATCACTAGCTTGCTTCAGGTCTTGACAGCTGTCAGCTGATTTTAAACTTGCCCGGTCTCCAATGGACTGCTCACTAGCGCTGCTCTTGTCGCTTAGTTTCCCCACACTGAGAGATTCCTGGTCTTGGTCTTTATTTGATGGGCTTTGGTTCTGCTGTTTGGCGGCAAGCATCATTGTTGCTCCAGATGCATTATTATTCACATAAAAGCCATTCTGAAAGTCCTCACCTTCAGTCAGAAAAACCTGGTCATTGAGACTTATGCCTGAGGAGTAATCCACAAGTCCTTGGTCTCCAACAACCCCAACGCCTCCACTACCACCTCCACTGCCTCCTCCTACTTTGCCAGAAGATGTGGCAGTAGACGGCCTCCCATCCTCACACTCATAGTCCTCCTCTTCTTCATCTAAGGCACCAGCAGCTCCCCTTAAAACTTTTAAGCCCTCCCATTCAGTCCCTCCAGCTGTATTGCAGCTTTCGAAGCCAGTGATGACCTGCAGAACATGTGGAAGAAGGCTGGAAAGAAAGGCCTGCAAACCCAGCCTTACGATAAGCTGCAACACAAAGCAATCTGTGTAGAGGTAGAAGCGCCCTCGAAGGCATCTGGGATTCTCGTACACCTCTACCAGAGGCTTTAGAAGGTACTTGGAGGCATTGCGAGGCCCAAGAACCCTGGACACAGGCTCAAATAAGTACCAGGCTGCATAAACAGCAGTGGACTCCTCTAACATCAAAGAAAGTACAAAGGGTAGAAGAATTTCAAGCCCCTCTGCAGTTATACCACCCTTCAGAAGTGTCTCCAACTGTTGCCATAAGTTGAAGACAATGTCACGGCCCTGAGCACTGTTAATGGACTCCATCTTGGAGTGGTAGGAGAATATGAATCTATGCAGTGTTGGGAAATATGCTGGAAAGGGTAGAGGGGACAGAACAGGACTAAGCAGTTGCCAAGGGTTTGGTGGTGGAAGACCCTCACAAATAGGGTCATATTTGAACAGAAACGGCAGGCCTTGTTGGTGTATTGTGAACATGTCTGTCTTGGAACAATGCTTGTGGACCCGCAGAAGAGTCTCCAGTGCATGATGGAGTGGTAGTGGAACATCTCGAAGGTTTGTAAAGCATAGCTTCAATACTGCTTGAAACCGATCACTCAGATGTGTTCCAGGACTCAGTCCTCGCAGTTTGGAGGAATAAAAGATCTCAGCGATGAGAACACCCAAGGCTTGCATATCTCTCTGAAAAAGATCTGTGAATGACAGAGGAACTTTCAGTACAGGTCTCAGGTCTTTCTTGTTCAAGTCAGGACCTATTGTAAGATGGACTTGGGAATGTAGACCTTTCACCAAGAAGTTGTTGAGCTTTTCTAACTCTTCCAAAGGCTGCAGAGGTTTGAATCCCTCTGGCAGGCTTATCTTGAAATTCTCAAAATTAGAAGCTTCTGGCTTTTTACTAATAGAGGTTGCTCTGTGAAGCATAGATGCTCTAATTCCTGATCCTAGGGTATTCGTGACATTTCCAGGTGTTTCACCAGGGAGAGAACCATGAGACGGAGACACAACCAAAGAAACACTCTCCCCAGTGGTCTTTCCACCACCAGAACCAACCAAAGGGATTGGAACAGAAGAAGATGATGACGAGCCACTTAAGTCAAGGGCTTCCATTGCTTGTTCAAGCTCATCATCCCTGCCTACCACTGACCAGCCACTGGATTCACATCCTGTTGCCTCTGGGACCAATCCATCCACACCATCCAGCGTGGTTTCAAGTGGTGGAATCTGCCATGTTGTTACGTTCACAGGACCAAAATGAGGCGGTTCGGGAGTTGAATACTGGTAAGGTGCAAGACGAGGTGGGTGAGGGTGTTCAAACAGTTGCACAACTCCGTAGCTGGTTAGATGGGTGTGGTTATCCACCAAGTGCAAGCACACATTCTTAGCTTTGACTGCTTCTTTACCTGATAGCTTATAGCCAAATGTTAGGTCGATCCAGTGATGCAACTGTTGAGACACTTCTCGACTTTCTAACAGTTGTCTATGCACAGCAATAAACTCTTCGTAGGAGTTACACCATGGAGGTACATCAAGGTCTGGCATGTCTGGGTGAATGGAGTGGAATATAGAAGAATCGGTGTAAAATTCTGGGATGCATTCATCTGGGGTCCAACTCTGAATACGTTCCATACTAGCAGGATATTCATTGGGCTCCCACTGGGAACGAACATGGCTACACAGTACAGATTTGGGCGTCTGTCTAGCTTTGTAGACATAATAAGTGATGTCTGAGAGAACATCTGAGATATGATGGGGAACATGGAGGTGATCCGACTGTCCTGAGCCACCAGGTACAACAAGTCCACCAATATCTGAGGCAAAATTGCTTCCACCACTTCCATTAGCTGCTGCTAGTGCTTCTTTGGTCATTTCATATGTGAAGTCCAGTTGTTTATCGCCCTTATTCAAACGAAATTTAGACTTCCTGAGATCCCGAAACCTTCCATATGGCACAGTAAAATCCACCACCCAAGGTAAAACCGGGTGATAGTTTGGGTCTCCCTCACGCCTCCCAGCCAGTCGATTTAATTCCATCAAATATTGGAAGTTGCTGACTCGACCGTTGACCCAGTCTAGGACCAGAGATTTGAGCTCATCCAGACAATTTTGACAAAGCTGTTCACTCACACCACAGTTATGACTCTGATTGTCTTTTGCTGGAACACTTGTTGGCACTTTACTTCCTAATGCATACGGCACATCACCCCTGTATTCTCCAAACTTTTCATAATGTGCCAGTGAGATCTTTAGGCGACTGCAGAGCTGCTCATCGACTGCAATGTCAAGTAAGGAGAGTTCACCACACAATAGCCCTGAGGCATGACATTCGCGCATTGCTATGAGTAGTTGGTACAAAATGAACAATATCTTAGCGTGACTGTTAGCTAGCTTAGCTGGACTGTAGGTGACAATATCATGAACAGTGTACTGTGTGTATGGGAAAACTACATAAAGAACCTCCTCTGACTCCAACAAGCATTCTACAGGAAGCACATTTGGACACACACTGTCAGTAATTTGTTTGGGGGATGAGCTGCTGGATGGGAATGGGCAGTCTTTCTCCTTCTCTTTGGCTGGAGAGAGGGACGGTGAAACTCGATCGGTAGAGATAAAGACAGAGCAAAACAGTTTCTGCAAGGCTTGGCGAACAGCATCTATGGCCAAAACAGGTGTCTGCTCAATCAAATCTGCATATGGTTGCACATGATTCATGTAAGCTTCACGCCACAGATTTCTGAAGAAAAGAAATGCAGAGAAAAAAACTCAACATAGGATATGACAAGTAAACACTAATTCACCAAATGCTCATTACTTGGCAAATAGTATAAAAATTAATATCATAATATACAGCATGAAAAATGGATATTAAGCAATTTGATATTTGCTTAAGATTACATTGAACAGTGTTATTAAATGATTTTAAAGAACAACTTGAATTGAGCAGCATTAGATATGGCAAAGGCAATCTAAATGTAAAAATAGTACAAATGAGCAAGCAAAATTAAATATCCAATTCTAATATCAGCAACAAAAAAAGACATATAGTTTGATATACATGATACATATACATGATTTTTAACAGATTGATTAATAAACAGAATTAAATACAACAATTATGCCAGCATATTATTCTCATTAAAAAAAAACATAGGAAAGACAGAGTACTGTACCTTAAATTAGACTGGGATACCCCCTGCATCAGAGTCATGAAAGAGTCCTGAGAGAGTCCCTCCCCATGGCAGCCTGGCTCCCTGGCTAATCGGTATCCCAGTTTACGCTTTCTAAGGCCTTGGATACAAACACGTGTCCAACCAGATGGCAATTTCATCTGAGAGCGCTGGAGAAGAGTGCATATTTCCCCCTCATTAAAGCACTCATATCTTGCACAGCGAGTAACTCTCCTGTTTCTCAGGGCCATTACCCAGCGAGTGGGGACCAGGACCACCAGTTCATTGGGTCGCTGACTGGGTCCAGTCTGCCGCTGATCAATACCCAGGTCCCTCTCCAAGGCTGGTGCTAACCACTCCATGATCTCTTTCAGTAAACCAGACTGTGGCCTTTGTGTGCCCCTATAAGAAGCTAAGAAAATGTCAGGAATTACTGGAAATAAAATAAAAAGCATTAAAGATACTATTTTTTGTAGACATGCACTCACTGTATACCACATGGTCAATCTCATGGCATAAAATAATAACTTCATAGGAGACACATGGAAATGTGTATTATATCCACTGCAAAAGACAGCAAACATGAGTAATATACTATGGTAAACTTACTTACGTAATGCACAATGTGCAAGTCCGGTGACACGTAATAAATAAGTTACTGTAGACCACTCTAGATCTAAAAAATAATATTTTAAGTGACATAATTTCTATAGCGCCATTTTACATTTCACAAGTAATGTGTAATCCACTCAACACCGTATGACAATAATGCATAGTACTCAAATAAACAAAAAATATTAAAACATTTAAATGTAGGACTTATGACGTACAGATGTAAATTATTGTAAAATAAAACTGTAAAGTAAACTTAATCATTTTATAATTATTTTATTATACAAATAAATGTTATGCGTAGAACAATTTAAAATACAATTTAATACATAATACATTAAAAAACAATTTACATTTGGGGTTGCACTGTAGAAGCTTGCAGATCAAACCATCTTCACTCTAGCAACAAATGATTTGTCGAGGGCAGTACTGATGTCATCACACAAAATAACATGCATTACCCCGTGACTGTTCTACAATACTTCAGCAGATTAACTACAATTATAATCACAACATAATAATCCATAATATAATCTACTAGAAAGATCGAGCGATACAATTAATAACATAAATTCGGTAAGTTAAGATTTTCAGTTCCTCTTAACACTGCACAGAGGAAATAGTGCACTTCTGTTAGTTCTCGCCAGTAAAGTTACATCAGATGCTCTATAACGTTACATTAAATAAAAAGGCAACCTGTTTGGCTGATGTAAATACACAAGCACTACCGTTAGGCAAATATTTGGAAAGGAGAACAGTGCATCTAGCTGTTGTTGTTGCTCACCTCTGCACTGTTTGCTGCTTGTCAGCAACTGAGTTCGGGAACAGCTGCCGTTACGATGCCAAGTCCCATGTTCGCTGGATGTATAAATTGTATTTCCGGTACTTTAAGAACCACCATAACCGCACAATAATTTCCTAAGAAGTCGAGAATATGTTGTTGTCCTCAGAAGCCAGTGTTGAGTTCAGAGCCTCACGTGACTCTCGTCTCTGTGCGTGCGTGCGCTCCCAGACCGTGTGATTCTCAACCCTTAGAACTGTGTCATAATACAAGTCACCGCAATATTACAGAAAAAAAAGATAAAAAATTAAATGACCATGGTTTAGTATTATATATATTTTATAGCAATAAAAAATATTTTCGAAGAGAGGTTGTTTTCAATTCTCAACTCAACTGATCTGCCTAAGTAGCTAAACAATCTTTTAGTGTAAGGTGCCGACCTGTTATAAAAATAACAGTTATTAAGGAGATTAATAATAAAAAAAAATTGTTAATCTTATATTTAAATAATTTTGAGTAATCTTGGCTAAGGTCGGAACCCATGACCCATAGATTGAGAAGCATTTTTTTTATGGCCATGAGAATAGCTTATGAATTTTAATAATAATAATTATTATTATTATTATTCCAGATGTTTAACTTGTTTTTAACCAATCGATTGGAAAACCCATTATTACAATCCAATACAAATAAAATAATACTCTGGAATAATGAAAATAAAAAATAATGTAATTATAATAGAATAATACAATTAAAATATCTCTCTAAATAGTATATATGATTTATCATTCCTTATTTTCTTATTATTTCTGTTTTTGTATATTTGTAGGCTATTAGCCTAATACATTTTTTAGAGTCTGCATGCTCCTCATGTCCCTAAGTTCGTTGCTGTTGCTGCCATTTTCTCTTAGTATGTGAACTGTGGCCCTGTAAGATCTTCAAAAGAGACAAAATATTTAGTTCATTCAGTTTCCATTCATCTTCCATCATCTTGATATTTATGCAGAGTTGTTAAAGTTTCAATTTAAGAGATGAACACATCTTTCTCACAGTTGGCTCTGCAAATAATTCTGCTTGTGTTTCATAAATGAGGCCAATTGTTTTATCAGTGAAGTAGAAAACAGTCAACTATAATGTAAAAACAAGCTCCTTGTTTTGACACTGATGTAGCCTAATATGTGAGACAAACATAGTGTTATGAGACACACATAGTTATTATCACTTTAGCATTGTCACATTTTTTCCTATTTTGAGAAATATTTTCATGCAGTGATTTAAATGTGAAATTAATACCACCCCCTTCTAAAAAAAACAACAACAAAAAAAAAACAATAACAACATCAACATCACCATCGCAATCATTGTTTGTGATCTTTATCTGACAGAAAAAGTGTTTGTCATTCCTGCTCATGGGCGCCCCCTAACGTTACACATGCTTGGTGTCGTACTAATTTGACATGACATTTCCCCGCGATTTCACAGACAAGTCTTTAGTCCCCGACTAATCATTTTTTTAATTGTTTTACCTGAAAGCAATTAGGCTACCATTGTTTTGTCTCAAGATACACACCAGGCCTAATGCGTTTTTCTAAGGCATAGGGATAAAAGCTTAAATGCTTTTATGCTTTTTTTATGCTTTTACTTAAATGCCCAATTAATGCCTAATCCTATCTGTGAAACCAGGCCTTCAGGTCCCAGAGTCTAGTCTGAGGTTCAAAATGTGCAGTGTTGGGCGCACAAGAGCAGGAAAAACATTGGGATCGAGAAAATTGAAATACATAATTGTTAGTTGTAGCCTACTTATGCTCAACTTTCCCAGATAAACCTGCTGCCTATAGAAATCCACTAGAGGGCGTCATGCTATTGTTTCTGGTGTGGATCAAGACCTTACGATCAAGACTTATAACTGACAGTGAGCTGTTCTAACGTTCAAAGACAAAAATAAATAAATAATTAAAATAATAATAAAAGGACACATTCAAATGTCTGTAGCCTCTGCAATCTAATGGCAGATTGAATTGTGACATGCATTGCATTCACCAGAAATTTACATTCAATAATACACTTAGGGGCCAAAAAAAAAGTTATGTGGAATTGTCAAATTCACACAACTTAACTTGTCAATTATGCATGAAGTTATTTGAACGGGTTTCCTCATTTTTTTAAGTTAAGTCAATTAAGTCAACTAAGGTCTCAGAACAAGGTGTCCCTTACTTCTTCGATTATAACCAAAAAAAAAATCATCAATGAACACAACTAAACATTTGACTACATGAGTTAATTCGGCAAAACTGTTAATAGCTTCTAAACAGGCACACGTCTGTAACTGTTAAATAGCATCCACCTTTCTTCTAAATCTCATCAGCTCAGAAATAGCAGCTGATTCCCTGATAGTAGCCTATCATGAAGTTCTAAAGACAAAAAATGTGATTTTAAATCTGGCTGTGTGCTGGAGTCTGTAATAATAATTGCTTTTTCTCTCTCACTCTCCCTGTCCCTCACTCACACACTCACTCTGTCTCACTCCACCCCATTGAGCAGGTTAAAAGGACGAGTCCAACAGTGTTAAACTTACTTTATATGCAAAAACTGTCTTTATTTTGAGATGTTCCCAACACTAAAATCCATATGGAACTTGAAGAATGGGATAGTTATTTTCTTCACTCCTTTGATTCTTCTCCCACTTCCAGTAGTCATCAACACAAGGGTATGTAAATTAATGCTTTTATCTGAATTGAACAAAATTTTGGCAACTTTTTACTTCAATGCTGAGAGCTTAAACTTATCGAATTACTATAGTGTAGATTTTGCATGCTTTTGTCTGAGGTTATGCATGTTAGTGTTCATGTACCTGTCAAATGCTTTAGTAACGTAAATGTATTCTGTTTAGTACATAGGGACTACATTCGTACCCTGAGGCCTCCATGTACAATAATTCATTGTGCCTCAAAATTGTTTTTTTAACCCTTTGTCATTGTGTATGGTTAAGCGTGGGAACACATAGTATAGTCTAAATTCCTGACTCTGAGTCAATGTGTTTTGCCGTCATGACTGTCATGTGCACATATATCAATTGCTCCCAATGACAGTAAATGAAATGTGTATTTTTGCCTCATCCTCTGTATTGCCAGGCCCATTGAAGCTATTTTAAAGATTTTTAACAAGATATTTAACATATTTGAAAAGGCAATAAAATTACAGTGGGGTCCAAAAGTCTGCGATCACATTAAAAATTGTGTAATAAAGAAACATAAAATAATCAACAAAACAAAGATCACATCACTATTTGTTACGAATCAAATAAGTGAGCGTGTGATCTTCATCATTAGAACTTCTTTTTACAGATGACCAGAACAGATGTTCTTACGTCACAAGATGCTCTTTAGATGATTCTCAAATTATGCTGGACAGGATGAGTACGGCTGTCATTAAAGCGAAAGACGGACATACCGTCATAATAAAAGACATTTTTACATTTATTTTAATTAGAAAAAAAAAAAACAATTAAACTTTTCAATCAGATTGATTTGTCAAATAATAAAACTATACATTATAAAATAAAATAAAATAATACAATAAAATAAAATAGTTGAATAAATAAAATAAATAATAAACTATAATAAAACTGCATTCATTTAGTAAAATATGACTTTCAGACATTTGGCCCCAATATGTGCCTATCTAATAGCTTGTAGTTTTTAAAGAGCCTTTTTCCATCTTCCAGGAGGCCAGTTGTGCCTATGTAATCATTCTGATGGCAGTATACTGGTGTACTGAGGCTCTTCCTTTAGCTGTCACATCACTGCTACCTGCTGTTCTCTTTCCCATGCTTGGCATCATGCAGTCCAAAATGGTTAGTTGTTCCTGTTAAAGGTATGAATGAAGAGAATAGCTCGAAAACACACATCAAAAGCTAAAGCTTTTATGTTGTTCTCTAGGTGTGTATGCAGTACCTGAAGGACACTAACATGCTGTTTGTGGGTGGACTGATGGTCGCTGTGGCAGTTGAACACTGGAACCTGCACAAACGTATCGCCCTGAGAGTGCTGCTCATTGTTGGTGTGCGCCCAGCCCTGTAAGTTAAACCCTGGACTAGGCACAATCATTGGTAGATTGTTAAATCCAATCTTTATTCATGTAGATTTCACGCTTGTAATCGCATTCTGACTGCTTCCTCTGTATTAATACAGCTTGATGCTGGGTTTCATGGGGGTGACAGCTTTCCTCTCCATGTGGATCAGTAACACAGCTACCACGGCCATGATGGTCCCTATAGTGCAGGCTGTGCTGGAACAGCTGAACAAACAGGAGACAGAGCCTTCACAGATGACCTGCGGTGAGGAGCGGCCCCAGGCCCCTGAGGCGGAGTACAAACAGACAGCAAAAGACAGAGACAAAGAAGGTCAGGCAAAGAATAAGATGTAGTGCATGCACTACCGTTCAAAAGTTTGGGGTTATTAAAGCAGCACTATGTATCTTTTTCAACCTTTATAATATTTTTCCAAAACCCTTGACATGGTACATCGACTTACAATAGGTTGAATGACACATCTGCCATAGCCTGACGGTGTCTGTATCGCTTTTACTGGCACTTTGTAACTTCGGGCTGCGGGTAGGAACCCGACCACAAAAAGAACTACAAAATTCGACTGCTTTACAGCATACATCACTTCCCCACCACTTCCTCGTGAGAGCCCAACAAGCGTTTTTTTTTTTTTACCTCTGTCTGTTGTTGTCATGGCCGAAGCAGCAAGTAAAACCAAGAAGCCAAAGGTTTTGTCAGAGGACAGTAGAAAGAGAAAAAGGGAGAGTGACAAAATAAAAGACTGGACGAGGATCAATATTGATCCAGCGTTTGCTCGCTGGCGTGAGCTAAAGGAGGAGGAGGGCTGCGTGCCCGATGCTGGCCTTCAAAAAATAAATCATAAGTAAGCCTATGTCTAAACGGCGTGTACAAGTTTGGCTTGATATTATAATATTTAAGATAGCTATTACCTACCACACAAACATTGAATTGAATTAGCATTTCCATTATGTAAAACAGCAGCCAATGCTAGCAGCTACTATAAATACGCTGGCTTGTAAACGTGAGCTACGTGACCTTTTGGCTTTTGAAAAACGGTTCATATGTGAAAAGCACTATCACACGCGCTGCTCCTGCACGGCAAACAGAGTATGTTTGAAACGGGCGTTAGATCAACCTACAGTTCTTAGAAACGTAGATGTGTCACGCACATTATATCTCTTTTTTTCGTACAACAGCAGCTCGCATCTTGTTTGTTTATAGCGGATGCGGATGAGCAGTCGAAAACCGGAAACTGATATGCCGGCTTCTGACAATAGCGGAAGTTCGTCACGACGCTTGTGCACGTAGCCTATTGGTATCCCCTGGTGTAATCATGACAGATTTCACGACAGTAGTAGAAGACAATACTGTTTCCGAACTGTAGGGGGACCCCGAGAGCAAAAGTTCAAAAGTAACACAATGCTGCTTTAAGACTTTTGAAAGAAATTAGTAGTCTTTTGGTAACACTTCAGTTTAGGGTCCAATTCTCACTATTAGCATGCATATGACTATGATATTGGCTGTTTTATTACTTATAAAGCACATATGAATGCCTTATTATGTATGACCATGTTCTACATCCTTAATCCTACCCAAAACCTAAACAAAATCTACCTTACTAACTATTAATAAGTAGTAATTAGGAGTTTGTTGAGGCAAAAGTCGTAGTTAATAGTAAGTTAATATAGTGAGAACTGTCTGGACTCTAATCTAAAGTGTGACCATACTTTTATTCAGCAAGAATGCATTAAACTGATCAAAAGTGACAGGAAAGTCATTTATAGCCTAATGTTTCAAAAGACTTCTATTTCAGATAAATTAGATCTATACATCAAAGAATCCTGGAAAAAAAAATTTCCACTAAAATCAGCTGTTTTCAACACTGATAATAATTACAAAAAAAGTTTCTTGAGCAACAAATAAGCATATTAGAATGATTTCTGAAGGATTTTGCTGCATTTCTGATTAAATAAATGCAGACTTCTTGAGCACAAGAGACTACTTTTAAACCATTACAAAGTCTTACCAATCCCAAACTTTTGAATTCAAGACAGAATGTTTATTTTTGAATGAACTATCGCTTTTAAGTATATTCCCTATTTCTTAGTGGTGCTACGCATGTTGGATGTCTCAGCAGAAGCCAAGCAAAAGGAGTCAGCAGAAAAGCGGCTCATGGCTAAAGGCATGACTCTGTGTGTGTGCTACGCTGCCAGCATTGGGGGAACGGCCACACTCACAGGCACTGGACCTAACCTGGTATTTAAGGGTCAGATGAACCAGTGAGTATTAACCCTCTGATAAAAAACAAACACTTTACTACTACCATTCGTGTTTCAATTAACTGAATTCTTTGCTTTATTTTCCTCCAGATTATTTCCTGAGAATGGTGATGTTATCAATTTCGCCTCATGGTTTGGGTTTGCGTTCCCCAACATGATCATCATGCTGACGATAGCTTGGCTCTATCTTCAGTTCATTTTCATAGGATTCAAGTATAATATATAATCACTTTGGTAGATTTCCCCTTTGCTTTTAACATTCCTTTCATGAAGCTCTTTGTTCTTGTCTCCAGCATTAGGAAGACATGGGGATGTGGGGTGGTGAAGTCCGAAAAGGATATAGCCGCCTATAATGTGATCCGGGAGCAGCATCTTCTGCTGGGACCGATGTGTTTTGGTGAACTCAGCGTTCTGGGTCTCTTCAGTTTGCTTGTGGCGCTGTGGTTTAGTCGAGATCCGGGATTTGTGGCAGGCTGGGCAACACACACCTTCAACACCCAAGCAGAGTATGATTTAGTTTTGGATCGTTGCATTTATTGCAAATTTGCAATTTATTGAAATCACTAACCATGTTTGATATCCATCTAAATGTAAATGATTTTTCATAGACTAAACTCAAAATAAATGATTTAATATTTATACAAAAATATATATTTTATTATTGTATTAAAAAAATATATTTAGGACATTTTGGAATAATAATATTACTTTTTGATGTTTAATATTCCATACGTTCAGATATGTGACAGATGCTACAGTTGCAGTCTTCATTGCCATGTTGCTCTTTATTCTTCCATCAAAACCACCTCGGCTTTGCTTCTGGTCATCAACTGGCTCTGATACAGGTAAGACAAAAAGGTTACACAACAAAAAGGTCTACACTGAAAACACTGGAGCCTATTAGAGCTATATGTCAGATGGCTGAGACTTTGGATAGTGTTTGCTATGACCCACTATATATATTCATTCACAGAGCCTCAGCTCTCTTCTGCACCCAGTACAGCCCTGCTGTCTTGGAAAATAGCTCAAAAGAAGTTACCCTGGAACATAGTTTTGCTTCTTGGTGGAGGATTTGCTCTGGCCAAAGGTAGTGAGGTGAGATTTTTATGCACTCAATGAAAACGTTATTTGACAATTATTGTGTTTCTCCAAACCGCTGTCAAGATATAATAATTTAAATGGCGGCGGTCATAAAACTGGCCTCTGAACATTTGCAAACATACAATTATTGAAACATACAATAATTAAAGGGGTCATGACATGAGAAACCAAATTTGCCTTGACCCTTTGGTATTTAAGAGATCTTTGTACCATTAAAACCTCCTGCAAGTTTCATAGCTTAAGACATCCTCCCCATTATAAACGAAGCATTTATTTAATCAAGCTCTAAATACAGCTCGTTCTAGATCCTTTGAACTTAGTGACGTCATGGTACGAAGTGACGTAGCAGTCGTTTGCATATGACCGCCTCCAGCGCAAGACAACTACGCCTCATTTCGCATCATCGCATCGTTGTCGCGCAGTTCACACCCACATGTGTTCAGTCGACGTGCAGCGAGTGGGTCTGTTTACAAGATGACTGCGATGCCACGCAGATGTGCTGTTCCTGGCTGTGGACAAATAACATGTTTGAATAGGCTGCCGAATGGTCCAGGCGTCAGGGAAAGCAGTTGGATGCAGTTGGAAAGCTTTATTTGATTGGTGAGTGATGTAGATGAGTGTGACAGGGCGCATGTTACTGAAAGAACAAGCAGAGAGAGAGAGAGAGAGAGAGAGAGAGAGAGAGAGAGAGAGCCCCGCGCGCCCCTTCAAACTGTCTTGCTCTCTCTCTCTCCCTCCCTCGCGCATATGAATCAAAATCAATTGAGAATTGACACGATGGTAAAAGATCGGAAGACCGAAGTTTCACGTGGTGGAGCATTGTGTAGCCTACATGTGATAAAAAAAAATGATTAACGTTAATAATTTATGCATAAACAGCACTGACGTTAGCCAATCATAACAGTGGGCATTAACACTGAACTCTTAAAGGGGAAGCACCTCCAAAATTTGACTGTTTGAATCAGAAGTTGAGAAATAGGGTGGGAAAAGGTCATAAATCACTAAATTTAAAAAAAAAAAATTGTACAAAAAACTATAGTAATACTATAATTGCACCTAACGGAACATAATTATAATTTTTTTTAAAACATGTCATGACCCCTTTAAGACATCAAGAACAGAATGAATAAAAACATAATGTGTTTATAGCATATATTTAGCAATGTATTTAGAGTTGTGGCAATATGCTCTATAAACATCAGCCAAATTTTGTCGACAAAAAAGGTTGGTTGTCTATAGCACAGCAATGCATGAAGCATGGCTCACATAGAGGTCACTTTCCAACAAAGCAGATATCTGTTTGTCAACGCAACCAGTTCGCTTGACCAACTTGCGAACAATGCGAAATCTATGCAGGGAAATATTTTGCTTTGTGTTGATTGTGTTGTGATGTGTTGATTTTGAACACAAATTTCACCAAGCAACGGTAAATGTGAACTTTAGGTCTCATGTTGATATCGTCACATGTCCAAAACCTCATAATTTACTCTGACAATAAAAACAAAACTAATTAGCTTGACCACAATGATGGATTGATGTAATCATCATTATGATTAAAATAGTGAATAACTTCCATAATTTTGACCTTATCTCTCATATATCTCTTTTGTATCTCAGGAGTCAGGTCTATCCAGATGGATAGGAAACCAGTTGACTCCCCTACACAGTATCCCTCCCTGGGCCATTGTTATCATCCTGTGCCTTGTGATTGCCGTTTTCACTGAATGCACCAGCAATGTGGCCACAGCAACTCTTTTCCTCCCTGTTCTTGCTACTATGGTAAGAATTGAATGTAAAGGAACAAAATTGAAAGCCTTAGGAAGCTTTCCTCATATTTATCAGGGAATAGGTGCTGGAAAAGCCTTCAATGCAAGTAGAACATGAGAAAATGAAATACATACTGTATTGTGTGTGTGTGTGTGTGTGTGTGTGTGTGTGTGTGTGTGTGTGTGTGTGTGTGTGTGTGTGTGTGTGTGTGTGTGTGTGTGTGTGTGTGTGTGTGTGTGTGTGTGTGTGTGTGTGTGTGTGTGTGTGTGTGTGTGTGTGTGTGTGTGTGTGTGTGTGTGTGTGTGTGAGCATATATTTATATGTGCCCAAAAGGAGCAGGTGCTCAAATTCTTGAAATAGAATCAGCCATGAAGTTGTATTGCTCACCAGCTGTGCAATGCTTCAATGAAACGGCGGCCTCTGTGCAGACATGACTCACAGTTTGTTCTAATCTCTAAGAATTACAGCCCAATTACAGACACTTTATGACGAGCTTAGAAAACACGCACTTCAGAGACACATGAGTCAGAGCTATCCACAATTAAATCTTGTTTTCTGCTTTATAAATATGTCTGACATTTCTGATTCTGTTTCACAGTCTCAATCTGTTGGAATCAACCCTCTGTACGTCATGGTGCCATGCACACTCAGCGCATCCTTCGCGTTCATGTTACCTGTGGCAACTCCTCCAAACGCTATAGTCTTTTCCTACGGATACCTCAAGGTTTCAGACATGGTGAGTTTCAAAATTGTTTTACATTTTCATATTCAAAATGTATTTAAAAGCTCATCATAAGACAAAGGAACTGGTTTACAAGATCAGATACCATCAAATGATATATGTCTGTGAATGTTAAAACAGAGAATTGTTTTAAACAAATGTGGCCCCATATATAGACAAACCACAAGTTGTTTTACCACTTCTAAAATATGTTCCTTCCCAGCTGCTCCAGTGACCAATAAACTCACTCAGTGACATCTAACTTTTTGTTTTTCTCAGGCAAAAACTGGCATGATGATGAATGTCATAGGGATTTTCTGCATCACGTTATCCATCAACACCTGGGGCAAGGCCATGTTCAACCTGGATTCTTTCCCTGCATGGGCCAACCAAACAGTATGATGGACAGTACGAGGCAGAATGCAAAACAAGCTGCTCGTTTTCTTCCCATTATTCTCATAAACTTCATGGATCCAAGTTGTAGCACAGAGAAACTGAAACCTGCCATGTCTTGCAGGACTATTTTGCACATTGATAACCTCTTTCACCTAAGGGTCTGACTAAATAAGCAGCCATATATGCTATGTTCAGATATGATTTTTTGAAAGAAGTCTCTTATGTTCACCAAGGCTGCATTTATATGATCAAAAATACAATAAGAACAAAAATATTTATTTTCAGCAGGTAATCCTCAAGTCTGAATAAAAGCATTATTTAAAAAAAGAAAAACTGACTCTTATACTGACCCCGAACTTTGAACAGTAGCCTATGCAGGATCATCACATTTTGATTAGACATAAGTTCATCTAACAAATGATATATTGACTAAGAATGCATAGAACAAACAAGGAATGGAACCAATTTAAGCAGCAGGCTAGAAACATTATTTTCAAGCATATCTTTCACATATTGTTTAGAAGGCATGCTAATCTATCAGAACCCCAACTAGTTGAGCAATCCTTTCCTCAACTAAATAATAAGACAGCATTGTTGACATTAACTCCAATTATAATTACCCATTTGAATTTCTCAAGACTGCGATATCCACAACTAGCCTTAAATCTCAGGGCATTAAATTGGAAAGACACATCGGGCAACTCCTACAAAAAATGAAACAAATACCTCATAGTTCATAACAGGTGTACTGAAACATTTGAACATTTATAAATTTGGGCAATCAGATTATTAAAATATATCTATGTTGTTGTGTTTTAACAGAGTTTACAGTATGTAAATATGCAACCTCAATACTGTGTGTACATCTACGCTTCAAGTTTTTATAATTCCACGGAATCCACCAATCAGTGATTACTCTACCTATAGCATCAAAATGACTTGAATATTTGTAAAGTTAAAATACTGCACAATTGTAGAGCACATGACCTTAGTGTGAATGAGAGATGATCTTCCAGAGTTTAATGCACCTATACTGTATATTCCAGTGTGATGTGTGATGTTCATTGATGCACTGTATCTCATTTTGTTTGAATGAACACTACAATGCTTACTGAATATTTCTTTTGGAATTGTGGAGATATTATTAGAATAAATAAATCTGTTTATGAAAATAAAGCACTTAAAGGGCATGACTGTAAATGAAATATGCCCTTAAACTGCTGTTCTGTTATGTTGAAGAGATAAATATAACCATATAAATAAAACCATATCTTTCAATATGCTTGATCCTAAATTACACATTCTGCTCAATGTCTATGGTGGTTGTGTTATATGCGTCTGGTAACATGCCCAATGTTAAATTTAGTGTTGATATATTCTGTTATATCCCGATAGCATAAAATGATGTAAAAAAAATAATAAAATAAAAAACTGACACCAGCTGCTGTTTAAAATAACTATAATTATGCAACTTAAACTTTGCACACCAAGGACACTAAAAGGACAACTTTCATTAAGTTCAAAGTGATCCCGCCAGTACAAATTAAATTTGAAGCAAGGACTATTTGGGGAAAAGGCATGGCACAGAAATAATGACAGCAATGACAGTGTTCTGTAAACATTGAGTCCTATAAAATAGCTCAGCTGACTCTCTCTCATGCAAGCACAACCAGATATGGTTCACTTAAAAATAAAGAGCCAGTGTATTATGGAAAGAACAGATTTTCTGCACAAAAATTTTCTATGGATCAGATTTTTACATTCACAGAACTAAAAATTGTTAGCTGGGCTAAGCCTTTCTTTGAGAAGAAAGTGTGGGAGAGTTCTGGTCTCAAGCAGGAACATGATGTATGCTTACAATAATGTCAACAGAAAGCAGGGGGTTCCACACAAAAAGAGTGAAAAGCGGTCAAAACAGTGATGACTTTAAAAGTCAATGTTTGGTTGTGACTGTGACTCTCAATCACAATCTCTAATGTCAAGTTAAATCCTACGGGGAGACAGTGCTGATCCACCTGATGATTTCACAAACCTTCCAAGGTTAGAAGCACTGGATTAATGATAACTCATGGTCTTGTGGAGACAAAAGACTAGACTTCACAACCATGTGTTTATAGTCTCCATGCAGCCAGAGGCCACACTGCAACCCCACAGTGCATAATAATCCTCAATTGCTGAGGTATGACCAGGTTGAAACCTCATGATAATTTCTTGCAATTGTTGCAATAACTACAGAGGAATGTTGCAATTTTGGTCAGGTTTAGATCACATGTATGCGGCCAAATGGGCAACAGAACGAAAGAAGTGTGCCAAACAAAGAAATCCTTTTTAAAAATAGCAGTCACATATAACACAAAACAATCTTTGGCATAAAACAAAGCGATGAAATTGAATTACAGAAAGTGATTCTCAAAAAAGTTCTGCCTTTCACCACAGAATGCATTTTTTCTATTTAAGAAATTAAATTGTTATAGGGCTAACAAGTAAGTAGCTAACAAGCGGTTGGGTGTGCTGTGACACTGTGATCACTATGATCTTAGATCTTTGAGGGAAGGAACAGATATAATTACAGTGCCGTTTTATGCTTTTTGGCAACTCCAACACCCACTCATTATCCATCTGAACAAAAAGAGCATATGCCTCAGCCTCCAATTTGTCTGTATATAGGGCCTACATATAAGAACCCCACAAAAAAAGAAGCATAAGTTCATTTTTGCTTGGATGTTATTCTTGTCTAAGACTTTTTGTTGAACTAAGTGAATATGGTTAACTCTTTACTTTCTGGTAAGTCATATGTTGGATAAAAGGCTAATTAATTTTCTAGTAACCTGTAGTGAGACAAAGAAGTATGCTACTTTGGGAGAGAGCAGGGATAGTTTTCTGTAGCAAAGGTTTTGTAGGTTAAAAATCCTCTTCAATTAAATCATTAAAATATTATATATTTATAATATTTATTGACCTATATGTAGTCAAGGTATGTGCTTATATCATATTGATCAACCCTGACTCCCTGAGAAATATTCATTGGAATAAAAAGTGTATCCAAGACGCCAATTAGGACAAATAGCTCCACCAAATGGTGACACTAGGAGTAGCTAGTAGTAGTGCACATAAACAATCTGTTTCACTACCAATTAGAAACATCAAATGTCAGTTTTGCCATTGTGATGAGCCTGCAACGTGAAAGTGCAAGGCTGATGCTCTGTAGTGGATTCACACATAGCCTACAACCATTGGGCAAGTGCCCAGGGACCACGTCCAGGGGGGTACCACGCAAATATTTTTTTCTCTTTTAAAACAGCCTAGGCCTATATATTAGGCAACCTGGAAGTTAAGCTTTAAGCTCGCGCGTGAGCATGAAGCTACACTTTTAGTGAAGTGAAAACGCAAGTTTAAAATGCTGCACTGCACGGTTTGAAGGACTATGTGGAGCCACAGGACTGGAGATTGCAAAAAAAACAAGGTTTAATGTCGGGATAGCTTTTTCCAGGTGGAAAGAGTTGATGCAGGAGAAAGCTTTCAAAATAGATGCTGAACTTGCCTCCTTTCTTCTCAACAGGTTAGTCAATGTTATGGTCTAAATTATGAGCTTTTTTTCATTGCTTGGTCGCTTCTCTGCCTTTAGAAACTTTCAATTCTATCAAACATCTGTTTGTTCATTGTGTCAAGTTGCAGTTTGTTTGAAATAACAAACAAGGAAACTCGATGAAGTGCTATAGAAGACATCCTGTCATAGATTTTTGGTACATAACGGCTACCGTAGAAGCAACGCACATTTGAAAAAGCGAGGCGCTGTAGAGTACTATTATTTGAATGCAAAATACAATTTCACCACTAGATGGAAGAAATTCCTACACAATGTCCCTTTAACATTAACATGATCATTTTATGTCTCTTTTAAAAGTGTTCACAGAGTATGTGATCACTAGTTTTTTGCCATGTGCTTTATTTTACCACTAAGATTTTAAGAATAAAAGTTAGTAAAGACATCGTTAAAATAGTCCAAGTGACTACAGTGGCTCAATGTTAAGTTTATCAAGCGATGAGAATATTTTTTGTGCGCAAAAAAACAAACAAAAATAACGACTTTATTAACTATTCATTTCCTTCTGTGTGGGCCTTGAGTTAGTTCACGTAGTGTAACAGCGCAGCGCTTCTGTGTTGTATGTCACACGTACTATAGGCTCACTATTGTCACTTGGACTATTTTAACGATGTCTGTAATAACTTTTCTTGGTTGGCAAGTATCGATCCCTTAGAAGCCTATGGAGGAGTGATCCAGTTTTTTGTAGAATTATAGCTGGAACCATTGCTGCCAGTACTTTGTGAAATTACAGAACAGCCATAAAATTAAAAACTGTAGAATTACAGTAAATGGCTGGAACCACAGCTGCCAGTACTTTACTGTGAAATTACAGCATTGTTGAAACCGTAAAATTACGGTAAATGGCTGGAACCACAGCTCCCAGTACTTTACTGTGAAATTACTGCATTGTTGAAATCGTAAAATTACAGTAAAGGGCTGGAACCACAGCTGCCAGTATTTTACTGTAAATATACTGGGGGTGAATTTTTTAGTGCATGCAAGCACAATTATCAATGACCTTGATACATTGCAGAAATGTTTTATCCATGCCTTTCAACTTGCGTGTGCAAAATTCAAAATTGAATGAATGTAAATAAAATAAATAAAAATGTATATAATTAAATAAAATAAAAAAATAATTTAATAATTTAACCAGGGACTCA
Organism: Semotilus atromaculatus; assembly: GCA_031834385.1. Lineage (NCBI taxonomy): Eukaryota > Metazoa > Chordata > Actinopteri > Cypriniformes > Leuciscidae > Semotilus > Semotilus atromaculatus. Next base: position 14,272,583 of record JAULUF010000015.1, read on the forward strand.
ATATTTTAACTTAATGAGTAGCAAATCACATTTAATTTCCCCAATGAACAGTTACTTTTATTTTTAAATCTGCATTGCAAAAAAGTGCCGGGTCAGTGCAGAAAGTTGATTTGACGTCAACATCCACGTCATATTGACGTCAACAACCATCAATAATAACTGAATGTAATTATTACATTATTACTATAGTGTAATAATTAGGCCTACATTATAGTAATTATTGTTTACTATAATAATAATTATAGTAAATAATATATTATTTATTACACCAAAGAGTCTTAATCCGCCACAAATTGTAGCCTAAATTAGGCAATTAATGTAAAATATAGGCTCTTGTTGTAACAACATGAACATAATATAAAGGATTATACATATAAAGGAAATAATACCATCACATATGCTATGTATAGGCTACAGTCAAAAGGGGAAACATTTTACAACATGTTACACATTTACACTTGAAATACTGACTAGGCTGTTTGTATCCATTCATTGATATTAAGCATGATCAATAAGCTATGTTTTAAAATGTTGCTAATTATCATGATATCTAATGCATATTATATGAACAGAAAATTGACTTTATTTTATTGTAGTTTTTGTAATAAGTAGACATAGATCCGATCAAAATCCATGTGAAAACAGCTTTTATCAAAATAAAATTACGTGTGTAGCGCAAAGCCCCGCCCCTCGTTTTCGGTTCTGAAACTGTGGTTCTGAAACTGCTGGTCTACTACTCTGCAGCTGGATATTTCTCGTTTGGCTTCTGGATTATGTAGGAAATTCTGAGGGTCACATTTGCTATTATACTACAAACTATCATAAAAGTAAATGAACACAAGACGTGGATGTGCTCTTTCTCACTAAGATTTGAAAGTGCTGGTCTATCTTATTTACTGCTGTTTGTGTGTTTCAGTTTTACTGTGCGTGTTGAAATAAGCAGAACAAGTGGTTCCTATCATTAAAAACGGTTTGCTAACACTTTTTTTTTTTACTCTGATACGCATTAATTTGGACGATAAATAATAAAACCACCCGTTTGAAACTCGTAAGTTATGTATGACACCTCTCGACTGTTGTCAAAGTCCTTGCCCAAAAATAATCAGAAATATTAATATTTCAATATCGATCCGCCCATCTCACGTGAGCTGCATTGGACTACGAATCTGTGACTCATTTATTGTTACCAGTGATGAAAAGTGCGGTTGAACTTTATATAAGCATACAGATAAAAGGTGAGCAATCATCTGAACGACATGTGTTCCAGGTTTCTGTGAATCAGCCATTAAACTATTTTTCAAAATGAACGAAGCAGAAAATACATCCACATGTCAAGGATACTCGAGATGTTTTTTACCTGTGGACTTCAAAAGAGAAATAGTAAACTTGTTCTATATAGCTCTGCCCGTGGTAAGTATAGCCTACAGGTGCAGTCATTCTAAATTGCTTTTGACTTCATGGTTTAATCGATTAACTGATTAATGTTAGCATTATTTTTATCAGTATCCTTTATTATTTTAACCAGTACCTTTTATTTTGTACAGTACATCAATTTGTCATCCTTAAAGGCCCCCTGAATATTTTTAATTTTAGTATGTTCCAAAGCTATTACAAAATTCTTATTTAGGAGATGAGCATTCAAAACTACAGTCTCTCACTTCAGTGGGCCTTTCAAAGGTGAAGTGAGTGACTTTATATATATTTTTTTACCCCTAGAGGAACCAAACGGAATTGCAGCTGTTAATGTAGCCTTACATTATTTCTCCTCACAGAAAAATAGCTAATATATCAATAAATAAATAAATAAATAAATACAAAACCTGCTTTTTTGAAAACCCATAAACAATTCCAGAGGGAACCTGCTTTTCCTGGTTAGGCCCACAAATTGACATCACATTATTGCTTCAAGGCAAGTCATCATAATTTTTGAGAGAGAAAAAAAAACTTTATATAAATCCTTCTTTTGAGTTTGGCTAGCATCCCAGAAATTACACACTTCACCTTCAGTAATAGCCATGTTACCCATTAGACTGTCTCTGTGCTTTCTTCTCAGTTTTTGTCCTATCTTTTCGACTATTTAATCATTTTTGTAAGCACTGTGTTTTGTGGACACTTGGGAAAGATAGAGCTTGATGGTGTGACGCTTGCCATAGCTGTGAGTTTTAAATATTTATCTCCTCTTCAAATGTGTAATGTAATTTAAATATATTTTAAATGTAGCCTAAAAAGAGAGAAATAATAATACATTTCACTGTGTTCTCACCAACAGGCCATCAGTGTTATGGGTATTGGGATTGGCTATGGCTTGGCCGCAGCATGCGACACACTTATTTCTCAGGTAGAGGCTGCAATGCATTACTCCGTTCATTCACACACAAACAAATACAACGTTATTTGTCTCACACTGTCTCTCTGTCTTTGCAGGCTTATGGAGCTGGTAACTTGCATCAAGTTGGTGTTATAACTCAAAGAGCCATTTTAATTCTGTTACTCGCATGTTTTCCATGCTGCGCCCTTCTTATCAATACAGAGTCAATATTGGTGTTTGTGGGACAAAGCCCAGAGGTTGCCAGGTGAGCACTATACAAGACTGGCATTATCAAACAGGGACTAGAGACAAAAATGCAGACCGGCACAGACTACAATAATCCATGCAATGCTAGTAATAGCTTTATGGAACATATTTGTGTACTTAACTGGAATTAGTTATCAAAGAAAGAACAGGCTAGAGCATAATATATTATCATTACACGTATTCTGTTTCAGAGTATCTCAGCAGTATGTGAACATTTTTTTGCCTGGTCTTCCGGTATGTTTTTCATATACACGTCTGAAAAAGTTACCACACCTCAATGCAACACACACTCTTATTTTATCACATCTCAAATCTACTGAATGCCTAAAAAAGGTATTTTGTACCACTTATGGTCTAATGGTTGTTATTTCATAAACTCTGTGATTAAAATAAAAAAAATTTATGACCAGGTATATCATTTAATGTACTTAGGGCTCTCATTGTACGAAAATAATACCAAGTTTTTTTTTATCTCATAGGCTGCATTTATGTTCATTATTGAAGCGAAATATCTACAGAATCAGGTAGGAGAAAAACATGAAAATGACCTGCTCTGAAAAAGCATGAATGTGAAACTTAATGAAATCTCTCATTTCAGGGAATAATTTGGCCCCTGGTCATAACTGGAATACTGGCAAATGTCCTAAATGTTTTAATCAACTATATCCTTCTCTTTTTTCTGGACATGGGTGTTCCGTGAGTTTCCATAACATTTGCTCTTAAACTACAGGACAGAAAGTAAAATGGAAACCAAAGACATGATAGCTTACTGACCATGTGTATTTCAACTTCAGAGGATCAGCAGCTGCTAATACCATCTCTCAGTACAGTTTGGCGATCATATTGTTTATCTACATCCGATGCAAAGATCTTCATAAGGACACTTGGGCTGGTCAGTTCAAAATCTGTATATATTATTATGTGCATGCGAAAGCTATTGAAAGTTGACGGATATATTTCAAAGCACTTCTTTGTGGCCGTATAGGTTGGTCGATGGACTGTTTGGAGGAGTGGGACTCATTCATCCATCTGGCCATTCCAAGTATGCTCATGTTGTGTGCAGAGTGGTGGACGTACGAGATTGGAGGGCTGCTGTCAGGTTAGAGTGCATGCTTCTCAAACATTTACAGATACAACAAATATTATTTTTAGAACGTTTTCAGATGTCTAGTCATTTAAGTATTATTAGAGTTGATATAAGAGTTCAATCGGCCACAACCCACAGGATGCTGAATTGGAATTACAGAAATAAGAATTAACTATAATCAGCGGCTGTTTGCACTAAGTGTAAATATTAATAGTAGTTGGATGCTATTTGCATAAGGTTTATTGTAGTATATTATAAAACAGTATGCCGTAATAACAACATATTCAGTGTATATGATTATATTTATTGAAATCATAATTGGATGCTGCCTTATTGGGACATTACTTTTACCTGTCCGTAACGCTACCAGTTAAGCACTTTATTTCCACTTTTTAAAAAATATATATGAATTTTATCGGGTCAAAAGCTAGCGCCACTAGACTTGCACTACACTCAGAACACACAATGTTCCTGTTATCAGATGTGTTACTTTTGTCATTTTGTCTGGCTCAATCAGACAATAGGTTTGGTGGAGTTAGTGTAAACAGCCTCTTCCAATAAGATAGGCTATGTATTTGCTCTTAATGTAAATAGACACGTTGACACTTTAAGTTCATTGCAATGACAAGAAATTCAACACAGAGGAATTTTGACAAAACATAAACACACCATTAATTTTGTGTAATTATGCCTTTAGTATGTTTTTTTTAATTAAATGTTTAAGGCTTTGGGATCAAATTCTTTAAAACGACTCTTATAGCAGTTACATTCATTTCCTAGAATTCAATTTCATTTTAATTCTACTTTGTTATATTCTAAATTGAATTACAATTCTGCATTCATTCTCAATTCAAATTCAGAAAATGATTTGAAATTCTGAATTGCACAGAAGTTGAACCCTGTTCCTGACCTTTGATTTATTCTTTTTTTTTTATGGCAGGTCTGATAAGTGAAGTGGAGCTTGGAGCTCAGTCAGTTGTGTATGGACTGGCAAATATTGCTTACATGGTATTTATTCATTTGCGTGAAAGTGTTTTATTTCAAGCTTGTATGAACCCTATAAGTGAGTGGCCTGTGTTCAGTTCCCTATAGGTTTCAGTGTGGCTGGCAGTGTGAGAGTGGGGAATGCCATGGGAGCAGGAGATGTTGCTCAAGCTAAGCTCTCTGCTAGACTCTCTATGATTTGTGCAGGTAATGCTAAGAAAGAACAAATGGCCCACTGTATTGTATATGTTCTTTGCAAATAGGTTGCTTATCCAGTTTTCTTCTTATTTCTTATTTATTTGTTCTATTGTTATGAAAAATGTGTAAATTATAATTTTATATTTTATTTACAGTTTCTGTTGCAGTGGTTTTGGCAACTGTCATTGGTTCCTCAAAGAATGTAATTGCTTATATCTTCACAAATGACAAGTGAGTGTTCTTCCTTTACTTAAAAACATTTCAGTCATGACAACTCTTTTGACAACTCTCTAGCATTTACTGGCATGGTTAATTTTGCCGAAAAGATATATGCTACAATGCTGCTGCACAAATGCAAGAATTTGTTCAGCTTAGTCAAAATAACAAACCAAAAGGACAGGCTGCTGTAAGAAAATGGTAACCACTGTAGCAGATCTCAACAGGTGGTGCTGGGGAGGGGGAGGGATAGACAGAAGTTTTCATAATCACGCAGCAAGGCAATCGCAGGCTAAGGTACGAGACATATCGTTATGTGGATCAGGAAGTACATCTGATTGGCTGATGCCACTGCGTTGGAAGAACCAATCAGCGCTCGGTTAGAGTTTCATGCCTGAACTATGTATTTGTAACTTTTTTCCGTAATTATCTTCTGTGCAATTTGCTCCTAATCTCTCTTAAGTACTTCAGTTGGAACTCAAGAATGAACTTTGCTTAGGTGATGCTTTATTAACTTTATATTTTGAAGGCATTTCAAAATCTTTGCTCATAAAGCAACATTTTTCCAGATACAAAAACAAGTTATGTATGCAGTATACAAGTTTTTATACAAAATTTTATAATTAAAAAGTTGCTTTTTCAATCATTGTATATATTTTTTAATAATAATTCGTTTTCTTTATAATAATTCTAGATTTTGTATCTGGAAATAACATAACATTAAAAAATAACTTATTTTTTAAAGCCCCAAACTCATAAAATGAATAGCCTCAAAGTCATAAAAAAGCTAAAGATGTTTCTTGAAAACAGCATTTTGACAAAAATAATACATTTCCTTCTTCTAACAGAGACATCAGAGCGAGGGTTGCCACGGTAATGGTTTTATACGCTCCTTTCCATCTTCTTGATGCCACAGCGGTAAGTCATTAGTCGAGTTGTGTTAGAGCACTCACAGCCCTCATTAGTGTTAATAACAAAACTGACAACAACACAATGATCATGAGAGTTGAGTTCAAACTTTAATTACTTTGGATGTTGTCCTTCACACATAAATAAATCTGAGACTGCACTGGAATGGGTCATCTGGGGAGGTGATGTTAATTATTGTTTCGTCCTTTAATCCAATCAGGCAGCAGGTGGCAGTATAGTGAAAGGCTTGGGAAAACAGAAAATCGGGGCAATCTGCAGCCTTGTGGGATATTATGGTGTTGGCTGTCCAATTGGAATATCCTTAATGTTTGCTGCTAAAATGGGAATTTTTGGTGAGACATATGATATAATATAATATATATTCAAATTTTCTATTTTCAGTAATGTAATATTCTATTATTATTAAATTATATATATATATAATTTATTAATATTACATATAATAATTATATAACCATAAATAATAATAAATTGTATTTAAAATGTTAAACATTTTTATGATATTTAACAATCCATGTAAATGGTTTTCACTGTCTTACATTTTATGTAAATCATTCCTCTATACAGTTACATTTTGTGAGAGAGGGGAAATATATATATATATATATATATATATACACACACACACACACAAACACATACACACAATTTATTAATCTTACATATATAAACATGTACAGTAGATAGTAATATATTATGTAATTATATTTTATTCTGTTTTACTGTCTTGCATTCTATGTAAATCATTGCTTTAATCTCCTCAAGGTCTGTGGACTGGCCTGTTAATTTCAGTCTTCCTTCAGTCAGTGTTCCTTATTGTCCTTCTTTTCAAACTGAACTGGAGAAAAGTATCTGAAGAGGTGAGGGATATAGGATTTCCTTTTATTAAAAGCTTTAGAACTTTAAATTACTTTAGTTCTTTTACAGCGCATTTGAGTGAAGCTTGATCTAAATATGAACTTTTCAGGCACAGATCAGGGCTTGTGTGCTGCCAAGAAGGACGGATGATGGTAATATGTTTGTTTAGATGCTAATAATTCAAAAGTCTGATTATATTTAATGAGGCATGGTAATAAGAGTCATTTTCTTGACAGGTGCACAAGAGGACGGCGGACATATTGAGGACTGTGCTGTGAATAATGCTACAGATGTGGATAGGCTACTGGATGATCAGACGGATGTGATCGTCGCTACAGTGAGGATCCAGCTGCCACTGAGGGTGTTAGTGCTGCGCCGTGGCCTGGCTCTGGTAGCTATGCTTTTGCTCCTCACCGCTGGACTCTGTGTTAAATTCCTTCTCAACAGATGACAGCCTAACCGAAGGACTGGTATTGAGGAAATGTCTTAAAGCAGACAGACTGTCCACCCAGATTATGGATGGTAGGATGCCAGCCAAAAGGTGCGCACCTGTGCAGCATGTCCACTTTGTATCTGAAAAGCAGGTACAAAGCAGGGCACCTTTCTGGGATTTCAGATGGTGTCCATGCATTAAGTACCAGTGCATTGTTTTGTTTTTGCATGACATGGGGTGAATAATTTTGTACTTGCTCATTTTGTGTTATTGTTTATATTTATATAAATATATTTTATTAATCTGACTCTGACAAAAACAACCTGTACAATCCCAAGTCCTACAATAAAGCCATTACCACTTGCTCTCACATCTTTATCATCTCATGAATTTATATTTAAAAGAGCAAATGTGTTGCAGCAAACACAAATGTGAACAATGGAAAGATGTTTAAATTCATGCAATAACATTCAAAATCGAAATGCACAAAAATATACACAAACATTGGTTGTCATTAAAGTCAACATGTAAGGTGAGAGAACGAGACAATATTTCCTTTCCTCCAGCAACCTGTCACTCACAATGGGATTGCAGCAATTAGCAAACAACAGTGATCCAATTAATTCTCGATGGACAAAATCAAGCCCTGCACCAAATGTTCCTCACTTGAAAACTCATTTCACTTGTATATATGCCACAATAAAGAATCAAAATGTTAGTTTTAAGCTAACTATAATTGCTGAGACCATGCCACATTGCAACTATGATTTTCACATAGACTTAATTTGTTCGATCAACACACTAGGATCAGGGGATGAGAATTTTTTTATTAAATAAATTTTTCGTCCTCAAGTGACCTGGCACTAAATTTAGCTGATGAAGAAAAATACCCCCTTAAAACACTCTGAATATAATGGGGATAGTGATTTGTTGACCCAGTGTTCGATTTTGCTGTATTTGTCGCCAATTTATTTGATTTCTCTAATCCATAAAATAAGAAAGCTTGACCAGAGTTCTTGTGAAGAGAATTTATTGAAGGTAGTAGTGTAGCAGTTCAGCAGTGATGTTAGCGTGTCAGTCTTGAAAGAATCTAAACCCTTCTAAGAATCTTAACTTCTCCCAAAGTTCTGTCTGTGGGACAGGACTTTATACCTGAAGACAAAAGGGCTACTAACAATAAATACTGTTAGGACTTCCCACTGGAGATCCTGCAATCTACAATAAGTTCCTGAGGAATGCTGTTCCTTTGTTATTCTAACTGTATGAACCATTTGGTTCACACCTTTACAGACACAGTTTCGGTGAAAATGCATCTGAGGCACAGTCACAATGTAAATGACTAAAGATCACTGAAATACACATCATCTTTCACCAGGGATTTAATTTTGATAAACTGCTCTGAATCAAATGTGCAGTTTTTGCAGCAGTTTTTGCAGCAGAAACTAAATTAATTATAGATTATCTTTTTACAATAAACAATTCTAAAGATGGGGTGTGAGCTAAAGACCGCCCACAACAGGGCATAAAAATCATGTGCTTAACCAGCAAAATTTCTATAATATGCTAATCCTGATGGACTATAGCTGCATCAAACATTTACATATAACAAGTTAACAACAAACAATATGACAGCAAAGCTCTGGATGGACATATCATCATGGATATATTTAAATATGTGTAGGCTTAGACAGAAAGCAGCATTTGTATTTTAGATGGAGAAAAATAAAGATAAAAGTACATTAAAAAATAGTATATATAAGTGGTGCACCCTGTTTATGTATAGCACACACAGACACTTACATTTAAATGTAAAAATCAAAAACATATCAGATATATAGTCATATGTCAATAGAAGAAAGCTTAAAGAACAATCTTGCAAACATTGATAGCCTTAATAGAAAATGAAAATATATATAATGGATGTCCAACCATATATAATAGATGACATTAACTTGACCTTAACCTGATGGAGCTAGTAGCCTACATTTGATGGTTCACCAGTTGCCTGTGAATATTTTACTGTAACCTTTAAAAACTTCAAAGCTCATATGAGAGCGATTTCACAAAAGGTTGCATGTTTTTTATCTTATACCATGTCTAGCAGACACAAGCAGCGTCAAAAGCAAATAGAAACCATTATAATCAGAGATTTGTTCTACACTGGATGCAGTGCGACAATAAACGGACGCCCCGTTTGGTTTCTGATGCACATTACTCAACATGGTTTTGCTACTTCAGAAAACAATACAAACGGATTTGTAATGTTCGCTTTGACATGTCCAGTGTAGACAACCTTTTAGGGGTCATTCACACAGAAATCGTTATTGCGTTTGAAAGCTCGAGACGCAGGGCAGTGTAAAGGGCCATTCACAAAGAACACATTTTTGTATTCCACTGTGGCTTTCCACACAAGTTTGTGTATTCCACTCTCAAACTTGCACTAGGCAAACACCGTTGACTGTAGTGCTTCACATCTCACATCTTTTGCCTTTATCTTTCGACTAGTGCATAACACAGTGTTTTTAAATATGTAGCGTTCAAGTTAAAAGATCTCAAGACCTTGCTTTTTTGTCAATCGCACTGCTCACTACATGCATGTAGTGACGCAAAAACCTATTCTGTATGAATGGCCCCGAAATGGAAAAAGAGTTGTTGGTTTTTTTACTTAACTGCTACATTTTAGGCCTTTAGGACACGTCACATGTTTACATAGAAAATAACTGAAAATAAGCTTTTTTGCAGCTTGTGCATGACACGGCATTTTGTTTATTCCACTGCCTTGCAACTCGTGTTTTTAAAACCAAAATACACATTCTGTGTGAACAGCAGCATTTGCTTCAAGTTCTCACAGTTCCGCCATGTTTAATAATACAGCTGTTTATATAATACAGTATGTGACAGCGGCTTTGTAGAATATATTATTTTTAGCAGTATTTCTCCAGCAGACGCCTGACTAGAAATGTCAACTGAAGAGATTATATGACTGTGTCACTGGGGAACAGACCTTTTTTCTGCTAAGCTGGTCGATTTTCTTACTATTTGGTCTAATGATGTGGACAAAGCAAATGCACTGAGGATAAAAAATTTGATCATCTGTCTAGGTCCCAATATAGAGGCTGAGACCACTATAAAAATATGTCTATTTTTCTAATTCAATTCAATTTCTTTGTTGCCTCTCACAGCATACAGATATAAAATGTTCAACCAGTGAATCTACCTGAGGTCCTAGTTTCAAACAACACTTGTTGAATAAATGGGAGTGGCTGTGGTAAAGTTTGAGACCAAAGTCAAATTTGCACCAGCACCATAAGACACATCAGGTAAAGGCACAATGAGATGGATGGCTATCCCTACAGCTAGGATGAGAAGAGCAGCGAGAGTGGTCAGACCCCTCCTGAGGATCAGCTGAGAGGTAGAGAGCAGAGCTGTGGGCTTTTCCTCCACGCGAGTCATGTTTGGCTCCTCGTGTACCACAGTACTGTTGAGCCCCTCGTCCTGATCGTGAGAGCTCACAACCATGTATCCATTCCCATTCTGATACAGTGAGACACAATTTCACCATTATAAGCTTTTTAATTTTTTTTTTAAAAGGGTATCTTAAGGGGATAGATTAGCCCAAAATAATTTTACTCACCCTCATGTCATTCAAAACCGATATGACTTTCTGAAAGTAGTTTTAGTGTTTTTTGTCAATACAATAAAAGTGAACGAGGTCCAATTAAGTTTTGGACCCCATTTACATTCATTATCTGGACAAAAAACAGTTACAACTTCATTTGTGTTTCACAGACGAAAGAAAGTCATGGTTATCATAGGAACAACATGAGGGTGAGAAAATTACAATTACAATTTTTGCTGAACTATTCCTTTAAAACTGTACAAATGTACGAATCGGCTGACTTGATTAAATGCATTAAATAATGTAATTAATTGTGGTAAAATAATGCATACTTTTTATTCATAGTACTGATTATATAAAATGAAAACTATAAAGACAACAACATACCTCTGTATTCAGGACCACCTGGTAGAAGCTGTTGCGATGATTCGAACAAAACTCAGGGGCCACTCCTCCATTTGCACTCTTTCCTGTACGCTCAATTGCCTAAAAAGAAAAAAACCTCTTTCAGTCACAGAAGTCAACAGCTAATCACATGATCATGAGCAGTATAATTAGAAGAAAGGTCTGGTTTTAATAGGTCTGATATGCCTACCTCTTTGGTAATTTTCTTCCAGTCTAATTTGAAAATGGCCACAACAAAAAAAATTGCAAGCAAAAAGACCGCAATGAAGAGGCCCAGCCAAAAGCCTGAAAGAGCGGGAGAGAAATCATTGTATATTAAAAGGTTCCCATATCATTTGTGTAATTAAACATCAGTAATTGTGACAGGAGTCAATATGATGCATTTAGTTGTAACAAGGCGAACCAGCAACTTGTAACTTGGCTGTGAACATCAGGACAATGCTTGATGGGAGTCCAATGCAGTAGTAGCCAAAGAGGTTAGCAATAGCAGCTATCTTCTGCTGCCCTGTGCCAATGAGAATGCCCATGCCAACACACTGAAATCAATGATGAAATTAAATAATACAGAATAAAATACTTCAAAATACTACACTTGAATCAAAACAATACTGCATTTGACAAGATAAATATAACTATATAAAATATGTATATAAATACACACAATTATATGAATATTCATTCATATAAATATATATATATATAGTCCCTTTAAGGTAAGTCCACTCAATGGCCATTTTGGTGCTATTATGGCCACCCTATACGCTTGATATTTTAAAGACCCCCTGTGGTGAAAATCAAGCTTTTAATGTTGTTTATATGTCTATGAGGTGTTTTTAATATGCTTTAAGACAAACCATGTGCAAATTCATAAGTCAACACCATTGCTGAGTATTTTCTCCTTAAAACTCCAGTGAACCAAAGACAGTCAACGTGCAGGCGGGCTTATCATTAACTGCTGTGAAGCAGGGGAGTCTCAAGAGAAGCTAGGTTATCCCAGTCAATTTTTCTGTTGGTGTGAAAAATCTGGTACTTTTAGCATCATAGTGGGTGAATTATGTATATGATATTACGATGTTATGATGAACTATGTGCCTTTCTGATGTTCAAAGCGTTTCTATGCTGATTGTTACAAGGCAGCTGCGTCTGACTCTGAGATGGCGAACGTAAACATGGTTTTGCAACATTAGCGACACATTATTAACTGTTTAATAACGTAAAGCATCATATCAATTACCATTATGTGCCCGACATTGTAAAGAGCGATACCATTGTGCAGCAATACTACAGTAACTTGACTGAGTGGATCTCTGAGCTGGTGTGTGTGAGTGGAGGCGGGGCTAATTTGCATATTATATTGGATGTAATATACTCTATGCATACACTAAATGAAGCAAAGGTGTAGAGTTACATTCAAGCTATTTTAAGGCATGAATACATTTTCACATGAAAAAAAAACATTTAAATATGGTATTTTAGAGATCAAGGAGTTTTAAGGGATAAAATGATTGACTACAGAGGGACTTTAAATATAATCTGACACCAATTATTTTTGTTAACTTTTTTTTGTTTCTTCGAAGCAAAACACACTTTAACTAATTTAAAACTTTTACCTTTGCATTAAGGGCAACATTTCTCATTTTTGTTTAGTTCAAATTGAAGTACAAAAAGGGCTAAAACTAAATAGACTAAATCTAATAAATAAATGTTAATAAAAATATTAACCATACTATACTATACTACGTTGTAAGTTGTACTTCTTTAGCTTAAATCTTGCTAAAAAGTTTCTGGAGAGTGGCTTTTTTAAATAAAATGTATCGGTGACACTTTACAATAAGGTTTATTAGTTAACATTTAATGTATTAACTAACATGAACTAACAATGAGCAATACATTTGTTACTGTATTAGTTAATCTTTGTTAATGTTAGTTAATAAAAATACAGCTGTTCATTGTTTGTTCATGTTAGTTCACAGTGCATTAACTAATGTTAACAAATACAACCTTTGATTTTAATAATGTATTAGTAAATGTTGAAATGAATATTAACTAAGATTAATAAATGCTGTAGAAGTTTTGTTCATTCTTGGTTCATGTTAAACAAGGTATTTAACTAATGTTAACTAATGAACCTTATTGTAAAGTGTTACCAATGTATCAAGCCTATATTGAGCGCTGAAATATCTCCCATTTATTTTTATATGGGTGGTCCGTCTCCTCCCCCTATATACTGTCCCTGGGAAAATGAGGAATAAAAGTTTGTGCAGAACTCACCAATACTCCATTAAAGAACTGAAGAGGGCAGTAGATGTTAAGTAGCTGAGACACAAGCTCTGCTATAGCCCTAAACAAACATCACAATGGAAATTTGAAACACAGCTGTTGTTGACATTATTTCTGTTAAATCTTACTTAAATCTAATTTTTAATGTTTAGACAAGAGCGTTTACAAATTTGTTCAAGTGTACTTATCCCAACAAACATTTTGTTTTACATGCTTGAAATAATAAGGAAAGTGGCTTACTCATCCGAAGTGAATATGAAGCCAATGACTGTTTTTGTTGAGCCCAGGACTAAACCTTGAATGATTGCTAAAGCAGCTGGGGAACAATATTAACATTTATAAGACATAAATTTGTGCTTTATATGACTAAGTGCCATGACAAGCTTAGGAATGATTGATATCAAATTAAATGAGTTTTACCTGAACTGATGAGAGAAACCTTGCAGGTGACGATGGCAGCAGCTGTTTCCCCAGCGCCAAGTGCGTTTCCCACACGAACACACGCTGCTCCTTGCATTCCTAATGGGATCTGGGATATCAAGATGGAGATGATAAAAACAGTACAATCATGAAAAGGATAAACGTGACTTTTAGATGATAATATGAATATTCTCAGATTATCCAAACACACCATGTAGTTGATGTACGCCAGCATTATAACCACGTGTTGAGCAGCCAGGTCCACCTCACTCAGCATTCCTGATGGGATGAGGAGGAACAGTGGGAATGGGATAATTCAGCGGAAAAGCAATAGTAAATTCAAACTGGTTAAATATAGACTCTTAGAAGAAAAGGTTCTATCTGCACTACGTATTTGGAACCCCTAAAAGGTTCTAAACATAAACATTTTATTTTCTGTAGTGTAACGGTGTTATTTTTGCATCATTGAGATTTTTGTCATTTTGTTGGTTTTGTCTTTTAATTATTTTTTTTTAATGTTTAGGCCTATATATATATTGCTTTATTAATGTTATTTCAGTTTAAGTTTTAGTTTAGTGCAGAAATAAAATAAAAAAGATGTATTTATTTCAGTTAAATTTAATTGTATTTTAAGCAACAAAGGTGTTTTTATGGTTTTAGTTAACTGTAAAAACCCTTGAATGTACCTGCCAGGAAGCCTCCAACTTCATAGATCCACCATTCAAAACAGGTCATCAGTGTACTGGGGATGGCCAGCTTCATGTAGGAACCCCATTCCTGCAGTGCCTCAGAAGACCACCCTGTTAAAGAAAACAGTAAGGCCCTGTTTACACCTGGTATTTACGTTTTGTCGATTGGATCAGAACTAGACGAGGGACATACATTCCCGTTTACACCTGGTGTTTTAAGCCATCTCTTTTGTCCGCTTTCAACCACTTCTGTCCTGATTTCTTTGAGGGGAGGCTCTATGGGCGTGGGTTTGAATCCTGTGCGGTCTGGGCATGTGCCACACAGGATTCAAACCCACGACCGGAATGGTTCGGGGTTCGTGGCAGTGGCACGTGGTTTAACAGCTTGTGCCACTCAGAGGACGCTGACTTGCCAAACTGCAGAGGAGGGGCATGCTTAGGGGGCATAGCCAGATTAGCATGCTAAGATATCTTAATGCTAATGTAGCTTATGTTTAGCCTGATAGCTGCAGAGCCACACTAAAAAGAATGGCAACTGGTTAGCATGCTAACCAATTAGTATGCTAAGCTAACTAACATAAGGCTACAAATACAGGCTAGGTCATATTTGGAAACGAATATCTCGGGAACGGTAGCGAATATTAAAAAAATCTGTTCAGTCGTTTCTGTGCGGCTTGCATTTGCTTCAGTATGGCAGACAGTCACATTGTTGGAAAATGACAAATGAGATATCGTCGGAATTGGCATGAACCAAGGAACATAATAACATAAAGCAGTCAAATTTCTCACAATGTTTTCAAAAGTTTTAGGTGTTTTTGCTAAAAAACTTATATCTTTGGAACACTAGGTGGCGCTCTGTTCAATCTTCTCATGTACCTTCAAGACATGCTGTTGATGATACCTACCAAATTTTGTAAAGATATGTCAAATAGTTTAAAAGATATTGCAATTTATAACAAAATTCAAAATGGCAGACATGTGGTACATTTAATCCTGGCAAACTCTCGGCATGACACAAGGAATCCATAGATACCACATTTCTGACAAATTGTTCAAAGGTTATTGGCCAAAATAGCCATTTGTTCAGATCTCATGACCTGTAGGTGGCGCTGTTCCCAAAGTTAGCATGGTTCCGATGAAGCGTGCCAATTTTCGTTTCGATTGATCAAACTTTGGCCGAGATACAGCCTCTGAACCAATTTTGGGTCGACCTTGTTACATTTATGCATTTTGGCAGACGCTTTTGTCTAAAGCGATTTACATTGCATTTCAAGGTACACAACCTTGTTAAGTTTGCGCAAACTCACGACACCATCACTTTTGAACAATGATGAATAAAAATATATATGTTCAGTAATTTCTGTGTGGCTCAGACCAATTTTTGTAAGAATTGGACAAAATTTGAAGGAGGAGTAGAGAAAAAACTGAACACTGTACTTTTCAAAATGTCCACTACTGTAATGGGCGGAGTCTTAATGTAATACATTGATTGTGATCAACATAATGAGTGGAATCAGGTGTACTAAGTTAAATGTTTCTAGATCAAAGGGTTCAAAAGTTATAACCCTTTCAATGTTGAATTTTTGAACTGGTGGTGGCGCTGTAGAGTTGGTCCCATAGACTCAAAAATTGGTCCAATTACTATTCATTACCATCACTACAAGTGTGCCAAATTTCATAATTTTCCTATGTTCTGTTGTCCGACACCGATATGGTGGCCGATACATCGTACGTCTCTACTATAAATCTATCTTAAATCTATCAAGTTTGAAGCTGATCGAGACTGTGAATTTGTTTATTCAAAAACAAACAAATTTTATTCCCCAATTCCCCAATATTGATAGACACTCACCTCCCCAAGTTTTCTCATGGAGCTTCTGCCAGCGAATGAAAAAAAACAGGGCAAAACAATTAAAGACCTGAGCAAAGGTGTTTGCAGCAGCAGACCCACTGAAAGTGCACAGAAAACAAATGTTATCAAAATACTGAAAAACACATTAAAAAACACAAAATATGGAAAACATATTTATACTCACTAAACTCCAAAATCCCACCAGTACAGCAGAAAGTAGTTCACTATCACATTGGCAACATTGGCAACTGCAGATGCATACATCTGAGGCTTGATCACTCCCTATACAGTGGGTTCATGAGTATTACAACAACATACAAGAACTGAATGCAGTTATTAAGTTGTTTATTTCCTTAAAATATCATTTTATGTACCTGGTTCTGAAGGTATGACAGTTGCAGCTGATACAGAAACATGGCCTGTAATATAGACACATGACAGACTCAACATGAGGATGAACAGCGATGTATACAAATAATTGTTGGATTTGAGTTCAACTGCACTGGAAATGCAATCCATAATCATCCATTAGTGACCCTTACTGGAATTGCAGGCAAATATGCAACCACATAGAGCTGTGCAATCCTGAGAGAGAGAGAGAGAGAGAGAGAGAGAGAGAGAGAGAGAGAGAGGGAGAGAGAGAGAGGGAGAGAGAGAGAGAGAAACTGTTAGTTTTCAGTCTGACACCACAGTGTCTAGTATTCAACAGTCAATGTCAATACAAATATGTTCAGTCAGTGTGTGTTGAAGAGTGGCACTCACCTGGCCACCTCGGGGTCCTGTCCCAGATAGAGAAGGAGGGGCTGGGTGTTCACAAGCAAAGCCCAACAGGGCAAACTGAAGAGCGTCAGAATTACGATGCCTCTCTGCAGTATTATGCCCACACGGAGAAGGTTCTTACTCCCAAATGTCTGAGGGCAAGATGTTAGACTGCCATAAGCTATCAGTTATTACTATACATGCAAGAACGGTCTGAGGGATATCAACCTAAAAAAACTGTCATACAGCTATAAATGTAATGAAATGATCTTTATCTAAAACCTGTTAATGTGAGTTGCAAGCTATTTATGACCATTTATGCCATGTTTTTATATGGAATGCAAGACATCATACAATAACAACCAAGAATCAACTCATCCAGGATTCATTTGTATTAAAATGCCTCTGTAGAATTTCAGAGGCTTTAAAAATAAAATATATTAAACATTAAGTGATTCTTAGTAGGCCTTTCATTGTCCAGGCTTTTGGTTTATTTTTATTACTTTTATGGTTTATTACTTTGGTTATTTTATTACACAGTTGGAGTGCTATTTGTATGGAAAACACACCTGTGATACCAAAGTGTCGCATGCCAAAGCAAGTCCAAACCCCGTCGCTGCAGCTGTTACATTGATAGTCTGAAAAATAAATGAATCGGATACACTGTGTGGGCTTGTGAATCATTGCTCTATAAAATTGCACATCTCAATATTATGGTACATAACACATATTTGCCGGCAGAAGTTTTGATTCAAGCAGACGTACAGCTGAGGCCATGGCGTAGCCCGCTAGCACAGTGTTCCCCAAACGTCCACAGAACATTGTCACCACAAAGAAAAGGAGGAAATTCAGGAACCGGCACACAAGCTAAGAATACAAACAAAGAAATATTTAGCACAAAATGGAGATGAAAGTCCTGGACTCACATGGACTGCGGTTATTAAAGTCCACAGTCACATGGACGAAAAACAAAGCACCATTTATCTGGAGATTTATGAGGATTTTTACTAATTATTTTTTTTAACAGATCTAGTCTGGAAATATACTGTAAAATCTCCTTAAAACATAATTTCCAAGCTATTTAAGACCACTTTTTGGCTTAATTTTACCCAGCATTTATTTTCATCCAGGATGCAAGATTTAACAATCGAGAATCAACTCAACCAGGATTAATTTGTATTGAAATGGACATGCATGAAGACATGATACAAAATGTACCCAAAACAGATCATGGTCTATTCAGGAATGGATAATTTCTATGTAAACCACTGCATTTCTCTGCCAGCTCTTTCACTATTAAAACAGAACAAGCATAGCACATTATTATGATGTGTATATAACAGAATCCTCACCAGGGGTCCAGTCATGCGCAGGATGTGGTAGAGCTCTTCTCTGTATACCAGAGGGATGCAACGCCTTACAAAACCACAGCAAAACAGCTTGGCACTGGGCTCCATGGATAGAGTGTCAGTTCTGGGACTCGAGACGTCCATGATCTTCTCAGTTGTGATCCTCGAAGCCACTGTAAGGGGCCTGGTTTTGCTTCATAGACTGTTAGGGGCCCTTACGGCTGTTCATTCTTCAGGTCCACATTCACAACCTTTGAAGGCTTACAGATTAACTGAGGTGAAGACAATGAGACGCTTTGATTTAATCCACAGGATGGGAGGAGAATGTTTGCAGTCCTGGCAAAGAGTTGTATTGTTTTGCAAGATCAATCGGTTCTTTTTAAAAATCTAATTACAAGTTAATTAACAGCTGTATTTAAAACGCATTAAAGTAATCAGCATAATGATATTGAATATATCCAGTGCTGCTTTGAATACTCTTGGTGTACTTATGGTAACTGTGTAACAGCAGAAGACTCCCAGCTCTACGTAACCCATGCCACAATTACAGTACAGTCTATAGCTCTACCGCAACAAAGACGTAACAACGTTCTTTTCTGGAAAGTGTTACGTATTACTTATTGTTACTGAACTTAATGCATCACAGCTTGGTGGAACATTTACTAGAGTAGTGTACTCTGGAGTATATGAAAACTGCACACAGGACTCTCTGACGGGATGCCAATATCCCTGAATGAAAGAAACAGATGACCTAAATAGTTGTTTGAGACTTGCATTTATTGAGCCTTTTCAGTATCAAAATATGTTTCTTTCTTTTTTTTAAAACTCAATTTTTTATTTATTTTTTAAATCTCAAACTGGTTTCTTGAACATGACATTGAGTTCACTAAACTCAAATGATCTCCACAGTCACCAGATCTTAGTCCAATAGAGCACATTGGGGTGTGCTGAAACGAGAGATTCACATCATGGAAGTGGAGCCGACAAATCTGAAGCAACTGTGTGATGCTGTCATGTCAATGTCAGTGTGATGCTCTCATGGTCCCCATGAGGAAAAAAGCTTATAAATCATACAAAGTGAAGCTTTTTGAAAATGTAAAAATGCAGAAAGTTTTCTGTGATGGGTAGGGGATATAATATATACAGTTTGTACAGTATAAAAATCATTATGTCTATGGAAAGTCCCCATAAAACATGAAAGCACAACATGTTTGTGATTTGCATAAAATGTTATGCTATTTTATTTGCCTTGTGTATGTCATACACATTTTTGCATGCTAGCTCTTTCTTCTTTTTCAAATCCCCCCCCCCCCCCCCCCCCGCCCCCCGCCCCATTAACCCATACAATTATTCATTCAGCTGCTCTTTCAGTTTTCAAATTAGAACCACAAATATGACTTTAACATTTCAAAACCCCAGAATTGTTTATCATTAAAACTTGCCTTCGACTGTCCTTTGCCGGTAATGTCACTGTAATTGTAGATCTATTTTTGGTTTGTTTCTGCAGGACATCTCACAGCCGCACGAACATTTACAAACAAATCAGTGAATCATCAGTCAGGTTCCAAAAATCAAAACTAATGTATAGACTCATGATGTGCTGCATCATCAAATTGATGTGATTTCAGAAAAATGGTTACTTTTTTAAAAGGACAGAAATAAACATTAACATCCTCAGTGCTTCACACCAACCTTTGAACGTTCTGGCAAGATTTCAAGAAAAAGAACAAAGAAATAAAGAGAGAGAAAAAAGAAAGATGTGTTGTAACAGCTGCACTGAGTTTCTACAAAACTAGGCTCATGAATTGTAATATTGTAAATATGTGATGAGTAATAAATTATACATGTGAGTGAAATCTAACTGTCCTGCTAGCCAGAACAATGTGAACAGAGAGCTTAATACTTACTCTTATTCTTAAACATGCAAGTCATAAATTAAACGTTTTACAATGTTTCCTATCATCTGTCAAATAAATCTTGCCCATACACCAACCTTTTATTTTTTTATTTAATTGTGGATTAAATTAAGCATGTGTGCTAGAGATAAATGAATATCATAATATCTGTTTTATCATTTTCAACTTTAATAGATTTTTTAATCAAAACAAATCAAATCAGGAATGCCTAATTCTACAAAATATGATTCAGAGACTGCTTTGATTGAACATTCTGCAATTGTTCGCTTTTGCATTAAGTTTAAAAATAGATGTTAAAAGTGTTTGTATTTTGTTTCTTTTAATCATCAGAAATGGTAATGTAGTCATTCTAAAGGCTGAATGTGCCAGGACGGGTACAAATCCCAGATTTTTACTAGGGATTGTGGTATTTTCCTTTCTCATTACTGCAGAACATGGTCAGCATGGGCAGGAATTGCTTTATTTAAAGTGACTGTAAAAATGAGTTTCTGACCCATGAATCCCTGGGGAAAAGGTAATGGATTATGTCTTTCTTGTCGATCCGAACAATCTCAGTCAAACATTAGAGTCAAAAACATTAGTAATCACTGCTACAGCCAGCTGGGAATAATACAATTTAAATAAAATAAATTTCAAATAATGAGCAAAAATGTAAAAAAAAAAATCGGAAAAAAGAGACAAATTGGCATGTTTTTAAAAAGATATTTAAAAAAATATATTTTATTATTGAGTGTTTGTCTTACTTTCCGAATAAAAACAATACTTAATATAATATAATATAATATAATATAATATAATATAATATAATATAATATAATATAATATAATATAATATAATATAAATCATTCACCATATAATTAAATTACCATATAATTAATGTTTTTGGTGAATGTAATGCTTTAATACAATTATTTTTGTATTAAAAAATGGCTAATAAAATACCTGGGATGTATCTGTAAGAACAGTCACAGCTCTACACTCTTGTTTTCAGATTGAGATTGAACTTGAATGGATGAGAGTTGACGGTGTGGTAAAGTTTGATTCCAAAGTAGTATTTGACCTCAGAGCATGAGACACATCAGGTAAAGGCACAATGAGATGGATGGCTATCCCTACAGCTAGGATGAGAAGAGCAGCGAGAGTGGTCAGACCCCTCCTGAGGATCAGCTGAGAGGTAGAGAGCAGAGCTGTGGGCTTTTCCTCCACGCGAGTCACGTCTGGCTCTCCATCCTGATCATTTGAGTTCACAGTCATGTACTCTTCCCTATTCTGAGAGCAGACAAGACACAAGCTCAGTTTTCAGAGATGTTTTTTGTTACAGATATAGTAAAAGTCAATAGACATACCTCACTGTGCCTTGCAGTGAGACTGTCAGGGTACACTGTAGAGATTTTACTCTTTCCAGCTCGTTCCACTGCCTGAAATGTTATGTAACTTTATATCTAGTTATATAATTCAGATGAGAACATAAATTAATTCAGCATGAAACGGAAGCTATGTATATCTGAGTGAAACGGCTTCTTGAACAAGGGAAAATGTAGGGTGGGACTTGATTTTGGCTCCTAAACTCTGGAATAAACTTCCTGATAATGTTGGGGGCTCAGATTCACTCTCCCAGTTTAAATCTAGATTAAAGACACATCTCTTTAGCCAAACATTCACATAATGCATCTCATAACCTTGTACTCCAGAGTACGTCAGCTCCAGTCTGAATCCATCCTCTTATGAAGACTTCTGATGGCCAAACACCTGTGGAGAGATGGCGCCAATTCCTGACAGGACTTCAGATGATGCAAACTCAGTGTGTTTACAACTCACAGCTCTGTGTGTGTACACTAACTCGAATGGGTTAAATGCATGAGTATGGGTTACCAAACTTGGCATTCATGTCACTTCATTTATAAAATAAAAAATTATTTAGTCATTGTTTTAGCAATGCATTCTGGCTCCATTTTGATATATAAAAGTCACTTTTCATAATCCGGTCAAATTCTAATGATAAAATCAAGTCCCATCCTACATTTTCACTCAAAATGACATCACATTATGGAAATACCGTAAAATGGATTGTGAAAGGCTTACAAAAACCTAAAATAGAAAGCATGGAGTCTGCAAAATTAGCCAAAGTAGAAGAAGAATAATAGAAAAAAGAGGACTATTACAAAAGTGCTGTCTTGCAAGCGCAGTAATAAAGCTGGCCTACCTCTTTGGTCACTCTCTCCCAATTGAGTCTAAAAATGACTGCAATGAAAAAACTGGACTGCACACATACACAAATGAGAAGTCCCAGCCAAAAGCCTGTGAAAGCAAGAGAGGACATTGCTCTAAGACAGCTGTTATCTCATTACAGAAATGTTTTAATGAATGCTGTTCTCTGCGCTCGAGATGTATTAATGGAATTCTGCAGGGACCCGTGCTGGGTCCACTCATGTTCTCTACGTGCTTTAACCCAATGAAATTATGATTTATAAAGCAGATGCTAACATCGTGACTAGAGAAGATGGCAAGTTCGCAGAATATCAACGAGTACAATGAGTGACAATTTAAATTGTTAATAAGATCATAGAATGAAAAAAGAAGGACAACAAACCAACAACGTCTAATTTTGCAGCAAACATGAGAGAGATGCCAAGTGGAAGTCCAATGCAGTAATACCCAAAGAAATTAGCTACGGCTGCAATCTTCTGCTGCCCTGATCCCAACAGAATACCCATGCAGACACACTTGAAGAGAGAGTAAAATAATACATTTAGACATTTACAGACTTTATCTAAAGCGACTTTGCATTTAAGCAATACATTTTATAAGTTTGTTTGTTTTTCCAGTTGAGCTAAACAAATACTGAAATGATCATGCTGCAAAAAATAGCTTCTAAAAAAAGTATATAAAAAAATATAGATACAGGTAATATAATATATGCACATTGCAGTTCATTTGGAAAACACAGCCATATAAAACCAGAAATAAAATAAAAGTAAGAGCAATGCGAAGAACTCACAACAAGACCATCAAAGAACTGAAGCACACAGTAGACGTTCAAGATTTTGGAGACGAACGCCACAATACGCCTACAAAATAAGACACAATATTCAGTACAGTTCTGTCAAAAGAACATCTTTCTGATAAAGAAAATCAGTCTGATTTGGAAAAAAAAAAATAGCCTACTTACTCATCTGATGTAAATAAGAAACCAATGACGTTTTTCATTGATACTAGCACAAGACCTTGCAAAACAGCTAGGACAGCTGCATCCAGACGATAAAGGAAAATAAAAAAAGACATGTCAAACAAGAGCAGACATTGAAAGATGAATGTGTCTCAAAGGAATATGGCTGTTTGTAAACCTGTGCAGGTCAGCGAGACCTTGCTGGTGCGGATCGCTCCGGCCATATCTCCAGCTCCAAGTGCATTGCCAACACGTACACATGCGGCACCTTGAATCCCTAATGGAAACTGACATCCCAGTAAAACATGTTAAGAAAATAAACTACTATTTTTTTAATGTTTTTGAAAAAAATTATATAACTGTTTTGTATTTTAATATATTTTCAATTGTAATTTATTCCTGTGAAGCTGAATTTTCAGCATCATTACTCCAGTCTTCAGTGAAACATGATCCTTCAGAAATCATTCTAATATGATGATTTGCTGCTCAAGAAACATTTCTTATTAAAATCAACAGTTATGCAGTTATGGTTCTTTGAAAACAGGTGTGCAGTTATGCAGTTCTTCAATGAATAGAAAGTTTTTAAAAACATCTTTTGTAACATTATAAATGTCTTTACTGTCACTTTTGATCAATTTAATGTAAAATATATTCTTACTGACCCAAAACTTTTGAACAAAGTATATGTGTAAAGCTAGTTGTTCATAATCGATTAGTTCTCTATTCTCTATGATTCTTTGTAGCCTATAGTTGATTGCCTGGTTATGAGAAAAACAAAGTAAATAATTGTTTGATAAGTAGTAGGAGAAGAGAAGCATGTGCCATGTTCCTTCTGGAATTTAATAATCGGGAATATTTGGGCTTAAATTACCATGTAGTTAATAAAAGCCAGCATAATGACTGCATGTTGAGCTGCAAGATCCAACTCTCCCAGCATCCCTGAAAGAGACGGACATATGGGAATGTGTTTGATGGTATTATAATGTTGCATTTAAGTGGTTTCTCTTTCTTGTTAAAGCTTTTACACAAGCCTTTTCTATTTTCCTGTAGCAATCATGAGTGAAAAATAAGGCTAAAATTAAAACGCAGTGTCTATTTGCATATTTGCACAAAGATAGCCTGTCTTGTTGGCAAATGCTATTTACACTAACTCCACCCAACACTATCTGCTTGGGTCACACCACTTAACACTTAATAACCTGAAGCCACATTAAGCACTACATCCAAACAAACATTGTAATTGGAGGACATTCTTTATGACTAGGCCTAATAAAATGCATAATTCTATTACATTTTACAGGCAGCGTTTTCTGTATATATAAGCACAAAGGATTTGTTTTTGACTTTAGTCCTTAGAAATTACCTGCTAAGAACCCTCCAACCTCATAAATCCACCACTCGAAGCAGAGCATCATGGTACTGGGGATGGCCAGTTTCATATATCCATCCCACTCCTGCAGTGAGTCACATGACCAGCCTGTGGTGGGCAGAGAAAGATATTGCAGACACAGATGGAGTGGCATTTTATGCATTCATTAAAACATTGTTTATCAGTTAGTTTATCTAGCTAGTTAGCTCACCTCCCCATGTTTGAACATGGAGCTTCTTCCAGCAAATATATAAATAGAGGAAAACACAAATATAGATCTGAGATATGGTATTGGCAGCAGCAGATCCACTGAAATACAAATACCAGAAAAATGCATGACTTTAAAACTGGTACGGTAGTTCTATATCATTGTATAGATGGACATATAAGCAATATCAAATGAAAAACTGTCAGGGCATGAATATGAGTGTCCTTTGGTTTATGGATGGATTGCATGTGATAGTTTTTATACTTTTGACTTTTACACTTTAGACACATTATGGTGAGTTACTGCGTGTATTTTTGCTCAGCCAAAGAAAATAATCGCAAACAAAGCCACAGCAGAATCACGTTGCGTGTATCCGAACAACACACAATGGCATTTCAATTCGTTCCTAAATGATCAGTGTTTTCAACAAATCGGTTTAGTGAATGATACAATGAATGAATGAATCTCTCATCAGTGTTGATGATGGCCCACGTCGTTTCACTGCCATACACAAACCCAAAGTGTCTATCAGATGGGCACTTCAGAATCTCATCCGGATACTTTTCGCCTATTGTTTTATGAATACTGTAAATTTGGACATATACTATTTTTCACCTACTGTATATAATAGGGAAAAAATGGATTTCAGATTCAGACAGTCACTTGATTCGTTGCTGAATGAATCCGTTTGTTTGAATGAATCGTCTGAACGAATCACTCAAACAGGTGGAGTGATATCCCTGTAGCCTACTGTAGTTGTGTGTAAATAAGAGACAGGGATGACAGCCCCTCGACTTACTATAACCCAAGGTTCAACCAGTTGAGAAGGATGTAGTTTGTCACCACATTAGCAATGTTGGCTGCAATGGCAGCATACATCTGAGGCAGAATCACACCCTACAGGTCCAAAACAGGCACTGTTAAAGCATCCTTTGGATTTACAGTCACTGCTGTGACAGTACATTCAGTGACACATACCTAGCTACATTTACAAATCATACAGCAAGAAGATCTTTGCCAGTAAAGATCACAGTTGGAGGCTGACTTTGATAGATACTGTAGGATACTCTGCAGGTTCTAAGATCTTGCATGCAACATTGCTTTTGAAGAGCTCAGCTAAGGTGCTTAGCTTATCCATACTTATAACTGACAAAAGAAGATTGCATACCTGGTTCTGGAGATAGGCTACCTGCAGCTGATGCAAAAACATAGCCTGTGTGAAGAAAGAGAGAAAGGGAAACACTGCTGGTTGGAGTTGGGGTGTATACGTGTATCATATTTCAAGATATAGAATGTAAATTATACGACTGTGCTGGCAAGAGGAAAATTATGCTATTTTTTATGACTCACTGGGACTGCTGGCAGGTAACAGACCACATAGAGTTGAGCTATCCTGAGAAGGAACAAATTTGTAACTGTGATATAGAGGACAAGGCACCATGAATAATTTTGAAAAGAACACTGTGAGTTATCACACAGCAGAATTAATCTACTGCACACTGTCATATCCATCCTGGCCTGCATCTAAATTGAGTATTAGAATATGTGTCTGTGCACATTAAAACGCCTCATTTAACAATATTGTCAACATTTATTTAGGAAGGGAAGTCGCAAAATATGTTTGCTAGAGATAGGGAGGATTCTAAGACGCTATCTTGTTTGCTCAAAACCTTGGGGACCTATAACTTTACACTAACACGCATAAATATTGTTTGTTTTTTGGTGCGAGTCAAATGGATTTATTCATTCTAAATGGTAAACGAAGTCATTCACCACATACTTTTATCAACCTAGAGTAAGGCTGACGACTCGCTTGTAGTTTGAACCGCTTTAGTTGCAGTTTAAGCCACCACACCATAACATTTTATCCGTTTTTTTTTCTTATCCAGTAAAAATATCTAAACTTGATTTTCTGCAAAATTTCATAAAATATGTTTTTGAAAATATATCTTGTCATGAAGATTTTTCCTTGTTTTTAGCATAAACATCAAAAGATTTTGTTAGAGTTAAGAAAATGCACTATGTATATATATATATATTATGTACACCATTAGTAATTTATTGGTTATACTTTCGGTAGGGTTAGCTGAATAAGTTGACATACTGCACTGTAAAAAATCCAACTTACATTTTGTTTGACAAATTCGTTTTTTAAAGTTTATGCAACTATTTAACATAAAAAAGTTTGTACAACTAATGACCCTAAGTTGAGAAAACTCAAAAATGTCCTGCAGCTGGTTGCCTTAAACGCAACCTTTTTTCCAACTTTTTTTTTCAACTTTCTCAACTTTTTTTTTTTTACAGTGTGTATACTTGCAAAGATACTTATAGTTAGTATAATGTCTGTTGGTGGACGATCAAAATAAAGTGTGAGCAGATATAAAGCAGACTGACTAATACTTTAATGAGAGTTAATTGACATGTAGGTGCAACGTTACTTATAGTCAACACAATGTCTAAAGGGGATCAAAATCAAGTTTTACCAATCTATTAGTTTATTGAATCACCTGGCCACCTCTGGGTCTTGACCCAGCAGAAGAAGGATGGGTTGTGTGTTGATGAGCAGAGCCCAACAGGGCAAACAGAAGAGCAGGAGGATCAGGACACTTCTCTGCAAGATGATGCCAACACGGCACATGTTCTTCCCACCAAAGGTCTGAGGGAAACATAAGGCCAAATCTCATGCATGTCACTTCAAACTGATACTGTATTCCTGAAATGTCTCAAGTGGTACCAAATTCAGAATTTCAGTGGAACCTTATTCTGTATTTCATTGCAGGAGTTCCAGTGGGGTAAAAAAAAAAGCTTATTTTTAATACACATCTGACTGTCTGTACAAAATAATAAATAAATACATTTGCTAGAGGTTTTTGAATCCTCTCAGTGTGGTCTGAGGCTTTTGGACCCCACTGCATCCACACACATTTTCATACCTGAGAGATAAGTGTGTCGGCAGCCAACGCAAGACCTCCACCTGTAGCTGCAGTTGTTATGTTTATCGTCTGATAAATCAGAATCACAAGCATCAGTTACTTCTCAGCCATGCTTGAACTACTTTAGTACACTAGCTTCAAAACCAAGGGCTTATGATATATCAAACCCCTGATGGCTGAACTTTACGACACTGTGCCAACATTTGCATTTCATACACCATTGTTTCTTTTACCACAACACAAACAGGTTGCAACACTAAAGAGGAATAATAAGCAGACTGAAACAAACTCACAGCTGAAGCCATTCCATAACCAGCCAGCTCACTGTTTCCCAGGCGACCACAAAACATTGTTATGACAAACGGCAGGAGATAATTCAGAATGCGCGAAGCAACCTGGAATGACAACCTGAGAATTGTCAGTGAATGAGAAGTGTGTGAGAGCACTAAGCCATTTAAGGAAATAATGAGTTCTTTACAGAATCATTCTTTGCCACTTGAGATGAAAGTTTCTGTTATGTTAATATAAATATGAGAATATTTTATCCTTATACAGTTATGTGCATATATTAGTGTGTAAGTGAGAGAAAGAAGCTGAGTTCATACCAGGGGTCCGGTCATGCAGAGGATGTTGTAGAGCTCCTGTCTATATACCAGAGGGATGCAACGTCTCACGGATTTACAGCAAAAAAGCTTGGAACTGGGCTCCATTGACAAAACTTCAGTCCTGGGACTTGAAACATCCATGAGCTTCTTCGACCTGATCTGCAGTGAGGCCAGAGACACAACAGGGAACGCTCCTGCTGCTGCAGCTGTGTTGCTCACAGGTCAATGTGGCAAAGTTTCACCATCTTAAAAGCTTACTGATTAGATGAAGCCACTTTCAATACTGTGAGCTGTGTTAAACTTTGCAGTTCTATGACCTGGAGACAATTCCCATTTCTTGAGGATTTGAGGAATATGTTCAACATGTGCCATTACAGTCAGGACTTTTATTAGACGACATAGATTTAGATATGATTAACAATATATGCATATTTATTTGTGCCATTTTAATGCTAGCCTTTAGGCTAGTCTTTAAAAGTGCTAAACGATTCGTTAATGGAATCACAAGCAGCCAGAATGGTTCCAGATTTCTATCCGTACTACATCAATGTGATTCTAAATCCATACGAACTAACATGAGGCCAATGATTGGAGTTCACAGCATGAACTCAGTGGCGCAAAAACGGAGTATGCAGTGCATAGGGGGCAAAATAATTATTTGAAAATCTCCTTTAATAAAACTTTATAAATGATCAAAAATGGTTTGTTAAAAAATATTAAAGGAATCGTTTTTATTAAAAAATTGTTTAGCATCTTAACTGATCATTTTATTATATCAATATCAAATCTGTCCCATGACCAAAAATAACTGTTGTGAAGCGTTCTGGGGAGCAGAGCAGAAAAGGGTAAAATGATAAGCTAAACCTATTATTTATTATATTTGTTATATTTTACCACTGTAAGTCTTTAAATTGATCAACATTAACCGTTTAATAGAACTTTGGTTCAACTTTGCATTTCAGGACTCGACATTGTTGCTTGTTTAGGAAAAGTGTTTATTTTTTTTGAAGGGGCAAGTGAAAGAGAATTTTACTTGGCCGGCCAGAAACAACAAGGGAAGCATCGTAACGCGAGAATGATAATAATTAAATAATTGTTGCTTGTAATTACGTTTATTGCATTTTTTTTTATTACTATTTGCTTTTCTTTGATAACATTTTAACTTTATAGTTGACCATAGTCTTTGGTGGTAGATTTGCTGTGGTATGTAACTGGTAGGCATATACACATTTTTGTAGCTTATTTATTTGAATAAAAGGTTACGGGTCAAAACAACAAAAGCACAACAAGACCAACACTGATCTTGCATACCCCCTCAGCCCCTGCATGAACTGCATACAAGAGGTGGAAACTGTGTTAATAGGCCTATATGGACGATGCAGATGTTAGAATTCAGAATTGATTGGAATCAAGCATGTTTTCAACAAAGGGCCACCGTGATAGTTTTCTGACAAGGAAATATAATTTAGGGAATGTTTGATATTGATTTGCTTGACCTTAGCTGTAAACCAATGTCAGGATGCATGCAATTAAAAGTGCACATGACAGAATTGAATGAAATGCATTTTATATCTGTAAAAAAAATAAAAAAAACTTCACTAATTGTTTGTAATATGTCATTTACAGTGAAGAAAATAAGTATTTGAACACCCTGCTATTTTGCAAGTTCTCCCACTTAGAAATCATGGAGGGGTCTGAAATTGTCATCGTAGGTGCATGTCCACTGTGAGAGACATAATCTAAAAAAAAAAATCCAGAAATCACAATGTATGATTTTTTAACTATTTATTTGTAAGATACAGCTGCAAATAAGTATTTGAACACCTGTCTATCAGCTAGAATTCTGACCCTCAAAGACCTGTTAGTCTGCCTTTAAAATGTCCACCTCCACTCCATTTATTATCCTAAATTAGATGCACATGTTTGAGGTCGTTAGCTGCATAAAGACCCCAAGGCTACTGTTGGTAATACACTAAGACGTCATGGTTTGAAATCATGCATGGCACGGAAGGTTCCCCTGCTTAAACCAGCACATGTCAAGGCCCGTCTTAAAGGAGAACTCCAGCGCAAAATGAACCTTTGGTCTAATTACACATTGTTACCTAGTCAACCGTTATCTGAGATTTGTTTTCATGATTATCGAATGTAAATAGTTTTATCTCTAAAAACAGTTTAGCCTATAACGCTAGTAAATAGGGCATAAAGTAATGACAAATAAAAATCGCTTATTAATACCACTAACAAGGCTCAAAATAGCCCCACACTAACACGGTAGCATAATAAGGGTCCCTACCTTCAAACCGAAGCATTGAGAACTTTGTCAGTGTCCAGACAGTTTAATAAGAAGATATTTTATACATACAGTCAGCTTCGCGAATACAGGCAGAAGCCATCTTTGAAAAACAGTCTCTACCAGTCGATCTACGAACGCCGATCCAAGTGCGCTGGTGAGATGTGATTAAATTAGTTTTATTTATTTATTTTCTCTGTTTCGTTCAGTGCTTCTCTTATGCGCTCAGTGCTTTCTTCCGGAAACAACGGACCATGTGAGATTCTACACAATTCAGCGCACTTGGATCGGCGTTCGTAGATCGACTGGTAGAGACTGTTTTTCAAAGATGGCTTCTGCCTGTATTCGCGAAGCTGACTGTATGTATAAAATATCTTCTTATTAAACTGTCTGGACACTGACAAAGTTCTCAATGCTTCGGTTTGAAGGTAGGGACCCTTATTATGCTACCTTGTTAGTGTGGGGCTATTTTGAGCCTTGTTAGTGGTATTAACAAGCGATTTTTATTTGTCATTACTCTATGCCCTATACTAGCGTTATACTAGCGTTATAGTCTAAACTGTTTTTAGAGATAAAACTATTTACATTCGATAATCATGAAAACAAATCTCAGAGAACGGTTGACTAGGTAACAATGTGTAATTAGACCAAAGGTTCATTTTGCGCTGGAGTTCTCCTTTAAGTTTGCCAATGACCATTTGGATGATCCAGAGGAGTCATGGGATAAAGTCATGTGGTCAGATGAGACCAAAATAGAACTTTTTGGTCATAATTCCACTAACCGTGTTTGGAGGAAGAAGAATGATGAGTACCATCCCAAGAACACCATCCCTACTGTGAAGCATGGGGGTGGTAGCATCATGCTTTGGGGGTGTTTTTCTGCACATGGGACAGGGCGACTGCACTGTATTAAGGAGAGGATGACCGGGGCCATGTATTGCGAGATTTTGGGGAACAACCTCTTTCCTTCAGTTAGAGCATTGAAGATGGGTTGAGGCTGGGTCTTCCAACATGACAATGACCCAAAGCACACAGCCAGGATAACCAAGGATTGGCTCAGTAAGAAGCATATCAAGGTTCTGGCGTGGCCTAGCCAGTCTCCAGACCTAAACCCAATAGAGAATCTTTGGAGGGAGCTCAAACTCCGTGTTTCTCAGCGACAGCCCAGAAACCTGACTGATCTAGAGAAGATCTGTGTGGAGGAGTGGGCCAAAATCCCTCCTGCAGTGTGTGCAAACCTGTCGAAAAACTACAGGAAACGTTTGACCTCTGTAATTGCAAACAAAGGCTACTGTACCAAATATTAACATTGATTTTCTCAGGTGGTCAAATACTTATTTGCAGCTGTATCTTACAAATAAATAGTTAAAAAATCATACATTGTGATTTCTGGATTTTTTTTTTTAGATTATGTCTCTCACCGTGGACATGCACCTACGATGACAATTTCAGACCCCTCCATGATTTCTAAGTGGGAGAACTTGCAAAATAGCAGGGTGTTCAAATACTTATTTTCTTCACTGTACGTATTGCTTAATTCTGCAGATTTAATTTTCTGCACCAGATTTAGTGCATCAACAAGGTGTGATCATCCACTAATTACCCAGAGGAACAGGGGTCTCCATGGTAATCGGAGGATAACTATGCTATCATGTCTAGATTTATAAGCACACTGAAATGCCCGATTTAGGCTGACATGGTGTAGATTGCGTTGTCATGTTTTGCCAACAATAGTACGTTTGAACAGGTTGTTGAAGACAGCTAACAAGACAATTCTGTGTAGTTTTAGCAGCCATTTAATTCCGAGGAGCCCAGACTTAGCGATTCAGTGACGATCTCTGTCGGCATTCACTCCACACAGACATGCAGATGTCACCAAACTAATTGCTTTAGAGAGCAGTGAGGGTGACAGCAAATGATAGGGTTAATGAAATTCTGCCATTTATGTTGATATTTATGTCTTCGCAAGTGTTATTTAGTTTGCGGGTAGGCTTGATTTCCACACAGATGCATCAATTTCATTGTCGTACAGTATATGTGGCTCATGTGTCAGGTGGTTGTTTATTCCTGTTCCTCACCAGAAGTGGGCTCTCAAAACACTCTCAGCCCTCTTCTGGCTATTTCTGTCAGGTATAATGTATTGTCCTCTGCGTTTAGTTTTGGCAGTCTGGAATGAAAATAACCCAGATGTGAAGAGCCTTTCACCTCTTGTGCTTTCTATTTTAGCCAGTTGCAGGTAGGAAAATAACAGCATCATTTATCCTGCACAAACTCTGTGACACATTTGTAGCAATAGAGATGGTGAATGTGACTTTTATGCACTTTACCATTATAATTCAGCAGGGTTTAGTTTAAGTTTATGCGGCAGTTGGCAGTGAGGCAGCTGCCGCTTACTTTCGTTTTCTTGATTATGTTTATTTTGTTATTAAAGTTACGCTTGCCGGTTCCTGCCACATTCTTCCCAGAGTTTGAACTTGGTTATATAGTATTTTTAGCCAATCATTTGAATGATAAATGATCACTTTAGCCTCACCTAAAAAGTCTTGTCAAAAAAATAAGATATGTGTGGAAAGTTACAGCACATCTATACAAAAATAACTATATTAGCCATAATGCAAGTATGTCAGAATAAACTCATCACCATTCCTACATCAAAAATAACAAATGCATGCCACGCACACTCAAATAGTTTAATTTCAAGCTAGTCATCTAATTTTATTTTTTGTTGTTGTTGAAAGAAATTGTTGTTGTACCATGAAGCCATACACAGATTCAGCATATACAGCAGACACAGTTCATCATCTTTTGCAGATGGGTTAGGAAAACTATGCAATCACCCTTTCAAATAGAATAGAGTGGGAGAGAGAAATAAGCAGCAAGACATTATGTTTGCAAATCTTACATTCACAAAATTTACCTTCACCTGCCACTTAAAACACAGAGTTCACAGGTCAATGAAGATGGGCATTGTTCGACCATTTTAGAGAGATTGTATTTTCAAAGATAATTGGTTTCGGTTATGTAAAAACAGTCACGTTGCTTTGTGGTTTACACTGCAATATATTGATCGTTACGCAATCAAAAAGTCTAGTACATACTGCACATCCTCTCTCAGGAATGAAAGCGGTAACAGTGATTGAGGCTGTCCGGTACATGGCTGTCCCTCAATGTCAGACTGGAAGATGGATCACTCTGAACCAGGGCATCAGGGTGGTCGCTAAATCCTTTTAGGCTTTCAACTGTGGAACAAAACCCTCAATATAACTTTTGCGTCTGCGTCTTT
Organism: Semotilus atromaculatus; assembly: GCA_031834385.1. Classification (NCBI taxonomy): domain Eukaryota; kingdom Metazoa; phylum Chordata; class Actinopteri; order Cypriniformes; family Leuciscidae; genus Semotilus; species Semotilus atromaculatus. The sequence goes on from JAULUF010000015.1 coordinate 14,307,008, forward strand.
CTTCTCCAAAATTGACTTTTTATACACTAGACCAAAAGCAGGAGCAGGACAAAAAGCTTTTTCGGAACCTAAATGGGGGAAAAAAAACTTACCAGGTTAAATTACTATCCACTAAATTGCCTCCTCCTCAAACATCAAATTTCATGATTTATTTTCCTCTTAAGTTATGAAAGTATATACATCAGATGTGCTAAAAATCCAAGATCATAGCTCAAAAATCTCAAAATAAAACTCCTTTTATCACTTACAGGCATCAATAGTTGGAATAGATTATGTAATAGTTATTTTTCTGGATGGGGATATCGAATTATGGGCTATCTCAGGAAGCACGACTGACTCATCTGAATGATTCAGCATCTAATAGAATAGGTTACACATTACAGTAAGGCTGAATGTCATCTAAAACCCACAAAAGACAGGGAATTCAAGTTAAATATTGATGCTTAGGTTCAAGACAGAGTCCATTGTGGTGTCTGTGGACAAAAAGAGAAAATGTGTTCTAGCCTACAATACCATGAATGCCTGGAAATGAGTAATATAAAAGTAGAGAAGAAATGAAACAAGAAAAAACCTCAATAAAACAAAAAGCACAAATCTTAAACCCAGGGACAAACTAACAATAAAAATCAAACCAAACTAAAAACTAAACAATAAAGAAAACCAAGCAAAACTGCAACAAAGCACAACATAAAACCCCTAAAAGCTCAAAAACCAGAATGCAACAACAAAACAAATAAAAGAACAGAAAAAAACTAAACTAAAAGAAAAAAAGAAAAAAGAACACCAAACCAAGACTGATACAAAGTTTCACAATGTGTGTGTGTGATACAACACACACACACACACACAAAACAAAACAAAAACAAAAAAAAAACCCCACAAAGACCTAAAGTAGAAAACAAAAGAAAACTGCACCCCCCAAAAAAGGCCTGTTCACATTTATAAGGTCCTTAGGATATACAAATCTTAAAAATTCTAATTTTATATTCTTGCATTGTGAATATTTAAAAATCCGAAACTATTTGCTATTTCACAACCGTAATGATGATTCTGGACATATCAACAGTGCCTTTAGCAGGAGCTTGTTTGAGTCACTTCTACACGACTTTCCCATGAACAACAGTGAGTTGAAAACTAGTCCCCGGAGGCTCATGGGCTTGACCCTGCAGCTGAAGAATGTTCTGTAGCAGGATATGAATCCTGACAGACTAGCCGCTGCATGTAATAGTTTGTGCAAGAGAACGCTAGTGTGTATTTATGGTTATTTTGCAGAAGCTTTTTGCTTGTCAGGTCAAAACAAGTCCTGTACTTAAAACCAGAATTGTCCAAGAAGTCATTTGATACTAAACTGCAGACTCAGAAAGTTTCCAAAGCTCTGGATCATCCAATCTGCACCCTAATGAACACTTAAAGTGTTCTACTGTAGTGGAACTACTGGTCTTAAGGGTCCTCTTGACTGGAATCATATCTACGATGTGTTTGATTTGTGTTGGAGAGAAAAAAAAAAAAAAAGTTGTCATGCTCTAATGTATAATTATTCATTTTTAAAGCTACCAAGTTAAATCTACAGTATTATATCAGATTGAAATAGGCTCGGTCTCTACTTTGTGAGGTTTCAAAATATGGTCCCTGCCTTTGAAAAATAGCATTTCTATAAAAGGAATAGAGTTCGGATCAGATCAAATTAAATTGCAAGGTGTAAAAACAGGATGGGACATTTTCTAAACAAAGCAACCCAATGACAGGAAAATATACACTTTATATTTGCAGAGAATTTGCAGAGAAGATGATTAATAGTAACACTCATTTTGGTGATAAAACAAGTGATTATCAGCAATATTTGCAAAGAGGAATTACCACGCGAGCATGATAAAGATGCATTCAATTAATAATGTGCAACAACGCTGGCACGTCGGGAACAATAGATTAAAGAGAGCCCATCAATAATCCCAGCGATAAATTCACACAAACTGAACCTGCCGACCTCTCCAGCACATAGCTGGAGCATTAATCTGCTAAAGTGTGTGAATTGTGATTAAAGGACTATTTCCATAGCGTGCAAAAGAATGAGCTGGATACATTTATTAAAGGGATAGTTCACCCAAAATGGTGAGAGCTTTCTGTCCTTCCATTGACATCTACGCAACTAAAACTTTGACGCTTAAAAAAGTTCATAAAGAGATCGTAAAATGAATCCATATGATTTGAGCGGTTTAGTCCAAATTTAAACAGAAAACAAACAGAAGCTCACCCGGACCTGCTTGATGCAAGAGAAGCTCAAGGGTGCTGTGCAACACACAAAAAATTAACCTTATTGGTTCTTGTAGAAGCTCAAACGTACATGCGAATGAACCTCATTGGTTCTCGCACGTCAAGCGAACATGCTTGAGCTTCCATTTAGCTATCTATGGAGTTACAGAAAGCTCTCAGATTTCATCAAAAAGATCTTCATTTGTGTTCTGAAGATGAATGAAGGTCTTACAGGTTTGGAACGACACGAGGGTGAGTAATTAATGACAGAATTTTTTTGCACATTTTTGGGTGAACTAACCCTTTAACAGTAATAGCCACTGAGAATATAGACCTGTGACAATATCCTGAAAACTGTCCCTTGAGAGGGAAAGAAAAAGTTAATTTCACTAGAATCCTGTTGTCTGCACATTTGTCACTTTCAAGGATATAAGTTATTTGAGCTCGGTTTAAACTACTGAGACTGGCGGACACAATTGAGTGTTGAAGACAAAACCGACTGGTGTGTTTTGATTCAAAATCACTCACTCTTTTGCTCAGGGATAATTTAGACCAGCGCAAAAGCGATTTGCATACATATTAAAGAATAGGTCAGTCCATCTAAAGCCTTGTGACTCTTGACAGAGTAATTAGTATAATAACACTGAGCTGCTTCCTGCTATATGGGGTGTGTGTGAATTAATTGAGCTTTCAGGCTGGTCAGAAAAAAAGGTCACAACTTCACACGTCTTCACAGTACTGACAGAGCCAAAGTTTAAATGGATATATCAAGCAGGTTTTACAATGGTTTATTTAGTTAGCATACAGCTCGGTATAGGCCCAACAGAAGCACATCCACTGAAATAGACTGACTGGACCAAATACCACAATAATACATGTTGTCAAGAGACCTTTTATGGGAGGCCGATGACACAGTTGGGTATTGAATATGTCCTTTACTTGTTTTAAAATACAAATATACTTTTTCACACTTTTTCACACACCATCCAAGAATATAGATATTAGACAAATGAATATACCTCTTGATAAGGCTGAAAACAAGTCCATATACAGTATATTGACAATTCAGCAATGTCGTTTCAATGATCACACACACACACACACACAAAAGAATTAAAAAGTCTGACTATAAAATCTACACAAATTACAGGCTCAGTTTAAAACTTTAACTATCAGAGGATCAAAAGGCCACTAGCACAATCTCTGATTAAAAATATATACAATAAATACAAAAATCTCCAAACTAACACTCACACAAGACTTGCATACACGTAATGTACATACACATATAGATACAGATCCACACAGACCAAAACACTCATGCCTACCCACTTTCACACAGTTTCTAGGGCAATATAAAGAATTACAGTTAAATATACAAGAAAATAAAATAATAAATACTTTAGTTGTGAAATTGCAATTTTCAATAGACAGCCCCATACAAAATACCAAAAAAATCAGTAATTGCAATAGGAAAAAATGTGACATTACAAGAAGTACTGACTATGGACAGCCTCTGGCAGAGTCATGGTGACACCAGCATTATAACGGCCTGATAGTGTATTTTGTTCAAACACAGTAGTTTTATTTACATTTATTTATTGTAACACCAAGGTTATCCTCAAGTATAGCGTCAAATACTAATATAGTATGTTCTTCAACAAGACCATCATACTCAGTGAGATGGATTTACAGGTAAACAATATCAATGTCTGTTTGCGCAAGTCGTTGTACCAATAAAACTGATTAATGTGACAAAGACATCTTGACAACCAAAGTCACGTTACAATACAAATTTAAAATAGTAATTTGGCCAGTGCACTACAAAAAATATTTTCGCAATCAGATTTTTTTATTTTTTATTTTCAGTCAAACTATATAAATATTCTTAACAAGATGCATTTGCTTAAGAAACAAAAAAAAAAAATATATATTAAGACACAGTACCGTTCAAAAGTTTGGGGTCAGTAAGATATTTGAATGTTTTTGGAAGTCTCTTATGCTCACCAATGTATTTAATTGATGAAAAAAAAAAAAAAACAGTAAAAACTCTAATACTATGAATTATTATTAAAAAAAATTTTTTTTAAGTAATTTATTCATGTGATGGCAAAGCTGAATTTTCAGCAGCCATTACTCCAGTCTTCTGTGTCACATGATCATAATATTTGTATGGAAACAGTGATGTTTTCAGGATTCTTTAATGAAGAGAGAGAGAGAGAGAGAGGAGGGGAGGGGGGGGGGGGGGGGGGGGGGGGGGGGGGTCATACATTTATTTCAAAAATAAAAAAATACCCTTATGAACGGTAGTGTATGTTCTTTAATAAAATGTACACTACCGGTCAAAAGTTTTAGATCAGTAAGATTTTTTATGTTTTTAAATGAAGTCTCTTCTGCTCACCAAGGCTGCAATTATTTGATAAAAAATACAAAAAAAACAGTAATATTGTGAAATATTATTACAATTTAAAACAGCGGTTTTCTATGTGAATATATAGTGAAGTGTAATTTATTCCTGTGATCAAAGCTGAATTTACAGCATCATTACTCCAGTCTTCAGTGTCACATTTTTTAAATTATTATAATATGAAATTATTATAATATGATGCTCAAGAAACATTTATGATTATTATCCATGTTGAAAACAGTTTTTTACATTTTTATTTCAGGATTCTTTGATGAAAAGAAAGTTCAAAAGAACAGCATTTATTTAAAATATAATCTTTTCTAACATTATAAATGTCTTTACTGTATAACTTTTGATCAATTTAACTCATCCTTGATGAATAAAAGTGTTTTCTAATTTCTTTCCCCCAAAAATAAAAAATAAATTCTTACTGACCCCAAACTTTTGAATGGTAGTGATTAATGTTACAAAAGCTTTCTATTTCAGATCAATGCTGTTCTTTTGAACTTTCTATTCATCAAAGAATCCTGAAATAAAAATGTAAAAAACTGTTTTCAACATGGATAATAATCATAAATGTTTCTTGAGCATCATATTATAATAATTTCATATTATAATAATTTAAAAAATGTGACACTGAAGACTGGAGTAATGATGCTGTAAATTCAGCTTTGATCACAGGAATAAATTACACTTCACTATATATTCACATAGAAAACCGCTGTTTTAAATTGTAATAGTATTTCACAATATTACTGTTTTTTTTGTATTTTTTATCAAATAATTGCAGCCTTGGTGAGCAGAAGAGACTTAATTTAAAAACGTAAAGAATCTTACTGATCTAAAACTTTTGACCGGTAGTGTATATATATATATATATTTTTTTTTACAAATAACCATAATTATTTATTTATAGGAATTTTCATTCAAATCTAGCAATGTTTCTTTTATTTATCCATTCCCAGGACATACTGTCTAACAAAATGATAATGCTTCAAGTAAATTAATCTTGTTTTAAGGATGTTTAAATATTCGTACTGGAAAATGAGACAAAATACTGATTAAGAAGATGCTTTATTGCAGTGTGAGCACTGCTGCAGTCAGCTATTGCCACACTCATAAACATCCAACATAACTGCAGTATGTTTGTCTCAGTGCCACTTATATTTACAACATGGGTAAGAGACAGGCACAGAAAACCCATCGATGGTCATAAATATGCCTCTGCAGTGTACCAGAGAGCTGTGACCCGTCGGAGGAGTGGGCGGAGTTCGGCAGCAGTGGCCATCGCTGTCAGACTGAGTGTTCTGGCTGAGTGGCTGAACAGAGACGGGGCGACAAGAGTTCAGAGCAGGTCGCCACACTGGCACAAAAGGTTAATGTACAGTTTTGCAAGTCCATCTGGCCACAAGCGGGCCGTAGACAGCCGCCCAGAGAGCAGACAAATGCCTGCAATATTAAAACAGAGGGATTATTGCAAGAGTCAGCGCTGCCACCTGTCCGAGCAGCGGGATGCTCGCCCTCCCTTTTCCTGCATATTGCTTAGGCACGAAGAAATTTGATGTTTTCCCTTATCAGATATCCTCTTTCTTCCTGACAGGTGATGCGAGGAATCCTTCAGAGGATGCTAAATAAATCCAGAGGCTCCTGACGTACAACTCCAAAGCATCACGGACGGATGAAACATGGATGAAATTGAATTTCGAAACAAGACTCTCCTCTGCTCCTGCTGCTGAAACAGAGCATCAGGACTCAAAGTTTGTGTGCCGTTGTGTCGGATCCATTCGGGCGGCACTTCACTGAGGAGTTTTTATCAGCTCAGGTGGGATCTGTCTTATTTTATGGTGTGTGATATCTGCAGAAGTAGTAAAGATGCTGTGAGGTTGAGGGAGGAGAGAGATTGTGAATTAAGGAATGCTTCGCAAGGCAGTCACGCTCCAATGAGCGCCCATATAAATATCTATTCCATTATGAAAATCATCGGAGAAAATTACAAACGGCCGTGGGACGGCATCTATCTAATCATTATTTGGCAAAAGGGAAGAGCGCTGGAGTCGGGGCATGTCTAGGCACTCTATTTGCGGATCACCGGGCCCAGCAGAGAAGCCTCCCAGTTGCACATTTGCATTCAGATTTGCGCAGCATGATGGGATATGAGGCGGTGGGAGGCCCAGGCTCTATTAATAATCCTTCAGCCTTTTCTACAGTCCTGATTATGAATGAGGTGCAGCTGGAGGAGGGGTACCCTCTGACTTAATGTAGATGTTTGGAAGGATGTCGAGCCACTTGTACTGTCCCTAATCACGTTTTTCCAATTTGACGGGATAAAGGCGCTAAATTATTCAAGGAGAAAACCGATACCGTGGAGGGGTGAGGTCTTACTGGGGTCTGAATACAAAATTTGGGTTTGCTGAAATTGAATTCAGGAATATTTTACAGCACAATTGCGATAAGATGCGATGAGAATATTAGATTTGTGCTCGTTTGAAATTTTAATTAAACTCAAAATATGAACAATAACATGCTCCATCTTCAATTAAAATCTATTTATAATGATTAGAGACAAAATCAAAACAGCCTAAAAGGCTGTTTGACAAAGGATACATTTGAGTGTTTAAAAATGAGGAAAAAACTGAATGGGGGAGAAAAACCCCCACAGGGTCGTGAAACATGTTTATATGCAGCGAAAGAACACAACAGTTGAAGACGTCTGCCTAGAACAGTGATTCTCAACCCTTTTTAACTCCAATCCCTAATAATCAAAGAAAATATTTGAAGCCTGAATTGAAAAAACATTTTAATGTATATACATTTGTTTATATATATAAAACTTCTATTTTGAAAGATTTCAGATTACATATTGTTTTATAGCTTTTTTTGTTGTTGTTTATTTTAAATCTTTTTTTTTTTGTCTTATTTTAAATCATTTTAAGTGATCTTGTGGCCCCCTTGGAAGTGTTCTGAGGCCCCCTAGTGGGTCCCAATCCCCCTGATTGAGAGCCACTGGTCTAGAGCATGTTTACATTCAAATAGAAATCGCAATGAAAAATGCAAAAATGTGTTTTGTGTTAATGGCTTACCTAGGCTCTGTCCACCGAGAGATCATTCCCATGTGTCCTTTTTTCATCCCTGCTATGTTTCTCTTGGGTCAGGGAGTGGTGTCACCACGGTGCATGGACCCCCGTACCCACATGGCATTGCCTGGAGCCCCTCCACCCCCGTGGTCCTTGTCCGACTCAGGTTGGCTCTGTGCTCGTTCTGGCTTAGGGTTGGATGTCATGGGCGGCTCAGGCTGCTGCACCGACATCGTGCGACGAAGGTGTGTGCGCTTACACAAGAAGTCCGGTTTGGCCGAAAGACCAAATGAGCCCTTTCGAAGCACCATTCGCACTGAAGAGGTCTTCTTGGGCCGGGCTCTGTGACTGAACTGCAGGGAGGAGAGATGTACCGCGTAGCCCTCGCTCAGGAACTGTGATGGATCACAAGACATGAGAAAATATTAGAGAAAACTTGATCATTTTTGACCAGTTAAAGTGGAAATTGAATGAAAGACAAGGAAGAATCAAAGTCAACCTGGCACTGATTCTGGTACTTCTTGGAGGGCCGTCCCACTATATAGATCTGGTTGGGGCTGAGGTCCAGCATGCTGTAGACGGAAATGTCCTTCATGGAGCCGTAGGCACAGTTGATTTTAATGTGACACTGCCAACATGAGAAAAGGTCAAAGTGTGATAGACGGCCTGAGGACACTACGAGAACACCTCAGTTCCTGTGTAACTACTCGTGCGTGAGACAGGGGAAGTGAGCGTGAGAGAACTAGGCCAAGAGAAAAAAGAAAAGTGATGTTCATTCCTACTATGTGGTATGCAGTGATGGGAATAACGGCATTACTTTTTCCAGTAACGAGTAATCTAATTGATTACTCTTCTCATCTTAATAACGCCGTTACCGTTACTGCCAAAAAATGCGGCGCGTTACTATAACTGATGAAGCTGTTTTTTTTTTTCATCAGACCAACTTGATCTCTGAGCGAGAGGCAAATACTTTTTTTACTGTTCTTCCTTGGTTAGTGGGCAGAGCACGAGACAAGCGCATAAATGCTGACGATTGGCTGAGGTAGAGTAAAATGTCATTGTAAGCCAATCAGAGGTAGAGTTGGGCGGGTGTTCGAAAGCACGCATAGTAGTGATGGGCATTCAGCTCTTTTGACTCAGCTCACTGAAAAGAGCCGGCTCTTTTGGCTCACAAACGGCTTTTTAAATGACTTTGACTATAATATTAAAATTTTTATTACATAATTATTTAATTTCTATAGGCTAAATTTGTAAAAATAGAGTCGGCTCATCAGATATGCGAGCCAGCTCCCGACGTTCACCTAAAAGAGCCGGCTCTTAGAGTCGGCTCATTCGCGAATCGCGAACGACCCATCATCACTAACGGCTAACGCTCATGAATCGCGAACGACCCATCAAAAGCTCATTCGCGAACGAGTCGATCCATCATCACTAACGCTCATTCGCGAACGACCCATCATCACTAACAGCTAACGCTCATGAATTGCGAACGACCCATCATAACACATAGTCGGACAGGACAGGACACACAAGGAACAACACAAGCCAGTCAGTCAACGAGAGACAGGTATGGCGACGAGCCCAAATAATCCAAAAGTAGCCTTCTCTAAATGGAAGTAGCCTATAGACATTACTTTTTTTTAGATGTGTGTACAATGTTTCATGTTTCTGTTAATAATGTATTGTATTAAGTGTCCATTTCATAATAATATTCAGATTTATCATAAATAATTGAACATGCACATGTATTTTAAGTTCCGTTAAAGAGGGGTAGAGGTGGGGTCACATTTGAGCATTTAAAATTTAATTTTACTTGAAAGTAACGCAATAGTTACTTTCTTAAGTAACTAGTTACTTTTAAAATTTGTAACTGAGTAACTAATTTAATTACTTTTTGGAAGAAGTAACTAGTAACTGTAACTAATTACTTTTTAAAAGTAACTTGCCCAACACTGGTGGTATGGTATACTTTTATGTCCCCATCATATATGTCTTATATACACGGTTGTTCAAAAGTTTGGTGTCTGTAAATTTTTTTGCAAGAAGTCTCTTATGCTTAGTGTCACATGATCCTTCATAAATCATTCTAATTGGCTGATTTGATGTTCAAGAAACATTTCTTACTATTTTCAATGTTAAAAAATGCCTAATATTTTTGTGGAAACTGACACAGATTTTTTGGGGGGTTTCTTTAATGTATAGAAGGTCAAAAGAACAGTGTTTATTTATTATAAATGTTTTTACTTTCACTTTTGAACAATTTAATGCATTCTTGCTAAATAAAAGTATTAATTTCTAAATATGAACTAATCCCAAACACAATTAATTGAATTAAGTGAGTCATTTCTGAATTTTAAATAATCTCACTGGTTTTAATGGATGTTTCCAATTCTGCCATTTTCTCAGGTGCTTTTGACATGAAAATCTGGCAATTTAATAAACAATTGAGGTGTTTCTTAATTTTTTCTTCAATTACAATATTTCAAATCACTCAACTTCACTTTCTTTCATGTTAGTCTACAAAAGCAAGTTCCTCAATGACATCATCATCCAGCAAGTGACATTGTTTTTGGTGGCAAGACAACAACAAAACACCACTAAGTATTAGCAATGTTTTTGATGAAATCTGTGATGTTTTGATGTATTAGTTGGTTCTTTTTTTTTACTCTTATTTTTGATGATTTAAACAATAAATCAAATTGACACCCTCATTTTAATGCCTCAATGAGCAATGGTTAAATTCAGCTTTTTATTTACATCCTGTTTGGCTTCCTGTTCATTTTCCACAGTTCATTCAAAGCACATTTCTGAAAGTCTAGTGTACCCATTTATAGAAACACTAACTTAAACTACAACACAGCCATATTCATATATAGGTCAAAAAAGTACTGCAGAACAGGAATGACCTACTGTATATATGTGTGGACACGATAGCAGATAGATTTACCTCTTGCACCAGGTTCCTGAGGAAGATGGTTTTTTGGCGAAGTGGGTCATGCACCAACCCCTCTGAAAAGAAGATCATTCCCTGGGGGAAGTTGTGTTGAGACAGCCAGGACACAACCCTCTGCTTCTGCATGTCTGGACGGCCAGTGATGTAAATGATCAGGTAGCCCAGGTCCTGCCAGTGCCTGCAAAATACTATCATTTACCCTCTGCACAATCCCATGATTTGGACTGATTTCAGGACAGTCAAAGCGCCTGGTCCTCCAACAACAGATTGCATTTGACAAAGCAGTAAATTTGCCCAAGGACAGTCTGGGAAACAACCCAAGATTGTCCATTTGTGAATCCCAAACCCCATCTGATATCTGTCTATTAAATGAAATCCAATTGTGTTTCACCGGCAGGCCAGTTCTTTTCAATATTGCTATGGCATGAAATGAAAGCATCGATTCTCTCTCACACACATTTACACACAAAGCCACCTAGTGAATTTGTTACCTGACCACATCCACAGCTCCGGGCCGTACTTTAGGGTCACTGCCCATAATAGAGACGCTAGCGGCAAATGAACCGTCGATGCTAAAGACGACACACTCCATCCCCCGTGGCAAAACCGTCAGGAAGGCCTCTGCGCTCGTCTGGTCACCCCTGCGAGGAAAGAGTGACATGAAGTGCGAGGAGAACAAAGATCCAAGCTCTTGATCAAACCCGGGATCAATTTAACAACGAGGAGTTGTTCTTCTTCAGCCCTCAGGGTGAGAGTTTCACGAGTGCCAATTGAACGCTTCTTGGTATCCTTGCAAATTATCCCTGCTGAGACAACCTTGAGATACGGCACTTTTGGATACATTATAAGTAATCTTCCCATTGACTTACTTGACAACCATTTTAATGGGGTAGACTCCCACAGCCAGCTTTTTGGTTTTGGGAATGGTGTAGACCACTCTGCCACTGCTGTTGGTCACCTCGGTGTCTAAGTGCACCCAGCGACCAGACTGTGGCTGGGTCATCACGTACACATCGACCTGAGAGACAAAACAACAAAGAAACAGACAGTGAGAAGGAGCGAATGAGATGGAGGGAGATTATTGAGGCATACTAGGGTTATCACGACACTAAAATGTCAGTAGTCAAAAGTCAATTTTTATACCACAGAAAACACTGTTTTGCTATTGCTCTTTATTTGGCAAGTTAAATATTAATATACTACACCGTTCAAAAGTTTGAGGTCAATAAGATTTCTTTTAGAAGAAATTAATACTTTTATTCAGCAAAGATGCATTAAATTGATTAAAATGTACAGTAAAGGCATTTATATTGTTACAAAAGATTTCAAACAAATGCTGTTCTTTGAATACATTAAAGAATCCTGAACTCAAACCTTCTAATAGTAATGTAAATATTATGTCCATATTAATATTATATAATATACAGTACCAGCCAAAAGTTTAGAAACATTACTATTTTTAATGTTTTTGAAAGAAGTCTCATGGTTATAAAGCCTGTGTTTAAATGATCCAAAAAAACTAATTTTAAATAATGGTTTCTATTTTAATATACTTCAAAATACGTCTTCAGTGTCACATGATCCTTCAGAAATCATTCTAATACGCTGATTTATTATCAATGTTGGAAACATATTTATCAATGTGAATAAAAAGTAAAAAAACAAACAAAAAAAAACAGCATTTATATAAACTGTATGTCATCCAGTATTCAACTATTTGTCAATAACATTAAATTGTAATTAAAAATCATTCAGAATTAAATAAAGATAAGTGGTTTTGTTTTTTCCTTTTCAATATTGATTTGATTCATATTTACGACATTAGATTTTTTTCATACAACAACATTAGATTTTTTTCCTGCCTCGTGACATTTTCCAACCTCTTAAAGTATAATGATAATGTTTACATTAGAACTTCGTCAAGATGGCCAATATTTTTGTTATTGGCTTCAAAATGTAAATAATGAATACTTTCCGTATTGATGCATCCCTAATTCTAACTGTTTACCTACACAGCCACATATTACCATAAGGTGCAAGTGCTCTTCCAGAGAATATTGTAAAGGATACTGGTAAGGGAGCATGATTTTATTTTAGTATCAACTTGGGGTCGAAATGCCAGTACTATTGAGTGCTGTTGCACTGTTAAAAAAACAACTGACATTTATGTAAGCAAATAGCTTGTTTAAATGTATATTAAATGAACGTGGACAAGTGCTCTCTCACCTTCTCACCGGTCAGGGTTACCATATCCAGAGGACCATACATGAAACGACCAACCAGGGTCTGGTGCCCGTCCTCGGTCGCAATGACATCATTGACTCTGTGGTTGGCAGTGACATTCTGCAGGCAGAAAATGGAGATATTAGATTGTTAAAAAAATGTTTTATCATTTGCTACAATAAGAGTAAATGACACTGGTAATACACTATTACTGCCTTGCACCATTATTGATAGATGGGTGAAAAAGAGAAAGGGGCAGTTTCATAAGTATGCAGTACAAAGTCCTTCCAAAAGAGGGTGTCACAATCTAATCCTTCCCTTCTTCAATAAATTTCATTTTAATGATAACACTGTTCTACACAGAGCCCAGTGAAGATAAATCCTACAGCCCCTGCTGAGTGTGAAATGTGAAATTAAAGCAAGCAAAAGACAGAGCTATGCAAATCCTTAGAATAACTGCCCGCAGTCACCTTCATGCCAGCAGAGGAAGCAGACAAACATAGAGAGGAAGATAAACACAAGAAGCGTTTACTCTGCCGCTTTATAGAGCAAAGGCAAGACTTTGAGACGGTGTCTGAATTCACAAAAGCTTCCCCCATAAGCACGACTTAACTGTCCCCCCTCACATACCATCTATTATAGTAAAACTAATACTCTATGCATTAGACATCGTCATACTGATACTTGAATTAGCAAGCCCCACTAAAAAAATATCAGTTTAAGTTAACATGCCATGTAAACACTGACAACCAGAAATCGCCAACTCAAATAATTTCAGGGCATTTGGTCACGTTAGTGTGAATATCACTTTAAAAATAACTACTTAGCATGGTCACTTTAGGATGAGAAGCTAAGTACTGTGACTTCGATAATATTATGCTATCATGTTACTATGGCATGAGCCCACACAGAGCTGTACAGCCCTGTAAATAATTAGACCACACAAGCTAATGAGACTGATTGTGCAGATTTGTCATTTAATGAAGCGGTTAAACATTACCTAGCTTACAGCCATTTGCATATTGATCAAGTCAGTCAATAAATCATCTTGGCATGGGCCTATATGATTGCCATTTGATAGGCTATCCAAACACACTGCCAATAGGCAGATGTGCACACACTGATAGGCAGCACACCACCATATGTGCTGGTGACACACCTGAGTAGATCTTCAAACACAAGACTATTACAACATAATGTAGGAAAAGCATGAATTCAGGTTGGTGCCAACTTTATGCCTTGCCACATGCACAGAGCCAAAATTATGCAGCACATCAACACAAATGCACAAGCAGATAAAGACATTCTCACAACAGAATCAGGAGTCTTTCTGAAACAACACGACCGCATAGAAACACCTTTGAAAGGCTAGCAAGAGCTCTGATCAAACTCTATTGAGGCCATCAGTGCATTGAGAAGGGCTCAGCGGGCAGAAGAAATACATGCAATTTCAGATCAAGGTCCTGAGTGATCAAAACACCATTCCTTGTGAAAAGAAAAGCTAGCAGTGATAACACACAGAAGTGTTTCTATGAGTTATACTTTATTTCAGTGAAGGACTGGGAAGAACTGGTCTTTGTTATGGCGGGTTCTTTTGAACGTGAGCCTAACACATACCCCAAGTAAGCCTGCACAGGCACTAGTTTTCAACAGCACTGTTAGGTAATTGTGTTGATGTGCCTCCGAGCACTAAATCAAGGTCGGCAGTGATGCTTATTTTCGTAAAGCACAGATTTCTGCCCACACACACTGAGCTATTGTGCCGCATTTGAGAAACTCAAAGCATTGGCAGAGAAGGGATATTTTTCTTCTACAATTTACTTGAGTGATACGAGTGTGTGAGTGTACGACTGTCTGCAGACCAGAGTCTGAAATTAGTCAGGGCTCCGGGGGGGAACTGCCATTGAAAGGGACATACTGTAAACATACTGTAAAAAATATCCCCAATCGAAACAGCTATTACACCAAATCTACATTGACAGCAGACAGTATACTTTACAATCTGACAATGAGGCCAGCCAATTATTTTAAATTAAGCACGGATATTAAAATTCTGCCGCATATCGATAAGCTTATAAATATTTTTTATTTTATGGCCGATAATACTCTAAAAATAAAATATTACATATAACATTTTTTAAATATTCCAGAATATTTCTTAAATGAATAATAAAAATAAAAAATCACTAACAATTCAGATAAATCATTTTAATGTGCCATTTCAAGTTGGCAAGAAATGGAAATATACCCTTTCTATTTTCTAAATGCATATTGTGAACCATTCATTTGAAAATTCTGATCTCAGAATTGTTTTAATCATAAGTGGGTTATTTGGTGAAATTCAATAATTCAATAATCCATTTCACTTGGATGTGTCACAACACAGCTACTTCTATTACATTGCAATAAGGGTCCAACATTGACAGATACAATAAAAATACCTATCAGCCGATAAGCAATATAATGGCTAGCCTTACTCAGCAGATTTCATGCACAGAGATCTACAATTAATCACAACAGACACTTATAATGAAGAAAAAGTTGATCTTGCATCACGTCATCAGCAGGCCTGGGCTAAAGAGCAAAGCTTAATGGTGTTTGGAGATCTTCCAGTGCATGTGAGGGTGTGTTTTTGTCAGCATGGCCGTGTTTGTCCTTACCCTAAGTTTGACGTGCGTGCGTCTGCGTAGCCACTTCTCTCTTGGGCTTGAAGGGGAGAAGGGGGCGGAGTCAGAGTTGTCTGTCTCTTGGGCTTTTGCATAGTCACAGTGCATCACCTGTCAATCAATCACAAAGATATTAGCAACCAACCATTACTGTCATCAAGAGGCTGTTCAACCTCTAAGATTAAAGGTGAAGTGTGTCATTTCTGCAGGACTAAAAACGCCACACAGCAATTGCAATTGTTTTTCAATAGGTAATAAGTTTCCTGCTTGCCCTTGGTTGGACAAACATATAATCCCGCCGTAAATGTACGCCACTGGTTAAGCCAGATGCAGAGATGTTAGACAACAAATTGCTTATAGTAGTACTACACATTATACTTGGATAGAAATGATTCAAAAGTCATCTATTTATATAGTGCTTTATACAATACAGATTGTTTCAAAGCAGCTTCACAGTTAAGGAAAACAACAGAATCAATGATGCAAACTTCATCAAATATGAATTCATTCATATTTTGCTGTAAAGCAGCTCTAAAAGGATAACAGTGTAATTATTCAACTCAAGTCGGTTCAGTTCAGTTTAATAATTATTTAAAATGTGTGTGTAGTAATGTGTTAAATAAATCCAACTATGAATCAGCAATATTGCCTTTTCTCTTAAGGAATGACAAGTCAAGCTGTAATCATTTTCCATCCAAGCTCAGATAATAAGAAATGCTATTTTCCTCAAGGATAAACATCAAAACATTATTTAAATGCAGCAACTGAGCAGGTCTGATTGAATCAAAGTGCAGGTATAAAAACTTGAAATTTGATGTCTCTTAATTTGACTTTTTTCTGTTTCTGGCAGCAACATAACTTGCTACTATGAGAAATACACCAACAATCAAAAGTGTTTTTATGACCTCTGGTATTTCTTGAAAGGTTCACTCGATGGATTCGGGTGTAGATGAAACGTCTTTGTTGCTGCAACATTTGAGCCGTATCAAGGGGATCATGCTTACTAGTCTTTCGTGTTACTCTTAAGGCTTGAGGATTTGCTGAATGTGAGATGAAAGCTGCATTTGAGGACATAAATTATGTCAATCTTTGACTTTGATGAAGTTGTTTATATTGTATGCAGACTGTCAGGGAATGCGCTAACTGAATACAGGTGACACTGAATCCTAAACCAGACCCATCATAAGACAAGATCCAAGTGATCATTTTTCCATTCAAATGACAGTCATATCCAATCAGAATATATTTAATTGTTTAATATACAGCTATGTGAAGCAGGTGGTACTAGGAACAATTAGATTTTAGTGATGCTGCAGAAATAGAAATTACATCACTTCTGTTTAAGACAAGCTGTAAGTCTCATGTCAATGTTTTTATTGTTAACTAAATATAAAACCATTTTTTTCTCTGACTGAAATGAACCTTAAATTATAAATATATATATATATATATATATATATATATATATATATGTGTGTGTGTGTGTGTGGCGTACATATAAATAAATGAACATATATATATAAATATAAATAAACAAAAACTAATAAAAATGTCAAAAGCACATAACAAAATGACCAAAATTAAAATGAAAACTAAAAATCTTTATAATTTCTATTAGCAAAATAACATTGTGCCACGTTGCTTGAAGCGACCATAAATGGATAAAAATCCCTAATTTCTCATACTAAACAACCCATATTCAACTCTCAGAATGTCTCTACACACTTCAGAGAGACTCCATCCTTTCACAATGTGAAAACTTATCTAAATGTATAAGTGGTGTGTAATGACTTGATCATGTCATAATTGTGTCTACAATAATAGATTTCTCAGGCCCTGAGGAGCGCATAATACGCAAAGGAGAGTTAACACAAACAGATTAGACTAAATACATAAAACATGAAACCAAAGCACAAACTTTGCACATAGATAACAACACTATCTGGCGTGTGACACCTAAAAGGAACACTGGAACTCTTGTCAGCTCTATCTCTCTTTTATGCAGGCAAAGACAATTATGAAGGAACTGCATTCAGAAAGACAGATTGGTCTATGATTTGCCTAAATTGACTACTTCCTCTCCACCTGTGCCGAGACATCTTCTTAAGAATGAATTTAATAAGAGGT
The DNA here is from genome assembly GCA_031834385.1 of Semotilus atromaculatus. NCBI lineage: Eukaryota > Metazoa > Chordata > Actinopteri > Cypriniformes > Leuciscidae > Semotilus > Semotilus atromaculatus. The sequence continues at coordinate 14,324,708 of JAULUF010000015.1, forward strand.
GCCATTTGCATTTGACACTCTGAAGTGAAGCCTGCGTACATCTGCATCACGAAGTACATTGGTGATTTGATCTTCAAAAGTCTCTGAAAGTGAAGGATGTGCCACATTTATTTTTCTCTCTGCCAGAGGTTCAGCTGATATGAATAGAAAAGGCATATTAGAATAAGATACAGCCCTTCAGGTGAGTCGAAATATCCAGCACAAAAGACCAAGAGGAAGTAAGGGAATGAGTAAGAGTAACAGACAGACAGTAAGAGGACAGACAGAAATTCTGAGAACAGGGTATCTACAATCTTTCTTCCTTCAGTCTTGTAATGTTGTACTAATTTGATTTCTCCGGCACGAGGAGAGCAATAGTCAGGGAGTTTGAAAAGTTCTTTGACCTTAAAGATGCACAATAAAACAAAAACAAAAACACAGTTTTACAAAATCTGAGTGGGGCTTGGCTGTGAATTGCTGTGAATGTACCTGTCGCAGAAGGAAGGCGATCACATCGGTTGATTCCCAGTAGGAAGCGTGGAACAGGTGAGGCAGAGCCACTGTGGGAAACGCCGTCAGGACGTCCGGGCAGTACAGAGAATAATCCAACCGCTTAGACCCCCACCATGTGCTGGAGACTATCACACACACATACATTTACACAGTTTAGTTCAAAAGTTTGGGCTCAGTAAGGTTTATTTATTGCTTCCCCACTTTTAAGTCTGTTTTTATAAATAATGCTCAACAGGCACACTAGCCTCTATTGTAAGGTCTATTGTAGGTCTTGTAAAAATAAAGCAGTGTAAATAAAACTGCCATGTATTGGACTAACAACTGCCGCTATGTAATTTCTCTGCAGCTGAGATACAATCAACTTAAACAGGGTTAAATGCACTGCGGCAGGTCTTTTGGCAGCATAGCGAACTCTTAACACTGCATTGCTTGGCCGGAGAGCAAAAAGCATCTCTAATTAAGAGGTTTGTGCAGTACGGAGTAAAGAGTAGGTCTGACGAAAAGATAAAAGAGCTTTAGATAAACTTAGTGAGAGTTTAATTTTGTGCCCGAAGCTCGCCCACCCGCTGCCCACTCACTGTTGGCGATGGTGCCGCTCAGCCTGCTCTCCCAGCAGCCTGATAACTGGCTGTCCATGCTGGTCAAACTGGACCTGCGGACCTCAACGCCCACCCGCCCACCTGTGCTGTGTTCCGTCTGGAGAGAGGAGGATTGCGAAGCGCCCACTGGACCCGCACTACCGGGCAGGAACACGTCTGGGTAGCTGTGGATATCGTTGACTGGAGGGAAAACAGATCATGATAGTGAAAGTTGGAACGATATAACCATTTAGGCTTCGGTACAGTATCAGCCTCTGGTACTAATATCAAATCAATACCTTAGGCAGAACAAACAGTCTTGGGTGACTGATGGAGTGAAACAAAATTAAACTACAAATGAAAAAAAGCTGCAATAATACCACAGGTCTTCACATTACTTTTTCAGAAACACACACATTTATTTTATTTATTTTTTAAGTTAAAAATACTTATATGTTAATTTTTTGGAAACATTAACATATTTAAAGATGTCTGATGTTATGTTATATTAGGATCAGAATTATTCATCAGTTGAGCAAACATTTTTAGAGATTTTCTTTGATTTAATGGAAAGACTGTTAATAGTGAATTCCTATGAATGTGTGTTTGCATGTGTGTGTGAGAGAGACAGAAATAAAGAGAACTGGATTAATTATAGACAACACCACATCATGACCCCTGAAGAGCCGGTTTAAATTGAATTTATAAAACCCTCAGACACTGCACAACCAAACAACAAAAGCCTCCCTTTCACTCTCAATTTATCTCACCATAACGTCAAACTATGTTTGTGCAAGGGATCTAAATGCTTCCTGACATCTCTTTTTCTCCCTCTTTGAGAATACAGAATGACATACAGGCAGAAATTCTTTAAGTGACCGTCCTAGCTAATCTGTCCTTTTATATGCCTGCTGCCTCGTGCACACATGGCCTGTTATTTCTGACAGGGGCAAATTGAATCTGTTTTCATTAGTCCAGCAGCCTGTGCAGAATACATCCCATTAGGCTGGCCCACATTACTGGCGCAACCACATGCATGTGTGAGCTTGAATATCTGTGTGTGACCTTGGCAGCTGTGTGCCACTGACCACTACAGGTAGAAAAGAGCACCTCTCCTCTGTCATTCTAGAAATTGGCTTCTTTCTCATTTGCCATTGCCATTGGCTCACAAATGGCCAGGGCTTCAATTATGATGAAAGTCACTGAAATGTGGGGGGTGGGGATGGTTGGATGTCAGGAGCGTAGGAACAATCCGAAAAGTGCGGGGGAGGACACATTATACATTACATCAGCCTCTTTTCACAAGTATGACTTGGTTTAAATGCCTAGTTGCCACAGATACATTACACTCTTATCCACCTCTTGGGACAAGACATAGTAAACAGTTGTGTTTACACGCTGCTCGCGAAATCCTGTCATTGCCACTGTACCGATTTTCTTTAGCCTTATAACAGGCATTATGAGGTTGACGACGTTTCCTTTTGTCAGTAGCTTAACTTATTCCAATTTTGCGCATAAGTTATATGGCAAAAAGTAAAAGCACCGTTCCATCCATTTAGTCGAAGAGAACAAAAACGTCACATCCTGATAAACTGGAGCTAAATATCACCAAAAAAATAAATATATAGAAGTCACTGTATATAATAATTATATAATAAATAACTTGCGCCTCAGAGCACACAGACGAAATAAAATAAACACGTTTTCTTGCTTTCAGAGGCAGATGCTGCTGTTTGGGAATGCAGTCGTGTAAAAGAGTTCTGGGAGAGAATTATACCAAACCACTTTATTGACAGACTGCTCAGGCATTTCAGAATTACCCAAATAGCGTCCCATCCCAAAGTCACATGATTCTTTTGATGCGCATCGAGGGATTGATTTGGTTAATGCGTTTCCATCGTAGTTTATGTCCACGTTTTCTCATCGGATAAAAAATTATACAACTCAAACAATCGCATACGTTTTTCATGCGCATCTCTGCGTTTCCATCCACCAGTTTTTGATGCGATATCCCAAAATGTGCATACAAATAGGTAAATGGAAACATAGCCCAGGTATTTATTTATTAATTTTTTTTTAAATGTGAAATTTTTTAATGCATTGATTGAAATTACCACAAGTTCATCCATTTCAACATAATCTCCCATCTTGTTTAGTTAAAAATCCCTTTAAATAGGATAAAAACTCGACAATTGTAAGCCGTATGAAAATCACATTGGTTCTGTGAACTTAGAGGCTTTTGCTGGCAAAGAGAAGTAGTATAGTATCATGACAAGGCACTAATATTAATTTTTATAACGTTATATGATGCAATATTTACTATGTTATGGTCGATTAAACTGATTTTCTGAAAGGCTGAAAATATTGATATATTATATAAATATATAATATTTTTCTGCTGGTGGAAATCTTACAAAAAAGGAGATGGGACGAGTTGTAATGATTGCAACACCCCTGGTAATAGGGGTCAGGAAAAGGGGAAACAGAGGGCTGGGAGATGAGCAGGACGGAGGGCTGGTGGACAGGGAGCACAATCCTGAGGCTGTGTGTGAATTCTAAACAGGGGAAACCCTATCAGTGCTGGTCATCAGAACAAGTTCCTGCGATTTTATTGCTTTCCAGTCATGCTGACATCTCTGAGAGCTGGGCTAAGGCGTGTTCAGAATGTGCTTATGCCCGCTCCAACCGTAGCCACAAATCTGCAAAGCTCCAGAGAGCCAAGCGCTCTGCTCTCCTATCTGGGTATGTTTTTGTAGAGTTAACCCCCACAGTCTTTCAGCTTGACCTTTTCCAAGGAGTTTTTGCTGAACGCAGGATGCATGGCTGCTCTGCTTAATTTCTCATGTCACTAAAGGCCCCAGAGCCAGATGCAGAATACAAATTCACAGGAGCTCTCTCTTCAGAAAGCGTGGACTGGAATCAGACAGCACCATTACACCAATCCTGGAAGAATACAGGAAAAAAGACTGCTCTTTATGCAGACATGAGGAACGGACAGGGAGACTGATCACATTTACGATACAGAGTTCATTAGCTTTACCAAAGCCATCTATTTATGTGAGAGATGGGCTTTTTAGAACAATCCTGCCCAGTCTTACCAAGATGAATGCATATAAGAGGTAGCAAACATATTCTGTTGTGATCACGACACTGATGAAAACATTTGTGTGAGATTAGTTTGACAAATGAACAAACACTTGACTTGTGCACAGCAAGAGAGCACAGATGCAGTGCTAATACATTAAAGAGGATAACCAAAAACATATAACTAAATAGCCACTTCCATGTTCATGAGTCATCTATTCAATTATAATTGACAAGTAAGACATAAGCAACAGAGAGAATCAGAGATAGGGGATAAATGAAGGGGACAGAAAGTGAAACGGAGGCTGTGAAAGTGTATGTTTCTATACAATGTGACGCATTTTCACTGATCCATGTGAATGAGGTCTTCTGTATGTGCAATTTTTTTTCCTATTCTGCATCATTCTGTTCTATTTGGCTTAATTCAACAAACACAGTGGACCCAAGATATCCGAATTGCCAAAAAAAAATGTTTTAATGAATCAATATCACAGATGATTCTAGTAGTTATTGCTTTGATTCAGTCAAACGACTCCCCAAATCACTGAATCGGTAACTGAGTTAAACAATACACAACCAGAGATCGTTTCCAGTCAAGTTTGTTTATATGAGCTTACGGAGACCTACATTTACCAACATGTAATTTAAAGATACACAATTGTATTATTTTCTCAAAAGAATTCAAATGGTATGCATCTAGGTTTGGTACATTCTTTTACATCCCTTCCTCAAAAAACATGTCAGTGATGGCTGGTTAAACAGCAATACACTATACACTAGATGTGCACAACTCAGCCCTTCCAACTCTGCTCCAACCCACGTACAGATTTCAGTTTTCAAATATGCCTGAAGGACTTGATTAGCTGGTGCATTTAATTAGGGTTTAAACTAAACTCTGTGGCCCTCATGAACTGAGTTTTTCACCCCTGGTATGCACATGAAGAACACTATACACACTATACATTTAATGAACTGAAGTGCATATGCAATTTCAATTTACGCACTGCAGTCAGAGCAAGACAGCGCTTCCGAATATCCATCTATATTGATGGATTTCCCCAGTTTTAGTCTGGAACCCTGACTGAAGGTCAGAGACATGATGGCAGGGGCACAACACTCAACTTTTAGGCGGGAAAAAAATGGAAACATGCACTAGAATGCAATAAGAGAGGTCAATTGAGAGAGAGGTCTTGCTCAAAATACAAGCTTATTGGACTTGAAAGTGATCGGGCGACTCAGAGAAGATTGAAGACTAAAGGCACGGCAGGATACAGCATTTACTGCGCTGTAGAATAACACAGGAGAGACCTTTGAGATGAGGCCGAGGTGGTATATGAGCTCTGTGCATGAGGGGCTGAAGGCAATATGGAGAGGAATACAGAGTTCAGTGGAAAGAATCATGCTGCTCTTCAGCGTAATGAGAAAAAGAACTCTGTGATGTTGCTCCACATACGGCTTTAGAATCTCACTCCCCAGTTTTCAACTACTTGAAATGAATGGCTCCGGATTTTCCGGCCGCCAAATGAAATGAATCAATCCGAATGCACAGGAACAGCGTAAACAGGAAAACAGATGGATATCAGATACATTTCTCACATTAAAGGCCCGCTGAGTAAATCTGTAATGATTCATAATGAAAGAACCTTACACATGGGAGGCCGTTCCAGAGATACTCCATTAGGATGGCAATTATTAACTACTGCATTAAAACAGAGCATGTGTGAGTGGTGTGTGAGTGCATGCATTAAATTAGACACATCCACGCCTCAGTATCTAACAAATATTGTGACATTCTTCGCCTATGATCAGCAGAGTGAGACTTGATATAATTAAAAGTCAGTGTCACATTTCCTGTGAGACACACTCTTTCCTCTCAATGGCTGATGCCTCTCTCTGTTGCATTGTGCTGATGAGGGTTATAATCCCTTTTTTTTCAGGAAGATTGCACAGCCAATACTGTATATATTTGCTTTCCTGTCAAATGATCTTTAAAACAGCGTATTTACACAACATATTTGGAGTCGTTTTTTTGTTTGTTTCTCGAGGTTATCTTCAAGATTTTCAGATGTTTACTTTTCATTATTTCAGTTCATTATGTTCAATCAATGTTTTCATCTTAGTATGTTTATTTTTGTTGATTATGTTTGTTTCAGTTTAGCCACTGTTATTAGTTTCGCTTCACTTAATTTAGCTCTCTGTTTACTTTGTTACTTCTAGTTCTAGGCCTAGTCGTGAATATAGGATGAGCCTAAAATGGATGACATACACCAATTAAATATGTCTGCAAAGCAGGATAAAATATGCTCTAAATAAATCAGGACCTCATTACAGGGCGAGACACCAGCCTGCAGAACTTGGTAAAGCTCCAGGGAATCTGACACGGAGTAAAAAAAATTTAAGGCACAGCATTGCTCAGGTTAGCGGTTATCTGTCAGGAAAAGGATGCATAGAAAAAAAGAAGTCACCGGAAAAAATCCAGTGAGAAAGACTGCAGTTTCTTCCCAAGAAAACATTGTTAACAACCGAACAAGAATCATTCCTCAAAATAGCACATAATTTGGCAGCCCAAGATAAGCGCATTACTGTGACAAAGCAATTATGAAACATAATAAAAGTAACAAATGAGTGAATATTGTGCTTTGTTTGTGCATGTGGTTTAGCGGTGAACAGTTTAATTGATTCTCAACAGGATATCTCACTCACCGATAAGGGTGGAGCGGCCGTCTCCCAGAGGGTAGCGCTGGTAGCGAGGCACAGGGAACGGAGGCAGTTTGTGGAATTCGGAGTGTAGCAATGGCTCCAGTCTAGAGGCCGACGGGTCAGAGGGGTAAAACAGGTTGAAAATCTGTGAACATGCAGGCCGGAGCTGAGACACTGCAGAAGAAGAAAGGAACAGAAGTGACTAAATTAATTGTAAATATGACTGAGGAGGAGGAAAATCTAATGGGAATGCCTGCCATTGTATCAAGAGGACAATGTGTTCTGGTCATTAATAGGAGAATTTCCACACCAACCCTGGACGGCGGGAAGCACAGTGCGTCTCATGGCTAGCACCAATCCAAGAGGACAGCCCAGCAGAAAACAATCCGACACCTCAAAGTCAAAGCGACCTGGATTTAACATTATACTGGTGCTGCTGCTTGGTCTCAGGTCTGTTCCATCCTGTATCAAACTGGATACACATACACATGCATAGATGAGATTTACTTCAAAAGTTTCACCACAACGTTTTTGCCTTTGGACGACTTGGGAGTTGTTTAACTCGCCCAGAATACCCAAATCTCAATACACAGTTGTGCTCACGGATAGTTTACTTGCTATTAAGGGCTTCAACATAAATTCTGTTGTCAAATCCTGGTTCTGGCTTCGGCAAATCCAAAAATTATTTCTTAATCAAATTGTCTGAATCAGTTTTCCTTGAAAAATGGAAAGAAAAAGAAATGCGGGTCCTGATATAAAATTTTATCTAACCCCAATGGATTACAGCAAGAATCTTTCTGTTGGACCATCAACAAGTATTTCCTCACTGCCTTTCAAATCTTTTTGCACATTGTTTGTCTTTATTATCATCACTCTACAAGTGATGACAGAAAAGCTCTTAAAGACTCTGACTGACTATCTCACCTCAGACTGAGTGTGAAAAGGATGGGGTGTGCAGGGCCCCGGGGACAGATGATTGGGAGTGAAATGTAGTAGAGCTGAGGGGTATGGATGAGCTAAGTGATAAGTCTCCCTCAGGTCCAACGCTATCAGTCCTGGGTGAGAGTCAGTGCTTTTGTCCGGCATTTCTCTAAGCGGCCCTATAGTGACTGCACAAAGCCCAAGACATAAAAAACTGACAAGATAACTTTCCATGTAAGGGCCGGTAATGAGAAGGTCACTAGATCAATCATCAATATCAATCACTAGGTTATTGTGCCCTAAAGCAAGCATTTTTATTGTAAAAAAAAAAAAAAAAAAATTATCAATATGTGTTTTCTAGATGGCAAATAAAATGAGTTTGAGCTAACAGCAAATTTATCAAAAATATTTAAACATACATATAAATCTACAAAAATAGGTTGCACATATACAAAAGATTAAGCATGAATTATCAAATGAAGCACTTTTCCCTGTTATATTAATTAATATTAATAATAATTTCATAATCATACAATATTATATTTTTCTGACTGGCTTATAGGATTCAAGATTTTGGGAAATTGCAAAGAGCTTTTTTTAAATAATGTGTTTATTCTTATTTGTGTTTCAATTTTTATTTATTCTTAATTTATTCTTCAGTGACTTAATTTACCCCTCGACATGACACAGCTTAACCCTAACTCAAATCTGCACAAGTACTTTATTTGACAAATTGCTAGCTCTAATTGAGAGGGAAAACACGGAATGCTACTGTTTTATGAACTATTTGAATAAAATAGCTGTGCTGAAGGTTTGTGACAACAACAGTGCTGAGAAATCTCTCTTGACACATCAATACCCTAAATAGGAGCATTTAGAAGATAAACAGTTGGATGTTTGGACCTTTGCCGTCATGGCATTGAGCAACTTCTATTGAAAAGGCATCGTTCAGTCTGCGCCTCATTCTCTCATACAGTACTTGCACACTGACTGCAGCTGTGACTATTAATAGCACTGCAGCACCCAACATGCCATCGAGCAGCCAATATTGATAAACAGAAACGGGGAAAAGAGTGACACATTTATGGATGGCTTGACCAGGGGACACATCTGGGTAATCTTTTCTGGTAAGAAGAAATCAGAAAAAGAAGTACATTCATTGATAATCGAAAAAATAGAGAATGACTAAGGATGTGGATCTGCTCCAAAAAGAATAAAAAAAGACAAAAGGCAGTTTACTTCTCTTCTGCCATTGTTTGAACAAAAACATAGTCCCACCCGAAACTCACGCTATTGGTTAGACCAATGTTAACATGTCAAACTACTCCAAAAAACTAGAGCAATGCTGAAAACCTCTTCAGGGATTGTCTCTGCATGGAGAAAATATTGCAATAGAAACACTCACATACAGCATCATTAAACAGCATTTGGTCTCTGTTCTTGTATGCTGTACCTGCTGAGGAATGAGTGGTGCTGGCTGCCAGAAGAGTCTCCATCATACGAGTCGCTCTGTTTGCGGCTGAGTGGAGTTTTCCTGTTGCGTGTCTCAATGGGGGCAGATAGGTCGATGTTGCTCCTGCTAAGACGTTTGCTGGAGCTCAGGCTCGGACTGACCTCAGGGTTATCCTGAGTGTGAGGAAAAAGTGAGACAGCAGGTTGAATAGAGTCATTGTTTATATAATTGTGGAAATAATAGGAGAGTGTCAAATAAAGTCTGCCTGGTGTGACAGATGTTCTGTGCTCCCTGAAGATCACAAAAATGTGATTGAGCTATGAAGGAGCAACTTCTGAGCAAATCCCTGAGGGTTTTTCAGAGGACTTGGTGATGTTTCATCGACTTTGTCTCAAGAGATAGAAAAAGACACTAATGAGACAACTGTCAGAGTTAAAGCTATCAAATAAATGTGGATAGAATAGCTCAGATTATTTTGCTATGAATATTTATAAAACATTTTGGATATTGAGATATTAAATATTCAGGCTCTGACATCTTGGCATATCTAAGCAGAGTTTGAAACATTGTGGAGATCTCATCTACAACCTTAAAGATGTGATACTAACAAGGAGAAAAAAACGAGAAGCAGAAGACTTAAAGGGTTAGTTCACCCAAAATAGAAAATTCTGTCATTAATTACTCGACCTCATGGTCTTGTTCCAAGACTTTCATTCGTCTTCGGAACACAAATTAAGATATTTTTTATGAAATTAAAAATGAGATCTGTCTCACTCTTCATATGCTGCTATGTAATTTCATCTGCCAGCCCAGAAAAGTAAGTAAAGACATCGTTAAAATAGTCCAAGTGACTACAGTGGCTCAACCATAAGTTTATCAAGCGACGAGAATACTTTTGTGCGCAAAAAAAGTAAGATAATGACTTTATTCAACTATTCATTTCCTTCTGTGTGGACGGGTCTCTGACGTGAGTTCACGAGAGCGCCGCGACGCATACGCGAGAACTGAGATGATGCCGCTCATCATCTCAGTTCAGTTCATCATTTGATGGGAAAGTGTGAAAGGTAAGCCATTCATTTTGCGGCATTGGTAAGGCACTTTTTACGTTTTCTCAATGGTTTCTCACGATTCGGACATTCAGGAAATGCACGCTTTAGTTTAGAACCATTTTAAACACTACATCGAGACCCATCTGCCTCATCTTCTCAGTTCTCGCGTATGCGTCGTGCCGCTCTCGTGAACTCACGTCAGAGGCCCACACTGAAGGAAATGAATAGTTGAAGAAAGTCGTTATTATAACAATGTTTTTACTAACCTTTCTGGGCCGGCAGATATCAATTACAGCCTATGAAGGAGTGATCCAGCTCTCAGATCCAAAATATCTTTAAAAATTTGTGTTCCGAAGATGAACGAAAGTCTTACAGGGTTGGAACAACATGAGGGTGTGAAATTACTGACAGAAATGTTATGTTTGGGTGAACTAACCCTTTAAGCAAATGCCTCCATTTATTCTCCAATAACATCTCATTGCAGTCTAAGAGATCTCAATTTTAGAGATGCAAATATGTCAGTAATATATCAGTATATCAGATTTGTAGGTTATCGGTATCAGTCGATACTGGACATTTTATTGAGTATGCACTATTATATATGTGTGTGTGTCAACAGTGCATTGCCACTAAAAAATTATTTTTTACTAGCACCACAATAAGACAAGAAAGAAAAGAATAAAAGAAGTTACAGATGTGTTTGAAAACGGAACGATTCAGTGTTTAAGAACATACCTTTAAGCTCTCTGTGCTGTTATGTCGGCTGCTGTGTCGTGGGCTGTTGCTGAAACAGAGAGCGTCGAAACACAGCACACCTCCCACACAGTCACCCAACAAACACACCTGTACAAAACACACACACAAACTAATTCAGCCAGAATCAGTGCAGCGTTATTGCATGCAATCAACACCGTCAGGCAAATCTCAGGATTGCATAATGACAGCTCAGTCTACACTGCAGCCTGACAGTAAATAACACGTTTAATTAATTGCACAGAAATAACACAGCGGCAACGCTTTCCCATTTGATGTTGATGAGCACGAATAATGTATAGATGCTCCAAAAACAAACAAATCCACATGTCTAATTATCAGTGTCAGCAACAGACGAGTCTGCGCCACACTGTAAATGATCTATACGGCTATGGCTATGTCAAAAAGCACACCAATTTTTCTGCAAAACATGAGGGATAATATGCTATTTGAATAGTCTTGCTCCCTAGAGAGTCAACAGTTTACACACAGCTCATAAACTGCGGTCACCACTTTAGGAAATCATTGTGCCTCCTAATTTGACAGGAGTGTATTATTGTATTAACCATGTGAGATTTTGGAGTAAGATGAGTGGAAAGAACCCCTCCTTTTCGACTGTTTTGAATGACTCATCACTGATGAGTCACTATCCCTGCCACAGACCCACACACCCTTCCCACTGCTGCTCCAGACAGCATTTGCCTTCCTAATACTGATCTGGGACTGCCTTCATCTGCCTGTGTGGCCCAATCTCGATTGTCATGGAAAAACAGTCAAAAATTGTTTCAGGGTTGAGATGCGACCACACGCAATCACTTTTACCATTGCCTGCCCACTTTTTTTGTGGTGATGGTTCCAGAAGTATTATTTACATAAATTTTTCCTATAGGGATTTTTGTTAAAATATTTTAAGCCATGAACTGAACCAACCAGCTACAAGGTAAATCACAATTTTAGAGACATTGATTTGAAGCAATTTTTTTTTTGAAAATCAACAAAATCACAAAAGGTACAAGACTGAGTATTTAACAGGTTTAATGAGGGAAAGAAACACAATCCCATGAAACATTGTAAAAGACAATCAAATTAAAAACAATGAAGAAATAAAAATGATTAATTTAAAAGTTGTTGATTATATAAATAGAAACAATACATTTTAAGTTTATAACAAAATATGCATATACAAAGTATTAAGAAAATTGAGAAAGTAGCTGTTTAAACTGTTAAACACAATTCTGATAAGAAGTTGAAATCGGGAGTTTTGCATGAGGATGGAAAAGTTTTTTCTCATGTCAATTTATCACACAAATTTGCCACATTGACCAACAGAAAGCTGCTTGGTTTGAAAGGGACTTCTGTGTGAGCGATGCTTTATGCATGGACCTTTTGCCCATAGCTAATAAGACTGCAACTTAATGTTGTTGGGGGCTCCTGAACTCACCTGTCCTGTGAACCCCAGTCCCTCTGGAGACTGCAGAAAGCTGTGATACACCTGGTTGGCCCGGGAAATCACGGTCGCGACGGCATCTTGGTAGTGTGGAGCAGCTATGGCGAGCAGCGGTAAAGCGGCCAGAGGCAGATGGTCTACACTGCTAGACACGCAACTCTCGTCGTAGCTGTAAGGGTTCAGACTGTGGAAGAGAAAAGCAAGTCCATACTGATGGCCCCGTCACAAAGCAACTGACACAAAACATTTTTGTTTTGCAACCTTTCCGAACTTTAAAAGATTTAGTTCCCAAAACACTACATCAGCAAGTTTAATGAAGGCAGTATGAAAAATCCATCTTAAAATGGTAGCCAGATTCTAGTCGGCCTAAACTGGACATTATCTAATCCAAGCTGGTCATAGGTTGGTACAAGTTTGACATTAGCTGAATAACCAGCTAATGTCTTAATTAAGTTACAGTAGTAAGATCAGCTTATAGCTGGTTTGTTCAATATGTCTAGCAGCTAACAACTAGCTCAGGCGAGCTAATAACCAACTCGGATGAAATAATGACCAGCTCAGACTAGTTGACCAGTTTTGACTAGCTAATGACCATTTTAGACAAGCTGGAATAGTTCATACTACCTAATTACCAGCTTTAACCAGCTTAGACCAGCTGATGAACAGTTGTACCAGATAATGAGCAGCTTGAACTAAATAATGACCATCTTAGACCAGCTGATGGCCAGTTTTGACTACCGGATGGCCTGGATTTTTCTGCACATATGATTAAAAGCGTGACTCAGATCAGAGAAATGATGCAACTCGACAAGAGGAATTACAGAGCTTGTCCAAGTACCACTGAGCAAGCCGAGGTGCTTTATCATGCTGCACTGCATGAGTCTGCATGAGCCCACAGCATAAAAAAGAGAAAAGTGAAAGATCGCCCTGGCCCAACGTTGTCACCTTGAACAGCTGTGCTAACCCCAGAGCCATCGATCAAGCACAGCGATTAGTAACCCGAAGGCTCTGACAGAGACACAGCAGTGCAAAATACCTGTACCTGTTTGAGGAGAAACACCAATCAGTGGTCTAAGAGGTCAAAACTTGCAAATATGGCTTTATCTGGTTTGAAAAACTGCCCTTAGTTAAAGAAATTATAGTTAGAATTTTAAATCTTTTCATTCAAATTGCAATTCTGGATTCTGTTTGCTACCTCAATTTAAATACTATTTACATTCAAGTACTGATTTGAAATTTAACATGCATTCTCAATTCTAATCTGAATGGTGCCAAACCCTGGCGACAAAATGGCAGTGATGTGCCGAGCGAAGATTTGAAACTTCCCAAGTGTGTAGTTTTGATAGGCTGTTGCTTGGCGAAGTGTGGCACAGGCTACTTGTGATAAATGACTGTTGAAGGTGATGCCTCCAAGTGGAAATGAACAAGTCCCAAATGGATCTGTCTGCTGGAGACCTGAAATAGTAGTCAAGCTCCTTTTATCATCCGGTTGTCTGGTGGAAACTATGTAGCTGAAGGAAGAAACAGAGGAGTCACTTCTCTGATTATAATGATAACCCATAAGCTCATTGTAATCAGTCTTCGGTAACATTGGCCAATGTTCCACAAAAGCAGGTCCATTTACAGAGAAAGTCTGCTTCTCCTTTGTCCGTCTCTTATGATCTACTGCTATTTTATACATGCAGAAATTGTCCAAACTGTGCTCTGGCCATTGAGCTTTACCCTTCTTACAAGGCAAGGCTAATGCGCTATGACCCAGTGTGAACAGTAGTTCCTGTCATGTTTACATGAACTCTCCTAGCTGGAGAAGGACACAGCCATTACAGTAACAAGCCTGCAGACCAGGGGCCAGCCCTATTAGACACGCTCCACAGCAGGAGAGGAGCACCTCCAAACCACTCAGTATACCCCCTAACTGAATTTATTATTTATTTACACAGTCTGTAATTAATATTTGGCCCATGCTAGCAGCTGGCATTGTTGCTGAGGTGCTGTTTTACCTCACTAATATGTGCCAGGCTGGGTAATGAAGTCTAACAACCTGTCATCATTTTTAAGGGTAATGGCTGCTTTCTGATAGTTTTTAGTGTTTACTCTCAATATCTGATACTTTTTAGTGTTTACTCTCAATAGGTAGCTCTCAAATGTAGCTTTGTAGGCTGTCTATCACAAATTCAAATGGCTGTAGTAAGACATAATAAGAACAATAAACTGTAAAAACAAACCATGTTACAAAATGTAATATAAAGAAAACACTAGGCCTAGGCTAAACTAACATGATACAGCAATATTTTTTCAAATATTTTCTGTGCTGTGAGTGTTAGTTATGTGGTTGCTAATGTATTCTGAGCAGTTTCAAAATGCCGATATTGTTGCTAGGGCATGCTAGGTGGATACTAGTGTTCTAGCTGGTTACTTCAGCCAAAAGAGTCAATTAAGCCCAGGCGAGTCTCTGTTCCCTTCTTCGCTAGGTGAAATTTTGAAGTCAGATTGCTTTGAAAAGTAATAGCACACCTCTCAACAAGCTGAATGATTTGAGGTGATATTCATGTTCATAGCAAAAACAGCATCTTAAGAAGTGTTTTCTGTCAAAAATGTCTTTATCTTTCAGCCGCCTACACTCTTTACCTGAGGGAACTAGTCAAAAGAATAATAATAATATCACCAGAAATAAAAATAAAAAGTTAGAAAGAGGGATATCAATTCAGAGAGAACAAGAAAGAGAATAAGCAGTTAATAACTTTGCGGTTTGTCATAAAATATTGATTGACTGGATTGATAGCTGCTAAAAATTCAGCTGTGCCATCCCAGGAATAAATAAATATACATTTCAAAAACTAAATAGAAAATATTTTTTTTTACTGTTTTTATAAATACAGCTTTGTTGAGCATAAGAAATTTCTTTCAAAAACAAAAACAAATAAATCTTACTCCACTCAAATTGTATAATGGTAGTGTAGGTCGACATTTCAAGTCTACCATATAAAATCATAGTCATTATATTTAACTATCTGTTATGAATATCAAGCATAAATCAATAACACAAGCATTTATCCATCCATCCATCTAACATCTTTCTAATCCTACCGCACATTTATTAACGATGTTGGTAAAACTGACACAAGAGAAGTGACCCCTGTTCTTTCATAGACAAAACCTTCCAAGCCTGCTCAGAACAAATGAAGACCCCTGTACTCCCTGCTAGCCTTCTCCACAGGCGATGGCTTCTGGGTCTCAAAATAACTCAGCTCCAGCTGAGGAGGGTGAGAGGAAGGAGTTTTGATCAATAACCCACCTTTAAACTGCCAAAAAACCTCTTGCAAATGCACAAGTGGGAGCTGAAATCAGACCAGACATTCACAAACACTGGTGCAAGCAAGAAAGTCATCTGAAGATCTAATTAGCAGGGGAGTCATAAGTCTCATTTCTGTTTATAAAGCATAAGCTCTCATTAATGGGATCTCTCTTCCGACCATTAGGGCGCAGATCAAAGATATCTCAACGCTACATCTTTTTATCTCTCAAGCAACATAAGATAGTTAAATGGTAAATATTTCCTCTTCCTTTCCATGATGTTAGGGACCTAACAAGATCCATCGGCCACAAACAAATCCATTTAGTTACTAAAAATAGCTTTAAATTGGTAAAACTGTCCTACCAGTAAACTAAAGTTAATGAGCAATACCAACAACATGCCTGCTTTGTGATGCAGCTTTTATGCAATAAAGTAAATATAGTTACTTACATTTTAGACACATTATTGGCAGTTACTTTATTATTGTACACATTCTTGTTTCTTGTCTGTTCTTGCTCTGCCAATGAAAATGGTTTCAAACAAGTGTCACACGTCTTCGAGCAACACACCACAATGGTGTTCTGAATGAATCTGTTTTTGAATGAATCATTTGAGTGAATAATTTAATAACTTGTTCCTGAATGAATCAGCATTTTTTTTTTGTCAACTAAATAATTAAATAGTTCACTCATACATAAATGAATCTGGTGAGTGAATAACGACTCACTCATTCCTGAACGAATCAGTATGTTACAACAAACTGTTTGAGTGAATGATTCAATGATTCACTTGTTGATAAACAAATCAACGTTTTTGAACTAATCAGTTGAGTGAATGATTCAATGACTCGTGCCTTAATGAATCAGCATCTTTGAATGAATCAGTTGATCACTGACAGTCACTTGTCGCCACACTGATGCAACTATGTTAAAGCCAATCAAATCTCCACCACTAATGCACAGACTGTTCAAAAATCGAGGACCAAATAATAAAATGTACCAATAATAAAAAATTTAAAGTGGCCAAGATTCAGGCCTAAGACTAACAAGAAGTTACAGGTTGTAACCAAAAGCAGATGAGGAATACGGAGCAGACTTCACATCAACGCTCAGGTGGTGCTGTCCTCGAGAGACGAATCAGTGTACACTTCCTTCCTATCTGAGCTGTGACAGAGCTCCAAATTGTTTTACTCCAGGAATCAAGTATTGAATTGACTTGCACACTGTGGTTTGGTGAGAGAAAATCAATCTGGAAGCTTTTTTTACCAGAGTTGCTAATTGGAAATCCTCTGTGGAGATGGCAAACACAAAGCTCCATAACATTCCACCCCTCCTTTGCTAATGCATGTTTGAGTGTTTTTTGTGTGTAAGACACTGCTTCACACACACACACGCACACACTTTAAAGCCACATCTGTATGCACACCTCATTAAGAGAGTGAACTCATTATCAGCCATGATGGCTTGGCGGGACGATTCCCAAAGCTCTTAAACAGAGGAACTGAGAACATACATGCATGGCAGCTCTACTGACAGAAGATGTGTGCGCTATAAAAGGTGCTCTAAACATGACTGTCTTTCAATGGGGAGAAAGCAGTAAAAAAACAATAAAAAAATCATATTTTTTATATATTTTTTCTTTTTGGTATTAGGGTAAAGTATGACCGTGGCATGTTTTTTTGTATTAAAAATATGATTTTTTTATTGTCAATTTATAAAAGTGTATTAAAAAAATATTTATAAAAAGTAAATTTTTAGGACCGTTATGTTTTTCACACCAATTATTTCAAATTATCACCGAAATGTTTTACTTCAGTGTTCCTGTATATTCTGAATGGTGATTCTCAGTAGATTCTCTAGACTATAATACAGGATTCTTTTTTTTTATTCATTACAGTAAAACAATAACTATATTATAATGATTTTTAGATTTTGTAAAAAAAATACAAAAATACTGCTATAAAGTATAAATTAGGGCTGAAACAAAAAAAATATTAAATCAATAATAATCAATAATGAAAATAAGATAAAAAA
This sequence comes from Semotilus atromaculatus, assembly GCA_031834385.1. Taxonomy (NCBI): domain Eukaryota; kingdom Metazoa; phylum Chordata; class Actinopteri; order Cypriniformes; family Leuciscidae; genus Semotilus; species Semotilus atromaculatus. The sequence continues at coordinate 14,342,513 of JAULUF010000015.1, forward strand.
TTAAAAAGTTGGAAGTCACAAAGTGGACTGCAGCAAGTGGATTTAAAAAAAAAAGTATAGATATATATATATATATATATATATATACTTTCACATGGGCAAAACTTCGAGCACCGATATGTTTTCAAATATTATAAAAAAAAAAAAAGAAGATTAATACACAAAACCAGCAGATCAAATAGATTAGATATACAAGTGTTTGTGTGTGTATGATTCACAAACTGCAAGAATAATGTCAAACTGCAACTTTTGGCTGATCTCGGGCTAAGTAAAGGCATAAACTGACCGCCTAATGCCTTCATTAACCATGTGGGAAGGAAAAAGGAAGTCGTGCTGATGAAAAGAAAACCCTATTGTATGATTCTGAAGCATGTGTAAAAGTGTGTTTGTGTGTATTCTGTATCCAGGTAACACGATTATGACTTGCAACAATTACTACTGTCTCTCCCTGAAGGCTGTTGTTCTATATTATATCACTTTTATTATATCCCCTGTCTCAGTACTGGACAAATGCAGACAGATAGGTATAAAACTGGGCATGGTTTCTGCATCTATCCATTTATCCTTTGCTCAGGTTGGTTACTCACTGCAGCTCCAGCACTGAACCATAAAATCACAAGCAAAAGAGCAAATGCAGTTTGTATGTCACTCATGAACAGGGTTTATCATGTTAATCTCCACGGTACCCCAGTGATTGACATTTTTTTATTAGACTGTGTGCACCATGGGAGCAGGCAGAGATTGTGATCATGTGATCAAAGATCCTCTTCTGCTCTGTTTGTTCCAACTCTATGGAGCTCCTCCATTTTCATTGCCTCACCCCAGTGATGATAAAGACAGAACAAACTGACATAAAAGGCCTAAAGCTATAGGAGAAATAACTCAGAAGGGCCCTGAGCCACTGAGCCCTTGAAGCGATGGATCCACTTTCACGGCTGTTCGCTTTAAAGGCTGATTCTCACAGAAAGTATTAGCGTTCTATGCTTACTTAGGGCTGTCTTCTAATTCTTATTCGCTTCATCCCTTATAAATGAACAGCGGCAGAGAAGGCCGACAAAAAATCCTTATGTCTCGTCAAGCAAACAAATCACGCTAAGCCTAAGCTTTGTATCTTATTTATACTCTTGTTCTACTTGCATGAGATGAACAGATGCTGAGCAAAAGGCAATGCAAATTAATATGAATTATAATGAATTCTCCCTAACCTAGGGAATTGTTTTCAGGACTTTTCAGAGGGAAAATTGAAAGTAAAATATAAACTTAATAATTTAAAATACTGCATTCCCTTCTGGAATTTTCAGAGTGAAAATTAACAATTAATAAGAGCAGGGATTTTTAATCATAAAGTGAATTTAATCCTAAAATTGCTTTTGGTTTGCATTGATAAGTGCAGCAACTAACATTATATTATTATTATATTACATGTTTATTTCTTGGAAAGTGAAGCACTGAGCTAGTTGAGATTTTAACAATTTTAAATTGGATAATATTACAAAAATTATTACAAAAATGCTTTGAGGTGCTGGAAAAAAGTGTGAAGTCCTTGTAAAGTGCTTGAATTTCACTCTCCAAAGGTTGTACGAACCCTGAAATGAATAATGTAAAAACATTCCACTATTTCTGCCACAATACCATGGTTACAGTTAGCGTTACTACATTAAATCCATGGTGGATGTTGTTGATTTATAACTTGTTCGTTCATGGCACAATGTTTCTCCTGGTTTCCACGTTAGCGCTTTTTGATCTCATATACACTCACCGGCCACTTTATTAGGTACACCTGTCCAACTGCTCGTTAACACTTAATTTCTAAGCAGCCAATCACATGGCGGCAACTCAGTGCATTTAGGCATGTAGACATGGTCAAGACAATCTCCTGCAGTTCAAACCGAGCATCAGTATGGGGAAGAAAGGTGATTTGAGTGACTTTGAACGTGGCATGATTGTTGGTGCCAGAAGGGCTGGTCTGAGTATTTCAGAAACTGCTAATCTACTGGGATTTTCACGCACAACCATCTCTAGGGTTTACAGAGAATGGTCCGAAAAAGAAAAAACATCCAGTGAGCGGCAGTTCTGTGGGCGGAAATGCCTTGTTGATGCCAGAGGTCAGAGGAGAATGGCCAGACTGGTTCGAGCTGATAGAAGGGCAACAGTGACTCAAATAACCACCCGTTACAACCAAGGTGGGCAGAAGAGCATCTCTGAACGCACAGTACGTCGAACTTTGAGGCAGATGGGCTACAGCAGCAGAAGACCACACCGGGTGCCACTCCTTTCAGCTAAGAACAGGAAACTGAGGCTACAATTTGCACAAGCTCATCGAAATTGGACAATAGAAGATTGGAAAAACGTTGCCTGGTCTGATGAGTCTCGATTTCTGCTGCGACATTCGGATGGTAGGGTCAGAATTTGGCGTCTACAACATGAAAGCATGGATCCATCCTGCCTTGTATCAACGGTTCAGGCTGGTGGTGGTGGTGTCATGGTGTGGGGAATATTTTCTTGGCACTCTTTGGGCCCCTTGGTACCAATTGAGCATCGTTGCAACGCCACAGCCTACCTGAGTATTGTTGCTGACCATGTCCATCCCTTTATGACCACAATGTACCCAACTTCTGATGGCTACTTTCAGCAGGATAATACGCCATGTCATAAAGCTGGAATCATCTCAGACTGGTTTCTTGAACATGACAATGAGTTCGCTGTACTCAAATGGCCTCCACAGTCACCAGATCTCAATCCAATAGAGCATCTTTGGGATGTGGTGGAACGGGAGATTCGCATCATGGATGTGCAGCCGACAAATCTGCGGCAACTGTGTGATGCCATCATGTCAATATGGACCAAACTCCCTGAGGAATGCTTCCAGCACCTTGTTGAATCTATGCCACGAAGAATTGAGGCAGTTCTGAAGGCAAAAGGGGGTCCAACCCGTTACTAGCATGGGGTACCTAATAAAGTGGCCGGTGAGTGTATATAGTTTATAATATAGAATTCTGCACTGAATTTGAATGCTTCTCACTAGATCTTGCAGTGATAATACTGCAGTGAATTCAAATGCTTTCTAACTTGATTTCCTGATGCTGTGTAGTAACAGTGTCGTGTGATTGAACCCGTTTGATGTTTTTCAGAAACAGAACAGAAATGGCAGCTCTTGTTGCAGTCTGGAGCCCTGAATGGGCTCTTATTTGAGGAAATAAATCTGTAAAATGTTGCTCAAATTAGTGGCCGATATTTGCCTTTTTAAAATTTTTATATTGGCATCGGCTATTACGTTTTTCTGTTTGATCAATTTGTCGGAAGCAGGATATTTATTTCGATAGCGTGTCCGATGTGTGCCAATTCACACTGCACCGACAGACAGCGACCTGTCTGTCGAGTTTTATTGGATCAGTTTGTTTCGAATCTGACAGTGTTAGTCAGCGCTTGTTTTCAATAAAGTTCAGCAATGCTTTTAACATGTTCAATCAGGTTTGTCGGGTAATGGAATGTCAAAAAAATGAAGTACTGTAATCTGTTAAACATTTATTTTCACAAACCTTGCAGACTTATTCGAATCCAGCTGTGAGATCTTCTGAAGTGTGTATTTGTAGATTGCATAAAAACAGGCTACTGTGTGCGTAACGGTCTGTCCGTGTGAACTGAATGAGGAGAGTTCAGCTTTACTGGAGACGAATGATCGTCAAACTTTAAATTCTTGATTTCAAACTATGCTGAGCTATATATATAGTTGTCCAATGTCATATTTGTGTTATTTTCACTGTGCTGTAAGAGAAGTCAGATTTACCTTGCCTTTATTTGAAAAAAATCAGGCTACACAGTGCCCAGTTGGTAACAGTTCACTTTCTTTGTGTTCATATTTTTTAACAATTTCTTTATTTGTGAAAAATACTGAAATAGGATTAATGTGAATTATGTGAAGTTGCCATCTAAAGTATAAGTCTGTTTATTAATGATTTGTTTCAAATTTGTTAAATATTAATTAAAATAAACATAAAACAAAACTAATTTTATGGGAAAATGCTGACAGATTCAGTGGCAGTTGTTTTTCTGAACTCACTATATATATAGTTTTGTGCATTCAGACAGTTTCCCCTAAGGGTGTTCCCATGACTTTAGAACAAAACATCTATGTATGTGGGATCTCATTCCATAGTGTATTTGCACAACGGATCAAAACCGTCCATGCCATAAAAGGAAGCCAGTCCAACCAGTTACAAAATAGTACCGTTGAAAGGAAACCGTGATGGTATTAGATGATAGCCTATACACAATGGTGTTTACTTCAAAGAATACCATGGAACATTTCCAAAAAAAACATTGCTTTCAGTAATAGCTACTTACTTGGACACAAGGCAGAAGGCCTCTGCGCATATAGCTGGGCACGGCACCAACTTGATGACGACATGCTGAGCTGCAGCTTGGAAATGAGCTTGAGACACTTTCTCCAACACTGAGGACAGGGTGTTTACATCTGCAATCTTTGCACCTGGCTCTCCGCCCACCGTGTCCAATATGTTCCCCCCGTGAACCACCAGAACCAGCAGATGTGTTTGACATTTCTTCTGGTGGACAAGGGACACGGAGAAGTCACAGCACAATATTATAGAAAAGAAAGCAGTAGAATACTGAATATTTAAAAAGGATAATCTTACCTCAGCTTCCTCTCCGTCAATGCTAGTCTGAGGGACACATTTCGGCCTCCTTACACGGTACAGACTCTCTGAGCCCATTAAGGAAAGAGCATGAGATGGATAGATGGGGATACATATAAAAAAAGAGAAAGAGAGTGATTATAGCCACTTTGCACAGATGCACAGCAAACAAAACCACAAGTGATTATCGATCCTTCAAAGCACACTCATTCGCCTCTCATTAACGATTTTACCTTCTATTTATTTTCTTCATAGTACGACACAGAAAATTTAGCATCAAAACACCATACTGGTACCATCATATTTTAAAACAGGTCAATAATAAACAGACAGAGCTTGGGATTTGTATGCAAACTCTTTCATTTTGATGTCAGCTGGTGTCATAAAAATAACAAATTACACACAAGAGGACGTGAACAGGACCAACAAAAAGCTTTTCGGTGTCTCCGGATCTCCAAATAAGACTGCTGGCCTTTAGCCAAAGTCATTATACCTCACCTTCACCATTGCATGCTCTATTTTTTTTCCCATTTGTAGCTTCCCGCTCCATTCTGCCATCTCATTCTCACACTCTCCTGATCTGGCTGGCCTGTCATTCTGACAGCATGGAGCTTGTGCACATGCCATCTCAATGCCTTTTATTAGTCTATGTGCTTTTAGGAAGAAATGTTGGAAACTCACAATCCACAAAGTGAAATTTCAAGAAATTCAATCCTCAAGAGGTTGTTCAAGGTAACATTACACACATTTACAACATGCCTTCTAAAACCAGCTGGATATTTGTCAATGGCGAACTTATGAATAATAATGTCTGGTTTTCTTTTCTTTTCCCATTTTACTCAGTGTTCCTCTCATTATTGTCAAATTCCAGGTTTTTTTTTTTTTTCAATGATCTAATCTGCAACAGTTATTGAAATCCAATCCCATCATTATGTAATGAGAAAGAATAATCTGAGATACAGAGCCAGTTAAGAGTTATACAAACAAGCACTGGATTGATTCATAATCCATCCTTTCGCAGACAAGTGTGGGAAACTGCATGCATTTTGACCCTCAAGATGATGTCATGACAACCCTGAGCTGCTGTAACATCAAACAGACTGAGACGATGATAGACCAGACTACTTCTCTTAATGGTATATTCAGTCATTTCTAAATCACTAGGTCTCCAAGGAGCAATTGTGTTCATTGAAAAGCTGTACCCGACTGTAGAAAACCCTCCCAATAGTGAGAGCCTGTGCTCATCCCAGCTGCAGGCTTTCATTCACAGCCACACCATAAGGAAAACAGTCAGGGAGCAGAGCTGTGTTCTCTCCTGTGCTTTACACTGTATGCTGCCAATAAGCCACCGCATTTTCAGGCTCAGTGCCACTTTCTTACTATAGCCTGTCTGACTACATCCCCAGATGCATGTAAGGCACAAACAAATTCAGCTTACGTAATGAGCCATATTAAATGACAGACAGACAGACAGACAGATGGATGGACGGTGAGCTTTGTGTGTTAATGAAATTCCACAGTAGGAATTTAATGCTCGGCCAGAGCGGCAGAGCGGGAAATGCTGAGAACTCCCACAGTTTAGTTTCAATTGGGCTCAAATGGTGAGAAAGTGATGGCAAAGAGATTGAGAGAAACGGATAACAAGCAATAAGGACAGGAGAACGAAATGACAAGGTGGGGGACAAAGGGGACATTTTGTTCTTATTCACTCTGCTCTGGAGTTGCTTTAGCTCATGTCCTGTTTCCTACAACAGCCCAAACACCCAGCTCTACCCCTTCAAATTTATAGCATCCTGTAGAGAAATACAGAATCAATGGACAGGGAGAGAAACCGAGCAATTAGAGAGAGAGAGATACAGACAGGAAGGGCATGTGAAGAATGCGATAGAGAAAGGAAGAAAATACTACCAACAAGTTGGACCAGGGTCAAATGTGTATTGACTGAGCTCGTTCCTCCTTTTGATTCCACAATCATATAGTTTAACAAAAACGCATCTCTGCCAGGGAAACCTGAGCCAGGATAACACTACAGTGAGGACATCCCTCCCACCTTCCAAAACAGACCCAGCCTGAAAAGCAGTCTAAATCATGGACTGAATCTGTCAGGGTTCTGACCTGGCAGCTTTATCTGTGTTGTCTTTGTATCATGTCTCTATGTTTGTGTTGTGCTTGAACGTATGGTTTTGTTTGTGTTGGCCATGTGCTCCTCTGTTCCTGCCTCCTTGTTTCCCTGTACCATGCCCTCTTCTAGTTGAGTCCTCGTTTGTATAAGTGTTGTCACCTGGTCCTCATGTTCTCTGCTCCCTTGTTTGAGTCCTCGTTTATCTGAGTGTTCTCACCTGTTCCTCTTGTTCTTAGCTCCCTTTATATGTGTGTTCTTGCCCTCATGTGTTGCCAGTTCGTTAGATGTTGCTCTACTGTGTACTTCTGCGCTACATAGGTAGTTTCTTGTTACTAGAGTCTATAGTGTTTTCTTTGTAGAAGTTTGTTAGTGCTTTGGTTCTGCCATGGGTTCTGTCTGTCTTGTCTCCGGTGTCTCTTGTTCCTGCCCTGTCCTGCTAGCAAAGCGTCCCTGGCTGTTAACACTTTGGAGCAAGCCTGGTGCTGAGCCTGAGATTCCTGAGTGCCTTGCTGTTGTCCTTGAAGTTCCTGTCTGGCTATTGCTAGTTCTCTCAGGTCTCATTCTGCTCTGCCATTACTACTCTCCAGCCTACAGTCATCTGGTGCTAGTTACAACTGCTGCTCGGCTAGTGACAACGGCTGTCCTTGTGTCTCATCCCTGCCTATTGTCTGGACTGTTCACCTCTCCCACCATCTTGTCATCGGTCAACTGTTTGTCAATAAACCTGTTAACACTCGTTCTGCATTTGAGTCCTCCTTCATAGAACCCAGACAGAATCAGTTATTCTGACTAAAAATGAATCAAAAAACGTCAGCGTGGTTTTTCTTCTTTTTGCAAGCAGCAACATTAAAATGCACATTCGTAAGCTTGAAAACTATGAAACTAAAATCAACCTTTACCTACTTTCATGTAAAAACGTCATATATACAACAGAATGTCATAGAAACAAACAATATTGAATTAAAATAATATTCTTATTTTGCACATAAATATTTGGTCTTATTTAGACGAATATTAAAATAAAGGAGACAGGCATTTTTAAATTAAAATTCCAGATGGAAATTTTTTTATAGGAAGAAAGTATCACTATCTTGTGTTCACCAATGAGAACAATTACAATATTTTTTTGATAAATTCAGGACAATTTAGTGTAAAACTTTTCAAACACAAATGACCTCTATAGACTCTCATTAGGAAAGATCAAAAGCTTAGATTAAGATAAAGTCTCATAATTTGATGGAAGGCAACAGCTGCTAAGGTAGGATTGGTCTATAATGTTTTTAAAGCAGGATGCGGTAGTGTCAAGACAGAGAGATATAAAGAGAAAGGGATCAAGGAGAGAGAGAGAATGACTGAGCAAGAAGAGAATAGAAGCGACAGATGAAATAGATTGAGATTGAAAGAGATAGGAAGAGGGCTGTTCAGAGTGCAGATATGCATTTATAGTGGAGATAAACATGAACGTGTTGCCAAAAATATCACGAGGTTGACAGTGGCTGCAGGCTGCCTTTAACTCAGTGATCGGTTGAGATCACGCAGAGTCTCAACAGAGAAGTTACAAGTATATCTCAACTGAAGAGAAGTAGAGATATCAATGACATTTTGCTCTGATCACATGCTGTAGTGTAGAGAACCAAAAACAGACATACCAAAACTGAATTGACAACGGTGCGGAACAAGGAGTAAGTGTACCAAAAATGCTAGGAAATGGAGAACTTATGCAGATTAGAAGCAAAAAATACCAATCGCTTAGCTGATAATGCTGGAGTTTAAGGTGGATACAGTGCTTAAACCATGTAGGCTACTTGATACATTATTTAATTCAGATTTTAAATGTTATTATTTATAACTGCATATAACATGTGTATATTTATTGAAGAACACACAGATCTTGGCACGTCTGGAATTACAATTTATTAATTGAATATATCAATACTCCCAGTTTCTGTTAATAAAAAAATAGTCTACAAAAAGTTTGTCATACTTACAGGAGAAATATTAGAAATATTGAAAATATTAAAGTGCTTTTATTTTATTTAAAAACGCTACAATAACATGGCTTTTATTTTATGATATTTTTATGTTGTATTTTGGTTAAAAACTGTGCTTTGATATTGTGTTGGACAACAGGGGCCTTTGTAAAACATTCAAAACATTTACAAAAACACACCTCAAATCAGTGATGTATGGCATTCTGGCCATTGATAAAGGGGTCCTATTATGCTTTTTCACTTTTCAACTTTAGTTAGTGTGTAATGTTGCTTTTTGAGCATAAAAAAGATCTGCAAGTTTACAAAGCTCAAAGTCCACTCCAAAGGGAGATATTTTATTTAACAGAATCTACTTTCCAAGAACCACAACGAACAACTCGTACAACATGTTATTCTGAGCTTGATGAAGTCACAATGTTACTCATTTAAATAATTTCTGCCCATGGAATGTGCAAAAAAAGGTGCGAGGCCTGGTTGAGCTGCATTAGAGAAGACAGTGTTGTTGCTATGTCAAATAGACGCTGTTTCCAAATCTCCTTTGTTTGACCTTCCTAAGGCTGACAAACTTCAGTGGTCAAAATTGATCTTAAACACTGTTCCTGAACATTATAACCCCAATGTAGCAAGGTTATTATTTATGGGAAGAAGGAGGCACTAGAAGGAAGACTTTGGTGGTGCGTCGCCCAATCGCCCTAATGAAGAGAACGCCCCTGCTCCTCCGTGTCGTGAGAGATACGAAACAAGTGTTGTGCCGAATTTCGACTCCCTGCCAAATTATTACCCCCCTCATTGAAGTCAGTAAATTACCTGATTGCCTAATCGCCTAATCCTAACCCCACCCCTAATCCTAAACCTAACAATTTGGCGGGGGTCAGAATCCGACACAACACCTGTTACACACAAAAGCTTCTCCCGAAACGGAGCAGTTCCCACTTTGTCGGACAATCAAATGTTTATGGATCACAACTTGTAAGTACGTCTTATTATTTGTAATTGTGTTTTCTATTAACAGTTCCAATTGTAAGTTTTATGTAACGTTAGTTGCTATGATGTAAACAAAGGGCATAACTGTTTGGCTCTGCTCGCCTGTCAGACAACATTAGTGTTGTTGATTATAGTGTTTCTGTAGCTGTAGTTTACCGGCCCTTAGGAAAATTAACCATGGTTTTGTGATCGATTACCATAGTTTATTACAATACAAATATCATGATTAAATGGCGTATAACGTATCTAAAATGTATAATAAAAAAGAACCTACCACTCTGAAACATCCAGTGAAATACGTAGGCTACTTGTAAAGTCTGTGCATGTAATCCACTCTAGACGATCCTCTTGTTTGTTAACATTCTTAAGTCTGAATCAGGCTTGAATTGGTTTGAAATGGACATAAAATTAAATTAAACATCCTTAATATTTACACCTGGGCAGATGAAACTTGCGGTTATGGTAAGGAACGTGACATTTCCCGAACACGGGGAACCAATCACAACACACTGGACCAGCTAACCAATCACAGGACATTTCGTATTGCGGAAGGAGGGGCTTCATTGAAACATGAACCAACGACACATTCAAGCCAGATAGGAGAGAGAGTTGCTGTAAAATATGTGACAAATAATGTTTTTTTTTTGTTTTTTTTAAAGGTGGGGTATGGGATTTGCAAAACGGCCGGCAGATTTTGAAAATACACAACCAAAATGGTCCTACCTTCTTTCCTCCAACGCTGGCCCTGATTTGGTGAGGGGGATGGGGGGAGGGGGGTATGGTACAACCATTTGATTGACGGACTTACTGTCCAATGATTCTAGGTGGACTTGGAAATGATTGGCTGGAGTTTTTTTAGTCCTGCCCGTTCCACACATGATTAAATTACTTAATTTTCATTTCAGTGCTTCTAACTCAGTGGCTGTAAGTGGGTTATGAATAGGATTTCAAGTGATTTAGAAAAAATGTACAAAAAAGAGAATCACATACCCCACCTTTAAACAATCAAGCATGAAAGCATATCCTAGTACACCCCAAAATCAAAATTAAGACTTTGTAAAAGTGCATAATAGGACCCTTTTAAATGTATTGCATGGTGTGATTGATGTTTCGTGAAACAGTTACACACTGTCACTTTACTGTTAGACACATAACAATGAGTTGTGGCTACAGCCACATGGGAAAAGTGTTGCGATTTCAAAAAAAAGAGCAGAGAGGACATTTCTGACCATCTGCTTGACAGGGAACACACCTGGCTGTACCAAATCCCAGATGCAGAATGTTAAAAATAACACATTCCAGCTTCTCGTTAAATTTGCTATGGACAGCAATATGTTCAGTGGAAATTCATATAACAATCTGACCCCAGCACTCTCAGATAAGAGAATATGAAGGAAAAATACAAACTCACGCACACACAAATATATCGCCACAAATTCACTGTGAGGAGCACATAAGCTGAATTACACCCAAATTCAAGTCTGTGTATGTGAGAATGTGATTGAAGTTACTGCAGCAGAGCATCTGTACTCTCTGCTGTGTGTATGTTGGCATTCTGTGAGTAGAAGTCTGGGCACCCTCGTTGCACAACTGACGAGTCCAGGTCTAACACCTGTCCACCACCATCACACCACAGAAACACATCAACCTGGGAGGACACATCACAACAGGTGTGTAGTGTTAACACTGAACAAGCCCATTTATTTTGGCTAGATGCATCAACAGCACTCATCTCCCATTGTAGGATAGAAATGTGTCAGCCGCTAGAGATTCTGCAGTGACATTTGCACTGAAGTACATTCACATTTTGATTTAAACATTTTGTCAAAACTATAGTCTATTTGGTCACCTACTCTTCACTTTAAAGTGTAGACAATTTTGTTGATTTATAATGGGAGTGAATCCGTTTTAACACCCATCGTCCAGTGTAAGGATGGTACTTCAGGTTTTTAACTTAAAATAAAAAATTCAAATAAAATTAAATGACTGTAGGTTTTTAACCCAAAATAAAATAGAAAAAAAAAAAAAAAAATATATATATATATATATATATATATATATATATATATATATATATATAATAACAAAGCATTGTGTTACTGTAGAGTTTTAAAATAAAGTAAAATAAAATAAAATTTTAATTAAATAAAGGATGAAGTTCCTTTCATTTTAAGTATTATAAAATCTGTTATGTAATGAGTGATATAAGACTTTGGTCATACCAAATACTCAAATGTGTTTAAGCAAATCGTATTTATTTAGTAAAAAAAAGTATGAACTGTACAGTACATACTGTACAGTATGTGTCATCACATGGAGCTCTGAATAATGAGGAAACTTAAGAGATAAACTTATGATGGGGACATTTTGTACTAAAGACAAACGCGCTTGAGCCGTGACATTTTCTTAGGTAGACAGTCATTTGAATCGCAGGCATGACTAACATAAGTGTGGGCCATCATTCTTTCCATTCACTTTAATGTTGCAGTTGTACTTGCCAAAGACAATATTTACTGGGAATTAGAGCTTGGCAAGTGTTAATTTTGGACCCCAAACACATCATTCTCTGAACAGCAGAATCTGTCACAGTCTGGAATCAGTGTTCTTCAGTGCTGCCAGATACATACGAGTCAATGCAACAATCGTGAGCTCTCCTTCTGTGCTATTACGCTCCATCATCACCTTATTAGGGTTCTTTTCCTCCCTTCTCTCTCATTCTTTCTCTCTGTGGAGTCAGCTTATTGTTCCTAGCTTTGTCTGTCTTCAGTTTTCAGTGCTTGGGGCATTCTGTGGTTAAACGGGCAAAAGAAAAGGAAAGAAAAAGTAATTAAATGGGAATTAGCATGTGAGGGAGATTGTGCCTACAAGAGGCATATGTTTAAAAAACGACTTGGCTCACGAGGGGGAGAATACAGATGAGGCATGTTCGAGTGTCTGGCCGCGGTGAGGCATGGAGGGGCCGTGTCTGCGAGCAACCAGAAGCCTGTCAGATAAGCTGAGCAGATAATGTATATGATTCGATCAGCCAACAGAGGCTAAGGCTCTTATTTTCTGCATTAATTAGTCATCTTTTCAAATGTATTCTAATCAGAACCTGGACTGCACAGAGTTTGCTCTTGTCGCAATGCCGCAGACTAGGTGATTAACATTTGAAAACTTGAGTAAAATGTTAAAGGGGAGAGAAACAGACGGTACATTTCTGTTACAGTGCCAGACAAACACTCTGGGACCCTGAGATGCTGGCTGAATCAACAGTCAAAAAAGTTGAGATCAATAAGCTCAAGAGCAAGACTTTTTTTCAATTAGTTGTATCGGTTCCCTGGTGGCTACATTGTTGTTGCCGGCTGCACAAATTGCCACGGCTTTGGAATATCTGATGATGTATGAGGGGGAAATAATTTAAAACTAGGAAAAAAAAGATTTTACATTAACAATTTACATTTAATTGATAATTAAATAAAGTATTATATAATACTTTAACAATCTGTAGTAATGTTTGTAGTTCAGGGAAGAAGGAGGCGGGAACCGGCGAACATTTAAACATTTATTAAAGTAAATAAAACCGCCAGCAGCCCCTCGCGGACGACTGCTAGCTTCCAAAATAAAACACAAACAATACCTGCCAGCAGCCCCTCGCGGACGACTGCTGGCTACCGACAGACATAAAACAAACAGAAACAAACCATCAACTAAAACACAGGCCTGTTCCTCTCTCGATCATCCACTCCGTCGCTCCCCCTTTATGCTTCCGCTCCTCCGTGAGAGATGCGAGACCGGTGTGCTTCACAGGTGCTGCTCATTAGCAATCGCACCACCGGCCTCGCGACGTTCTCTCACGTCCCTCGGCCGCCCTGCTCACCACACAATCCATTCTCTTTCTGATAAAAAAAATGCACGTTCTAAATGGGAAAGTACCAGTAAATAAATTGCATTGGTCTAACATGCTCAAATGAAACTGCTAACAACAATATGAAATGATCCTCTTTTCTTATCTTGCTTCACGATTATTATCGTTAAAGGTGCTGTATGTAATTTTTTTGACTGTACTAAAACATAAAAATACTATAATATACACTCACCGGCCACTTTATTAGGTACACCTGTCCAACTGCTCGTTAACACTTAATTTCTAAGCAGCCAATCACATGGCGGCAACTCAGTGCATTTAGGCATGTAGACATGGTCAAGACAATCTCCTGCAGTTCAAACCGAGCATCAGTATGGGGAAGAAAGGTGATTTGAGTGACTTTGAACGTGGCATGATTGTTGGTGCCAGAAGGGCTGGTCTGAGTATTTCAGAAACTGCTAATCTACTGGGATTTTCACGCACAACCATCTCTAGGGTTTACAGAGAATGGTCCGAAAAAGAAAAAACATCCAGTGAGCGGCAGTTCTGTGGGCGGAAATGCCTTGTTGATGCCAGAGGTCAGAGGAGAATGGCCAGACTGGTTCGAGCTGATAGAAGGGCAACAGTGACTCAAATAACCACCCGTTACAACCAAGGTGGGCAGAAGAGCATCTCTGAACGCACAGTACGTCGAACTTTGAGGCAGATGGGCTACAGCAGCAGAAGACCACACCGGGTGCCACTCCTTTCAGCTAAGAACAGGAAACTGAGGCTACAATTTGCACAAGCTCATCGAAATTGGACAATAGAAGATTGGAAAAACGTTGCCTGGTCTGATGAGTCTCGATTTCTGCTGCGACATTCGGATGGTAGGGTCAGAATTTGGCGTCTACAACATGAAAGCATGGATCCATCCTGCCTTGTATCAACGGTTCAGGCTGGTGGTGGTGGTGTCATGGTGTGGGGAATATTTTCTTGGCACTCTTTGGGCCCCTTGGTACCAATTGAGCATCGTTGCAACGCCACAGCCTACCTGAGTATTGTTGCTGACCATGTCCATCCCTTTATGACCACAATGTACCCAACTTCTGATGGCTACTTTCAGCAGGATAATGCGCCATGTCATAAAGCTGGAATCATCTCAGACTGGTTTCTTGAACATGACAATGAGTTCGCTGTACTCAAATGGCCTCCACAGTCACCAGATCTCAATCCAATAGAGCATCTTTGGGATGTGGTGGAACGGGAGATTCGCATCATGGATGTGCAGCCGACAAATCTGCGGCAACTGTGTGATGCCATCATGTCAATATGGACCAAACTCCCTGAGGAATGCTTCCAGCACCTTGTTGAATCTATGCCACGAAGAATTGAGGCAGTTCTGAAGGCAAAAGGGGGTCCAACCTGTTACTAGCATGGGGTACCTAATAAAGTGGCCGGTGAGTGTATTTGCAGATATTTCGTAAACATGCTAAGTTCACATACTTGTTTCTCTGAAAAACAATGCTACAGCCGCTTATTCTACTTTGAAATGTGCGTTCCAGGTTGGAATGTCTGTTTTTGTTTTGGTCTGTGTGATCAAATTACCCAATAGTATTTCAACACCCTGGGTTGCCATTTGGGCAGAAAACACAGCGTATTGCAACCATGGAAGCCAGCGAACGAACTGGGTTTGAGATCGCAGATTCTACCTGACCTAAAAAGCCTCTGCATCCATCTAAAAAGCTCTACGTCTAGAAGTTATATTAAAACGCGGATAAATCAACTGATCAACTTGTCGAACTCGCTCCTGTTGAACTGATCAACTTGTCGAACTCTATCTCCGAGTGAGTGTTGAGTCTGAGGAGGAGGGAGCGGGGGAAACGACTCTCTCCAATATTTTTAATTTAGACTGTATCCATTTCAACCACTTTAGAGATATCTTGCTTTCAGAGGAGGGTGGATCCTTTCCCAAGATCTCCATCCACATAACCTCCTGTGCTCATGTCTACATTTGGAGGAGGCTTCTGTCTTGGTTTGGTATTTAAAGAAATGCTGCAAAAGGGCTCAGGGCAATTTGTAGTCAGATCAGCCCGTAATGCTGAGTGTCCTCCAGACACTCCGCATTATTTGTCTGAGGTCAGGTATGCGTTTTTTACTCTTTATTTCAGAGCATTTGATGTTTTGTATTGATTCTTTATATTGATTATGTAATTGGCATGATGCAAACCATAGCTACTTCCATCAAACCATAGCTACTATCAGATAAAGTAATGTTGGTCTGCTTATATCTGTAGTAGTGGTAACCTCTGTGACCTCTGACTAGAGATAGTGTTACTTTAATTCAAGTGTATACAGATCTAATTTAATTGGAATAAAAATACTTTACATACTGAAAAGACCGAATGTGCGGGAAACCTTCAACCGCTCTATTGGAAACCGTAATTGGGTGGGCCTTACAGATTAAAGATAAAGGTACTGAAATATTTTTTACTCACAATTTTGACCCAATAAAATATATTCATTATACAAATACCATGCTGTAATAAAATTTAATTAATTTTGAGTTTTCTAGGTTTAGAATTCACACTTTTACAATTACGCATCCTCATATTTTCAGGTTTTTCAAGACGGTTGGTTCTTCAAAGATGTTAAGGAGTCAAATTAAAATAAGAAATATATAGATTAGATATAGACTTATTTAAAATAATTTTAGATGGAAGTTTGGTGAGGTGGGCCCCAGGTGGACCTTGGCCCCTGGTTGAGAGCCACTGTAATAGGCACATCTAAGCTTCAAATTACATAGGAGCATAAATGTGTGTACACGGATTCATAATCATGATAAAAGTGCACAAATGAAGAAAAGGTCAGGCTTTAAATCTCCAATACTAACCTACTGGAGTACATCATATGCACAGTGATTGGATTCAATCAGTGGACAGAAAAGGTACAAAGAGGTACAGGGGGGAAATTGGAGATCCAGAGACAGGAGGTGGCTGGCTTCTGTCTGGTGCTTCTCTTTGAGGCATCATCAGGCTGTTTCAATGGCTCTGCCAATGGGCACCCAAGCCTCTTGGCTCCACGGGGATTCTGTGCCAACTTCCATCTGTGCTCACATAAACAATCACTGCCCGCACAATGCCCTCACCTCGCTAACCCAGCAATCACAGAAAGTTCCCCTAACATTCCCGATGGTTCCCATGTGGTTGTTTTTTTTGGGAACCAAACAAGAACGTTCTAGGAACGTTCCCTGTAGGTTATTTTTAGGTTATATTTTCATAACCTAAGGAGAACATTCCGGGAACGTTCCCCTAACCTTAAAGGTGCCTTATGTCAAAAAATCAATTCATACTCCACATATTCCATACCAGATGGGGGCAGTATACCTCCAGAAAGTTGGCCTACTCTAGTCTGTTTTTTAGTTTCAGGTTGTTAATCTTCTAAAACCGTCAAATAGTCCGCTTTGTCCTGCCAAAGCCTATTTTGATCGGTGAGGGATGTAGAATAGAATGACTGCTGCCGCTGCGCTTGACAGGGCGCGTTACGAGCAGAGAGAGAGAGAGAGAGAAAGAGAGAGAGAGAGAGGCGCGCGGCCGCGCGCGCGCACTCTCAAGTCTTCAAACAACACGAGCGCGGTCCTGCTCTCTCTCTCTCGCGCATATTAATCAAATCAATTGACACGATAGTAAGACCGCAGTTTCACGTGGAGCATTTGGAGATTTTTAGAGATTAGAGATGAAACGCACGCCTAGCGCACGTGAACCGATCATCTCTACTAGCTAATAGTAAAAAAACACGAACACTGTTGAAAGATACAGTATGCTGCAACTTACCAAAATGTATTCCTCATACATAGTATCGACCAATAATTTTTTTTAACTCTTCCCTGAACTGAAATGTAGTAGTGGGCTGTACCAAAGTCCTTTTTTGTCCTTTACACGATTGACATCAGGTTCAAGTACGCCCACAAGCCGTGCGAATTATTCGTGTGTTGCAGTTTGGCTGGTGGTTATGTATGTTGCCCGCATACCGCCTCCCATGGCCGAAACTGGTATTATGACATCGGCCGGGCCGGGGCTAGTAATTTAGCATCCTAATTCAGGTTTATATCTCGGCAGCACTATAACTTGTAATTTTTTTAATGACATCATTGCACTTATTTCTTCTCATTCTTTTGATACGTGTAGCTCATTTTTTGGATATTTTTACCTCAATTTTTACATATGGCACCTTTAAGGGAACGTTCTAGGAACTAACATTCCCAGAACCTAAAATTGTTTGCTGGGAATACAGTACACATGTAATCAAGATGATTGGCAATGCCACTGACTGAAAAGTATTACTTGATGCAAATGAGCAGAAACAAAACCACAGCCCAGATGTACCTAGACGTACCCAAAGTTTATAAATTGAGAGAGCGTCACAAAAGTCTCCAAATACCTAAACTGTCTGGTGTGGCTCCAGCTATCAGTCACGCATGTGATTCCTTAAATAATCAGGTCGTCAATTAGATAGTCAATCAGGTAGCCCTTAGGGCAGGTAATCCAGATCCTCTAGATCAAAGATTGATGAGAATTCTACCTGTGAGGAACTGCAATTAACTGGAGTGTCTGCTTTAAAAGTCCTAATGAGCCCCCATTAAATTGATTTATAGAATCATTATCATCTTGCTATGAAAAGTAAAAAATGGTAGCATGGATAAAGCATAAGTCAGATTTTAAAAAGTACCAACTGCTTTCACATCAAGGGAAGCAGATCGAATAAAAGCAATCCCTCAACCTCCATGAGTAAAGAACCCAGTCAAGTACAGCAGGAAACAAAGCTTGACTGATGAAAAGCCAGACTGCATTTAGAAACAAAGAATAAAAACTACAGGCACTATTAAGAGAGAAAAAAAGAAACATGTCTCCTCTTTATAACTAGCAGTATCGCTGATTTTACTAGATTTTACATCAATGGACTTGATATAAAGGACAATTAAAATAGCTCTAGCTTACCTTTAATGCAGAGAAAGATCAAATAAATATCCTTAATTTAGTCAAAGACATTGAACGCTCTACTCTTGAACGACTTTGCATGCCAAACAAATTGCACTCCACATGGGAGACATGACGATTGTTTTTACTTAAATTTGACATTAGAGGTTTGCTAAGCATGTTAAAAAGCATAAAATATGCATAGTATAAATAAAATAAAAATAAGAAACAAATACAATTTATATTAATTAATAATCCAATTTTAATTGCATTAAACTGCAACAATTAAAATATTAATGAAATACAAGTTTACTTATAATCAACATTTCTCAGGCCTCCTTTCACTGTGCTCTTTGCAATGCATTCTGGAATTGTCTTCCCCGTGAAGTTTAAATGTAATGCTGTCTAAATAGTGACAATTTTCACGAATGGAGCAAATCCATGATGCCTCAAAATGTTCCCCACGTAGAAAGGTTAGACAAATGTCAAATGTTCTGACAGGTAATTGTAATATTTGAAGGATGGACGCTACAGGCTGGAACCTACTGCTGTCACTCAAGTGTTTCAGTATTGTACACGGATCAATCAAGAAACCCACTATTTCACTCCACGACAGGCTCAGACAGCATCACTGAGATTAAGCTGGCTGGAATCTGGATGGGAGGACCCCCGCCAGCTGCATCTGAAAGTAGATTCAGCACTGTTTTCTAATTAACATCAGTCTTTAGCACACCAGGTAGAAAGCCCCCTATTTGACAGGCTAATTAATCTGAAACCTTAAAAGTAAAAATACAATATGTAATTTTTTTCACCGCTAGGGGTCACTAACCTCTTAAAATAACAAACAAAGGCGTAGGTTTATGACGCATAAGCGGAAATATGTAACTTGTCGTCATGCTGATGGATCTAATAATGTTTATGGATGAGTGTAGGGTGCGATTGCTAATGAGAGACAGATATCAGCGCCACACGCAAATCCCGCGGATATAAAGGAATAAGGACATTTCATTCTACCGAACTACACGCAAGTGCTGAATTACTACTCACACAGGTCAGTTTATTAGACGATTCTATGTGTTAGTTTGTTGGCTGTATGAGACTAGTAGTAAGCTAGATCAACATTACTGATCATATTCTAACATTCCATCATATTATATCATATTCTAACATAAACCATCAATATTAATCCTCGGTTTAGTTCTCCTTTTGTCCCAAAATCTGCTTGCCATCATGTTTGAACGAAACAACAACAGTGTGAGCGTGCCGCTAGACGTAATGCAGTTGTCCACATCTGTCGCCATGGTTACTATGGCAGTACGTGCTGAAACCAGGGATAACGCAGATATTACATCATTGACAGGCGACAATTACCAGGGACGAGCCATGGAATTTCTCTGAAATACATTTTTTTAGGAACTTTTGTGATTTTGTAAGTACACAACTGCAGGAAATACACTCACCGGCCACTTTATTAGGTACACCTGTCCAACTGCTCGTTAACACTTAATTTCTAAGCAGCCAATCACATGGCGGCAACTCAGTGCATTTAGGCATGTAGACATGGTCAAGACAATCTCCTGCAGTTCAAACCGAG
This sequence comes from Semotilus atromaculatus, assembly GCA_031834385.1. Classification (NCBI taxonomy): domain Eukaryota; kingdom Metazoa; phylum Chordata; class Actinopteri; order Cypriniformes; family Leuciscidae; genus Semotilus; species Semotilus atromaculatus. The sequence continues at coordinate 14,362,661 of JAULUF010000015.1, forward strand.
CATCAGTATGGGGAAGAAAGGTGATTTGAGGGACTTTGAACGTGGCATGATTGTTGGTGCCAGAAGGGCTGGTCTGAGTATTTCAGAAACTGCTAATCTACTGGGATTTTCACGCACAACCATCTCTAGGGTTTACAGAGAATGGTCCGAAAAAGAAAAAACATCCAGTGACCGGCAGTTCTGTGGGCGGAAATGCCTTGTTGATGCCAGAGGTCAGAGGAGAATGGCCAGACTGGTTCGAGCTGATAGAAGGGCAACAGTGACTCAAATAACCACCCGTTACAACCAAGGTGGGCAGAAGAGCATCTCTGAACGCACAGTACGTCGAACTTTGAGGCAGATGGGCTACAGCAGCAGAAGACCACACCGGGTGCCACTCCTTTCAGCTAAGAACAGGAAACTGAGGCTACAATTTGCACAAGCTCATCGAAATTGGACAATAGAAGATTGGAAAAATGGTGCCTGGTCTGATGAGTCTCGATTTCTGCTGCGACATTCGGATGGTAGGGTCAGAATTTGGCGTCTACAACATGAAAGCATGGATCCATCCTGCCTTGTATCAACGGTTCAGGCTGGTGGTGGTGGTGTCATGGTGTGGGGAATATTTTCTTGGCACTCTTTGGGCCCCTTGGTACCAATTGAGCATCGTTGCAACGCCACAGCCTACCTGAGTATTGTTGCTGACCATGTCCATCCCTTTATGACCACAATGTACCCAACTTCTGATGGCTACTTTCAGCAGGATAATGCGCCATGTCATAAAGCTGGAATCATCTCAGACTGGTTTCTTGAACATGACAATGAGTTCGCTGTACTCAAATGGCCTCCACAGTCACCAGATCTCAATCCAAAAGAGCATCTTTGGGATGTGGTGGAACGGGAGATTCGCATCATGGATGTGCAGCCGACAAATCTGCGGCAACTGTGTGATGCCATCATGTCAATATGGACCAAACTCCCTGAGGAATGCTTCCAGCACCTTGTTGAATCTATGCCACGAAGAATTGAGGCAGTTCTGAAGGCAAAAGGGGGTCCAACCCGTTACTAGCATGGGGTTCCTAATAAAGTGGCCGGTGAGTGTATATCACACTGTGCAACTGATGATTTATCTTATATATTGTACCTTTAAGTGTCTATAGTTGTCAGGGTACCTCCAACACCTAATATTTTCAATAAAATGTCTCAACTGTAATGGACTATGGGGAAATCAGTCCCTCCAGAAAAACGCGATTATGTGATTGCATGGTTCAATGCATAATCAGCCAAAGTCGGCATATTTATGTGGGGGCCACATTTTTTCAAATACGCTGCACTTTCGCCGCATAAATTGACGATATCCATGCAAAATATGCTGGGTTTGCATGATTTCATAATCCCCGCATTTTCGTTGCAAAAAAGTCACATATATCTTAGCAGAAAGTTGAAAAATGTTGCGTCTACTTCACACAAGAGCAGCCGTTCCCCCCTGTTGCCATGGGAACGTTATGAATTGACGTAATTACGCGACGTGATCATCATCGAAAAACTGTAAAACAGGAAGCACACATTTTTATTTTTTTATATTTTATTTATTCATTTTTACAGAAGTTGTAGTATATTCCTTTTGTAAAGCTACAGAACTTGTTTGACACATCAATGTTTTGTAAGTTTGAGCCATGTGTTTATTAAATAAAACAAGATAAGAACACTTTCTGTGATGCTTATCATAGGAGGTGTTGGGAGAATCCCCCCAAAAAATAATTCTCTCTTTTTCATCAAACCGCAGTTTCTGTAAGTTCCTGGAATTTCATCGCATAAAATTGTATAAATATCCCGCATATTCCATCGCATTTTTTTAAGAAAACTTGGTGCATAATCAAGGATTTTTGCCCGCAACAATCACAAAAAAAAACTCCAAGTTTTTCTGGAAGGACTGGGAAATAACTGGGATTCAATATAATTAACACTAAGTTTAGAAATTTTCCACTTGATGAAGAGTTTCATAAGGCTGAATGTCATAGTTAAATAATGTCAATGTTATTTTGATAAATCAATCTATCTACGGTATCTAATATAGAATACCATTCAAAAGTTTGTGGCCAATAAGATTTTTTTTATAGAATTCAATACTTTTATTCAGCAAGAATGCATTAAATTATGAATGAATGACCGTTAAATGAAAAATGAAAAAAGCAATAAAAAAAAGACAGTAAAGACATTAACACTACAAAAGATTTCAATCTATTCAAATAAATACCACACATTTCCCATATTTTTTTAAGCAGTATTACCATTTTAACTGTGATGATAAGAAATGTTTTTTGAACACAGAATCAGTATGAAGTAGTATGAATTTGATGTGAAATATATATTATATAATTAGAAGTATGAACCAGATTCAAACAGTCATTGAAGCCAAAAGTAAAAATATAATATTTCAGCTTCCTCTAACTAAATATATTTGTACAATTTCATCCTACATCTTAATACAATCTCAATGTTTATATTGACCTAAATATACATTTACAATTTCCCCCACATAGATTTTTTCTAAAACGTTTTAATAAACAAAACAAAAATAGATTTAATGGCGCATTTGAGTTCTTTGCAAAACTAGTCTAATGACATTATCTTTCAGAAAATTGCCAAATAAAACACACAGAAAATCATTACAATGTTGCTTAAAGTTGTACTGCCAACAAAACAGTCAAAAATATAGTTCACCCAGCTCTAGTATGCATCAGTTTAGACACAATCCTCAAATAGTCAAAATTCAGATTATACAGGAATTAAAGAATATTCAATAGACTGAGCATTAACAAACTTATTCTAATATCCTGAAGGCATGAACCTGCATTTAAAAGATATATTATATATTCCGGCATAATGAGCACATTTCTTTTAGACTAAGTCATAGTCATTAATCACAGCACATGGTCTTGAGAAGAGAATTTATGCGTGATGAGCAATTTCACTAAAGGGACCATCTAAAGCCAACATCACTTTCGTCTTGCAGGAAGAGGCATTCTGGTACAAGACACTTGAAAACTAAGCTGATAGGGGCTTGGCGGGGTCAACGCCTGCCTCTCACTTAGCTCATTTATCGCTCTGCTGCATCAGCTCAAATCTCCATCCCCCCTGAGTGCCATCCAATAGACCAATCATATTTCATACAGGAGGCAAACAAAAATGTGAGAAAAGGTCACTTGAATTATTGAGGCGAAGAAGGCTGAATTATCATTCAGCGCATTTTCCATAACCGGTACCGAATGTGGAATACTGTCAGGGTTTGTCACTCCTGTCTAGTCTATTTCTTGGTTTTGTGACAGAGCCCTGACACTGCTGTTTTGTCTTGTGCTGTGTAGCACACCGCTTGTGTTTTACACTAGCTGTGTGCTTTCATGTTTTGTGTGAACTCGTGGCTTATGAGTATTCTCATTTGCTGTGTGTTCATGTCTCGTTTTGTGTTAGCACATGGCTTGTGATACACGGGGTAGTTTTTGTTTTATTTTATGCTTAATAAAAGCACATCACTCTGCATTTGATTCCTCACTACTTTCATCAACCCACATCCTGACAGAATACAGGACAACAAACCGCTCAGAGAACTCAATAATATATGGGAATGTCATGTTTTTTATGGAAATTGGCATCTGGATGTGTGTGAGGGGTTTTTATACAGTGGCTTTACATCACTGGTATCACCCAATATGGGCAAGTAAATCGATATGTAATTTCTGTGTAATTGCATATGCCACAGGCAATAAATCACGAGAGGGAGAAATATTTTATACATAAATTCGATTTAGACATATCAGCTACTTTACAAGCAATCCCAGAAGAAATGTACACTATCCTCCTTCCACCTTACACTGAACAACGGTAAATGCTAGCAGAGCTTTCAGAAACTAAATATAACACAAGCAAAACTGAATACATCTCAGCAGAATTAGCGTGAAGCTAAGAGCCTCTAAGTTTCACATGTATGGACCTTTACACAAACACGAGATAATAGTAAATACAGCTACATTATGAAAATCGAAGCCTGAAAGCAACTTCAAAAAGAGAATTCTGAGAAAGCGAAGTATCCCGATGTTTACTTCGCTAATGACTCATGCTAGCTAACTCTTATTATTACAAGAATAGACCAGATAAGAACAAAGAGTAAGACAAATCAATGGAGACAGCTGAGACATGATGCTGCTTAATGAAGCCTGACGTCTGTTTCCTCTGTTTTCATGGTGAAATGAAAAATTAAAGATTTGTTTGGCAAGCAGCTGTTGAACAATTTTTGTGACATGGGTGGTTAATGTAAAACATAATGAGATGTGTTATAAAATGCCGTTTCAGATTACAGTCTCCTTTGTTTTCGAGGATGTGAGCAAGTGATGTGCATTCGGGTCATTTTGACTGGTTGAGGACTCGGGTGAGGTTGATGGGTAACTAGACTATGTTCAAATGTGTCAGACTTTGTCTTTGGTTATCGCATCATGTCTCACTGTATTTTTGTCAATGTCTTACACCATGAACGAAGCATTTTCAAATATGTTAAGTTAAAAATTGTTTTAGGTATTATTCAGATGTTCATTCGCCCTGCTTTCATTTTCACTGACCCCACCACAAATATGATACAGATACTTTTAGCAAGTATTTGTATAAATATTATTTTTATTCTAGTATTTTTGTGACAATGCACCCAAAAATGAAAATTCTATCATCATTTACTGACCCCTATATGCATCTCCAAACATGTATAACTTACTTTATTTCTTCCACTCATAATATGTCTTATTTTTTGTTTTGTATTGAAGTCATTACAGCAGAGTTACCATATATAGGGGGCCCTTTGAATGTTGATTTTGACAAGAGGGGTCTTTCTTTACCCTAAATACTTCTGCGGGAATCTATGGTATACAATGCAAAACATTACTGATTTTATACCACATGTAATTGATACTTTCCAGTAGGGTTGGGTATCCATAGGTTTCCTGAATCAACTTTGATTCACAAGCTTTTGATTCAAATTCATATGAAAGAAATCCTCACAGCTAATGGTGCAAATTAACTCTTAATTTTGAACAATTCATTAAAAGAACCGGCTCACAAGATTCATTTGTTTTGAGAATCGGCTACATTAGCTGTAGCGTATACTTTTACACTTTTTGTAGCCACAAAAAAAGACGGGTTATTAAGAGTCATTTATTCATGAATCTGACTATGCTAGTCAAGTCTAGTTTGTTTTTCTCACATGCAGCCTTCAAGGACACCTCAATAGAAAATACATTTGTTTAAAAAACTACATTTTAATTGCATCACATTCAATATAATTAACATATTAATTAAAAGTATTACCAACGCAATTCAAAATGGAGTTGAGTGAGTTGGCACGCTTCCACTAAAAATAGAGAATGGAGTAAAAGAGTATAAAAGATCCAGGGATTTTAATAATCATTGACGGAGCTCATTTAAATGATGATTATTCAGAAAATCTGTAGTAACTAACTTCATCTGTGTAAGCCAGCTAGACAATGTTACCTCTGTGCTATATTTAAATCAGCAGATTGTGCAACAACAATCCTAAATCCATCACAGAAATCCAAATGTTTCCGTTTAAAGCACAAAAACATGCACCAACAAACAACACTGCAATTTTCATTATTTGGTCCAAAACTCATATTAGATCCATGCCATCAGTCTCAGGTAAACGTGCACTCAGCAGTCCATGTAAACAACTTTTTACTATCCCAAAACATCTGTAATATCATATTCATACGATTGCTGATTGGAAGCATAACATTTACATTTATGAGCTCTTACCCTGCGTTTGGTCAATGTGGCCCAGGGTTTCTATCTGTTCAACCAGATCATTAGAGTTCCACTGACTCATCCCCAAAAGCATGGCCGTCTTCCCCTCCAGCACCTCTGAAAGACATCACACACAAACATACACTCAGTGAGATTGGAATTTGTTCAGTGAGACAATAATTTAGCTCATCATCAAGATAAAACAGATAATGTTATGTTCATTTCAGCTCAGAAAAATCAGATGGAATGTAGCAGTACTTCAAAGACTATTAGAATTCATCGAATTATCTTTAAATACTGCTCAAGCCTTAAAGTGATGTCCGACTAATGAGCCACTCCGCTGGTCCTTGTGAGAAAGCCCGAGTGTTTGATGGAGGACTCGGCTGCGCGCTTCACAGCGTGTGACAGTGAGCTGCAAGCCCAGTGCCGTGTCGGATCTTTCCGGTGTGGAAGAGAGGTTGTGACAGGCCTCCGTCAGGCCTGCTCGTCTGCATCACCCACTTGAGCCGATCGGTCGCCGTTTGTCGCATGCTATTTGCCATAATGTCAATTGAACTGTTTTTTGACTTGGTTCACACAAGGGTAGACAAACAAACATGTGCATGCTCACAGAAACAATGCGAGGGAAGCTCAGAGTTGAGAGACGAAGGGTTTTAAATCATAATCCAAATACTGGCAGTTACTGAGTTGTGTCAAATGGAACGGCGCTTAGAGAGAACAGGAAGAACATAGATCTTCTGAAGTGTGAAATGTACTTAGCACAAAGAAGAGCAAAGACAGCAGCTCGGCTCCTCAAGGAGAGACAACCAGCTATTTCAGTAAATAAAAGAAACAAACTGCTATGCACAAGGGTCTGTCGGCGAGGCTCACTGCGAAAGGATGACAGCAAAAAGTGGGAATTAAAAGGAGAAAAAGAGAGAAAACGAACAATGTAAAAATGCTGGAACATGTTTTGAGTGGATGAGCTTAGCAGAAGAATTAATTTGAAAGTATTCGGTGCACCATTATGAAAAACACTAATGCGATCTATATTGAATTAGACTGTATACTAGTTCAAATGGAAGTCAGGAATGTGCAAAGCTAAATATTTTTTTATTTTTATGACCGACTAGTCAGTGGATTGCCTAAACAAGGGTTTGCATGCAATTTGAGGGAAAACGAAGACTTTGAAGACGAAGAATGGTGGAGCAGTTTTCCTTTATCTTCTTTGAGTGAGAAACTCAAAATACTTTCACAAAAAAAGTCCATGAAACAGTTATTGATTGGAGTAAACAAAAAAAGAAAAGCAACAATGTGAAGAAACAAGTTTATTAAAAGAGATTTTTTTTTTAAATAATAAAATGAGAGATCTGAAACTGAAGTTAATAGAATCCTGGAAATGGCTGGAGGTAATGAGTTCATGGAGGCACAGAGTTTATCCATTAACATTCTTCAACTCATTTTTACTCTTAAATAGAGAGGGCATACAGACAGAGATTAGAGTCAAAGGACATGTCCATGTGGGCTGAAAAAATACCTTCAGCATATGAACCAAATTTGCAACACACACTAACCAGGACCATATTTTCTTTTTCTCCATGCCTAGATTTATGTGCAAAATCATGTTGTTTTACACCCAACCCATGTGACTTTCTTTCTTCAGTGGAACACAAAATAACAGCCTCAGTCCCAATTCACTTTCACTGTATGGAAAAAAGGTGTAAAACTATAGTCGGCTTCATTAAAAGTCAAAAATAGGTAAACCAGTAGCATTTACTGTGTGCACAGATGTCATTTTGCGCTTATTTTGTTTGACTAATATTTCTTGACCAGAATATGACCGTAGATGACTGTGACTGTGTAGAGGCAAAGAACATAAGAGTGCATTGTCTGTCTGACACAGTTTCAGGAAAAAAGGCTTTTCATGGAAAATCTTCCAAATGAAGCCCCATATTTGGTTTTGAAAATCACACGTCTTGACCTTCTTAACACAGAGTTGAAACACTGGGATTTAAAACTTCAACACAAACATTAAGAAGAAATGGATTTGCCTTATGTGATCGGCTGTGACAGTCTTTAATAATGAGAAAAAAAAACTTTAACGTTTTTGTATGTCACAATTTAACATTTAAAAGACAATAATCGTGGGCTATATGCATTTAAATTGCCTAAATTAAAATGAAAGACAAGGTTTGCGATGGCTTATGATATTAATCTGTTTATGCAAATGATGCAACTACAACTAATACTAAGATGCTATTTTCAAAGAAACAGGGTCTTTTTATAAAAAATCTAAGGCAACAAGATTTAAGAGATGCATTTTAATCTAATAGAAGTTATAAATAGCCAACTTCCAAGTTGATTTGTCAGTGCAGATGTATCTTGTGTGCGAAGGGCCCAGGGCTACCCGACTGCAGAGAACAATCAATGCAACAGAAAAACACTCCAGCTCAAAAAGCAAAGCCTGGGTAGGTAATGCTAATCAATTAGCATTAAGAGTCACAATGAATGAATGCGAATACATACAGCAATCTGTCTCCAGCTCAAATTTACACAGTATTAAATGAGGGTCCGATCTTATTGCAGGTTGTACAAATGGGTTCTGTTTAGGCACACTCTGACAAATCTCATTACTCAAATGCACACACTCACTCCAATAACAGACCTGAATTAACCTCCTTAGACATTTGCCAACATGTCAGTTAAAAATTATTTTAAATGCCCTCATTTATAATCAAGGGCCTTATTCTTAAAGACCCCAAATGACATCACTTAACAAGCACAGTTTTCTCTGTTGTGTTGACGTAATTCCTATTAAAACACTGTTCCATTCAATAAAGACAACAATGCCTTACATATATATATATATATATATATATATATATAATAAATTTTTTTTGTTTACTTTCTCTTTGTGTGATGGGTCTATTTTTATTCAATTTTGAAATACACGTCTATAAGTTACACTTGGCTCAGTAATGTGTGTGTGTGTGTGCGCACGTGTGTGTGTGTGTGTGTGTGCGCATGTGTGCGCGCGTGTGTGTGTGTGTGTGTGTGTGTGTGTGTGTGTGTGTGTGCGCATGTGTGCATGTGTGTGGTTTGAAAAAACGAAGTTTGGACAAAAATAATTATTGTTAATTGATGTTAATATTCATTACAAATTAATGCAATTATGATTTTTATTAAAGAAAATTGTTTAACAATCATTCAAACAGTTTAAGGTCAGTAGGATTTTTTTAATCTAAGATGTTTAGTCTTATGCTTATCAAGGCTGCATTTATTTGATTATAAATACAATAAAATCAGTAATATAGTGAAATAATAATACTTTTTGTATTATCGTACTTTATTCCTGTAATGGCAAAGACTAAATACAGAAAAATTGCATCCTCTAGAGAGACACTCCATGATGCGGCTTGAGGGAGATCAACCCAGCGGATATGAGAGGCATGAATAGGGCAAGTGAGAGTCTGACACGCGTGAAAGGGGCTCAAGTGTCATGGAGGCGAAGGCAGGCTGACAAAGCTGGAACCGTGATGAGCCTCAATTTCTCTGCTGCTCACATTATCTGTAGCGCACACTGACTGACAGGGGTCAATCTCACAGGTCAGAGAAGAGGAGTCAACAACAGCCAGTCACAGAGAGTATTTACACAGACCCACAGAAACACACGACACAACCTCTGTGACTTCACAAAGACACCTTTGCGGTGTCACTCACACAAAAAGCAATTAAGTTTGCACTCCAAGTCTGAGCCAAAACACTTGACTGTGGCTCTCCTGACAAGAAAGATGGCTAAACAAACACTCAGCCACAGGAAAACAACATTTAAGTGTGCATATTTCTTTTGTCGTTTCTGAAAGAGTTCTCACAGGTCAAAACAAGTCTGAAAATAACACTCAGTGGAGACAATTATCTGCAAATGCTTTGAATCATGAAACTGACAAGTTTAATTCTTTAGAAAACACATTTTTATACTATAAAACTATAAAACTGCATGCGAAGTTTCATGCTAATTGTTGTGGATGGCCCCACCCAGAGTGGATTCTCATTGGTCCAACTACACTACTGTTTAAAGTTAAACTACCAGTCAGTAAGACGTTTTTAATGTTTTTGAAAGAAGTCTCTTATGCTAACTAAGGCTGCATTTATTTACGGTAATCAAAAATACAGTAAAAACAGGAGTATTCTGAAATATTAATATAATTTAAAATAACTGTTTGCCATTTTATAATGCAATTTATTCCTGTGATGGCAAAGCTGAGTTTTCAACATCATTACTCCAGTCTTCTAGCCTGGGTGTTCTCCATGCTGCCTTGCGCGCAGCGCGATTTTATTCTCGCTGCTAGGCAGCCTGGATTCCATGGACCAGATTTTCACCTCAGCGAGGGGACCAATCACAGAACGGGGAGGGAGCAGCAAGATGATGAGGCCGTCTATGCGTCACACCGTAGTAGTTTGTTTATATCTATGGATCCACATGGCAGCAGACGCAAAGTTACCTTTCGATGCAGCCTTAGATATTGTTCTAAGTAGTTTAGAACGTAAGTTTATTTTGAATAAATAGCAACTTATCTGTTGCTCTACATACGTCCTCTGGTATAATTGAAACGATTGGCTATGAGCTACGTACAGGCGCATTTGATAGACATTCGTAGCACCCAATAAACGGCTCTGGGCATTTGTAAACCACGCCTCAAATACGAGAAAATGAACATGTGGTTCCCAGACCCACGTCTCAATGAGACGAGGTCTGACGTTAGCCAGGCTACCAGTCTTCAGTGTCACATGATCCTTCAGAAATCATTCTAGTATGCTTATTTATTCCTCAAGAAAAAATTATTATTATGTTGAAAACTTTTTGGGATTCTTTTATAAATAAAAACAAGAAATAGAAATATTTTGTACTGTAGCAATGTAAAAATCTTCACTGTGACTTTTGATCAACTTAATGTGTCCTTACAGAAATAAAAGTATTCATTTCTTGCAAAAACTGTTAAACTTCTAGACGTGTATTTCAAAATTGAATAAAAATAGACCCATCCATCACACAAAGAGAAAGTAAACAAAAATAATAATTTTTATTTATACCTTAAAGAGGCTATATGCGTTTTTCTGAAATTTAAACTCACGACTGACACCTGTGGCCAAAAAACAGAACTGCTCTTCCTTTCTGCTTGCTCTCGCAGCGCGCTCGTACGTGCACACTTCACAAGTCATCTGCTCCAAGGAGGTCAACATTATGTTTACAGAGGTAAGAACAGTCAAATACATATATTCCATTGCACTGCTTGCGAGTGTAGGCTACTTGCTGACTAGCGGTGGTGGCAGAGTGATCTGAAACGTTTAACTTGAACGCGCTCGACGTCACATCCGCAGACAGCGCGGGAAAAATCCGACCCGACAGAAAATAGGAAAAATAGGATACAGGCTTATAGGTGCACCCACTGTGAGCGGACAAGGTGTCAGTTTGCTCAACAGGAGATGTTTGAGTCATAAATGGTCAAATAAAAAGGCTATTGTTACATTTATTTTGGGGAAAAAGTTCCATATAGCCCCTTTAATTATATCTAAATCTTTTCTGATACACAAAGTGAGGATTTAAATTGATTTAGTAATATAAGAATGCTTTAAATACTGTTGGTCCCTCTGTGCCACCAGCCTCGGTTATTCCATATAATGCAACGTGGCAGTATAATACATTTCTTCAAAGTCCCTTTAGGGAAAGTCATTTCAGTCAGCACTCAGCAGTCATCTTGGTAATGTACCTAGGCAGTTATTTTTTTATGTGGGCAATAATGTCACTACAGTGTTTTGAGTAAACAAACTCTTCAATGATCATTCAAGAGTAATGCTAATGTTTCATGCAAACTCTTCTCTAAGTCCAGACAAATTGCTATAATAAGAAAACCCTTTACATCAATCAAGCTCATATATATATATATATATATATACAACTGATCAAAAGTTTGGGGTTGGTAAGGTTTTTATTTTATTTTAAAAGGCTGCATTTAGTTGATCAAAAAACAACAGTAAAAACAGTAATATTGTAAAATATTATTTGTAAAATATTATTTAAAGTACCTGTTTTCTATTTTAGGGCCAGATTTACTAACAGATTGCGCTAACGCAAACCCTATTGCATATGCATTTGTAGGAGATTCCCTTTCAGACGCAAAATTTAAGGGAGGAGAGTATTTTAAATGAATTACGCAAGGTGATTGAGGTTTAGGTTTGCGCTGGTCAATTTACTGGTATTAGCGCCATTATTTACCACCCAAAAAAAGAATGTCTTAAACCAGACGTTAATTTGCACTGCTCTTGGTACAGTAGATTGTGTTTTCTGATTGTGATTGTATTTTGGAAATGATCTGGCTGTGCGTGTCTGCGTTCTTTAATTTGTGCATCGTCAGTAATCACGCGCAGAACTTTCCCTCTCATTGACACTTTTTAGAATTGCGCTCTTAAGCTAATTTACCCTGTTTGGCTGTCCTGTGAATCAGAATTTTCAGTGTCTTCAACTCTAGTCTTCAGTGTCACATGATCCTTCAGAAATCATTCTAATATGCTGATTTGGTTCACAAGAAACATTTCTTCTTATTATCAAAAGCCGTTCCATTCCGTGCCGACGGGTATGGTTCTTCCACTGTGGGGCTGATAACACAGCTCTTTGGAATGTAATACATATGTCTCAGTCTTTGCCCAGTAACGCAAGAGTTAATAGCGACAACATTATGATGAATAATGATCAGATATTTCTTTTCATTTTATTATTAACTTGTGTTTACTTCACTCATATAGCGTGCTTGGCCAGCTACAGAGAAACTGGTAGCCGGAGAAACTAGTGACCAATCCTGAGTGGCAATGTTACTAGTTAGCCAACCGTGCTGAGAATTCTGGGCTGAAAACGGTTTGTAATCGTGTTGTGCCGAACCAACCTCGAATGGAAATATACAGTGCGTCAAAATATTAGTCAACTGCTAACTGCCAACGTGTCGTCACTTAAAGTTAGAATCATTGGTGCCACAACATTGCTCAGCTTCAGAGATTCAAATGCCAAAAGAATTGGGATAATCTGTCACAGGTGAGAATGTGTTTGGTTTGTGTTTTTATATGTATTAACTCACTATTACAGGTTTTTAAACTATGGTAACTTTTTAATGTTGTGTTAGCTAACGCCTTTGTCTTGTTGTATTGTGTTAGTTTAGCAAATCAAATGCTCCATTGTCCATCGTCCATGCATCTAACTATGGTTGCAGACACACAGTCTAATCGATCTTGAGCGTTCATGGACCACCTTTGACCATTCCAATATGGCGGATGACATGCGTATTGTGGCCCATAGAAACAGCCGCTAATAAGGCATCTATGTAAATACATCTATGTCTTCACTGACCAAATGTAAGTGGCTGCTCTAGAACTCGACTGCTACAGATTTGAAAAGCACACACACAGTATTGTGCAATAAACTAGCAGGAAACTCCCTGTATCTATTCATCTGCTTATTTACATGCTCCATTCGATGTTGACCCTATTTATGTGCCTAATACACGTTCCTCAACATAATATGTATGAGTTAACGGTGCATGTTATTCCAAAAAAAAAACATCCTGCTATACATTTGTTTTTGAAACATCCAGTATGGAAGTAAGTCACAAAAGGAAATAAAATGGGTACCAATGGGTTGCCTGAATATGAAACATATCCTGAAGTTGCTGTCCCTGGACGGTAAGTTGCTTATAACAGTCAGCTAAATGTAAATTTTGGAAAAAGATAATGGAGGTGCAATGCTGACAAAGGCAAATTGAAGCCCAGTCCATTTAGATAGAGGATTTTGTTTAATCATGTCATTTTGCTGAAGACGCAAATCTTGAGCCATTTATTGTATGGGCCTCGACTGGCTCGCTGGTGCAGGGACACTTATGAGCTGACAAGCAGTTTTTCCAGTTTTCATCATTCTGATTGTAAAGGCTTGTTATTTGGACTCCATTACAAACAAAAGTACGCTAATGTTATATCAAGGATTGGTACGTGCTAATTTGGAGGAAACACTACACTGTTCAACCATGTCACATCGCAACAATCCACATCACAAAACAGAATGCCACAGTTTAGCATTTGTGTTCAGAATGAAAAAGGACTACAAATCTATTTTATACAAATTTACAGCTGTTTTAGTGCATACTTGAGATGAATACATCCATAATGTGAGGAGATACCTGGCTGTAATAGACAGAATATATGATGGACATAAAAAAGAGAAAGAGAGTAGGGCACAGATGCTGAAGAGCTGAAGCCATCAGGTTATTACAAAGGGTAGAAAATAAGTGACACTTACCTCGAGCATCAAAAAACTCATCATCCGAGCTGTCAACAGATTCCTGTGCGATGTTCTGCATGCGCCAGTGAGAAGCGCTGTGCTTGCGCAGGGTCGCTAAGGGGAGAGAACATGAAAAAGATACGATCAAACCAAAGGTCACAAGTTCTGCATGCAATTACTGAGCATTGTGTGACTATATAATTAGACATGCATGATGATAGTGTTCTTAAATATCACAAAGTGAAGACGTCCAAAGGAATGGAGCGGTCGGGATTTAATTGAAAGTATGACTGGCTAACGTGAAAATCAAAGTGTAAAATTTGAGATGCAGGGAATATAAATGCAGAACATGCTTAAGACGACTTGTCAAAAGGTTGTTTCTAATTATCTTAAAAACCTCTTTATCTAAAAGTTTATGCTTAAATGCTTGAAATAAGACAAATAAATTCTATTTTATTTATAGTTCCATATTTTCAATAAATTAATAAACTTATACTTAATACTTTAAGTTATTTACATATATACATATGCACGTGTGTGTGTGTGTGTGTGTGTGAGAGTGTGTGTGTGTGTGTGTGTGTGTGTGTATATATATGTTTATATCTTGGAGAGTTTTTTCGATTACTAAAATGTGGCAAATAGTATTACAATGACTATAGACAAAGAATGCTTATAGGCATTGTGCTGTTGAAAAGCACCTTGAGGTATAGTATCTCATCCTTGATCTTCAAAAGCTTTAGATAAAAAAAATTCTTTCTAAAAAATGTATCCATTCGATGGCTGAAGACATAGTACTTGTGAAATGCGTTATGTTGGTGTGTGATATGACTTCTTTTTGTTGCTATTAAGATGACATTACGAAGCAAATGTGGCACAGATCTGAATAATATTCTCTTATACACAAGATGATTCTACCAAGCAGTTATGACAGCAGCTATATTTCCTAACTTTGCACAACTCATTAGAACAGACAGCATAAAAATGTATCTTCAACAAATTATTTCCAACTAATGACATGCTCACAAAGTATAGTCACAATAATCTGGGCCTTTAGGAACAACACGTTCTAATAATCATTGGAGCCCTGGGCTGTTTGAATCTAAAGTTAATAACTTTCTAATCTAATGACAGATAGTGGCAATAATGCAAATTACAAATCAGTGTAAGTCAAACGAAAGTTATCCTCTCCAAATCATATTAAGTGGGCCATGATTTAATAATTATAGATCTGCATCATTGTGAGAGAACATATAGCGATGGGGATTTTTGACGCTTTATAGCTCAGCAAATTGCCTCTTTACTCAAAGCATTAAAACATTTTGTATTATAAGAAATGTAAATCCAGTAATTCACCCAGCCAGGCTTAGCAAGATCACTGCTGCATTCATTCGGCTTAAAATCAAAGCACACTGAAACAAACACAACAAAGAGAGAATTTCATTTATATTTATTCTGTTAGCAAATAAGCATTACAAATAAAATAAAAAATACAAGCACAAGAGATTAATAATGGAGAACTATGATCAGCAAGGCAACAGTAAATGATTTTTCCTATTTGGTTGGCATTACTCAAAAAGTGTCACCTACGCTGTCAAGTTTTCTTCCCTCTGCTGTCTTGTGTCTGGATCTCCACATGATCCTGCTCAACAATAACGTCTCACCTTCCATTACTGGTGCTCGGTGTAGCGCCAAGGTTTTCATTCTCTCCCTGTGACTGATGAACCCCACATCAGCATGCAGGAATTAATGAGCTTTTCATCTCTTCCACAAAGCCAGCAGGTCAAAAGTTGTGCACTATTAACACACACAACACATTTGACAGCAGCATCAACAGCAATCAGCTTTTTCATTCCTGGGGCCTTTGTCTGGACCCTACTGAGACCGTATCACCTTCCAAATCCCGCCAGACAATGTCTATAGTATAGATGACAAATTGCTTACAATATCAAAACGAGTGGCATCGTTACTTTTAGTTTTTTTTTACTTTTTGTAGCGTTTCAATTTCAAACAAATATTTTCTCATCTAATGCAATAACATTTTAAAATATGATGTCCAAATGAAGTGTCCACATTCTTGATCCAACTACATACATAAGAGTTATAATATCTCATTAAGATTCAAGATGAAAAAGATTACACATTTAATAATTGGCCTAAAATCCCGCTTTGCAATCATACGGTAACCGTATAAATACTGAAATAATTATCTTACATAAGTAATGGTTAATCGTAGAGCGGCGAACAAAGACACATACAGTATTTTCTTTTAAATACTTTGATGGAGATTAAATGCTTTTTCCATCGGGACGCAGGAGGGCAGGGGGGACTGCTTCATTAATGCAGTCTAAACATTGAGAAATGGCTTTTAAAGCTTGGTAAATAGATTTACAGAGGAGATAAAGAGGTGCAGATTAGTTTGAATGAGGGAGTCCAGTGAGGGCTGTCTTCAGAGACAAGGTGGATATAACCTCAGCTCCTGCACTAAAGCATCTCTAATTGAGCATTCTCCTTTACACATTTCTAATCACATTCGTCCATAATTCAACCTGGGATGAAAGGGAAAGGTTTACTTTTTTTTTGGGCAAAGAAAAACCGCATTAAAAAACATGAATGTTTCCAACCAGTAACGGAGATGGTCATGGTTTTGCAAGCTATAATCAAAGTAATATTATAAACCACTGCATAGCTGAACCGAGATGAATTTCATTACAAGTGGCATGGCTTGCCTGGCTTCAGTCTAGCAAGTCATGCAGGTGATGCTTTTGCACTAAAAAGGCAACACAATAAATCTGGCTGAGAAGAGGATGTACTTCAGCCATAAAATTGGAATGGTCTCATGAATGATACATTTAAAGAAAACCAAATCTATACAATAACAAATAATTTGGCCAGCTTCCTCAAGGTCAGGATCTCATGTGCTCTTTTCTGTTTAATTGTGTCATCATACAAGGGTATTAAATTAAATTAAATGCATGCTGAAAAAGCCTTCCTTTAAAAACTTTCAAATTGAGTTCTTCTAAAATTCAACTAAAAGCTCTTAAGGAAAGATGACTTTGTGGTCTCATTAGTCTGAGGACAATTCATACTTTAACACTAGTAAACCGGAAGTGCTATTATTCAGGTGGCTAGCTCTGTGGGTATATGTATCCCAAGATTTCTTATACAAGGAGTTTCTAATATTCATCAAACTGATACTGGTCCCATTCAGGACAGAATTAACAACCTTTAAGCCACTAACACATCTCTCACCATGCGTTGAATTGCACGCAGCAGGCAGTACTGCAAAAAGCTTTAGCTTTATGAATGTAAAGATATTTGTCAATCCAATAAAACCCTCCAAACTGAAACCATAATTGAATCATTCAGTCAACCATTTCATTCAAAAGCACTGATTCGTTCAAGAACGAACACCACCACTGTGTTGCTTGGACACTTTCAACATATAATTATGCTGTGGCTTCGTTGTGGAACAAAAACTGTACATTTTGTGTCTAAAATGTAATTTACTCTACATTAACTTCTTGTTTATTGAGCTGTTGTATAAAACCCATTCAAACTGGTTTTTCAGTGTGCATGCTCCATAACCATTATAACTAAATGTCTAATTTTAGAATTTGCTATGAGTTCTGGGTTCGGGATTGTGATTAGGGTCGATATCTGGGTTGGAAGACAGCAAAGTACAAAAATGGTATTTTCTCCTGAGCACTCATGATACGACTCACTGAGAGCCTCGCTCTTAATCAAAAACATAATAACTGCTAGATAGCAGCTGCTTTTCTCAACCTCCCTTTTGCAATTTTTCCCTCTTTCTCTCCTTCCCCTCTTCAGCCTCACCCTGTCACCCTGTCACCCGCACGCTCAAAAAGCTCCTCCACCATTTCTACTAATTTGCTCATCTGGCTCATGTTAAAGCCCCCAGCACTAGAGAAAAGGCCATTATGGCATCAGAAGGATTCCATAGGCTCACAGCACTGGTTTTAAGGTTATGTGTGTATGTTTTTCTTTTTGTTGTTGTTGTTGTTGAAAGGAACAATAAAATAAACAAAGGCCATAATGGCATACTTGTTGGAAAATAACATTATTTTGTGGTTGCAAGGTCTGGATGTTTGATTAGAGGGGCTGGCATGGATCACTCCCCTATGAAAATCAAAAAGCTTTGCTGTTTTCAAGTGATGGTTAACATCAAACAGCTTTTTTATTTATGTATAATGAGAAGTCATGGGATGAAGTCTCAGAGAATGCATGAAATGATAAAAAGTGTACCTTGAATGCAACATCAGTCACCTTAAAACAGCATCTGCCAAACACATAAATGTGAATCAAATTATTTAAATAATAATAATAATAATAATAATATATATAATAATAATAATATATATATACACCTGTCAAAAGTTTGGAAACTTGAATTTTATTTTATATTTTTGAAAGAAGTATCTTATGCTCACCAAGGCTGCATTTATTGAATAAAATGTTTTCAATTTCAACATATTTTAAAATTGAATTTGTTCGTGATGGCAAAGCTTAATTTTCAGCATCATTACTCCAGTCTTCAGTGTCACATGATCCTTCAGAAATCATTATAATATGCTGATTTGCTTATTAGCAATGTTGACAACAGTTTTTGCTGCTTAACATATACATCTCACATATTTTATTTTGTAATAAATTATCCATTATAAATTGATAAAAAATAAAACATTTTATATAATTTTACCATCAGTCCAATCAAATACTTATTAATCTTATTTATTTATTTTAAAGAAAATAAATGGGGTCAATTATAAATGTAGGAGGTATGCCAGCAGTATTGTCTGGAATTTATGTTATTCTTTTCCGTTGGACACTTTTTTTAGAGAGAAACCACACAAAATAACACCAGTTCTCAATCAGTTGTTGCATAAAATTACCCCAGAGGAATACTCTCATCTTTAAGCCTGCACCACCAAAGAAAGTGTGTGCGCTTGCAGCATATGTGCCGTGCAGCTTGTAAACACCTCCGTTTGGCAGCTGAAAGCAGCACCGCACATGCTGTGAAACGGCACATATGCCACAACAAAAACACTAGTGTGATAAATAACTTTGCATTACGAAGCAGAACTGTGATACTGCAAGCCTAAAAGACCACAAATGCAAAAGTTGATGCTGCCAGACGATGCAAATACAGACAACGGCTGTATTTCCAGGCAGTTCAGGTTAAATCCCACTGTGCGATCTTTTCGATGTGGTCACATCTTGGGTAAAAGCCAAGGGAGACTATGCAAAATCAATGATCTTAGGACTTTCTATATGATTGACAATGCTGACTGTCCTTAGACGGCTAAATCATGGCCAAAATGCACTCAAGGCTCAGAGAAGAGACCTTCAGACTAATTGGAAAGGGTTTGAAATTAGAAGTTGGACATCCAGACAATAGACAGCATGCAAAAGTGAGTGTAAAATCTTTGCAGCAGGGGAGAATACAGTGGGCAAACCAGTGGGATAGTGAGTAAACTGCAGGGAACAGAGCCACTTGACTGGGTTACTCGAGGGCCGCCTCCTCCGCCTGCCAAAGCTCGGCTGAAGACTGAAGCTCGCTCTGATGGACGTTAATTGTGCCTTTACATAACCCGGTTATGTATACAAACACCAAATCGAGACACTGTTGACAAGACAGTGCTGTCATATCGCATTTGATTTGTGATCAGTTTTTGTCACCTTCTTTTGTCACATTTCTACTGTGGAGAGGCTGTTCAATAAAGTGCACAGCGAAAGGAAGTGTTTGTTTGACATGGCATTATGTGTAAATGTGCTCTCTGAAATGTTAGGAATAAAGATCAAATTATGAAGACCGTCATCATCTTATTCCTTTTTGATCATGTTGTTACATGAATGTACCACCAACAACTCAATGGCATGCATAAATAAACAAAAAATAGAGTTAAGAAGGATAATTTGTTTTTGTTAACACCCTCCTATTAACCACAAAAATGGCATGTTTTTACTGTACTGTTGAATGATGACTATACAGTTAGATTCTTCAATAATTTGTTCTACTATTTATTAAATATATAATCCTTTCTTCTTGGTTGAAAAATATGTAATAAAGTACTTTTTTTTAATTATAAAGAATAAGTATACAACAAATCCAAAAATAAATCAATAATTTACACTAGCGCTTTGCAGGAGCAATATCATAGTGGACCCCCCGAAAAAAAGCCTTTGTTTACCTGAGTCATACTATATATGGAGAAATAAAATTCCACTCAAACTTCCTTGTTATTTGTACATGAATAAGACTTTCATTTTTTAAAATGAAAATGGAAAATTTCTTTCTTATCTTTTTCCATTAAATCCCCCTGTATAAAAAAAAACATGCTATTATAATCCGCTGCCAAAAGCAACACTGTTTGATAATGAATTAAATGACAAAGAGATTTATTTCTTTAATTTTATTAAAGCAGATGTTTTAGAAGAACTATCTGTCTACTACAACCAAACTCATCTAGTTAAAACATCTATAGTTGAACTATGAGATATAGTTTTATCTTATCTAGTTTTAAACCTATAGCCCCTGGTTAATGAATCCAATCTATACTGTAGTCTGACATCTTATAAAATTATTGCATCAGTATAACAATGAAAAAATAGAGACCCGAATTGCCTGTAAACACACAAACGCCAGACTGCAGTACTACAGACGGTCATGAAAGGCTGTCACTCTCTCTTTCTCTCACAGGACCACAGGGTAGCAGTGAGTCTGTCACTGCTTCTCGTGCAAGGCTATTTTTAGCACGGTGCTCAACCTAAATCATTGTGCAAGTTCGCTAGAACACAATTATTACTAAGGAAACCTGAATCTGCCCTGAACTGTTCCGTTTATAATGAGGTGTCAGGTCGCTCTTAAGCATTTTATTAAACGCTAAAGAGCATGAGAAAAAGGGGGACTGAGACATTTAGTTTTTCTCATATCAGCAAGGGAAACCATTTTTGCAGATATCAGGCAGGTTTAAGGTTTCTACTTGTTGATACACATGTTCTAGAAGGCTCTGAATCTTTTGACTGACCCACCCAAGACAAACCTGCCATTACTTGCCAATGCCAGTTTCACAACTTCCAATGAAGAGAACACACACACAAAAATCTAACCTTTCATTGAAGAATTGAAAGTAGGGGAAAAGTAACCCTGTTATTAAATACTTTTTGCAACCTCCTTTTGCCAAGATAACAGTTTTGAGTTTTCTCTTATAATGCCTGATGAGTTTGCCTGATTTTTATCCCTGTGTGCACCAAACACATCTGGTGGGTTTTCTGCCAAAATGCTGTTTTTTAAGTTCCAGTCGTGTCTGACAACTGAATTTCCTGGAGTTTGTTTTTGGATGAGCAAGGAGGAATTTTCTTGAAACCCTACCATACAACATGTGGTGATAGGGGTTGTTTGATTGTTTTTTTAATATATATATATTTTTTATAGACTTTCTGACCCCAAGACTCAACTAATATCTGCAATTCTCCATCTGTGATCCTTGGAGAGTCTTTGCCACTTGAACTCTCCTCCTCACCGTGCAAACTCACTTTCAGTGTTTTGCTAGTACTTATGTGATTTTAAATGTCTGAAACCTAAAATAAACAGTATATGGTTCAAAACACTGAATAGATTGTGATAGATGACAGCGCTGAGCGCATCCATCTCTTGCTCAGCGCCAGCCAACGCGCGAAAGCACGTTTGAATTTAACAGTTGATCACGTGATGCACTGACCGTTCCAATCACACCGGTGTGATCGTACACCCCAGGGACCAGCCAAGACTGATCACACCGGTGTGATCGTACACCCCAGGGACCAGCCAAGACTGATCACACCGGTGTGATCGTACGCCCCGGGACCAGCCAAGACTGATCACACCGGTGTGATCGTACGCCCCGGGACCAGCCAAGACTGATCACAACGGTGTGATCGTACACCCCAGGGACCAGCCAAGACTGATCACACCGGTGTGATCGTACGCCCCAGGGACCAGCCAAGACTGATCACACCGGTGTGATCGTACACCCCGGGACCAGCCAAGACTGATCACACCGGTGTGATCGTACGCCCCGGGACCAGCCAAGACTGATCACACCGGTGTGATCGTACGCCCCGGGACCAGCCAAGACTGATCACACCGGTGTGATCGTACACCCCAGGGACCAGCCAAGCGCAAGGGTTTTAATTGTTGTCCTGATGGTGATAATGAGCATTTTTAATGCTTTAGGTGTTTTCTTGAAGCCACTTTCTATTTTGTGAAGCTCAACAATCTTTTGCTGCTCATCAGCACTATATTTTTTGGTTTTACTCATTGTGATGGATGATTAAGGGAATTTGGCCTTTGTGTTTCCTCATTTTAATACTCCTGTGAAAGAAGTCATAGCTAGACAATTTCATGTTCCTAGTCACCCTGGTTTATAAATAAATGTATATACTTCAGATATATTTTACTCTAATAACTTTTTACATATTTTACACTAATAATGTGATTTTTCCCCCACTTAAAATTCTTTTACTTCAATGAATGGTTAGATTTTTGCGATTTTTTTCTTTTTTAAATAAAAGATCAAAAGGATAAACAATGCAGATTCATTTTTACAGCCATCTTTGATCATATTGGTAGTTGAATGGTAGTTGTTTGGGATGTCACCATGTCTTGTGATATTAAAACGTGACGATATTTCTCGTCAAGGTGAAATTTAAATTTTGAGTAGTTTGTGGCATTTACAGTGCTTGCATTATATTGTTCTGTCTATTACTGCATTTGATGATTCATACAAAAAAATTCAAAATTTACCTGTCCTGCATAGTTTTATTTTGTGACTTTCAGTCGATTAAAAGACTACTTTTCCAGTCATACATTTTGTCATTGAAGATTTCTTAAAAATAGTGTTAAACATATTGTGTTGTCTCATTTTCGTGAACCCAATATCATGCATCGTCTTATGAGCTAAGTGTATTGCCAAATTGTAGCACAGTATAGTAAAGCATATAGTAGAATATTACATCATAGTACAGCATGACAACCCTATATCAGTCCCTTGCAGATCTGAAGGAACCTTTTAAGAGCTGCATAAAACAATAAAGGAAATACGGTAAGAGAGATATAAACTAACATTTTAATAAAATTGTATCCACTGATCTACAAGATGCTTGATGATCTATTATGCTTTTCACGGTTACATAAATTCACGAGTTTTCAACAAGTATAAACGTCCTTGATGTATTTAACGGGAATAACAGTCATTTCGCACTATACTGCGTGGGTGCAGCAAGTGCTGAATAATTGGGTGTGGATAAAAATAGAATTTCATTTTCTCAGTGACAAAAAACAAGCAAGAAACAAAATAAACGTGAAACCGCAATACATGCTGTTTGCTGAGAGAT
Source organism: Semotilus atromaculatus (assembly GCA_031834385.1). NCBI lineage: Eukaryota > Metazoa > Chordata > Actinopteri > Cypriniformes > Leuciscidae > Semotilus > Semotilus atromaculatus. The sequence goes on from JAULUF010000015.1 coordinate 14,386,137, forward strand.
AATACTAGATCATCTGAGTCTCGTGGTCTGACAGCCACAGATACAGAAACTGCTATTGACTGAAATGCCATTACACAGACATAGTGTCACAATGCCTTCAATAAAAAACCCAGTATTAAAACAGTTCAGCGGGAAACACAACCAAACAAATGGAAGCAAAATGTTTAATCGGTTGGGCAAAAACAAACCAACTTTGCAATTCAAACTTGGTGCTGTGAAGAACACAATCAGTATTCCCTGTTTTTATTCTCAACCAAAGTCAAGCAAAATTAATTTTTGAGACACAGAAATACTACTTGCTTATCTGCCACTAAAAGGTCACTTCCTGAGTGGCCACGATTAAATATATACAGTATCACTGCAGCACCCTCTATGACCCCCCATATGTACATATGAAACAAGATGCAACAGCACATTAGAACTTTACTCAAGAAGTAATGTGAAGAAACATCTACCTGTACCTGTTATAGCTGAAAGTGTATTTCAAGACCTGAATTCCAAGTAGCAATGAGTTCTTAGATCTCTTTTTCCAGAAAGCCTTCTTTTTTTTTTTCAAAAAAAGGCAACATAGATGGATTGTGCGCACAATGAAATGAATGTTGTGCAGAGGGAAATCGAACCCTTTTGAAGCTTTGAGATCACGCAGAGCTTGACTTAGACAAACATGACATGATGGTTTGACTCACTGAAACCGCCTTTGATGCATACTGTGGCTCTTTTGCTGAGGGAATATCACTGTGACTTCTAAATAACGTAAATAAATGCTAATAATGAATTTAGTGGTCTGTATTCTGGCTGATAGTGAATAGAGTGCCGAAGTTACGACGTCACTCTGTAGGCCAAAACGCGGAAGTGAGTTAGCATTTTAGCACTACGGGTTCCCTCGCTCTAAAGTCTATGGGATTTTTGAATGGGTTTTTGCTAAATCGCCTGAAATAAGGTCTGTGGTGAACAAAGCCTCTAAATATTTTCACGTTTTGGTCTATGACATACGTAGAACACACAGTTATAACCTGCTTGTGGTTTTTTAAACTTTATTGTGTCTGCTTGTGTTTTTTTTAATCTTTATATGGGCTTCAAAATGTATACATTTTGGATTAACTTGTAAAGATTATCTTGATAGACAAAACGTGTAAGGGTCCGAACTCTTTGTTAAATACACATCTTATTTTTTGCGATTTTCCAAAAGTCTATGGGGAAAATGCATAGCTTTTCGACCGAGGGAACCCATGCGCCGCTAGCTTCCGAGTTGTCCTACAAAGTGACGTCATCACTTCGGCTCTCTATACGCATCAACTACAAAATATTTAACAGGAGTTCACAATGTTGGAAGAGGTCCAACCTCCAAACGTTCTTCTTAACAAAGGTTTGAACAATCAAAGATGCCAAAATAAAGTACAAAACTGTTTCAGGAGTTAACGTTGAATATGGAAATAACACTAAAACATTTTCATAATAAAAATTCAAGAAAACACAAACAGTCCCGATTTTAGTCTCTTCTCCCGAGTTTAAAATCGTTTGAATGTGTAAATTGGCAAGAAAAAACACGTCCAAATGATAAACTTTCCCTCTGATGGTTAAACTAGCAGTTAATCCATGAATCACATGCGTGCCGAACCGTGGGGCCTGGTCCATACAGATCACGCATCAACTGCGATCCGGGCATATGTCTGTTCTATTTTCATAGTGCTGTCAGTAAAAGGCACTAGAATACAGGAAATGACATCTACTCCAGTGAATATTTTCTTTGGGAGGACAAGCTTCTGACGCTCATGGTTGCACCGCAAATAATTAATCATCATAATTATCTACCAAAGATGGAGAAAATCCTACTCCACTAAGTTAACGTGTCCTTGTCCCCAAAAATGCCAAAAATGATGGTACTCAAAAGCGCTTCCCTCCAAGTTTTCTGCTGTGCATATTTATTTTTAGCACGCATGCGCACCAGTTCTTTGCACTCCTTTATAAGTGAGTCTGATCGATATGAGAAACTAAAGTAAATATCTCTAAAGGTCTCTACACTGTGTAGCTGTCATGACATCTCTGTTTTGATATATATATTATTATTTTTTACATTTGGATGCTAACTGGTGACTACTCTGTGATCTTTGATCTATATTATAGTAACATAAAATTAACTGGCTGATCTGTTTTGACTTTGGAAAAATATAAAAAAAATATGAATAAAAAATCCTAAAGGCATCCATGAAAAATCCCTGCTATTTATGAAGTCTACCAAATAGTGGCAAGTGTTTGCTGATTGGCTACCAGTTCTGACAAATGTAAAGGGACTAATTTTGCTCCAGTGATGAATTTCTGCTTGTTCAAATACAGTGAGCACTTTGATGCAATGGCAAAATGACAATGCCAACAACACTGATTCAGTAACTAGAATCTTAAAACCTTGTGGTAAATTTTGTAACCAAACCAAAGGAGTCTGTAAAATAACACATCCCCATTTACAGAACCAAATATACCTTGAGTACCTATATGACAGAGAGAGGAGAACTTCTTGGCTGATTTAGAAACATGCCTGAGGAGTAATAAAATGCCCATAGCAGCTTATTAGCAGTCTAGTCATTCGTTACCGCTATCCAACTTAAAATGGAAACTCTTCTACTTTAAGGAAATACAACATGGATGACAGGCTGTCACATCAATATCCCAGAGAGATTCATAGAGCTTCAAATTCAAAACACAGAAGACACATGCTTTGAGCTTCACATCCTAACAAACCACTTAAAACGGTAAAAAACGCTTATGATCATAAGCTACAAAACAGATTGACAGGATAACTCGAGGCTAAGACCTGACATTCTCTCCACCGGTTTCCTGACCTCTAGAGACTGATCAATGATCTACATAATCTTGTTTAAAAAATTAGCATTTTTTTTACCCCCTGTAAAAGTGATTTTGAATAAAAGCAGAAGAGTATCATTTTGGACCACCAGCTTCACAATTAATTTTTTTCTCCAAATTTTGCAATTTTGTTTTTAAACTCTTTGCCACTGGTCATAAAACAGATAGTCCTGCCCCCCAAAAATCACACCATTTGTTGATGATACTTATAGTTATCTCTGCATATTAAAGGTATAGTTCTACCAAAAAAAAAAATTCTGCCATGATTTACTCGCCCTCAAGTCATTCCAATCCAAACCTGTATACGCCTTACGCTCTTCTGATGAACACAAAATAATATATTTTGAAGAATGTAGGAATTTTTCCAAAAATGTTTTTCAAAAAATATATTTTATGGTTTCCCAGAAGTCATCATAGAAGTCATACAGTTTTGGAACAACATGAGGGAGAGTAAATGACAACCATTTTCATTTTTGGGTGATCTTCATCTATCTCTTTAAACTAGGTTGCTTTGGAAAAAAATAAGTATTTAAAAAGAATACAATCATTAGATTCCTCAATCTCCGCTTGCATATACCTCAGCAGCCAATGTGCATCACATAATCAATAAACTTATAGAAATGCAAAGCACCACATAACCTGACATTTAGAATAATTTAGAATCATAAAATGCAAAGGGTAAGTTTTCTTCCAGATCAATAATTGCTCTGACAAGCTGGACTGAATGTGCTGCCATTGGATGTATGTTGAGATGTTCAGTGCAACTTGTTTTGAGTTCAGTGCAACAGTGTTTTTATTAAATTACCCTGATTGGAGTAGGAAAAAGGCTGACAAATGGATCATCACTCTCCAGCTGGGCTCTAATTATGTCAAAGATTAATCAAATGTACAGACATATTCTACCAACATCTGGAAGAAAAAAAAAGTCAGATGAGATTTATAGCTAGAATTATTAACCACACCATATTGTCAAGAAACCTGAAGAAAAACATTATGATAAATAAAACAAACAAACAAATAATAATAATAAAAAACATTTCCTTGTAAGCTTATTTTTGTTCCTTACACTATTCATAAAAACCCAAATATATAATTTGCTAGGCTACTACTAGCCTACTGGGGGTCCATAAAGTTACTGTGGTCTGTAAACTGAAATACAAAACAAAGAAACTTTAAACTTGATGTTTATTAATGTCAAGGAAAGTTATAGATGGACCACAGAGAATTTGACTGATATAATTTTACCGATATTCAGATGTTTCTACTTAATCGGTTCTTAATTGGACCTATTATGCAGAATATAATATTATAATAGAAACCACGACCACGACCTGCCCTGAGTTCATCTCCTCGCCAGAGCATTCAACAGCAGCATTCAAATAAGAAATGTATTCTTATTAAAGCTACTAAAGTTATTCAATTAAAAGCAGTGAGTGGTTTTCTGTTTTTATTTTGTTGTTTGATTCATATTAACAGCACACCACTAACGTTACTTTATATTACGCTGCTTTCACTTTAATGCACAGATGTAATATACACATAGGATTTCTTTACTAGTTTACGCTCATAGACATAACCGACTGTGTTTATGAGTTCTTCGTGTGTTTTTGACGTGTATTTGAAAGTTTAAGCACAATAAGTTAATTGTGAAAGAGAACTTAATACTCACAGGACGCACGTGTGTGGTGTGCTTCGGATTTGTGAGTTTATAAAACCATATATCAGAAGTTTAGACTTATATGGCTTTAAAACACATTCAGACAATACATTTTCATGACGATGAAGAACCGCAATAGAGATGATAATCAAAACCAAACAGATGTTTTAGTTTTTTTGGCAGAGTATGCGGACAGGCTCCGCCCTCTTATGGAAAGCGGAATGGGAGCAGCACCTCATTTGCATTTAAAGATACATGCACAAAAACAGTTTTCCTTCCACTCAAAAATGAATTCACAGACACATTCTGGGAACACCTGAGACTTATATTACATCTTGTAAAAAGGGACATAACGTGTCCCTTTTAATCAGGTCTACTGATAAATCAGTGTGTCTCCCAACATAATAACACCTCCTTTAACATGAAACAGTGTTGTTCACAGATAAATAACTTTTGCTTGAATAAAAAGTTCATTTTAAAGCTATTCATTTTCAAGTCAGAAAAAAACAGCATTTAAGCGTAACTTATTCTTTATCAATATAATAATAACTTTATTATTGTTAATAATAATAATAATAATAATAATATGTAAAAAAATATTTAATGATTTATGGTATTATTATTATTATTATGTAAAAGAGCAACTAAAAACTAATTAGAACAGTCATTACTTAGGCTAATATCAGTCATGAAAATACAATTCGGTTTCTAAAAGTTATTATTCAGTGTTATAATAAACCTAGAATCTATATCGTATTCTGGGTAAGGGTCCCTGTCTCAGATGTGGATGGCAACTCCTGCCCTAGATCCTAAAGACATTCTACATTTCAGAAAAAGGCAAATTTGTTGAGAGAACATGCTAAGATGAAGATAAGAAAAAGCCAACGTTTGGACTGGTTCTCAAAACCATAAGCATTGGAATGAGCCCATGACGCCCAAAAAACGCTGTCTAGGTAGGCAGCAGCTCACTAGGTTTTGAGACACAGCCCTAGATCATCTCACGCATTCCAACAGATTGACGCGGAAAGTGAAGAGAGCAAACTGACCGTCCACTCTTTCTGCTGTGGAACCGCAGCTACACGTCAATCCCGGAGATGTCACATCACATAGCCTACATGCAACACACAGACATCTCTCACCTTTCCCTCTGGTCTCTTTAGCCATCCTGCGTCTTTGCAGTTAGTTTGGACAGTACGCACGTCTCTTCCCTCTGTCCTTGTCTGCGCGCGGAACAAGCGATTTAAAGTCTATGCGCGTTTCATGTTTTAAGATGCAGTGGAAATGACATGCGAAGGTGAGAGTATCCATTAACGCTGAGAGAAATCCTTGTGTTGAAGTAAGCGCGGACTTGGGGCTGTTTGCATGTGTGTAGACTTTGCTGTTGTCCTCCTCTCCTCCTGTTGAGCTCGAGGTGTGATGTTCGACTGCCTCCAGTGGCTCTGCGCGAGCTGCAGTCCACTTGGAAACCGCCAAGCGCATTAATGCAGGCTTCAGACCCCCCCCCGCCTTCATATATTAGATATTTATTTATTCAAGTACGAATAATATTAGTCTAGCGCATCCTTAAGGATGTTTCAGTTATAAATAGCCATATACCGGTCAAAAGTTTGGAAACAGCAGGCCAATGTTTTTGAAAAAAGTCTCAAATACTCCTCAAGCCTGCATTTATTTGATCAAAAATACAGAAAAAAAACGGTAATAACAGGAATGTTATTGCAATTTAAAATAACTTTTTTTGTTGTTTGAATATACTTTAAAATATAAATCGAATAAATGCAGGCTTGATGAGCATAAGATACTAGAATAGTAAACTTTTGACTATGTTGAGTTAGTCTGTAAATGCTGAGTTAGTCTGTAAATGTCTGTAAAATTTGTTCAGTTTATATCTCAGATGTTGAATCTGTTTATGTTTCTATATTTAGAAAATGTTTAAAAAAAAATATTGGAAAAAAAGCTTTTTTTGCTGAGTATTCAGTTTATTACACTTAGTTATGCATGCGTTAAAATTTATGGTTAGTAGTTGTGTATGTTGCAGGTTGTTGTTTTTACCATCTGAAAGTGAGTGACATGACAGGATCACCACAATTGAAGAATGACTCAAAACTCCACTGAGATCCTAGTTAAAACTGTTGCAAAAAGAAGCGACAGGGAAACGTTCAACAAGGGCCTTGCAATATTTACAAGCAGTTACCTTAAAAATCCCTAAAGTGCTTCAAATTTTGGGCTACAGTATAACTTTCACTCAGCTGATACAAACAGTTGCATAGCTGAGGGACCACAGATTGCATTGTGAAATCAGAAGTGCAAAAGGGAGTGTGCAGTAGAAAACAGAAGTAAATATCTTCACCCTGCCAATGACACTATATCTCTGTAATCCTATAGTAAGATGACTGTGCAAAATGTTAGCTTGTTCATAAATCATGATGTTGCGATCCCTCCTCAGGGCTTTAAATAACCAACTCCGTCACAGTACATCTAACATGAGTTCGGCTGATTAATGTTGGGGTGTAATGACTATAAAATATGAGTCTTGTGCTAACTGTCAAACAGTAATTGAAAGAAAAATGGGCAAAATCAAGGCCAAGTGTGGTGCATTTTCCATAAACATGTTTAACAGCTCATAATCTGTATGAAAAGAGTATATATAAGAGAATATAAAATAACCCCAGCTCATCCTAGTCTAACGGAAGGCATTGCTGAATATCAGGGATCCTACATTAACTGTTTTGGAGTATCTAAATGACTATTGATAGAGGTGAAGTCTGGAGTTTTTCAATTCCAGGCAAAACTGGCCATGTTGCATTAGCACACTCCTTAAAGGACTTGGCCTATTTGTAGCAGGCAGGAAAACCCAATGACAAAATACTTTGACTCCAAATATTGCATTGAGTTTCTGGTAAAAGCAGCAGAAGAGAAACAGCCTGCAGGCCCGACAAGCAGAAAGATAGATGACACTGATTACGCCGACTGAACGCAGGGAAAAAAATTGTAATTCAATTAATTTCAACTTTTTCTTTTACAAGCAATTTCATCCAGGGTACAAGGCCAGGGAGATGCTTTAAAGAAACATTTATTTCCATTATAAATTAAATCATGATTAAATACAATACAATACAATTCAACAGTTGTCTTTCGCAAGCAATAACAAGTTCATGCCAAACTGGTGACTATTTTCCTGAAGTCACACAGCATCATAATAATTCCTGGCACAAAGCCTAGAATTTACTGGCAAATGCAGTTACGTTGTGCTATTAGTTTGCTTTTGGCACTTTTCACAAATAAGTAGGTTGATGAACAGAAATGGAAGAAACCTGTGACTCACATCTGGGAGGTTTAAACTGCAGCTTGACAGGTTAAGAAACGTTCCCTAAAATCTGCTCACTACATTAGAATTAAACAGTAATGGGACAACCAATACTTTTAAAACCAAACAAAGACGCAGACCCTAATTTTAGATGCCTAAACTACACACTTTCTGATTATTATAGCCTTGGTTACATAAGAGCTGTAGGCGTGTATACTTTCTGCACACGGTCCCTATGGAACATTATATTTACCGTATGTATTATCCTGTCTGTTGACATTCCCAGCATACTGTACCTGCCCAACATCTGGACTTAACTAGAGGCCATTCTCCCCTCAGGCCCTGACACAAACTCTACACATTCTCTAAATACCTCCCCTATCCAATCGCACTAGGGATAACAGCCAACATATGGAGAGCTTAGTGAATTAAAGACAATTAGCATAGAGGAACAAATCATATGCTTTAGAGTGTGTGTGAAATCAGTCCACAAAGCAACAAGTTTGTGTTCTGATGCGGATAGCATTACCGCCTCTAATAATTCTTATTCAAGAGGAAGTGAGTGATACAGTGTCTTATCATTTCCAATGCATTAATAATGTAGAGGTTCTTTTAAAGCTTTTCTCTATGCTGAATAGCAACTAACCACTGCATTGACTAATACACAAAGAAGGTTGCATGGATTATGACACATCGATGTGACATTTGTTAGCCGTGTGCTAAAAAGCATCTGTTTGCATTTAGAAGTCAGACCGCCCACTAAGGTTTCGCATTACAGCAAAAATGCCAGTCTGAGTAAATACTGAGCTCTAACCGGTAAGTTCTATATTTAAAGCATGGAAACGTAATTCATGGGAAAAAAATACAAATATATAAACCTGGATATTACAAGTTTCAATTCCAAAAACATATCAAAATGCCATTGCTTGTAAGTTGTTTATGAGGAGCTTCTATGACACTGATGTAGTGGGAGACTGCACAGGCTGGAGGAACTCTGACGTGAAAACAGCTTCCGCATACTCCTCACAAACATCCTGGAACTCTGCCGCCACATCAGCCAGTGCCTCGGCCATTAGCTCATCCGCCAGACTGAGGGAAACAAGGGAAAAGAGAAAAGGGAGTTACAATCTCACAGCACTTACTGCTCAGTTTACTTAAATGGGATAGTTCACCCAAATGTTTTTGAAGTATGTAGTAGTTTCTGCGACGTAGCACCTAGCAGAATCACAAAAATATAGTATATTTAGCAAATGCCCCTTTCCCGTGCCGTGCCTCTTCAACCCAAACATCACAAACACAGCTCTTACGGGTGTTATGTGAAAGCATGTCTCAATGGGTAAATCTAGGCTACTTTCAATGAAAGGTCCCAGATGTTAAAGGAACATTCCACTTTTTTTGGAAATAGGCTCATTTTCCAACTCCCCTAGAGTTAAACAGTTGAGTTTTACCGGTTTCGAAACCATTCAGCCGATCTCCGGGTCTGGCGGTAGCACTTTTAGCATAGCTTAGCATAGATAATTGAATCTGAAATGATTATCTGATATTTTTCCTATTTAAAACTCGACTCTTCTGTAGTTACATTGTGTAATAAGACCGCACACATGAAATGAAAAGTTGCGATTTTCTAGGACAATATGGCTAGGAACTATACTCTCATTCCTGCGTAATAATCAAGGAACTTTGCTGCAGTACCATGGGTGCAGCAGGCGCAATGATATTACGTAGCGGTCACGTTATTTAGCTGGGGACTATTTTCAGGCACTGCGTAATATCATTGTGGGTCGGTCGGTCGGTCTTACAATTTAAAATAGGAAAAATATCAAAACTCTTTGGTCAGTGAATTTTGGCTTGTTCTTCTGTAACCAAAGCTGAATGTCTTTTCTTATGTCATGGGTATCAGTCACGGTCCCACATTGTCTGAACACCCTCTGACTCCGCCTGATACAGTAGCCACTCCCCAAACTCTCATAGCCCCTCCCCTTTTCAGCGCTGCACTCCTTATATTCTGTCTTCCTGTTTGTATTTCCACAGCATGAAGGTAAGAACTTACAGATTTATGAATGAACCGATCGATTTCAAATCTTCCAGGTCTACCTATCATTTTTATGACATCTGCTTCTAACATCACAATGCTCATGACAACTTTTGTTAACTCTGCAATAACTAAATCCACATCACCAGCTAATTACTCTTTGACAGCAATGCCATAGAAATATATAGAGCAACCACAAAAACGGAAGTTCAAACACAAAATTCTAAAAATGTCTGCATGCTTGTTTCTCTGGCGCATAGGGTCTATAAAGATCTGAGCAGACCGCTCTTAATGTTTTAATGGTGCCTGGGGGCTCAGTGTTTATACTCTCGGGGGATATAAACCAATTAATGTGATACTAATAGTAGTCAATGAACAATAAACTAGGTTAAGAGAATGTATTTTTAACGTAACAAATAGTACGTACTTCCCCTTTAATCTTAGTTATTATAATTGCCTCATTCAGAATGAACATGTTTGGTATATTTCAGCACCAGTGTTGTTATTGATCTACTATTGTAAATGTGTGTTATAAATCTTATTGTTAACAATTCATTTGTGCATATGCTTCATTTATTAAATGTTTTGACCTCATAATGTTTAATCAAAATGACTAAACTGGACCTTCCGGTATAAAACGACTAAAACGACTCTCAGGTGAGGTATCCAAACTTCTCCAATAATTTAATCCACCACATCTCAAAATCCAATCAACAACTTATTAAAATAATAATAACTAATAAACATGACAAAAGCACATACAATTACAAAACCTTAAACAAATGAAAAAGAAAAATGAAAATCTAAAAAAATAAAAGTTATTAAAATTCTAAATATTAATAAATATGATACTAGTATAAAAATAATCAAATAAAACTGTTTTGTGATCTCCCAACGTTAAAAAATAACTGTTACTTCTTTCTATACTTTTAGAAAAGAGTCCAAGGCACTTCTTCCAGTACAAAAAAAAGTTAAAAAGCTTTTATTCACATTATGCCTAGTAACTGTTTTTTTTTTGTTTAGTTTTTTTAACTGCATATTGATGCATTTCGGCCTCTGTGTCAGGAACAAAAAAAAAAAAAAAAAACTTCTGTCTATGTCTTTAGGACAGTGATAAGATCCTCTAAATTCCTCCTTTGAGGCAAATATTCCTCAGCGTAAAGAGGAGAGCTAACCAGAGTCCAGTCAGTCCGTGCCTACTCAAGGCCTTGACTGCCTTCAAGGCTCTTATTAACCACAATGCACTGCAGACTGACAAGTGCCCGCACCCATTCCCAGCAGCAGCACTAATTGCCGTGACATTTCACATCTTCTCTATTTCTCTAGAATAATAACCATTCAGAGTCTCTACGGTGCAACACTGACCTCTGCAAAAAAAATAAACCCTCAATTTCATTTTATATCCGTGTAATAACTCAGCTTTATTTCAAGCCGCAGCACACAGGTAAATAGTTTCACTTTTCGATTCTTCACGTTCTTGCTACTGTAAATTATTTTTGCAACAATTCTTCTCGCCACCCACACAGCCCATGGCGCGAGGATCAAGTCTGACAAACAAGACCTCAGCTCTAGGATCAGATTTTTGTGTTCCTCTTCCCACCGCTGTTAAAAGTGTGCTCTCTGTGGACTAGAAGGACTTGATAAATATCCACCGCATTGCACCAACTTAAAAATTCTGTAAGTATGCTAATGGTGAGGTGGGTGTGCAGGAGCACTAGCGGAGCAACAAAGATGCTCATTTGCACAGGAGCACGCTCTACATTAGTACCCATCAAAAAACAGAGCTAATATTTACATTTAAAATAGCATCGTGTGCGAGGATCATTATAGCCGAGAGGCTGTAAACAATCTTAACTCCTACTAGCGGTGTCACTGTGGGAAACACGCTGAGGCTTAAGATTAATCTGCGGTTGCTCTGAGTGCAAATAGAAGAGCTGAGCTTTTAGTGTTTATACATCCAGGAACATATCTTAAGCACGAACAAAATAATGGAAATTGGAATGGAAAATGTCAGGAAATTGCAGATATCAGTGCTAAATGAATAGGAGCTAATTTAGGTTATATGTCTATGGGACACATGCACAGTGCACACTTCAGCTTCCATACACACATAGTGTAGTTTTTTTTTTTTTTTTTTTTTTCATACACACATAGTGTAGTTGTAGTTGTAGTTGTCATCAGCTAAATGACAACAAGTAATGCAAGATTCCTTTCCAACCCAGGCTCACTGAAAAACATGCCTGCGGTGTAATTTCTGAAAGATATTACATTTCTTACAGATTTCACAACACTAAATGAAATGTCCAGTAACCAGTATTCAATAGGGTTAACAAAAGCAAACGTGAGATGAAAATTCATTTTCTGAAGTAACCATGCCATTTTAGCTTGCGTCTAGCTCTTTTATTGCAACTAAGTGCAATAATGTACCAGACATGCTACCGAGCAAGTTTACTATGTCGGGAAAGCCATAAATATGTCCAAATGTATTTGTTTAGAAACCATGCACTACGGCAAAAAGTGTTTTGAGGTCATAATATAGTACTGTGCTAGGAAAATAATTACTAATCAATAATCTGCCCCTGTAATCTTAATTTGTGTGAAAAAGAAAACAATTGTGAGTGTTCTCCAGTCACTAATGTTACTAATATCCTTAACGAATCATGCATTTTCCTTTGAGTTCTCTCACCACTTTAGTGTTGATTGATATGTGTTATTAATAAAGAAATGATTAGATTCAAACCTGTCTGCTATTGCCCAGGGATTGAAGCTCCCCAGAGCCTCATGTGAGACCAGGCATAGGAAGGCATCATGGTTCTCCCTGTATTTCTGGATACTCCTCTGCATGCTGGGCGGCACAGTAAGGTACGTCCCTCGTGTGCTTTCCCCTCCAGCTGAGACTGGATTCCTGGGGTCATTTAGAGTTAAACACTCCTCATCTAGCATCGACGTGTCTGATGCAGCCCTGTAAACAGAAGAAAAAAGAAATTCTCATGCATTTTGCTCACTCTTTCATAAAGGTCATAATATCATTTCAAATATGTGCATCTAAAGGCAACAGAAATTATTTTTCAGGTTTACTTGTTCTTGTCTTTTATGTGCATAGCTTAAGGCTACACCACAGCACAGTTTGCAATTTCTATTCTGTATTAAACAATGCGATTACAGTATTCAACAGAATATACGTATGTATATATATATACAATTATTGTTATTATAATTATAAATATCGATTTTCTATTTAAATATATTTTAAAATATAATGTATTACGGTGATGGCATTTCATTTTCACATGATCCTTCAGAAATTACACTAATATGCTGATAAGGGACATTAAAAAAAATCTTAATTATTCGAAATGTGGTAAAACAAAAACATTTCCAATTAGCCCATCACGTCTAAACGGGAACATCAGTAAGATCTATTCATGCTTCAGACCACCATACTGTTAAGGGAATTAAAGAGTGATGCAAACACAATCACAACAAATTAATACTCTAAATTAATATTCAATTTTAATTTAAGTGGTGCTGAATCTGGAATCAAAAGCACTCGTGAAAACATCTCAACCCCCGCCTCAGATCACTTCCATGTGAGCTCAGCGCAGCAGCCGTCTCATCTGGACCACACTGGGTACACTTGGTGTAAATCAGACCCTCTGAAGCACACTTTCTACCTTAATATTTAGCCGTAGAAGTAAGAAACATTCCAGGTTGCCTTTAATAGAAATACTGGACGCAAGCTCAGTCTAGACACTTAAAGCGCAAGGCTTCCAAAAGCTCACAAGGGCCATTTATTTTCTAATGGAATATTATGGGGGCCGGCGCTGCTATTGTACAATCACTTCCCCTTTACCGTTCCCGCAAGGCGCCTCTTTGTGCGGCTAACAGCCACCTCAAGCGTTTCGAGCATGCTGTGGTGCTCTAGAGAAGTGAGGAATTCACTGCGGCTGGGAAAATAATCTCAAACTTTGAGCAGTTGCACAGTGCAAACAAAAACGGGTGAAAGGACGGTCAAGGTAAGCGCTTAATTTAGGGATTCAAATTAGATGCCGTCCCTTCTGTTCATGTGGCTCTGAAGTTATGCAAGCAAGAAAGGTCATACGAGGTTCTGAACGCACATGCAGTTCTGTAAGATGTAAAAACAAGCATGCACATGCACAGTGAAACGGGCAAAGGCTTTCCAGGCTTCTTCTGTCAAAACAAGCCTGGTAAGGCACAGTGGAGAGCCAAAAATAATTACCAAAATTTCTCCCTTTCCTCCTTTCAACAGCGAGCTTCAGCAGTCACAATCAGAAGAAAAAACACTGTCAGAGCTCATCATGTGATTTATACGAGCAGACACAATGCTGGGCTGACTTGTGAACAGAGCGTGTTTGGCCGATAGCATGAGGCAAGGGAGATGTTAGGAGAACTTTTTCTTAGGGAAGCTTAAATAAACCATGAGGAAGCCCATAACAAATGGGTAGAAGTTAAAACCTATAAAACAATAACTATATTGAATTGTTCACTTCTCCAGAGTGCCACAGCATGCCTTAAGGGCAATAAACAGGTTAAAAGGAGGGTGAAGCACCATCTAGTAAACCTCTTCACAGAGATTGTGAATAAAAACACATTTACTGAAATTTATATTTTCTATTTCTAGAGTGCAACCAGTGTAAATTGATTCACAAGTAAATTACTTTTATGATCATGTTCTTCCAAAGAAAAATTCACCACTTTTGACAAACGAATGATACAGAATGGTTGTTCATATGCAAATCTATAGTTAAGGATACACATTTGTGTAATAAATTATTCGAAATAAATAAATACCTCATAGATAAATAAATAATATTTTTATATTATTTAAATATATTTTACATACATAGCATTGCAGGTGCGTCATTCTGTGCATTTTAAATGGCCGACAAAGGTTACAAGATCGAAACCTTGCTTTGAAGTTCTAGCAAGGAATACAGAACGGATCAGAAAAGCAGCAGACGAACAGCGTTTTGACCTGAACAGACGGGAGTGATATAATGGTGAAAGGCAGCTGTAATAAGGTTGTGCAAACAGAAATGAGACGTGTAAAAGTCAGTGGATGAGATTCTGGATGACCAATGCTCTATCAATATTCAGAAGCCAGAGATCAAAACCAATAAAGCTAAAGGGCTCCGGTTTTGTGGTTTTCATCCAGTGAGAAGGCCATAACCAGCAGCAAGGTTACCGTCAAGGAGCTGGAGAGGGAGATTAGCCAGACAAGGTTAGATGGAGAAAGAGATGGAGGAAAAGAAAGAGAGATGGCGGTATGAATTAAAAGGTTAGAGAACAGAGAATGAAGATCAAACCGAAAGAGGCAGCCTCACCATGAGCTCTGCATAGATCTCTTTGAGCTTTGAATGAGAAGTGGGGGATCAGACACTCTCTTAGATGTGTTGGTCACTATTGTTGAGACCTCCAACACACATAACCTCTTTATGCGGATGTGGTGATAAGATATCACCAATTATGAACTATCACTCTTTATGATTCTGTTCCGGACACTTCTGCATTAGAAAACCTCATTCAGTGATAATAGCACTCTAATGCAAAGCAAACAAGATCAATTAAAACAAGACAAATGTACTTGAGCAGAAAATTGTCAAAGCATTTATCTGAATTACGTTTGTAGAACTATTTTCTATTTCAATATATTTAAAATTGTCATTTATTCCTGTGCTGGCAAAGCTGAATTTTCAGCATCATCAATGCAGTCTTCAGTGTCACATGATCCTTCAGAAATCATTCCAATTTGGTGCTCAAGAAACATTTATTATTGTTGTTGAAAACTATTTTTGTGCAAACCATGCAAAACCGCAGTTTAAAAGAACAGCATTTATTCGAAGTAGAAATCTTTTGTAACATTATAAATGTATTTACTGTCACTTTTGAACAATTGAATGCGTCCATGCTGAATAAATGTATAAAATAATAAAAGCCAAGTAATTTAATAAAAGTAATTTTCCAAAATGAAGTAACTCGCAACATCTCTCCTAATCAAATTCTCCTCTCTTCTACAACCACCTGTAACACTTGTATGTGCAGCCCACTTTTACTCATGGATAAGATATTTCAAATGGCATTTTGTCAAATTGAAATATCAACAGCCATTCAGAAAAAAATGGTGCAGAATGAGAATCCACATTGGAGACTTCCTCTCTGTCTGTGTATTGTGTGAAATATTGATGTTGAAAGAGCGCACTAAAATGGACTAGAATGGAAAAGGAGTGGCTGGTGATTTCAGTGCACAGATTGGTCTGTTTGAAGCTTTTACGGCTGCATCAAATGACACTTGACTCTACAATCCACAGAGACAAAAATCCAAACAAATCACACAAGGAGAAAAAAAACGAGAAGCAAAAACATGTATATTCATTCATTATAAATCGGGTACGATGATTGATTGGGCTCTGGTAGAGCTTTTTAGCTTCTCTCCTATGGTCCACTAACATTCCTATTCTCAAGCCAAAGTGGTTTTCTGAATAATCATAGTAATAAAAACCAAAGCTAAAAAGCAAAGCCACACTGACAGCTCTCTATTGTGCTTCTTTACAACCAGCCTAGCAGTGACAAATGAACTGTGTGCAGCTTTCTGAATCCGAGTATAAATCCCCAATCAGTTTGTGTGAGCCATTTACAAACTTCACAGTGTTTCCGTTTCAAACATTGTGTTACCTTCACAGGTAATCAGAGATTAGACAACAAATAATAAGCTCTTCGTGCTAATCAACATCCAGGCCCAATATCCGCTCTTTAAATTACCTCCCATGAGCATGTGCTACACAGCTAAAAAGCCCCCAGTTGTTGCCCCCTCTAGTGGCACATTTCATCCGCAAATAACATTTTACTGGTTTCCCCATCATAAATCCTCTGTTCGGCCTTGGCCTTTAGTTGCTGTGCTAAAAGCCGAGTAATTACCATAATGCTTTGCATAATTCATTTTCCACGAGTTTTATCTTTCTCGGCCACATCCGCCCAATAATCGTCCATTCTGATGTAAATAAGCTGCAAAAAGGATGTAAAATGCTCACTGAGAGTTTGATTGAACCATTAGGTTGATTTTGATATATAAAACTGTAACATAAGGAGAGAATTAACGACGGAGGCCAGAAGAATAAATGGCATCAAGAGACAGCTGATGAGTAGATTGACTGTAACTTTCTGATCAAGAGTGTAATGTCCATTTCAGTGGCTTTTAAAGGAGAAGCGGTTGTCATTAAACTGTGCAAGCAGGATGAAGGCAGATATGGACACTTCTTTTGCAAAAAGCTTTTGATGACAGCCATTTCCTAAGTCAAAGAAATAAAATATTGCATTACGTTGGCCAGCTGGCAACTAGACAAGGATCCTGAAGTGATGTCAAGATTTTGTCCTTTAAAGTAAGGCGATAGTACTGAGTGTAATCCAAGTTGCTTTGGATACAACTACAGCGCTGTGGGAAAAGGTTAGTGCACCCCATTAAGAAAACAAAGCGTAGGCGTAAAGACTCTTTAATGTGGTTCAACTAATTTGTACTTCATTTTATATAACTGATGCACCTGACGTATTGATAAAAAAAATACGCATTTTGGGCATTTCTGTTTCATTTTTTTGCATATCAGAATGATTTCTGAAAGATCATGTGACACTGAAGACTGGAGTAATGATGCCGAAAATTCAGCTTTACAATCACAGGAATAAATTACATATAAAATTGCTATTCATTTTTCACAAAATTACTGTTTATTTTATCAAATAAATGCAGCCTTCTTTCAAAAACATTTTAAAAAAAATTACAGACCCCAAAAATAAAAACCTTATGTGATTCCTCTACTGGACAACTGCCAGAATAACTGATAGACCCTTGATCCCTGCATCTCTTTCAGTCACTGCAGCTCACTGGATTTCTCCAGAGGGATCTTAATCGTGGTCACAGTCATTGCTCATGTTTCAACAGACAAAAGCGAGACTGAAGAATAGCCTCCTCGTGCAGTGACATTTCAGAGCTAGTGTTTTCTGACAGCATGAAGTGACTAGCTAAGGATAAATAAATCCAAACAAAGGATCAGATCAGGGCAGGGGAGAGTACCCATGGCCCACGCAGTCTGTGACATCCACGCTTGCCCAAATACCCATGGTGACTGCACTGGAATATGAGGAGAATAAACAAATCTCCAAGTGGGCCTCATCAGTCCTTATGGTTACCATCTGGGATGTTTACACGCAGAGGTATGGTAACACAAATATTACTATAAAAGGACTACAGTGCCTTGTCCTCTATCTGTACCGGTTTCCAGATTGAAGTTGGTGCTTTTTTTTTTTTTTTTGGACAAAGATAGTCAGTGAAGCA
Source organism: Semotilus atromaculatus (assembly GCA_031834385.1). Classification (NCBI taxonomy): domain Eukaryota; kingdom Metazoa; phylum Chordata; class Actinopteri; order Cypriniformes; family Leuciscidae; genus Semotilus; species Semotilus atromaculatus. The sequence goes on from JAULUF010000015.1 coordinate 14,404,336, forward strand.
TGATGCTCCCTGACCTGAGACCAGTAAACAAATGCCCAACACTGCAGCACTGTATGATAACAGAGAGGCAGCAACAGTAGGCAGCCATATCTATCTATCTATCTATCTATCTCCTATTGTAATTGTAAGCATTTCCAAGGAATAGCATTCTCCCCTAAAAGTAATCGGGCAGACCAAACTGTAAGTCGTAGAGACTTGAAACTTTGAGGGATGGTAGTGCAACGTCACCAAGGCTCGCCCCACTCGGCCTGATGGTGGCGCTACAGCGATTAAATGAGCCCTAAACAGTTTGTAGTGGGCTCAAGTGTTTTATATCAAGACAAACCAAAAGTTTTTTTGAAACTACTTCTACAACTAGTCCTTGGGTTTTCGCCCGATCAGAACCAAACCAGTGAAGAAAGATGTCTGAAAGAGTCTGGGCCCGTATTCCTAAAGAATCTTAATGCAAAAAGTAGCTCCTAGTGACAAAATTCTAAGAAAATTCTTAGAAATGTTGGCGTTTACTCTTAAAATTAAAGAAAAAATCCTAGTAAAGAAAAAAGTAATTCAGAAAGCATCTTAACCCTTAAAAGAGGTCTTAAAGTCAATATTGTTAGGAGTATGGACGAGGAGTTTTAAGAGGCTTAAGAGTTTCTTTAGCAGAGGAGAAAATAACAGAAAGATGAAGAGGGAGAAGAAATGTGTTACAGACAATGGATGACTGTGAGTTAATAAGACTAGATGTGAGATCACTAAGCTATAGATTAGATCGTGCAGGGATCATGTTTGTGACAGATCTTATAGAGACATCTCAGAAACAGTGCAGAAATGCCATAGCGCCAGAAATTAAAGTAATCACTACTTTAAGATATTTGGCAACTAGGAAAATGCAACAATGCAGCAGTGATGATTTGGGTCTGTCACAATCTTCTGTAAGCAGAGTGATCACGCAAACATTACAGCACTTTCAGAACCTCTTATTGTGTCGCAGTTCATTTCCTTTCCACTGGGGGACCCTATACTTAAAATCTCTTTTTTCCTTCTTGGACAACCAACCAATCACAGTCTTCAAAAGATTGTGTCATACATAGCAACGGGGTCAGCCCCGCCTCCTCACTAAGATGAAAGTTTTTGTCTTTTCCTTACTCAGAGTTGCTCTCAGATTGATCCCGAATCGCTCTTAAGCTAAAACTCCTACGTAGAAGTTTTTAAGCTAAATTAGGAGTTTTCTGAGAGGATTCTTAGAATCTTTAAGAATACGGGCCCTGATTGTCAATAATTATCCAAAAAAAAAAGTTTTTAATGAAAACAGTATACTGTTAAACATACTGTACGCTCTCTACAATTCACTGTCACACTTACATCTCTATACCAGTTTGTACCTTTGAAACTTTGTATTGCATCACTCAGAATAATTTGTTTGTGTTGTCGCTTTGATAAAAGCATTTTCTACATGAATAAATGGAAATATAAATTATTGAAAGGTGTACTGATCATTTTAGTCAGAATGTAGCAGACAGAATACACACTTGGAAGGCTTGTAGACACGGCTGTAATTCCCTGAGATTAGACATGAGATGATGCTTTGAAGTTTGTTTAGTCATTGTGCTTTATGTTGAGAGAGAAAAAGAAAGTGGAGGCTGAATGTTTACACTGCGTTCACAGAGCTGAAGGGTCTCGCTGTGAGCTGAAGCCGAAGAGGAGAACGCATTTTAATCTTCTAATGAATCTATTGAACCTGTTCCACTAAATTCCCCATCTCTCTCGCTTTAGACAACTCTCACACTCTCAAGACTGTCCCTATTTATTCTTTTATTTTCCTCATTCATTTACTGAGCCACAGCTGCTGCCAAAGCTTTGGGCAGAAAGAAGCGAGGCTCCCGCTCTCTCTTGGCAGAACTACAGAAGGAGGAGGCGGAGGGAGAGAGAGAGTTTTAACCAGCAGATATTTTAGATTTTGATTTCCTTGTGGCTGTTATTGAATTCTCCCTAAACAGATAGATATTACAGTGCAGAAAAACACTCTGGTCAATGTGCTGTTCTTCTGCCAATTCAAGTAAAGACTGATTAAATTGTGACTGATCCAAATGTGCTTGGCATATACGCAGTCAATACACTCTAAAACCAGCCGACAGTCACTCACCCAGTCTCCACTGGCCTTTGCAGGAGGATGTCGGCCGAGCCGGGTGCATTCAGGACTGGTTTCGTCAGTCGGATTGGCTGAGGAGAGGCTGGCCTGGAGCTAGAAATATTCCTCTGTGCGTCTGCAACACACAAGAAGTGTTACACTGCTGCCATCTGGTGGATATCACTGTCATATCAGTCAAACAAAATGCAGTCTCTCTGGGGACAAAGCAGGGAGATGCAGAGACTGACCTTCTAATGCTCCCAAAAGGACAACTGATAACTACTTTGGTCAGGGATCTCACCTGTGCCTTTTTCCCAAATGAGAGGGTCTGAGTATGAGATCATAGCAAAGCGTCGACGCACATCTTCCTGGTCTCTCTGAGTAACAAAATAGAGCTTTATGTGTCGGGTGATTTAATACTTCATTTTATTTTTTTTATTTTTTGACCCAATCAAAATGATGCAAAGAAAATCACACCAGAAAAATAGTAATAATACAAATAAAATTACTAATATAAAAACAATTACCTAATATAAATGACTATTTATAATTAAAAAAGTAAAGACAAATATTATAATTGTTATAATAACAATTTTTTTAACTTTTTAATAATGAATAATTATAATAATAATCAATTAATAACAATAATAATAATAATATCTTTTGTTTTTATTTTTAACCACTTGTTCTATATTATAATAATAATAATATTTTTTATATATATATTTTTTTATAATAATAATAATAATAATAATAAAAAATAAACATATCAAGTTCAGTCCATTACATTACATCATGGACTGAACATTGGCATCACTCTAAGCTCACAAATCTTATAATCTATGTCTTTATCTCCCACAGACTGACCTCCATCTCCTCCATCCTCAGCAACATGCTCTCTAGTGTGGGGTCCTGCAGCTTCCTCTCAGCATCAGTCTCGGCCACCTGCTGCCTCTCCATCACCCACAGAGCTTGAGCTGCGTCCTCCAGAAGATCGTCCAGAAGAGCTTCGCTCAGGACATCCGCCCCAGCCCCAGGCTGCCAGCATTTACAACACAGCAGAGTAGTCACATTCTCACATTTCCTTTTTATGTGAACCTTTGTAAATTGAATATGGATTGAAAAGCCTCGGTGCAGGGATAGGAAAGTAAGTAGTTTTAGAAAAGTAACGAGTTTCTCACCTTATCTGCAACCTTCAGCCGCTCTCTGAGAGTGCCACTTCCTGCCTCAACCAGCTGCAGTACAAGTATGAGGAAAAAAAAGAAATGAACAGAAAGAAATGACTGTCTATTCACATCAATGCCAACATACATGACCGTGGGGAAGAACATACAAATATTGTGGAAAAACAGTCCAATGGTACACTCAGACATAATTTGGACATTCAGACATTATTATCAGTCATCAGATCTATGCGTTTACCTGTCCTCGATCCAACAAAGGCCGAATTCTCTCTTTAACAGCCCGCTCAGCTTTTTCCGCCCATTGTGTCGGGGAGCCCACTGTGGTCCTACCATCAAAAAATTAAAAGTTCAATGAACAATTAAATTGAGGAAACCTTTACAAAGCAATTCAATTAAGATTTTTCAAACAAATTGTTTGACTGACTAAATTTAGTTATGCCTACTACATACAAAGGACTGAGCAAAGTTAATACATACTAAATGTTTTTTTTCTAGCATAATACAATTTTGTGGTATTTTTATTAAGTTAAATTAACTACACAGATGTATGCAAGCTTGTTTCCGCCCACAGAATAAAAAATAAAAGTTATATTTCACAATTCTGAATTTATAACATGCAATTGTTACTTTTTATCTCACAATTCTGACTTTTTATAAACTCGCAATTGCGAGAATTTTTTTTTCAGAATTCCTAGACGTCGACTCGCAATTGTTAATAAAAAGTCGCAAATATCTTTTAAAATGTTTTCTTCTGTGGCGGAAACAAGCTTCCATACAGATGGATGATTTGAGACAAAAAAAATTAATAATTTCCAGCTTTGTTTTTCTAGATCTGTATTTTCAAACATCATTATTCAAAGTAGCCCCAATGTAAATTGATTGTCAACTTGCATTTTTAATTGCACCCAGTTAAATTTAGCGACAAAATGTTCAAGAAAAGCATTGCATGAGCTCTTTTTAATTAACTAAATTAAACAAGCACAAGAATTCATTTTTTTTGAACCGCTGGTAAAGTATAATAATGAAGCAGCTGCTGTTGTACCGGAGTTTGTTGATGCGGTCAGCCTCTTCTTTACTCAGACGATTCAGCTCTCTCAGTCTGTCTGCAGTCACCCGGTCCAGCCAGGCTTGCCTTTTGCAAATTAAAAATGCACAGCGATGAACATCAGTGAACACGAGCACCTCACAATTGAGGATCAGAGTGATGATTGTTTATATAAACTGAGCCAGGTAATAATTATTTAGAAATTCTATCTTTTTTTCTTTGGAAACTCTTCAGAAACTCTCAGAAATTTCTTAAATATCTGGAAGAGAGGGTTCAATATATACCTGAGGGCTTCATTTTGGGCTTGTTTCCTATCATGTGATAGGAGCTGTGTACTGGAATTGGTCTGTGGCTTCTGCTTTACAGGGCTCTTTTGAGGTGAGAACAGACATCTGGGCTCTGGCCGGCTGGACACAGCACTACACCTGTGTATGCATACATACATTTGAGTAGAACACAAAGGTGCAACCATGTCAAGTCTGAATAAGTAATGGATAAGAGGGTTGGATGTACTGACCGTGGGCGAGGAGGAGAGTGAGGAGAAGTTGGCATCCAAGGCACAGTGGGCTCTTTCTGGGGTACCTGGTTTTCTCTTAGTCGGGATGAGACAGTGGGCTGCTGGAAGTTGGCGTCACGAAGATGACCCGCCTGCTTAATTTGAGGCATAGTGTGTCTTTTATCACTTTTATCAGATTTTTTTGAAAACGGTCATCTAAAATCATCCGAAACAAGATATCTACTGGATGATACAATGATACACTATCATTAAAAAGTTTGGGGTTGGTAATTTTGTAATGTTTATGAAAGAAGTCTCTCATGCTCATCGAGGCTGGATTTATTTGATCAAAAATACAGTAATAACGGTAATATTATGAAATATTATTATAATATTTATATATAATAATAGATATTATTATTATTATTAAGTAACTCTTTTCTGTTTTAATATATTTTAAAATGTAATGTATTCCTGTGATGGCAAAGCTGAATTTTCAGCATCATTACTTCAGAAATCATGCTGATTTTATGGGTTTAAGAATTATTTATTATTATTATCAATGTTTAAACAGCTGTTCTGCTTAATATTTTTGTGGAAACCACAATAAAAAAAAGTCAGGATTATTTGATGTTCAAAAGAACAGCATTTATTTGAGATAAAGCTTTTGTAACAATTTAAATGTTTAACTGCTACTTTTGACCAATTTAATGCCTCCTTATAAACTTATTCATTTCTTAAAAAAACAAAAACTAACCCCAAACTTTTGAACATTAGTGTATCACATTAAAGTAAAAAAAAAAGTACTAAATTACTATAGTAGTAAAGTACTACAATAACTAACTATAACTAAAACTAACATCACTGAATTACTGATAAAAGAAAAAACCTTAACATGATCTGGGTTGACGGCACTGGTAGTTTTGTTGGGTTTCTGTGCTTCTGCCTCTTTTTGATGATGTATGAGGCTCTCTAGCCCTGCCTTTAGAACCTCATTGCGCTCCTTCACCAAAGCCTGTGAGGTCTTGTGGGATTTCCCTGCCAGTCTGCTGCCTGCATTCATTAACAAAAATATCAGATTTTCTTTTGCAATACCCTGAAACCAAACTCACTCTACAAATCATTTTCACATTAAAGGAGAACTCCGGTCAATTTTAACATTGAGCTAATTTTTTGGTACAGTCAGTACAGAGAACAATGACAAAACACTCGGTGTTGCCTACACTGTGTTATCGTCTTTTTAAAATTTGCACCCTGTTGACTTCAATGGGGCAAGTTTTAAACCTTTAACATCCTTGATTTGTCATTACAAGTGCACAGCCATGTGAGTGGTGTTATTAAGAGTGAACACGGTCAATCTGACGGCAGTAGATGTGAAAGATATGAATAAAAATGATGTTAAAATTGACCGGAGTTCTCCTTTAAATAAATAACTCAGTATTAATTTTATTTCAAAATACAGGGGCACAGAAAAGTATTTGTACATTTTAGACAGTTTAGTCACATAAAAAAGACCCTTTTAAAAAATGTAAAAAAAAAGAATACAAAAAACGGCCACAAAATATCAAACCAAGTTGCATCTGCAAATAAAAGCTGCTAGAGCTTTTCTAAGAAGAAGTGTGTTTGTGCTTTAAAATAAATAAAAATACCTTTCTTTAAAATAAATGCCACTTGTTTTGATGTTTTGCTATAATTTAAACTGTAAACAGTTTAACTGTTAAAAATGTATGTTTAACACATGCATTCTCTCGATCAAATTTGAGCATTCAGATGGTATAATCAAACATATCTTGTGGAGCGCTCTTGAAGCATGCATTTATTTGTCATTTTAAAGTGGACTTCAAAGATTTCTTATCCTGTTGCGCCCTCTATAGGCCATGATCAGCAACAAGTCGACGTCAAGCTTAAAGTCTCATGGAAGAGCATTAAAGTTGACTAGTCTGTGCAACCCTTAACAGATAAAACAACAAAAAGCTTTCTGATAAAAAAACGTCACCCTTCATGACTCACCACCAGGCTTTTTTCCAACAGCTGACTTTCGGGGTCTTCGTGAGGTCCTCTCATCTGGGTCTCTGGCAGGACGAGGAGGGGACATGCTGCGGGTCCTGACCCGGCTAGAAGTATTTTCTCCTGGGTTGACAATCTGCAAATCTACGTCTCTTTTCCGGGGTGCCTCCTGCTTACTCAGTGCTGAGTCAAGCGTCTGAGGAATCAAACACAAAAAAGCATTAAATAAGGTTTTTGTATAAACTTTTGCATTTACATAGTGTGTATTTAATGAATCACCTCTAATTTCTGCAGGATGTCGAGGGCTGTCTCTGGTACGGTAGATCCTTGTCCTGCCTGTGCTTTGGCTGAGCAGAGAGAGAGCTGGCGAATCAGCTGACCCAGCTCTTTGCAGTGTGTGGGCACTCTGCTCTCTGTAGGGTCCGACAGCTGGTTGATAAAAACCTGCATGGCTCTTACAGCGCCCCGGTGAGCAGCAGCCAGTCTGTCCATTGCCTTGGACTGAGAAGACAACCACAGAAACATTTAAGGCCCCTGTATGTCTCATTTATGCACTTCAAAATCCAGCTAAAATTAAAATTAAACCTTTTTGATATTGATTTGTTGGGTAAAATAAACTTTGGTACCTTTTGGGTGTGTTTGACATTCTGGGAACGCAGCTTGTCTAGATCCTCCTGTATCGCTTTAATCTTGAAAAGAGAAACAAAACAGTCCCGTTGTGAATCTCTAAAGCCTCCTTTTCATCTCTGACAAATGACAGACCAGAAGTCATTCATTTCCAAAGGAGAGTAGCACAGGAACTGCTTGGTTTGTCGTCGATATTGCAGAATTTTCAGAATTGAAATTTGAGCATCAGATGCTTTGAAATATTTGAATTTTGCCACTAAACTGTATGCGACGGATGTGATGACGTGTGAAATTTTTGTGTGGATATAAACGTTTGAGGTTAAAATGACCATGATTTTTGCACTAAAACTTTCATTTTTAAATACAATTTCTGTGAAATGAGCGGTTATGAATGATTATGTCTAAAATATTTTTTTTATGATTATTTCACAATTATGTACATTAATTAGCAGTAGAAAACCAACTATGCTTTTCTTTGTAATATATTGACGGTCATATTTTTTTTGTTGATATTTTTATACATTAATTTTTCATTAATTTAAAAATGCTGAATAAGCATACATGTGAATCTGTCAGAAATTATTATTTTATATATTTTTTCAGTTATCTACTTGAATTCGCTCTAAAAAATTATACTTTCCTTCTCTTTCAAACATAGTTTGTGTGAATATATTTATTCATACATTCATTATTTAGGCCTATTTTACCATGGTTAATAAGCAGAGAGTAAGTGATAGTGATAATCAGAGATAGTGAAAAAAGACAGTTCCTCTTTGGTACTCTTAAATACTTCATATTTCTGTGCTGCCATTGTGTATATGAATTGCAGTGCTTACAGACCTGCTGTTGTAACACATAGATGATACGTGCGGAACGGGCTGCCTGCTCCTGCCGCCGGATCTCCATCCTGTGCTTCTCATCAGGCTCCAGAACCTCCACCACACGTCCTGCAGAAAACCCACATGCAAGCCTCTTTACAAGCGAAAATTATATTATTTGGGTGACTGGGAATAATAAGAATAGCCTACCTTTATTAACCAACTGCTCTATCCTTTGAACATATGTGCTCAGTTCCTTCTGTAATTTACGGATCTCCTGGCTGAGCTGAGGTTCATTGCTGTTGACTGTCGGAGGTCGAAGGTCTTTGGTGGGTGTCGGGCCCTGTTTAAGTTGCCTGTTGGAATTCTGAGGAGTATAAACAAGAAGCACCTGATCCCTGTTTTTTATTTGATCCTTTGGACCTGACATCTTTGGGTAGACCACATGAGGACTGTAATCTGTGTTGCTTCTTTCAGGGCTGATAATCTGGGATCTCTCCGCTGGTTCAAGTGAGGAACAGCTGATGGATTCCTGTCGTTTCCTGCGCAGATCTCTCCTGGCGAGTCTGACGGCAGTCTGCAGGCGCTCTTCTGAGAGGACTGAGAGGCGTAAGGAGCTCCTGCAGCTCTCTATATCATCCTGCCTCTCTAGACGGGGTATAAGTTTCTCTATCACGATGGGAGAAGGGGGTCCCACACCGGTGGCTCGGTTAAGAACACTGGGTGCCATTATGTTATTGAACTGAAGCTGTGATCAGAAGAATCAGAACCAATGAGAATCAAGGAGAAGCTTGTTCATCAACATCAAAATCAAGTTTGCATATGAATACAGCATGCAGCAGCATCACACACACACACACGACACGTTCTTACATCAGTAACGTTAGGTAACGTTACCTGTGTTTGCAGACCAGCCATTTGAGAAACAGGGGAGCCTTTTTTAATCCATTCACGGTTCACAGGACCCAGATCACCAATGGTCATGGCATATCCCCTTTGGAAATCAGAAATCATCCTGATAAAATCTTAACGTTATTTATGAGCTGCCTTGATGGAAATAATAAATTAAATCAATCCCGCTTGAGTAACTGTCAATCCTTTACAGAACAACTAATGTTAATTATCTAATGACTGTTGCGATCGATTACCAAAAAAAAGAGAGATAGGTTTATCACACGTAAACACAGTATTGTCAAACATGACAGCCAGTTAGTAAACAGCCACTAAACTCAATATTTGTTTATAGGAAGTGTCCGGCAGTTTAAAACACCGCCATGACAACAAAACACTTCTTCGTGACTGTCTGTCAGCTGTTATGACTTCGGGCATGTTGTCGCCCCCTGCCGGTCTGAGGTACTGCTAGTTCGCACTGCGGTCTGATGGTTTTTTTAAAACATTTATTTAAATATTTTTTGAGGGAATGTTACATAATTAAATGTATTGTTAATTTATTAATGTTGTATTAAGACAAAACAACTTTAGTTACAAGTTGTAACCCCCCCCCCCCCCCCCCCCCCCAAGGTTTTTAATTAAAAGTGGGAGTCCATTAAAGGGATAGTTCACCCAAAAATTAAAATGATGTCATCATTTACTCACCCTCGAGTTGTTTGAGTTGTTGTGTTGAACACAAACAAAGATATTTTGAAGAATGGTAAACAAACAGTTGATTGACCCCATTGGCTTCCAGTTTATTTATTTTTTATGCAAGTCAATGGGGTCCATCAACTGTTTGGTTACCCATATTCTTCAAAATATATTTTTTTTGTGTTCAACAGAAGAAAGAAATTCATACAGGTTGATGACAGAATTTTCATTTAGGTGAACTATCTCCTTAGTTGCTACATATATCAGAAAATTCTTAAGTTAGTAACATAGGCATTTTTATTGACATTTCTGTTATTTGAATGAATACGAATAGAAGGCTATATATATGGTCCATTAAGTTATAGCAGAACATAACAGAGATTTCTTTAGAAATTAAAATATTCCACACAAAAAAATATGTATAAATGTGTTTGAAATTAGTCTGGAAAAGGTAATAAAATCGTATTAAATAGATTTGTATATATAGGCTATTACAGAGGGCAGTCTGCTATAACGCCACACAGCTGCTCTCTGCCCTCGTTTACTCTTCAATAAGCTCACGTCAGATACCCTGTCACCATGGAAACATGGCCAACCTCACTCAAGCGGTGAGTCTCTGCCACAGACAGAAGACAGCGCACCTGAAGAGAGAGTCAGAGCACATGAAATATGGGACATATTAACAAACAAACTACTGAGCGCAATATCGAGCTGTTTATGGAAAGAGGAAATCATGGCAGGGAGGGGCCGAGAGTGAAAGAGACTCGCCTGAGGTCTCACAAATCAATTCGTAATTAAGCAAACAGACAATTCAAAAGCCCAGAAAGACTCAACCCATAATACAGAAGGGCAGAGGTTAAATTGGGCCGGAGCGCATCAGAGCACAGCTCCGCCTCCTCAGGTCTACAACACACCTTGCCAGAGCTCAGCTCTGTCTCCTTCAGCACCAAATATTGTTATTCCACTTCAATTATTTTTCATCTCTTGGCAAATACATAAGACTGCACAATTAGCAAGGCTATACAGAGACACCCAGGCTACATGGAATTATCAGACGTGATAATGCTTTAATCTCTGCTTTCTCTGACTCAGCACCCTGCCCACATAGCCTGGATGCCAGCCCGAACCCCGCCCTGCACAACATTTTTTGGTCGGGAAGTTTGGTCTGGACTCGATCCATTGAGAAGTAATTATGACCAGTTCAGAAATGGTCGGGCCAATCAAATTGCCAGGGCGGGCTTTATACGATGATGGACAGATGATCTGCAGTTACGTAATCATCACGTCATCAAAGAGCGCTTGGTTTGAACTGGTTTACAACAAAGATGACTGCAGGTGGAGAATTGAGATGTATAGATTCCGCTATCGCGTCTGTTGTAGAAGAAATCGACAGCGCATTAATTTTAAATGACGAACAGAGAACTGCAATCAAGGCATTTATCGATCGTCATGATGTGTTTGCCGTCCTTCCTACAGGATTCAATACAACTATGAGTCGCTCAACACACGTCACTTACTGCGTTGCTCTGATTGGTTGTAGGTCTATCCAATTGAGGGCAGAGTTTTTTTTTTTCCTGGTTCGGTTAAGACACGCCTCATAATCAAAGCCCTATGGAGCAGTATCAGACTCACATTCTGAATAGAATATGAGTATGACGAAGTCAGGCTACCGCCCACAGCCATCAAGGGAACATTTTTTTGGGGGCCGAATCTAATGCGAGTCTCATTTAAGCTCATAATAAAGGTATAATTAATTACACAATGTATTATTACACTGTAATAAAAGTATAATTGCACAATTTATTATTACACTGTAACAAAGGTATAATAAAACTGCAATAAAGGTATAATTACATATTTATTATTTCACTGTAACCAAAGTATATTTACGCTGCAATAAAGGTATAATTACACATTTATTATTACACTGTAATAAAGGTATAATTACACAATGTATTATTACATTGTAATAAATGTATATTTACACTGTAATTAAGGTACAATTACACATTCATTATTACATTGTTATATGGGTATTATTACACAATGTATTATAACACATTAACAAATTGTGTAATTATACCTTTATTACAGTGTAATAACAAATGTGTAATCATACCTTTATTAAAATGTAATGTGTAATTATACCTATATTACAAATAAATAAGAAATGTGTAATTATACCTTTATTACAGTGTAATAATACATGTGTAAATATACCTTTATTACAGTGTAATAACAAATGTGTAATTATACCTTTATTAAAATGTAATAAATGTGTAATTATACCTTTATGACAGTGTAATAATACATTGTGTAATTATACCTTTATTACAGTGTAATTATACATTTATTATAGTCTAATAATAAATGTGTAATTATACCTTTATTACAATGTAATAATACATAATGATACATATTAATAATACAATAGTATATTGTAACAACGCCCAGCTCCAGGAATGCAGTAATATTTTGTTGGTAGTACCGGTTTGCAACAATTATTGGTAACACTTCCTTTTACAGTCTAGTTACCCATGTAGGCTACATGCACTGTACTTATTTTAGCAATTACAATTACTGGGTAATAACTAGGTACTAACCCTAAACCTACCCCTATTCCATGTACTTACCTTATATTGGTCAGTGAGTACACTGTAAGTACTGTACTGTAAAAGAAAGCGTTACCCAATTAGTTAACACTAAGTTGTTACCAACAAAATATTAGTGCATTCCTGGAACTGGGCGTCATTACACTACATCCTTATGCATCGCTTTCTGCCAGGACTTTTACAGGCTTTTACCAAATCATGGAAGTGACCTCGATGTCCGGGTTAGCTGTAAGTCATCAGGCAAGTGTTATTTAAATAAACTCCTAATACTTACAAACTTTCCAATGCAGGTTTGAGAGGTGGTGCCCCGCCAAATCTTGCGAGAAACACATCTTGCTTTACGGTACGACGTCACATACAGCAACAACATATGAAGCAGCCTCTATATGCATTCCAGAAGTGAATTATGGCAGAGTCAATGAAGAAAACTAACAGGTACACAGCTACACAGCGACTCTAGAGGTCGCTGTTTGACAAAAACTGAAACTGCATAGTATGCCTTTAATAATGTTCGACCAAGGGGTGTTTGGCTCGAGGTCATGGTGGAAAGGACCCTAGGTTGAAATTACTCCGTAGCATCCCTTTAAGCGTTTCTGCTTCATCAGAGCCTACTGTGATGTACCTGAACAACGATCAGTGATCACCAAATTTCTCAACACATTAAGTCATTTTACGGCGCGATTTTGAATTATGACCAATTACAGTAAATAAGGGCTCCCTCTCCCTACAAAACCCAGTTTAACCACTGCATAAGGGTGTCACACACATCTGAATATATTTGATTATATTAATAACATGCATTAAGGAGGCCATCCTGAGCTACGGAACGGAGTTGGGATATTTCTGCAGACTATGAGGGAAGGGAAGGTCCAACTTGCCCATTTCATCCTCGTGGCCTTGGGAGATGACGTGGTAAATGCGTGTGTGGAGATTGAAGGTGTAAATGGACACACTCGGTTTATGTGTTCAGCAGAACTGACCTAGCTAGCTAGCCGACTAGCTAGTTGGCAACCAGACAACAGGCCTAAAACTCTACATGGTGCTTTTCCCAGTGGCCTCAGGCGTTTACTGCAAACAAAGTGTGTGTGATTTGTTTATGACTGAACATGTGATTTGCAACCCTTTTGCACTGGAACATGATAAAGAGAAACGGCTCAAAGGACACAGAAAATGTCCCGGCGGCATCTTTCAGCCATCTGCCGAGCTGGCTACCCCTGACCATGTCACTAAAAACTCAGTTTTTGCATCAAAGGCTATATTTTCCCTGCCTGGATGAAAAATGGACCAACATGTCACTTTGATTAAATCCTGAACACAAATAGCAGCTTTTGGAGGTGTTCCACAACCCCTAAAATGTTCCTAAACTGCACTCGCTTTGACAACGAATCCCAGATTAATCTGCTTGTCCTTGATGAGGATGTTGAGGATGCTGCTGAAATTCTTTCTTCAACAGCAGAAGAGATGCCATTCACAGACCATATTGTGCAGAACCATCGCTTCCTGGAGGACGGAAGTGAGAACTTCCTTGGACTTGAAAGAACGGAAAGGCGCAATCGTAGCCTTTCAAGTGAAAGGAAGCTTTCTAGCCATGTACATGTTCCTAAATCAGACAATAGTTATTTTCATCTTTGCACAATGTAATCAGAATTATGTTTGCACCACATCACATGTATTTGGGACACACGGCAGACACACTTACAGATCTGCAGGCACTGGTATCTGAAGACCAACCCTAAAGAAAAATCTAGAAATTCTGTTAATATTAACCAAATAGACATGCTATTTGTTTACTGTGATTATGCAGTTTTAACTATTATTTAATTTATTGTTAATTCCTTATTACTGTTAAGTTTATTCTATAATAATAATAATAATAAGCTGAATATTTGTCATTTGCTGTTTCAGAAAATTGCTTTTTTGTACTTTTAAGTGTTCAGACAGTTGAGTCAAATTAATTATGTTATGACAAAAGTCTGATAATGGTCATTATGAAATATGCAAACAATATATAACATTGTGAATTAAATTAATATTGTGTGGATTGATGAGTGCATTTTCAGTAGGTTTGCTTTGAGCGTCATATATTGACTAAAATTTATTGATTACTTTCATATCAGAATCATTATTAATTTCTACACCTTATTGTCTTTTTGAAACCCATTGAATCCCAGACTCAGTGGTATTACATTGCCCTCTTGTGGATTCAAGAAGGCATTAGCAAAATGATTGCTGCATTTCTACACAACTTCTGGAAGCCAAATTCCACCAGAAAAAAAAAAGAAAAGAAAAAAAACCTAAAGTAAGAATTATGACATTCATTATTATACGATTAAACGTCATTCCTGAATCCAGGCCGATACTGGACACACAAGCAGTCTAAAAACGGCCTCATCTGGCTGACACAGAACAGGCAGAGGAGGAGGGAGTGAGGCAGGGCGGGGAAAGTTCAGAGAAAAACAGTGTCGAAATAAAACGTAAAAAAAAAAATAAATACATAAAAAAATTTATATATATATATATACATATATATATGTATATAAATATTTTATATAAAAAAATATGATTAGCCTACTACAAATAACCAAAAATTGAATACATGAAAATGAGATAAGTAAATAAAAAAGAAGTAAAGCAAATAAATAATGGATAACAGTGCAGTGCATGAGTAGAAAAAAGTACCAATTATAAAATACCAATTAACCAAATAGAAATATAATATTTTCTGAATAATGTTTAGACTAATAAAAAATTTTTACAATACAAAATGGGCCTTTATATTGGCCTACAAGAAACTAAATAAATGCCTATAACGTTTTTGAATGTTGGTCCATCACATGAGGACGATCATAATTTTGGTGTCCATGGCATCTGAAAGATTGACAATCTCTGATCTGTAAGTGTCCCATTGTAGCTCTGACCAGCAGGCAGCAGGGGAATTACTCCTTACTCTCCAGCATTGACAAAACTCCAAGTTAATCTCCCTACAGGACAATGCTGTGGAAACGGGCGCAAAGCATTTTGACGACTAATAATTCTGAAAACAATTGAGGACAGGCAACAAATGTGCCACATAAACAAAGGTCGGATTTTGATTGGAAATGAAAGTCGGGCTGCGTCAGAACCTGACTGACGTTGAATTCTGACATCAACCTGATTTTCATTTTCAACGTTGGGTTTGGTCTTCTAAATGCAAATTTTGTCATTGTTTTGGAGCACACTAGCTTATAGATAACAGTAAGGCTAACATATTCATACTAAAAGCCAAAAAACATTAAATAGGGCACTATTTGAGGGAACAGCCATTTGGGTGTGCGAAACCATTGTGGATGTTATTGAGAATACAACAATAATAAAACAATGCATTGATATTTACTTTTTACTTTTGATACTTAAGTACTTTTAAAAACGAGTTCTGTATTTTTACTTAAGTAAAAATCGGTCTTTACAACTTTTACTTGTAACAGAGTAATATTTGACCAGTAGTATCTGTACTCAAGTAAGGAAGTTGTGTACCACCTCAACTTTGTCCACCTCTGTACAAATGACAATGCGGACTATGGCCATGGCACTTCCAATCCCTCCTTGAGATTGCTATTAAAAAACAAAACCAGGTGTACCAACAATTGTGCCACATGCAGTCATCCATTTTTACCAAAGATTAATGTAATTCAAGTTCATGTAAAGTAATGCATGTAAGATGCTATGTGAAATGTCCTTGCACCTTTTTAGTTTTTCACTTTAGTTTAGTTAGCATTTTCTACTTTAGTTTGGATCAATTGTTCTCAAACAAATAAACTCCTGTGGCCCTAATTATACATTCTTTTCTGACTGGATAAAGAATCATGCTTAATGTTTGCATATTGAAATTTGTGTTTATTGGATTCAGGTTTTGATGATCTTGTGAATTACTTAATGCCAATCCTTTCTAAATTAACACGTGGCAAAATGTACATTGACAGTATATAATTTTGTTAAGTTAAACAGATCTCTAGCATGTATAGTTTGGACAAATGAGTCAGATTGACCAAATATTAAAATTGTGAGAAAAAGATTACGGTCCAAAATTACTGACATGCAAAGTAACAAATAGCAAGAACTAGCATCATATTTCCCCCCCGAATAGAATAGCAAGGAAAAACACCCTTGCATGTTTACAGAAATAACTAACATCCAGACATCTTTTTAGACTATTTATCTCAATCAGAAAATGATGGATGTTAACATGTTCGCTAGTTTGATGGCAGCTGTTGTGTTAAAGGTATAGTGTGATTTCTGCCCCATTTTACAAGTCTTTATTTAGCCTCATCTCACAATACCTCTGCTGAAAGTATGAACGGAGGGAGAACAAATGTGTCTTGACAACTTTCAGTTCAGTTTAATTATTGAGCAAGTGAAGAGACACAGTGTCTCCAGTAGATTCACTCATCAAGCAAATACACACAGACACTGACAGTAACAATGGGAAGAGCCACGAACAAGAAGATGATAAATCCATTTATGATTTACTGTGTGGTAAATACAGTCATGTCTTGCTGGCATCATTACATCCCATCAGATCTAATTAGGAGAAACAGATCACAATCAAGTCGTAATGATAACTGTGCATTACAGCTTATGTATATATTTAACACCGGTCATAAAACTTTTGTTATGACTCATCAGGTAAGTACATCATATGTAAATCCATACAAAGCTGCCATTTAATTGCACAAAGACGTGTATATAAAAAGATAGACTTTTAACTGCAGGGAGACAAAAACAGTTACTCTAAGAGAGCCAGTCGTTCATAAACTTAACTATAATGAACACTCAAATGCAACAGACCTCAACGTACCTTTTCTCATTCAACTTTTACAATCAAAGCTTGCAAATAAATTGATCTTGCACAGTGTTTTGAGTGTGCGGCTGCTGTATTTTTACTATTTTTTCATGATGATTTAATGTAGCAGCATCTCTCCACAAGACTTTTTTTGACGGATGAGCGGTGGTTCTTTTCTGTTTTTTCAAACAATCAAAGCAGGTAAAATGATAATTCTGGTGACTTTGGTTTAGTAGTGCAGTCCACAAAGGTATTGGTTTGGCTAGTGAAAAACATAAAGCAATCTAATGGAACCAGAGCTTGTAAAGTGAAATATTCGTAGACATTATTTTAAAAAAGTAAGCAGCCCAGATTTCCTGGATGGAGGTTATAATACAAACATTAACATCCAATATAAATAAAAGTTTATAATATTCCATTATATAAAAAAGGAAAACATTGATACAGAAGTGTTCTAGGCTACAGGAAAGAAAAAACATTAACTGAACAACAAAATGTATAATGCATATTAAAAAATATATTAACAAATGTAACTAAATATGATCAGATATGATGTGTCATGCAGGGATTCTGCATGGTGCTAAGGTGCTTAGTTTGTACAAATATTTTGTAATAATATTTAGCTGTTAAAGTGTAGGCTAAATGTATAGGCTACTGTGTTGTTATAATATAATATAAAATTAAAATGTAGTTCTGAAAGTCATACACATTTCAATATTTTACAGCATAATTGTAGTTTATGTAAAATAAAATTTTGACTGTATATTGTAAAGTAACTTAATAAGTTAAATATAGCATTTTAATATCTTTTTCCTGTGTAAATAAGGAAATTATTCGATTCTAAAGCCAAACGTCAATGACGTATGCTCAGACTGTTAAAGTGAACCAGTAGCTACTGTATAACAATAACCTATTGCTATTAAACTATGCACAAAATACCATAACACAATAATACATCTTGTATTATTATTGCCATTTACATAAGGTGCCATATACAGGTAAAATGTAGGCCTATCACAATCATATAATATAATAAGTTATAAATAAAATCTAAGTTTATCAGTCGTCCATTTTAAATAAGCAAAGTCAGAGTAGAGGAAGGACATCTGACAAATAGTGATAAACAGTGATGCGCACTGATAAATGTGCTGCGTTGGGACAGTTTGCATAGTGCATTAGTGAATCCCGCGCCGCACGTCGCTCTATCCCTGATTGCACAAGAGGTTTGTTGTCTTCGTGGTGTTCGTGGAATCACCTGGTGTCCAGAAGAGCACATAGTAGATGGCTAAGAAGAAAGCTGCGACTGAAACACACATAAAGTAAGCGATACCCATCGCCACTTTAACCCAGATCTTCGTGGCTCTTTTGGCGTGTTTCACCCTCTGGTCTCCGGGGTAACTCGGTCGCCGAGTCTCCTCTCCTCCGTTTGTCCGGACGGGTTTGTCTCCTCTCATTCTGAGATAACCGATTCGTGATAATTCCAGCGGTCAGTGTTTGTTCTTCAGAGGCTTTGAGAAATCTGCCGTGAATCGCGATTCAGGTGAGCGGATTCCTGCACTTCTTCTCTGAGGGATGAGTGTCGTCTGCACCATATCAGAGTGTTTCAGAGATGCACACAGACACAGGAGTTTTACTGGGTGAACACTGGGTGGAGTTGACTGGCCTTCATCTCTTATGGAGAAAATGATTGAATTATCCAAAAGGTTAATGCAGATATTAGGATTTAAAAATACCGTATTACTCAAATAAAATGTCATTAGAAATGCATATTATACAACATCACTTGTAAATACAATTTTGTCAATTAAATGGATTAAAGGCTTTTTTTTGTTAGGAGACTTTATGAAATATATTGAATAGTAGCCTATAATATATTAGTAGCCTACATTCAATTGCTGACTGATTTAATTTTCAATAATGTACACTGGGAAAAAGGTTTGCAATTTTAATGAATAAATAATCTCAACGCAGGGGGAAAACATTTAACTAACTTACCTTATACATGATAATAATAAAATTGTTACTTTATATTTTAATTATTTTATTGACAAAAGTCAATTATCTTGTACGTTATAGAGAAAAGGGGCTAACCATCACATTTTCTCACAATGATCCAAAACATTTGTTTTTCTTTAATGGTTGTGCTTTATTTTACAGTACGCTACTTGTAGAAAGTACTGGTTAATAGGCCTATAATAAGGTAACTACATGGGTTAAAGGAATAATGAAAATGCAAGAAGATATTTTGAAGAATGTTGGTAACCAAACAGTTGATGTTTGAAAACCATTGACCACTGACAAACCATTGCCTTCCATAGTATTTTTTTGACTATGTATTTTTTCAGAATATGGATGTCACTGGAGACCAGCAATTGTCTGGTTACCGACATTCTTCAAAATATCTTCCTTTGTGTTCAGCAGAAGAAATTAATACAGGTTTGAAACAACTTGATGGTGAGTAAATTATGACATTATTTTAATTTTTTAAGGGAACTATTCCTTTAAGGTTAGGTTTAGGTTAGTACCTAGTTATAACACAGTTTTTGATAACTATAATAAGTACATGTACATGGAGAACAGGAGTGTAAAATAAAGTGCAACTGAAAAAATGAAGACAACATCTTGAGCCAAATTTGAATTAATACATAAGGCAAAGATGTCATTTATTTGATATGACAGCTTACAAAGTACAGAAACATTTCCACTGCTTGCTTACGACTCACACATTATAATATGGCGATAAAAGCAACCAAACAATATCTCCAGTAAACTAAAACAATAATAAAAAAAATAGATTGCATGTAGTCTTAGAAGAAAACTTAGGAGGAAAATCCTACAAACACTTATCATGCTACATGCACATTTGAAAAGCCAATCTAAATCTCCTACAAGAGGCAAACCAAATTATATATATATAATAACCCCAAAACAGGAAGACATTTCATCTGCAGGGAGATGCAGCGGGTACGATACAATCACAAATGTCATGATTCTTTCTGCTCCATAAGCTCAGTTGAAAAACAGGGATATACAACTCAATGTGAAGAGAGAAACAAGCACTCGCACAAAGCATTGGAATGTCTGTCAGTTTAAAAGTTCCTGCTCAATTCATTTCAATTTAGGA
Source organism: Semotilus atromaculatus (assembly GCA_031834385.1). Lineage (NCBI taxonomy): Eukaryota > Metazoa > Chordata > Actinopteri > Cypriniformes > Leuciscidae > Semotilus > Semotilus atromaculatus. The sequence continues at coordinate 14,424,759 of JAULUF010000015.1, forward strand.
ACACTCAAATACATAAGATAACAAAACAAACATGATGAATAAACAAACCACTAAAAATGATCAAACTAATATTAGATTTGATAGCAATGAGGTACACATTATCTGATGCCCCGGTTGTTAATTTTCCTCATTCAAACCTTACAATTTACCATGATTTTTTCTTTGGTAAGAGTGCACATAATGTCTAGGGCACCAGTTGTTTATAGTAAACTTAAAATCTACAGCTCATCCTCATGAAAGTAATATTAAAATGTAATTTGAGAATTTCATCTTTATTTAATAATTTCAAAAGTAGCCCTGACAAAAAAAAAAAAAAAAAAGAAAAAAAGTAATGCCCTAGTTAAAGATATTGCAAAAATTCAAGCATGCTGCTTTCAGCAATAAATACACTTTATGTTCCTTATCGACTCTCAAATGTAAATCTAAACTCAGATATTATGTATCTTGAGTGCTGTTGTGCCAAATTTCAGATAAAACAGCATTGGGGAACAGGCACTTACACCGCTCCAACATAAAAAATTTATCTTGCGGTTTGAGTGACATGCTTTACTGTTTAATCAAGGTAAACGTGTGAAAAGAGCAGCAACAACTCGACTCGAGTCCCAACCGATGAGGAATAATTAAACAATGCAGCGAGTGTTTTGGATGAAGCGTTGGCAGTTCCCTCGACCCCTTTAATTTACAGTTAACAGCCGTCCATTACACCTGATGTCTCCTCTTTCCTCTGCTTACCTCCTCTGAGTCTGTGGACCACTGAGTTCACCTACTGCATTTTAGTCCTCAGCCTGTTGACATATATAAAAGTAGTCAGGATGAAAAGATTAACATGAAAACACCCAGTATAAGTGATCTAATAATAATAATAATATTAAGATGCTAAACCACAATTTAAGTTGGTTTGGTTGACAAAAATCCAAGTGTATCGTTTCATTATAGCGCCTCCTAATGTGAAACTAAAAGACAAGAGGTTTAAGGGTTTAATTACCACTCTGATCTGAAATTCAGCTGCACTTTCCTAAAAGCTTTTTAGCAATAAAAAAACGTTTTTCTCTTTTCCTCCTTTTAAACATGCTAAATGTTGCATAGTAATTGAATTACCGGAAATACAAGAATCTTGTTATTGAGCCATTAGAGGTTTGTGTTGATTTGATGGAAATCTGAAAGAGGGAATTGGCCACAAATCACATCCACTCATTAGTTGCTAATGAGCAGTTAGAAAACTGGAATGACGTAATGAGAATAAGCAGGAGCAGGTGGAGAAGGACAGTGATCCCAAGTGACAGGGTTGAGCCGGTGGCATTGGAGAGGATATGACATCAAACATTCACATAACACTAAGGAGTGGTTCATCAATTCAAATTGGCTCAAAGGAAAAGGGAAGACAATCAGTAACAAGCAGCACAGCATTTATTTGCCATTCCAGCATCATGCCAAATGTCAACAGTATAAACTACAAAATCATCACTTGTGTAAAAAGTAAAACATCCTACAGACACAGAGGCACAGCCACATTAGCGAAATTTCGGTACAATTTTGCAGGCACAAAAGCTCCATTGCCTTTTGTCAATAGTTTAGCGAGATATAAAGCACCGCTCACACAAACCAAGAAGCTTTCTGTTGGTCAATGCTGCAAATTTGCGTGACTAATTTAAACCCATTGCAAAATGAGAAAATGCGACATTCCAGATTGTGTGGATTCCTGCGAAAATTCACTGAATAACGGTGAATGTGACCACACCTTATAAAGGGAATTAAAAAGAGACTTCATATTTCAGACTTTAAAAAAACAAACTCATGAGAATAAAGGCCAGAATTTCAGGCTAGATTTATTTAAACAAAACATGTTTTGTGCAAGATTTGTATTTCTGTTTTTCAAATATATATTGAATAATTAATTCAAAATACATTTCAAATTGTGCTTTTTCAAAATCCTGTTTCATTTTTGCTGTTATAAAACCAGGAATCGAGTGTGATCGTGGGTTCCCATTCCTTTTGAGCAATGAATTTCAATGTTTACAATTACTGGATGAGTAATCTTTCAAAAAATATTTACGTATTTTATTGAAATTACTAGGGTGGATTTAAGTGCATGTCAGATAGAAATTAACAAAAAAAAAATTAGATTTGAATGTGTTCTGGACCCAAACGAGTCAAAACTGTTATTCAAAGCGAGTAAAAAAAAAAAGTCTAGCCGATTTAATAACCTTAACAGGAGCACTAGAAAACTAGAAGATTACTCACAAATTACCACGATTTTTTAAGATTTAATTACTTTTCTATGCCTGAAAGCGCATCATTTTAAAATGTCTTGCTATTTCCATGTTTTATAAGACCGTGGGAACCTTGATCATTTCAGAGGATTATTTTACAGTCTATATGAATGAGGAATGGATTTTATTTGTAAAAAGTACCCTGATTTGCACACTGGTGAACTTACTACATTCATTCTGTGTGGCTTGATAGACATTCACACATGATAAACATTAAAATGACATGAAATCTAATAAGATGCCATACAGTCTCTGGAACCACATTTGGTTTACCCTGTATAATTTATCTCTGCAAGCTGCTCTGGGAGAAATGCCAAACAGCTTTTCCCCACAATGATAATCAAACGGGATCCTGTTGGGATGATGTTATATAGATCATTCCCATTTACAGTCCACACACTCACACATTTATAAATGTGTTTTGCAAAAATTGAATAAAATCAAAAGAATGTTTATTTGCTCAAGCAGTTTGTGGCATGCATGGAAAGGGAAAAAGCGAGAACCCAGATCCAAACACATCATCCAGGGAGAGGTGCGAAATCAAAGAGGTGCATGAACAACAATGAGGGGGATCCGGGAGCACAGTAATTGTGGGATATTAGTCGTGCTGGAGGAGGTGTGCAAGGTTCACAGTGGGAAATGACAGCCAGTGTGAAGCTGCAGACAGAAGCAGTCGGTCCCAGAGGAGGGAAGGACTGTCAGCCTGAGGAGCTGCATTCTCATATGTCAAAGTCAATAGACAAGCCCGATAGCAGACACCATCTCATGCCATGAGACAGATGGACATGGGGACATGAAGGAGACATGAGTGTAGTGAACAGGGAGGGAGAGACCAGAAAGACTAAAGACTGAAAAAAGGAGGACGTTGATTAGTTGTTAGAAGTCAGCTGAAGTAAGGGACTTCTTTCGAAAAGCCACAGTCTCAAAGCTGGCAATAAGAACAGCACCTGAGGACGGTTGCTCTGAAGAATCCACTGCCGTTTCCTCCCCAGGCTTTGTTTCAGACTCACTCTGACCCGGCTCTAAAATAGGGATGTCGCTGTCCTCTGCATCAAGAGGATAAATAGGATATTACAATTAATTCTTCATTTGGAGGAAATCATATTTTGAACTTTGTTTGTTAATAAAATGTTTTGAAATACCGCTCTGGTTGGTGTTGTCCGGGGTGGGCGGCACTTCGGAATCTGCTGTGTCATGGCTGCTCGAGGTGGTACATTCGGCAGATTCTGCAGGTACCGACTCTTGTGTTTCACAGGAAGTTGACCCCATCACTGAATGTGACTCTGACAATACTAAAAAACATTTTTTTTTTAAAGATAATCAGTGGGCTTCAGCTTTATTTCAATTAACAAATACAATTAATAATAATTTTGAGTTAATTAGAGATTTGCTATGTGGTTGTTCTTTTTAGTGTGTTACTATGCATGTGTTTACTTGAACCCTAAAATATACTTCGTTTTCAGTTTGTATTTTCAGCCCAAATCACGAGCATATGCATGCAATTGTCTACAATACTGGGTCTACTCGAGCCATGCTTATCCAACCTGTCCTGCAGGACCCCCAGCACTGCACATTTTGTATGTCACCCTCATCTAACACACCTGATTCAACTCACCAGCTTTTTAGTAAAGACTGCAAAAGTTTAATTGAAATGAGGGAGACATACAAAATGCAATGTGCAATGGTGGGGGGTCCCCAGGACAGGTTTGAGAAGCACTGCACTGGGGGTAACACTAATGGCTGGGCTGTTGCTTGGAAGAACTAGTCAAAGTAGATCGGAAAATGGAAGTAAAAATAATGGAATATGAAGATCTAGCCAACAACAATGAATATGCGAGGAGGTCAAAAGGTACCAGCAATTGTACAACTTGACTGAAAGATTAGAAGAAAACCACAACTGTACCCGTCTGTATGAGTTCATGGGCAACAGAGTCTAAGTTGAAAGACTAAAATGCTTGACCATGTGTGAGATGTAATGGCAGGTGGAAAAACAAAACATACCCCAGGGGTTGTCTTAAGCACCACAAAAAAAAAAGAGAAACTGTGATGTACTAAATAAAGACCATGATTATTTCACCTGTAGATGTACTTTCGTTTCTTTCTGGTTCTTCTGGCTGGCTGGGGGTGGTGGACGTGTTATGTTCGGTCTGGTTGCTCTTTTGTTGGGCTGGACTGCTTTCAGTGCTGCTGGGCCTCAGAGGGCTCTCGCCCAGACTGCTCTTAGGAGAAAGCATCTCCATTTCTTCACCCCAATCTGACACCGGCTGGTGGCTGTCCAGTGGGGAGAAAGGGCTAAGGGGTTTGGGCCCTTCTGGTGTACTGAGCATCTCCTGTGGGGAAGGGATGTGGACTTTGGGTCTTTGGGTACGTTTCTCTTTTGGGCTGGGAGTAGAAGGTGCAGGAGAGGAATGGGTCTTTTCTGTTGGTTTAGCATCTTTCGAGTATTCCTCAAGATCTGCTTTTTCATCTTCCACATTTTCTTCTTCCCCATCACTGGCATCCTCCCACTCATCTTCATCCTCTTCAGCAAGGCCTCCGTCACTCTTCTGCACAGCAGCAGAAGGTCAGGAAAAATTGAAACAGACTAATTAAAATCAACTGTCATTCAAAAGAACTCTTGGTACCAGAATACTCTATACCTATTAAGTGTTCTCGGGCATCTCACCTTGTCTGATAACTGAGCCTTGAGGGTGCCGTCCTCACTCTCGTTTTCTTTCCCTTTGTCCTTTTCATCTGTCTCCTTCTCTTGCTCTTCCTTTCGTCCTTTCTCCTCTTCATTTTCTCCTTCCCACCGATTATCATGCATGCTTTAGGAAAGAATTGTGTTGCTCAAAGAATGTTGATTCAGGAAATGCTCTCTAGAACGATAATTTCTCTACCCACAATGCTGCCTGCCTCCAAATAGTAATTGAATCAAGCAAATAACAGGACCTGTTACCACCTGGAATTAATATGCATTTTTTTGTGATTCGATCACAAGTGGTCAAGCTAAATTCAGGGTCTAAAACATTTAGTGATCAGATCACAGTAACCACATATTGAGGTATTCAAAAACATGTGACCACATAACATTTGCAGTGGAAACGCTATTTGTCCTAAATGAGTTCCACACCACATTGTAGCACCGCCTGCTTCCCGCCCACTCACCTACCACGTGACCATTCTCAGACGCAATGTGAGAAAGTGCACATAAAAAAATCGATTCAAACTTGCATTTGTGTGCTCATTAAGCTTATGAGGTAATAGATTATCTGACTTGTCATTTTAAGTTTCAAAATTGTGTTAATGAGCATATTCCTTGATGTGTACTTTTCTACAACGAACTTCTACTTGAGTGTGGACTGTACAGTTTAGGGTATGATCTAGGACTGGACAGGGGTGTCCAATCCTGTTCCTGGATGCCCAATGTTCTGCAGAGTTAGAACCTTCTAGTAATCCTGAATACCTTGATTAGCTGGTTTAGGTGCGTTTAATTAGGATTGGAGCTGAACTCTGCAGGATAGTGGATCTCCGGGAGAAGGACTGGACATGCTCGTGCCATCCAAAAAAAAAGATTATTCTCCACAATGGGTAGAACTATAGCGTACCTGTAGCTTTTGCCCTGACCGCGGCCCATCCCTCGTCCACGGCCTCCCTGTCTGGGTTTGCCCTGGCCCAAGAACTCGCCAAAGGTTGGTGCCTTGGGTGGCCTCTTGCTGTCTTCTGCATAACAGAGATTAGAGCATTATTTATCCTTGAAGGGTGTCATGGGGCTAAGCAAGACCTTGCAAAACAATTCTGCATATGAAATCTGTGGTGGAGAAATGACCCTGGGCACACAGTAACAGATGGCCAGATGGCCACAGTTCTGGATTGCCGCTCTATGGATCCCTTTTCAGGATAAGAGGGGGGGAACGGATGAGAAAAACATGCAAATGTACCCCTGGTTTGACAGCACTGTGACGAGACTTGACTTGAATGTTGTGAGGTAGATACTGGGATTGTGAAGCACTCCAAAACCAAGATATCAGCAAATGAGCATGTGTCAGAAGCAGCAAGACTTTCTTCAGTGCAAAAGAGGTACTTTTGGTATGTTTTAAGTGACAGCTTTTGAATGTCAATATTCAAGAGACAGTTTGAGAATGACAATGTTAGGGCAAGAGTGATGCAAGTTAGAAGACTGTGCCTCAGAGGAAATGAAGCTTGAGTATGAACCAATTTGTTAAAGTTAAAAGGTAAAATATATAAAGTTGTTTTGGACAATTTGTTTTGCTGAATGTAAATGTTTTACTGAAGTAACCATATTAATAGCTCCAGTTCCAAAGTATATATATATAAATTAATATAACATTTTATTTTAGGTGTTGTGCAGATGGCCTCATTTAAACATCTCCAGAGGATGCAGGGCCTCCATGGTATCTCCAAATTGTTAAGAGTGTGTTTAAGTTAAATGTGTGTTTAAGTTTTTACTGCAAATGTTAAAAATGTAAGACCAATTCTATTATAAAAAAGCCAAAACTAAATGTATAATAATGTTTAAATAGTGCAAAAATACATATTAAATAAGCATTAATAACACATGTAAAAAAAAAAAAGTAAAATGTTGGGGGCATAAAAAATAAATAAAAAAAACACACGAAACTACAGGCCAGGCAGAACAAACAAATCCTCACTGTTGAGTCCTGAAGCATCTCCTGTATTTTCGTCCACAAATTTAAGACCTCAACAAATCATACGTTTTTTTTATTATTATATAGTATTATACTTCCTAGGATATTTTACGGTCTTAAATTTTGTAAGTGAATTTGAGTTATCTTAATGCATTTCTAGGATCCACAAATACCTGGGACATAAGTGACTGGCAATGCTTAAGGAAAATTAAGAAGTCCACAGTCAAAACTAAAATTACCATTAGTTTTGTTTCCGCTATTCAAAAGTAGAATATTAAACACTTCAGTTACAGTGTTAATTTATAGGAACACTTGATTTACAGTGTTGATACTTACGTTAATGATATTATTTGACAGAATAATCTCAGCTTTTACTGTGAGTTTTTAAAAGAAAAGGTCAAATCAAGTCAAGAACACAAGGAGTGGCTGGGTGCATGTTTTCTGCTCAGCAAAATGACCAGGAAGCAAGCTTGTAATGATGGCTATGCAACTGGCAGAAATCAATTATGAGTTATCCAGAGAGCTGCATCTTGAGACAATAGATAATCCAATCAGATACACACCCACCCACTATAATTTATTATGAAGGAATGGAATGCAATTAGCAACTATCAGTGCAGGAACAGCTGTTTGCTTGCACTCAGACTGGGGCCAATGTGAAGCAGGGTAAAGACACACGCGCACACGCACATGCCTTAAGCTGACCTGAAGGTCCACTGCGTTGCTGTACATGGGCATTGCGCCCCCTAGCTGCTGAGAGACCACAGCACAGAGCATCATCAAACAGTCAAAAAGACAAGTTTCACAAAGCAAAAATGTAATAAATGTGTACATGTAACTACTCTATACTGTTGATGTATGACAGACTATTGATTGGCTGTATAAAATATAAGACACTCCAAAAAACACAGGGTGACATTGATGGTTTGTGCAGAACAGGTGTCAGGTGGTCACTGTGTGTGCGTGCGATTTACCTCTCCTGTTGCTTTGTTCTTGTGTGCCCTCTCCGGCCACAGCTGAGTCCTCCTTGAACCTGTGAAAACACCTCATGGTCACTGGCTGTCTTATTCTCACCCAGTCAGCATGCATTACTCCTATCCAGAGTCTTTCTCTGTCTCTGTCTCTCTTTTTAACAGTCTGACAGAAATAAAATTGTCAGAGCTAAAATTAAAGGGATAATTCACCCCAAAATAATAATTCTGTCATCATTTACGTCATTCCAAACCTGAATGAAATTTTTCTGATGAATACAAAAAGGAGAAATGTTAAAGAATGTACTGGTCTCTTTTCACCATATAGTGAATGTGCAGCATTAATTACTTTTTTTGAAAACAGAAGACAGACATATGGGCTTGGAACAAAATGAAGTGGAGTAAAACGACAGCAATAAAATTTGAGTGAACTGGCCCACACTCACATTGTATCGTTTTTCTGCGCATCCCACTCTCGTTTCCACTGGCCGGTGGCGTTACGGTGACGAGCCAGCCGTTCTTCATCAATCTGCTCTCGCTCTTTTTTCCAACGGAGATACTCAGCTCTTTCTCTACCCGTCATGGATAATGTCATATCCACTGAGCCTCTACCACTTGGCCTACGATTCTGCTATGAGATTGAAAAAGAGAAAGAGAGTTTGACAAGAAAAAAACAAACAAAAAAACAGTGAGTTTCTGAAGAAAATGACTGGCCCTTAATGTTAGGGTATTGTAGGTAGTTGCAAGGGTGTTTCTATGCAGTTGCTAAGGGGGTATGTTTTGGGTGTTTTTTTTTAAATGAAGTTTCTTATGCTTGCTTAATTTGATTTAAAAATACAATGAAAACAGTCATTATTACAATTAAAAATAACTTTTTTCTAAATGTATATATTTTAAAATGTAATTTTATAAAAATAATCAAATAAATAATAAAGTTATTCTAATATGCTGATTTGGTTCCCAAGAAACATTTCTTATTATTATAAATGTTGAAAACAGTTGCTGCTTAATGTTTATGTGGAAACCGTGATTTTTTTTAAGGATGTTTTGAGCCAAAGTTCAAAAGATCTTTTTGTAGCAATGTTGTACAAACAGTCTTAACTGTCACTTTTGATCAGTTTAATGCATCCTTGCTAAATAAAAGTATTAATGGGGTTTTACTGACCCCAAACCTTTAAACGGTATTGTATGCGTCTTGTGTATTAAGCTAAACCAAAGAAATTTAAATGTTCAGTACCGTCCATTCTTTCTCAACCTCTCCACCAGTCTTCACATTGTCAAAGTCAACTCCACCCCAGTTGCGCACATGTCGTCGGCTTCCCTCCTTACGGTCAATGTCTGGGATTGGCCCACTGCGCCGTGGGTCATCAAGGAAGTTCCTGATGGGGTTCTTCTCTCCCTCAGCCTGCAAAAGAAAAATGTGTGTGAATATATCAAATAGATAATGCCTGCTACATAGGAGAAAGTTGGGTTGATCGAAACATACCTTTTGACCTCTCTCATATTCAGCAATCTTTTCCATCTCCTCATTCATCTTCTCTATGTTCTGTCTTCTTTTCTCCTCCCACTCCTGAGAAATACGATTGGATTGGAAATTGAATATCAAATGCTTGTAGATTATGATGCCTCTGTCTAGATGCTAAATCTTTGTTACTGTTTTCAAAGACCTAAAATATTCTAGTGCCAGTGCTGGAAAATTCCTTATATTTAATTAAACAGCAATGTTTCATCTTACAACTATATAATATATGCTTGAAGAAGCACCGCTGTGTATAAATAATGAATTTTGCAAGCAACAGCAGTACGGGACTTGCATTCTCCTTTCTGTACATTTTGCAAATGTACACCTCCAAATGACTTTGTAAGTGAATGTATTACAACAATGTTCTACAATATCTCAACCACAAAATGATTTAGAACATGTCAATAATGACCTTTGATTTCCTGTCTGAGCCTGATCCTCCTTGCGTTCCTCCTCTTCCTCCTCCTTGCGTTCCTCCTCTTCCTCCTCTCCGCCCTGCTCTAAAGGAGTGTTCAATACGGGGAGGACCCTCTCCGCCTTCACCATCCTGAGGTTGTCTTTCTGGCCACGGTTCGCCTTTGTTTGGACGAGGCTCTCTTCTTCCCCCACGGTGGCCACCTCTGCTCAGCCGGCCTGATCCAGTTCTGTTGGGGGGGCTCTCACAGTGAGGCCAACCAGACTCTTCTTCTTCTGGACCCTGGTCATCACGATTACCAGCTGGTTTCCTGTCATTCACCACACGCTTGTCCTAGAAAGGCAGTGTAAAGTTTTTGTGGATTTTAGTCCATGAGTAAAAAGCTCACAACCTGTTTTTTCGGTTACATTAATAAGGCAGTGTCATTTTAGTATTATTTTTATACTAATATAGTATTTATTATTTTTAACAACTTATGGTAGTTAATCAATATTTTGAATTAGCTTTTATAATTTCAGTTTTCATTTTAACTAATTTTAGTAATTTTATGTGCTTTTGTCATTTTTATTAGCATCTTCAATTTATTTTTATGTGCTTAAACTTAAACTTTTGTCAGGTAGTTGCCAAGACACCTTTTCTAATTTTTCACAATTTCTAAAGGTTTTAAAGTCTAATATTTATATTTTAGATTTATTTCAATTTAATAAAACTATTTTTAATTACAAAACAGCATATAACATATTACCATGAACAAACTCTGTGAATCAGATTCTTTTACAAGGCACCGATTCCCATTTCCATCTTTCTAGTTTATTTTCTAAGAAACATCTCTTATCCCTCACTTACTACCTCAGTTATTGAAAGGCATGACCTTCACAGACCACGATAGGAGGCTCAATCACAGCTGCATGGGCCATCTGTGATCCACTGAAACTCTACAGGTATTGATTAAAATGCTCTACAGATCGTCTCAGCCTTCCCTAGGTGGGAAATTAAAAGCTGTGAGGAATGGGAGTGGCGATGAACTTTTACAGGATCTTGTTCACTATTAAAGCTAATGCAAATCATTAGCAGTCTTCAAAATCAAACTTGAATTAAGAAACTTGGGTACTTACTTATCCAATACATACTCTCGTGTCCCATTTAATATTTTAGTTTTAAATAGCCATCTATCTGACAAACTAAGGACTTTAGGGCTGTGAAGATATATCACAGTTCTTTGTAGGGGTGTGCAATATGTATCTATGTCGAAAACAAAAATAAATCCACTTTTTTTTAGAACAAATCGGGTGAGTCAGTGATTTAATGAATCAGCTGTTTAAATGACCTGGTGGATTAAATGACTCAGTGACTCACTCTTTAAGATGGTGACTTGTAGTGACTTTTAGTTGTATATTAATTATTATTATTTTTTATTTATAATTTCATATTTACATATGCAAATGAATTATCATAGTATTATTATGCAAATGTAATTGCAGTGTAAATGCATTCATGCCACCTCCTCTGATCTGTATTAAACAGTCTAAGTACATCCAAATCACACTTTTTTACCTTTTTTGTCAATATCACACACCAAGAACTAGTCATTTTTTTCACAATACTTAATATTCAACATACACAACACTTAATATTCAACAGTATTATTGATCTGACTGTACTGACACTGTTGTGTGAGAACTGAACGATGACATTTTTGCAGAACTGCGTTATAGATTAAATAAACTAATTTAACAATTGATGATCTTTACAATGGAACTGATTTAACACTGAACCGACTTTAGCTGAACAACAGCAAAAATGCATTCTTTTCCTGTTATCACTGTAAAGCTGCTTGAAAACAAGATATATTGTATAAAGCGCTATATAAATAAAGGTGACTTGATTTGACAATATTGCATTGACAGCGGTATCAATATAGTTATTTCCTACAATTCAGTTAATGAGGCAGGTCATCTAAATAAACAGAAGTTCTGATACAGTGTTTCTCATTAGTTTAGATGAGATAAAAGATTAGGCAAAATGCACGAGAGATCGCATCTATCTGCAGACATTCCGTTTTTTTTAGTTTTTTTTTTAGAACTAATGATAATGTAATATATTTAACTATGGCACATTGTGGTAAATGGTCATTCTATGAAATCATCCTGCCGTCTATCTTTACCCCAGCTGGTTTAGACAAGTCGACGGTCACCGAGTAGTTCTCCTTCTCCGTCTTTCTCCGTTCCGACTCAGGCTCATGAGGGCGGGCTTTGCGAGTTGTTGTCACAGCGATGCCCTCCTGTTCAGCCTTTTTCTTATCTTCCTGTATTTCCTGGTGAAACAAGACAAAGAAAAGTAAACAAAATGAATTAATAAAATCTGATCAAGTTAAAAGCTTTGAATCTGAGTATCTCAAGGGCTGAATGTTACATACAATGAATAACAACCACAGCCAATTCTTCAAGTCAAAATAAATAAGTATTAGTACACAAAATAAACAAATTGGCAGAGTGGCAGCAGACTATCAAATTTCAGCATCCAAATTCACCTGATATCTCTTGACCAAAGCCTCATTCTTCTTCCTTAGAGCTTCAATCCTTTTGTCTAGCTCAGCATCTTTCTCCTCCTTTGTTTTTAGATCCACCACAGCAGACTGATCAAAAGGGAAAAGAGAGATGTCACACAACTGCAGCCAATACACAAGAGACAGGAAACAACAACGTGATTAAAGGACAAGTTCGGTATTTTACACTTAAAGCCCTGTTTTAAGATCGTTTCTGATGAAAAATAGAGGGGAGGGGGGTACCACAGAAACCGAAAATTCTCGGGCCAGCAGCATGTGTCCAAATTTCAATCTTAACCGTTCTATTTAATCAGAAACGATCTTAAAACAGGGCTTTAAGTGTAAAATACCGAACTTGCCCTTTAAGTTTTATTTCGGTTACAGTGTTAAAACACTGGGTCGACATGTTCAACATATTTAGACCAGATCTGCTACAGATCTGCTACCAGGAATGAGCATATTATTGCTTATGTTTAACATCAAATATAATTATATAATCAATTCTTATAATAATACAAACTCAATTCATATAATAATACAAACATAATTAACATATGTGTGTGTGTGTGTGTGTGTTATTCTTGTGATGGTAAGTGTCAAATGATCCTTCAGAAATCATTCTAATATGGTGATCAAGAAACATTTCAAGAACATCTTGTATGATAGAATAATGATATTGAGCCTCACCATGGCTGGAAGCCTGTCCTAAAACAAAGGTAGAGAGCTGAAGAAACTCCTATACCTAAACGGGAAGAGACCAAGAAAAGATTATGCAATTGCATCACGACCCCACTCAAATCACACAATATTTGGAGAGGTTGGCATCATCATAAACCCTCTTTTGAACACAGACTATAAATCCCTGCATAAGCGTATTAGTGAGAACACAACACTACGAACATAAGAGCTAAACGTCTGTATACATTGGCAGTGCGTTTACAGTAAACAATGTATCTGAATGGAGTGTGTGGACTATCACAATGTATCAATATCATCAGAGAAGCCGCCAAGTGTCTATGTGCCCTATTCAGCAGCCATGCTCAAGTCGATTTTTATTTGTTCAGTAAAACAAAAAGGGAGTTGAAAATTACATACAGACATACTCCAGAATATATAAATCCATGCATAAGACCTTTACAAATTCGCATTGTTTTACCTCTGGCAAGTGCAGCGCCCCTAAAAGTGGTTTGTAAAGTGCACTCGATCAACGGAGACAGACTACTCAATCTACTTCCGTTAACATTAGCTTCCACTTCCAGATTATGTGACTGAGGCGGAATTGCAAAATAAAAGTCATTTAGTGTGGGTCAAAGTCATTTGACCTTTTTTTTTTTGTGGCAGTCTATGGATTTGACCGATTTGATTTGCTACAGAGAAAAGCATACAAAAGTGCATAATTAATTTTTAATAAATCTACACTGACAATTACTTTTTAGAAGTATTATTATTACTCTGCAAAGCATAGCGTTCAAAGCGGACCATCAGCATCATAAATCCTAAAGTTATTTATTTATAACAATATATTTATTACTATACCTTTGCATCAAATTACAAAAAACAAACTAGTAAACACCTGTGAGGGTGTTTCAAATACAGTGGTTGTGGAAGTGAAGGTAAAGTTTACATCTGTCTCTCTTCTGACTGTCGTTATAAAATCTCTCTCTATTTTATTTTACTCTTTTTGAAAGTTGTGAAAACACAAATGTGGAGTTTTTCTTTTGCTATCTGAGCAAATGGGAGCACAAAATAAAATATATTTAATATAGTTTCTCATTCACCGCTATAGAAGTTTACCCAACTATTTCTGGGAAACCCAGAAATGTGAAGGTCATTGGACAGAATTAATTACATAAAAATTACAATCGCAGCAATAAAGTTAGCAATTTTCAAACATTATAAATATGAAATTGTGAATATAGAAACATAAAATATGAACATTGGGTTGGCAGATCATGGTACTGAGTCTTTTAGGCTTACAGCTCCATCTGCTGGAAACAGCAAGGATATCTATCTATCTATTTATCTATCTATTGTGATGCAAAACTTGCATAACAATAAGTGTAGGCTATTGTGGTTGTCAAAACATTTGGTAGCCTACATAATTTTATTAAGTTTAGTGACAGCATGGTGCAATAATTGGCATATGCTACTGCTCTTATTATTGCTTGATATACATTTTACAATTTCAATTTAATTCTTGTGGTTTTATTCCGATCTTGATTCAATTTGGATACATATAGGCTACAGTAGATTTTTATAGTATATAACTGTAAAACAGTAGATATACAGTTTTTCTCAAGAAAGAAAATCACACCTATGTAAATAGGCTAATGAGAGCCCTGTCAGCTGGTATTATTAAAGGTTAAAAATAACAACTCAAATTAAATATAGGCCTAATGTGGTTTTTATTACAACAACTTTATAATATTTTAATGATATAAGTAAAAAATATATAATATAGTGCACATATTTAGCAAAATACTCATTTATACAATACTAAATATATTATAAAATAGTATTTTTTAAATGGCTTTCCTGAGGTAAATGTCACATTATTTGACATTGTAGTCTACTCCAGCTATTTTATTGATCTCTCTCTACGGTTGAAAAACACTGATTGGTCTATAATACAGTAGTAGGCCTATGTATGGCATACATTTGGGAGTCATATGGGACAGACTGGAAAGTCAATACAAAATTTCCCATGTCAAAACTACTGCAATACAGGCGCTGGAAGAAATTAAATATTTCATTAACAGATGTGTGTGATGATATATGTGTTTCATGCTTAGCATTACTATATTACTATTTACCAACCTAATATAGAGCTAGATAGATAGATAGATAGATAGATAGATAGATAGATAGATAGATAGATATATTATTATATTTGTCAATATTGTAATACTTTTTTATGCTATAGCAATCTCAAAGGCTCTTCTCGTCAAACCAAAGGTCAAAGAAAGTCTTCCAGTGACCCGTGAATAACCACGGTGGCTCTGCGCATGCCCACAACATCGAAGGTAAACAAAGAGGAAAACGCGCACCCGGCCTGAGTCCTGCCTAAACATTAAACGCAGCTTTTTTATCGGCCTTTCTATCTGATCAAAACATGGATGTGACATTTTCATGTCGAGCCAGTATTTATTATGACCAAGGCGGTAGGAAATACATGGAGGATTTAGTGACGATGAAGCAGGAGGATGAGCCGAGTGAGGATGAATTGGTCGCCGCCGAACGTGGCGAGATCGCGGCACCAGCAAAAGACCAAAACCACGATGCTTCAATCCAAGACTCCATTCCTGGATCTATCACTGTTACCTATGTTCAAGATGATGATCCTAGCTCTACTCTTCAGCAGGCGTCGATGCCCACCTCGTCCAAACACACCCGTGGTCCGCGGGCTGTGTCTATGTTCGCCGTGTTCGATGGACACGGGGGTCCGGACGCCGCGCGCTTTGCTCGCGACCATTTGTGGGGCCACATCAAAAAACAAAGAGGCTTTTGGTCTGATGACGACGACGAGGTGTGCGCGGCTTTGCGAAAGGGATTCATCTCTTGTCATCATGCCATGTGGAAGAAATTACGTAAGTTGTGGAATTGAACGTTAGGTTACATATATATACATCATGTTCTCGTTTAACGCGGCTGGGTTAACTCCCTGCCATTTTGGACGTGCATTGCAAGGGAGCGAGTCGGAGCACATTTTGAATGAGGGCTGCAACATCCGATGCATCCCGCCAAAAGAAGTTGCACAACCCCTGCAGGTCACACCGAACAATTTATAAACATCAGAACTTAAAGTGGCATCACATCAGATAGTATCATACTTACAGGCAGAAATCACAGCTCAACACTTCTGACACCTGCAATCTGAGTTAGTTTTCTAGATGCACATAGCAAATTGAAAGTTTTTCTCAAAGAAACGAACAGATGTTTTAAGAAATAGGCTATACTTTAATGTAAATTATGTACATTCACACATAATATGAAGACAGCAAGTTAATTGTATCAGTTAAAAAAAAAAACTGATGGAAGCCGCAAGTTGACAACACGTGGCTAGCGTGTCAGGCAGTACCAAAGGAACAAGAAAACCAAACAATACAACACAGTATATGTATTACATACACAACATCGCAATGGAGCCAAGTTAAAGGGATAGTTTACCCAAAAATTCTCTCATTTAATTCTAAAATTCTCTCCTATTGACTTCCATAGTATTTTTTTCTTCCATAGTATTTTTTCAGTCAACTGTTTGGTTATCCATATTCTTCAAAAGATATCTTTTTGTGTGTTTGGCAGAAGAAAGAAATTCATACAGGTTTGGAACAACTTGAGGGTCAGTAAATGATGACGACTTTTCATTTTTGGGTGAACTATCCCTTTAAGTTCAGTGTTTATATGACCTTAATTCTTTTGACCAATTGTAAAATTGATTAATAACTAATTGATTCTGCAGTACAAGGATAATTCAACCAAAAATCCTAATTGTTCCTAATTTATTCACCCTCATCATTCCAAACCTGAGTGGTTTTCCTACATGGAACATGAAGAGTTGAAGCCGAATGTCTAGCATGGCTGTTCCTGGACTCCATGCACTTGCCGTTGCATTAAATATACAGCTTGGATTTATTTCCTTTTTCCTTCCACATCTACAACAAAATCTAAAAAAAAATTTCATCTGTTTGCAACACTGATCTGTTTTGAAAAATATAATCTGCTTTCTTATAGCGGAATGGCCAAAGACGGTTACAGGACTTCCTAGCACATCAGGCACAACTGCAAGTATCGTCGTAATACGACGTGATCGAATGTATGTTGCCCACGTTGGGGACTCAGCAGTAGTGTTGGGGGTGCACGATGACCCCTTTGACGAGTTGATTGGAGCGGTGGAAATTACGCAGGACCACAAACCTGACCTCCCGAAGGAAAGGCAGAGAATAGAGGGGCTCGGTGGCAGGTGATTTGTTCATTCAAACAGTTAGTCACACACAACTAATCTGAACAAACTGTATTCACACACTTTTGGTACCTTCTGCTTTTGATAAAAGATGTGTGGAGGCGTGGAAGAGATTATTTTATGATTTGAAGGTAGACTTTCATGTTTTGCTCTTTTTGGGTCAACCTTAACATGTAACTATCATCGTCCTTTTGTTTTATGTCAACAGTCATCAGGAAAACACAAACATCGACCATGTGTGTCTGCAGTGGTCAGACTGGTTTTTTTTTGTGCACCAAGAGCTTTAAAAATGGAACAGCATTACCAAACTCGCTCTCACATTTGTTCTCATTTACATAATCTAATCACAAGCTTTCTTTTGTCTTTTAGGCTCAAATAACTTAAGCATATCAACACAATATAGAGCAACACTCAATATTAATTAATGTTTTCCCCCTTTTTAAAAAAAATAATGTCTTAGGGTAATGTTTAAACTCTACTGAACAAATTTTATTTGAGGTCAGGCTTAGTTTTGGGTAGAGCGAGGTATGGATATTTTTGGTCAGCATTTTTTTTTATATTAAACTTAAACTATGATGAGATCCACAACTTATCATTGTCACATTGTCTCTCTTCTAGTGTCATTAAAAAGTCTGGAGTCAATAGGGTCGTATGGAAGAGACCCAGACTCACCCACAATGGGCCAGTGAGAAGGAGCACCGTCATCGATCAGATCCCATTTTTGGCTGTGGCCAGAGCTCTTGGTAAGGTGCATGTGAGGGTTAAAGGACAAGTTCGGTATTTTACGCTTAAAGCCCTGTTTTAAGATCGTTTCTGATGAAATAGAACGATTAAGATTGAAATTTGGACACATGCTGCTGGGCCGAGAATTTTCGGTTTCTGTGGTAGCACCCCCCCACCTCTACAATGGTGAAACCAAATTCAAAATCCAAATTTCAATCTTAACCGTTCTATTTCATCAGAAACGATCTTAAAACAGGGCTTTAAGTGTAAAATACCAAACTTGTCCTTTAAGCTATTTTGTAACATGAGGTCATCTTTGGAAAAACAGTGACAATGTTGAGTTTCAATGCATCTGACAAGTCAGCAGAGATTGTGTACTGTCATACAAATTGCAACATGACACCATGATAAACTGTTCTTTAGCAACAACAAACAGAATGTGGAATTGCAACACTGGCTGATTAGAGGTTTAGCAAGGATGTCAGGGCTCGGCAATAAGGACTGTGATGGCCTGGGGCCAGCGTGAATGATGCTCTGGACAGTTAATGGCGTTGTCATCATAACGCACTTGAATGGACAAATACAAACACAATTGTATCATCAACATGCCCATGAACAGTTGGAAAAAAAATTTGATGTCAATATATTAGATTCCGGCATTAGGTTTTAAAGTGACAGGAGCCCTCTATACCTGCTGCTGTCTCTTTTCTTAATGTTAATCAAACAACAAAAGAAAAAGAGAATCACTCACTGCTCTTAGCTGACTAAGGGCTGTTACATAGTCAACGTATCGGTACGCATACGCGTCCACAAGTCTACACATCGCTACACTTCGGCCGCTATTATGCGCCGATGCATAGCCAAATGTATCGTCCTAGTTTTTGATACGCGACGCACTGATGCACGCAATACTATGCGTTGTCTGTGGGGGCGACATTGCAAGTATTGTACATTAATTCAATTATATTATGTTTATAGTAGAAGGTTTGAATACAATGGCGGGCGAAGAGGAACAATTATGCAAGCTTATACGTATACATCCACATTTATATGACAGTTCATCTGCGCCGACATCCTAAAGTTCTGGAAATGTCTCTCCTCATCCATCCTGATCTCTTCGGTTTAAAGGGCGAACATACCACCGCCGTGCTGCCTTTGTTGCCACCGATGTAAAATCAGCAATATGCACTCCTCTTCAGTTGCCATTTTGATCTGAATATCACTCTACTAATATCACCCAACTCTACTTCCCCCTGTTGCATGAGCAGTGTATTGCATTTCACGCATCGCCCGTGACGCTTGCGTCTGCTTGCGTCCACTGTTTAGACTATGAAAGGGAGCGCATAGCTCGCGTTGCTTGCTCGTGTTGACTATGTAACGGCCCTAACTTTTAGCTTTAATAAGGAAGGACTAATCAATATTTTATTTATAGAGTAAAGAATGTTATTTTACAGTTGATTATTTAATTTGTGTAGTATTTCTTACCTGAATAATAATACTGTTTGACCAAACTTGGTTTTATAGACCTTATAATGCAAATCCAAATTTACAGGGATAGTTCACCTAAAAAATGGGTGAATGTCATTAATTACTCACTCATGTTCCAGACCAGTAAGACTTTCGTTCATCTTCCGAAGATCTATTTTATGAAATCTAAGAGCTTTCTGTTCCTCTATTGACAGTCTATTCAACTACCAATTTGATGCTTCAAAAAGTACATAAAGAGATTGTGAAACTAATCCATATGGATTGAGCGGTTTAGTCCAAATTTTGTGAAGAGACTTGATCGCTTTATATGATGAACAGATTTAATTTAGGCTTTTATTCACATAAATGCTGATCAGTGAACATAAACAGAAGCTTAACCAAACCTGCTTGATGCATGAGAACAAACCTTATGCAGAAGCTCAAACGTGCTGCGTAACACGATAATGATCCTCGTTTGTTCTTTCTGAAGCTCATACGTGCTGCGTAACATATAATATACCATTGCTTATCGCACGTCAAACAAACATGCTTGAGTTTCTGTTTACCACAACTGAAGTGTGTTGATGAATATTTATGTGAATAAAAGCTTAAAAAATCAGTTTGTTCCTCATTATAAAGTGATCGTGTCTCTTCAGAAAATTTGGACTAAACTGCTCAATTCATAAGAATTAGTTTTACGATCTCTATGCTCTTTTTATATTGTCTGTTGTGTAGCTGTCAATGGAGAGTACAGAAAGCTCTCAGATTTCAGTAAGATCTTCATTTGTGTTTACGAAGATGAACGAAAGTCTTACGGGTTTGGAATGACATGAGGGTGAGTAATTAATGACAGAATTTTTGGGTGACCTGTCTCTTTAACTGAATTAAATGTGTCCAAACTGCAACTGATTTTTACATCAGTTTTTTGTTGTTGTTGTTCATATCCAGTAATGTAATGTACATGAATATGTCTTCAGGTGATCTGTGGAGTTACGACTTCTACAGCGGAGAGTTTGTAGTGTCACCAGAGCCTGATACTGCTGTTATCAAGCTAGATTTGAAGCAGCACCGTTACATCATCTTAGGCAGTGATGGGTTATGGAACATGGTATCACCGCAGGAGGCTGTGTCTATTTGTCAGGACAATGACAATGCCAAGGTGAATAATGTCAAATGATGCTTCAACTAAGGTTGTAAATTGTCTTTTAAAAACGTTCGCTTACGTGAATGTTTATTCCAACAGGCGAAGAACCAAAAGGAAAATGTTTCAAATGCCGTTCTGCTTGTGAACCATGCCTTACTGAGATGGCGTCAACGCATGCTCCGTGCTGATAATACCAGTGCCATTGTTATCTGTTTGGAGCCGTTCGGGACATCCAGTGAGTGCTTGCCACCTTATGAGATTGTGTATAATCTACAGGGACCAAAGTGTGGCTCTGTTCCTGAATCTTGCACTGACACTTTGCCAACTCAGGTTAGGAACGTTTATGATTTTCTAAATGACAATACAAAAGCAGTGTAGATTAAGATGAAAAATAACCCCTCACTCAAGCTTCTTATGTTGTTCCTTCTTTTTTAGGTTCCTGATTCTCAAGGACCGCACATCCCAGAGAAGAAAAATGGCAGCTGTGATACAAGCGCAACATTTGAATCATCTCCTGAAAGCCTTACAAGCTGTGAGGAACTGCCTTGTAATGACTCACTGGAAAATGAGGCCAATTGTGATAGAGTGCCTACAGGCAAACGGATGCTAGAGGATTCCTCCTCGCCTGTGCTGAAGAAACCCTGTCGTAGTTTGTCCCAGTCCCCTTTACATGAGTCCTCACAGAAACCGAGCATACAGTCCTCTGCGAGGAGCGACGGCGGAAGCAATGGTCAAAAACAGTCTGAAAATGTCCAGACGCTGCTTCAGCAGCATGGGAAGACTACTGTGTGTGTTTGCTGACATTCGTGCTCCTATTACAATGCAATCTGTACATTCATGCTGGATAGTCAGGCTTTATTCATATAGTTCATATAAGCTACTGAGAAACCAAATCCTGAAGCAAGTAACCATGTCAAAAGAAAAATCACTAACTTCCATTCACAACACTCATATTTTAGTGTGTTTTATGTATGTTTTACTTCATATTTTGAAGACAAATGAAAAGAACGTTTTTTTTTTTTGTTAGATTTTTAAACGAGTTTTAGTTTTTCCTCCTTTTGTGTCCAATTTTTTAATGCTTCAGGTCTGTCAGGTAGACATGATTGGTCAACTAGGGATTTTTGCACTTTAAGTTGAATTTGTGCAGTCTTTGTGGAAGATGGGAAGTTTGTGAGGAAAAATGACCAAAAAAAGAAACAGTATCTTCTGAGAAGACATTTCCCTGCAGCTTACATGTCACCTGTTTCAAAAAAAGTACTCTACTTGGGATCAATGCTATAGGTTTTTTTGTACATGGTTTTACTGAATAAGAAGAACGGTGCATCATGTGTAGTGTTCACTGATGTCTTAACCCTCTGTCATAAGGTTTAATGTTATATGCAAGCATGAACTTTATTAATTATGCATTATGGATTTTAAACGTTATGCTTATTTTAATGTTTCCAAGTATTTCATTAACTTTGTTTTTTTTCTCTGATGAGAGAAATTTTTATTCTAAACTGAAGGTGCTGCTATGCTAAACATGTCAATAAATTTTTTTTTACAACAAAACCTTTGTTAATAAAAACTTTGAACACTGTTGTTGAGGGTACAAGTGAAAACAAGAAATAAGATTTCTGTTAACATTATACCATCTTAAGTTATTCTAATATTACAGATTTAAATAAAAAAAAATATGCTTGCAAACCGTATAGAGATGACATTAATGATATACAACTTTGTATACAATACACAAAATATATCAATGTTAAATAGGAAAAGATAGAAAGAAAAAAAAAGATATTGAGGGTAAGATATTATTTTATACAACAGTTAGAGTGTACAAATTAAAGTCTTTACAAATTGAGGTTGTTTTTACTTGCTTATTTACTGAGGATGAAATAATGTTATGGTACATTTTTAATTCTTTACAAAAAATAAACAAGAAAAACTGGTTTGCTGTTGGTGAATTTACATTTACAATTTGCCAAGAAAATAAATTAAATTTATCACAAAGCTAGCTTTGTTTTTGGTGGGGTCAAAATCAAAGTATCCAAAAATAATGTCTTTAATGTTTACGAATAAATCTTGCTGGATATTATTTTTAATAATTGTGTCAATATTTGTCCATAGTTCAGTATAGAAACATGACCAAAATAAATGATAAACAGTTTCTGTGTGAAAAAATTACATTTTTTCCCCCGGAAAAAGCCGAGGATGAGCGAAGTAGCTCGGCTAGTGATCATCACGCGATATTTCGATGTAAATAAACACATCAGCATGACGTGATGTAACATGCAGGTTTATTCCATAGACTGTAAAAAAGGTTTATTCAGGCTGCTCTGCTCATTTTAAAATGTCGAAATGTTCGTAAGACCGCGAACCAAATAAACCTTGTTTTATATAACACTCCACCATGTTGTGAATGTTCATTTTAACGACACATCAAAATCGTTCAGGGAACAAAAACCTAAACAGCTCCTGCCACCCCCGATTGGTCAGAAATGACCAATGCCCGCCTTTGTCGTAAGTCTATTGGCTACTTGTCTACGAAGCTCAACTCTGATTGGCTGAAGCCTCTGTTGTTTCCGCTGCATGTCAGCTTCACTGTGGCGTTTTGTGAGGACCTCTGTTGATCCGAATTCAAAACACAAAACCTCGGGTTAGTACAAATGTCTCTTCTTTAATCATTCACCTGCACGTTTCTAGCATACCTTATGTATATATTTCTTTCAGGAAGTCTTATAAGTTATTGTCATTGCTCAGTTTGTTGTCTTTAAAGCTTTATGATGACAGCGGTACTGGCTAAGCTAACAGACAAACTGTGGAAATAGTTGATATGATGAAATGTCTTACTGACACAGCTGACACACTATTGACCTCTCTTTGGACATTGTTTCACTATAAATTATGTTACATTTATGGTAAAATGTAACTAAATCAAGAGTTACTCGCATTGTTATGCAGGCAAGACATGTATTTGCATCCTATAGTTTGGTTATATTAGTAAATATTGCTTCAGAGCGTTTTCTTTTGTTTATCTCGCGCAGATGTCTGTGGTCATAACTACTAGTATGTGTTCTAGATAATTTACAGGATCAATACTTAATAGGAATGTGCCTATGGTCCAGGCACATCTTTGCCTTATTTGTTTACATCCATCTGCAAGGTGGATGATCTGCAGTGATGTAGTTATCATTTGTAGCCTATTACTTCTGTTGAATTTGGGGTAATAGAGATCAGAATGATCAATGATAAGCAGTACTTAAAAGGGAGGCATCTCTGCAGTAAAGTTTAGAGTAATGATCATGTAAAAACCATGACCTTATCTTCTCATACTCTGGTCCAGCAGGATACTGAGTGGTTGGCCATGGCGTCTGACTCCCCGCGCAGACCGAGCCGCTGTGCTGGTGGGGTTGTGGTTCGAGCACAGGCTGCAACGTAAGAGCATTATGAATCGTTTGTGAAATTAAATTTCAGTGTTTTTTTTTATTTGTAAAGCAAAATGTTCAGTTTTGTAAAAATAAAGATGTCACAAACAAAAAAGCTATCCGTATAGTCTGGTCCCTTCACGTGTGGTTGTTGTTTTTCTTGACAATTGGGTTTACTCTTTTGCAGAGAACAGTCATACATGGAGAGCGTAGTTACGTTCTTGCAGGATGTAGTCCCTCAGGTAAATGCCTTTTTTTTTCTTTCTTTTTTTCTTTTTCAAAACTGGATTTTGTCTTTTAATTGAATGTACATGTTGATCTATGGACAATTCAAGGTGTTAGTATATTTCTGTTGTAAAACTGTTCAGAGCAATTAACAAGAGATAAATTGATTGATAGTGAGAATAAGAACGATTTTTTAATGTGTCTTTGAAATTTCAGGCGTACACTGGGACACCTCCAAATGACGAAAAAGAAAAGATAGTTTGGGTCCGTTTTGAAAAAACAGACATCAATGGTAAGTTAATTCTATTTTTGTTTTAGATGTTGTGGAAATATATTTTGTTTTGTCATGTTAAATTGATGCAGTCTGCATAAAACACATTGGGTCTTAGGACCCAAGTATTGTAAACCGTTTTTATTTATTTTTAAGGCAAGCCACCAAAGTTTGATATTGTGTTTTTACACAGCAGAAGAAACTTTTTCCAAAGAACACTACCATTTAAAAAGTTTCAATTTATTGTTCAATGTTCATTGTCACTTTTTTGCATCCTTGCTGACTGACCCCAAACTTTTAAAAGGCAGTCTAAGAAGCAGTAAGAAATCTTAAATATGGCTATCACAGTAGTTCATATTTATCTTGTCATATTGGGCTAAAAAAGTTTTTATTGCACCAATGCTAGGTCAGCCAAATACTGTGCACTAAACATGTGGATAAGATGACTGTCAGAAGTTTAGACATAATTTTCCTCTCAGCGACAACTCCGTTACAGCCAGTTTTCTTCATGAGTTTATTTAGCCTGTTAGCATCCACAGCTTTAATCCCAGCGCCCTAGCCTAGCGCACTACAGCAGAACATTGATAGAACAAGTGACACGTCTTGCTTCACTGCATAAGACTTGTATTGACAACCTTGCCATGAACTTTGCTTTTACTTTTTCATTTCATCAGAAAAATAAACAGTGGCAATCAGAAAGGTGATAGATTTCGCCAACTTTTGAATTATTATTTATGTATTCCGTTGTTCTGATCATCTGCGACTTGTTTGTTTGTTGCATTGTTTAACTCTTATGCCAATGCTTTGTGGTTTACTTGCTGTTTTCTGTTTCATGTCTGTTACGCTGACAATGAGTGTTTCTTGTCCTGTGTCCAGATGTGTCCCGCCTACCAGAGTTCCAAGAGATGCACGGCAGCGGCACTGAGCCACCTCTCTGCTTGATGATTGGCTACACTGATGGAATGCAGATTTGGAGCATATCAGTGAGTGCATTTTAAACTCTCTCTCTGCCTTCACCAAACTTCTGGCGGCAACCGAATGCGCATGCGTCTATGTAGTAAACGAAAAACAGAATGTGAAAAGAGCAGTAAGTCAGAATTCACAGTATTTGAACTGTAGCCCAAAAAGTACCCGGATGACCTACTACTGCCGGCGAGATTTCGAAATGCACATACAATGGAGAATTTACTATCCCATGAGGCTACTAGAGAGAAGTCGTGAACGGCAGTGAAGTGATGCAACTGACACTGTCTGTCACATGACAAATGTAGTATGTACGGATTGCATTCATACTACACACATACTAAATAGAACATGCTTTTTTAAAAGAAGTACCTTAGAGAGTATGTGATTTCATACGCAGCCATTGTGTGATTCCCTGGACCAGTCTTTATAAGGGTATGTCCACACAGACAATGTTTTGCATTGGCAAACCAACCAGAGATCAGTCATTTTGGTGACAGTGATAGTTTAGACAGTGAACGTCAGTGGTAAATACTACCTGGTGTAAACTGTAATAATTGTCCTTCATTTTTTAATTGAATAGAGAATTTTTTTTTTTTTTTTTTTTTTTTTACAAATTTTTTATTCAAATATAATTTTAACTCAAATTTGACCCACAGAGGACATTAAGATATTGCTGACTTGCTGTTGTTTAGTTTGTGTGTAATGCTATTACTCTTTATCACCACTCGGTGCCGCCATAGACAAAGGTAAGGCTGTGCCCTCGAAGAATAGAGATTTTATTATTGAAGTTGGGTCAATGATGTGAAGACGCATGCTAAGCTCCGAATCAAATGTCCAATGTAAAAAATAATAGTAACTAAAAATGATATCGCTTCCCTAATTTAAGGTTTCTCATATGGTAATATAGATCAAGATTTTTATTTTTTATTATACATTTTATTTCTAGGTGCCTTTCTTGACACTCAAGGTCACCACCATACATCATCAACAAAACAAAAAAAATATTTCAGTAAGAAACTATGTGATACAATACAATTAAAATACAATGCAGTTGTGATCAGAGGGAATAAGCTATTCTAAAAAGATGGGTTTTAAGTTTTGATTTAAAATGTGAGAGGGAATCAATATTACGGAGGTCCGGTGGAAGCGAGTTCCAGAGCTGAGGAGCAGAGCTGCGTAAAGCTCTGTTCCCCATAGTAACAAGGCGGACACGGGGAACAGTGAAATGGATGGAAGAAGAGGATCTAAGAGTGCGAGCAGGTGTGGGGATATGGAGAAGATCAGAAAGTTATGAAGGGGCGAGATTATGAATGATTTTAAAAGTGAGGAGAAGTATTTTATTGTTGATGATAGGTAGCCAATGAAGCTGTTGTAAGATAGGAGTGATATGATGAATAGAGGGGGTACGGGTGATAATACGAGCAGCTGAATTTTGGACCATTTGAAGTTTACGGAGGGTTTTATGTGGGAGGCCAAACAAAAGGGAATTGCAGTAATCTCAACGAGAAGTGACTAAACTATGAAGAAGAATGGCCAGTGGAGTGAGGCGTGAGGAAAGGCCGCAGACGGTTGATATTTCGAAGATGATAGTAAGCAGACCGGGTAACATTATTAACATGAGACATAAAAGAGAGGGTGCTATCAAAGATGACACCCAGACTCTTAACCTGAAGTCATTATTATGTCATTACTATTAGATTTTTGTTTCAACCTAACTTAGCATTTATTTTAGAAATGTCATGACAGTTATCATCTCAGAAAAGAGTTGCTTCTTTATGAAATGAATTTGGATGCAGTTGAGCATCATATCATCACAGACATGAGCTCACTATTTTGTACAAAAACGAATATCAGTTTGTTTGTTTTTTTTATGTTGAAAGCGTCACACTGTCTGGCCGTGAGTTGCTTGCAAAGCGTTTGCGACAGTTGCTTAGACGACACCTTCTGTAATGGCGTTGAAGGGAGGAGCCGGAGTGGCACTAGCCGTGGTACATTTCTATGTTCCTGTGCATTAGCATCTCGGTGGAGCGGAATCTTTGATGGAGGTGTTGCTGGCTTGCAGGAGATAGCATGAAGATTAGATAGGGTTAATTGAAGTGGTGTTGGAGTAAAGGGATGACATGCAGTACATTGGAGGTGTCTGCTCTGCTGTTATTATTAAAGCAGCCCGATGCGTTTCACTGTTTGAATAGGTTTTGCCTGGTATATGTACATTTTTTATTTTTAAATGTTTAATTTGAGTTGTTTAAATACTTCTATCCCAGTTCAATGTGTGTTTAACGATATTGATTTATTAGGTATTTAATTGTTAATTTTGTTTTTTACATTTAGGTTTTCTTTGCCATCACTCACTTTATTCAAATTTGATCTTTAAAATCACTTAATAATTTGATAAACACTGTTAAACATAATAATAATAAAAAAATCTAAATGAATATCTGTTTTTCATTCTATATGTGTACATTATGTCTAAATTCATCTGCTGCATTTAATACAATTGATTTCAGGGTTTAGTGTTTATTTTGCTTTATTTTGAATTTATTAAGAGAAAATGGAATAGATTTTTAAACATTATTTGCATTATTTTTTAAACATTATTTTTTTTAATAATAAAAAAACAAAAACCTTTTAATTATACCCATTATGTTTTTTTTTTTAATGCATAAAATGCATCACGTCGGTCACCTGCTCTCTAGATTTTGAATTGGGTCTTGAAATATAGGCTTTATTAGGGTCTCTTATTCTCAGATGAAATATTCCCTTTACAGAAACAAATGATAATTGTGTTGAACATTTTGTGCAAAGTCTGAAGACCATTCTAAAAGACTTAAGTTGTTGGTTGCAGTGAATAGGAAGCAGATCAGAAGTTCATATCTATTATTTCTATCATATCAAGAGCCCTGCAGACCAGGACACAGAGAGGTCACCAATCATTCTTGCCTAATGTGGGATATTGTCATCTCTGTCTGCTCTGCTTTCAGATGCTCTCCGCTTTCTAAGTATACAAACGGAGCTGCCGTCTCTCTCGGCTCCAGATGCTGTTGATTCACTCTGATTCGCTGAATTCCATCACACAGAGTGGCTGGAGATTAACAAAACTCATTCTACACTGTATCCATGTGAATGAAACCCAAAGAGGGAAAAACAACCAAGAAGCCTCAATTTTGCATATTGCTGTGATAAATAGTAATGTAATAGCTGAGAGGTTGGTGATGGATGCCATCACTAAAGCCGCGTAAAAGCGAGGATGAGCAGTCTGGTAATGCACAATGACAGTCGCATTAATGTAAACCTCACAATCCGCTAAATTCCATTATTCCTCTGCCCTATTTGCCAGCCGGGGGTTTTGTTTTGTGGTGGCCCGCGTGCATTACCTCTCCCTCTTGTTTTCTCCAATTCTGTCTCTCTCTCTCTCTCTCTCTCACATCAAATGTACCGTGCTGTAGATGCCATATTAATCTCCCACTTGGCAGTTTCAAAGTCTGCACCGAGCACTTTTAATAAAAACATGACTGATCCTGCATTTGAAAAAACTACTAATTGTGCAAAAGAGCGATCATCCTCTGTGGGCTTATCTGCTTGAGACACATGGATTATGTCCAGTAATGTGATAAAGGACGTTTCTGTAATTTAACGCACATAGAGACGCACATTCAGGGCTTAATTCGTAAAACAAAAAGCTTGAATAAAAGGCTGTAAGGCTGTGGGGCGCCAATCAAAATATTTCCGCCCTTGCGATGTGATATGCCACTCCCAGCTTTGGTTTCACAGATCTGGATTTCCAGCAGCTTATTACAGTGTCAGTATGAGAATGACGTGATTAAGACTAATTTGATTTTTTTTGTATTAATATTACAATCTATCAAATGTAGCTGTGGTAAAAGTGCTGGATATCAGCCTGGGCCAGTTAGTCACGGTCATGGCAGTGCTTTTTTTGGGGAGCACGTTGACGGAGTACATGGTAGCTTTAGTTTTGTGGTTTAGTTGTTGGCTCATCCTCTATCTTTCATGAGAAGTTTGTTTCTTTGTTTGTTATTTCCTTGATTTGTTGTATTCTGTGAACAAATCTCTCTTTGTTTGCCTCCCATTGTTCTTTGATTTCTCACAACCACATTTTTGCCCCCGAATGTCATTGAATTGATCAGCAGATTTGAGTTTTCTTAAATGGGCAAGGACAGGAAAAGGCTTACTATCTCCAACAGACCAGAGACTCTTTAAAAAAATAAATAAAAAAAAAGACAATCTTAAAACAAGTGTCCAGAAAAACTTTAGTTGGTTGGACAGCAGAGAGTACCTTCCCAAAATTACACCATTGGTTAAGTCAGTGTTGCTGGATGCTCAAACAAGAGCACAGAACCACAATGTTACATTTTTCAGGGAAATCAACCTACTAGTGCCTTAGGCTACTTATAATTGAATCTTCATACTAAAGGAATAGTTTACCCCAAAATATATATATATATATATATATATTTTTTTTTTCATTTATTCACCCTCATGTTGTTCTAAAATGCACTGTAGGGATTTTTTAACACTGAATTGAACTCCAGAACCAAATCACTGTGAATAAATCATTCAGACCACTGTTATGAACTGGATAAATCGATTCTTTGAAAAGATCCAATTCAAATGAATGATTAGCTTGTGAATAGAATGTCAGTGTTTCTCATTGGTACTTCTCCAAGAAGAGCTAGATCAAAGTTTGAATAACAACTTAGATTTTGGTCTGTTCTTGACTCAAATCTGTTACTTTACGGCTTCAGAAGGCATAGAATGAGTCATATTATACACATTTATGATACTTTAGTGGAGCTTTTTTTCTAATTTTGGAGCTTGACAGCCCCAGTTCTCATTCACATTCATTATAGGGAAGATGATAGCCTCAAAATGATTAACAATTTCCCCTTTTGTGTTCCACTGAAGTGGAGTGATACAGGGTTTGGAACAACATGAGGGTGAGTAAATGATTCACCCATAATTGACATTTTTGGGTGAACTGTTTCTTTAAACTGGGATTGGAAGATATTTAATTATGAAAAAAAGCACACTTTAGTTTTTAAAACATCGCAAGTGTCATTTAATGCTAGGCACATACGTGGTACGTTTTTTGCTGTCGTACGAGCTCTCTGGCGTTTTTATTTTCATTTGAGAGAAATCGTGTGGAAATCGTTAATGTTCGTATGGTTGCGGCTCGCATTTTGTGACGGGAATTACGAGCCGAGCCGCGTACATTACGAGTACCTCTCGACCTCACGATAATTTTCAAACATGTTTAAAAAATTGGGGGAGTCTGCCCAATTTTGACCAAATATGAAGTACAGTCGTGCCGTGTACCAGCTTCTTTTACGCGATTATTAGGTTAAGTGTCTTGTAACGTGTGCAATGGAGCATGGCCTCCCAAGTGTCCAAACTTGCCTGCCTTAAGAGCATGTTTGTCAATGACTGAAGGCTATTGTGTTGCTGTTTTCATCCATTTTTCGTTCATATCCGAAGGCCAGATAACATTAAACGGCTGTGTTTTTTTTGTAGTGTCTTGCTTTGGTTTGTCCACAGATGCCTGATGTTTATCTTCTGGTTGTTAGGTGACTCATTATCAAACCACATCACAGCCACTGCAGACCAAACAGAGCATTGTGCAATTTACAGTCAAGTACTTTTATGTCTTTTAATGTTCAGGGATGCCACAGTATTTAGGGCATTCGTCATGGGTGTTTCTCAGTCGGACACTCTGTGCCAACGCTTTCTAACAGAATGTGTTAGCTGATGTACAAATAAAAGATAAAATGTTGGAGCCCCGTCAACTCTGGTACAAACCCATACACACCCTCAAAGTTTATGCATCAGCACATTCACACACCTCC
This sequence comes from Semotilus atromaculatus, assembly GCA_031834385.1. Taxonomy (NCBI): domain Eukaryota; kingdom Metazoa; phylum Chordata; class Actinopteri; order Cypriniformes; family Leuciscidae; genus Semotilus; species Semotilus atromaculatus. The sequence goes on from JAULUF010000015.1 coordinate 14,456,158, forward strand.
TCTTTTCTGTGTCTTTGAACTGAGTTTATCTTTCTAAAATCACTGTCTGTTGTCTTTTAAGTTTTCCTGTTTGTTTCTTCTCTGTGCAGCTGAACGGGGAGGCGCAGGAGCTGTTCTCGGTGCGACACGGGCCTGTGCGAACTGCACGGATCCTGCCTGCTCCACATATCAGTCAGTATCAGACACCCCACTGTCTCTCTCCTTCTACAGAGCCACCCATAGCCACATACATGCATTACTTTTGTCTTAAAGTATCCCCATAAAATATAAATGATATGCATTACATTTATCAAAAGTGTAATAAAATAATAAAACGTATTATTTTCTATTTAAATGCGTCAAAAATACAGAAAAAATGTGTATCACGGTTTCTACAAAACTATTATGCAACACAACTATTTCAGCTTTGCCATCACAGGAATTTACATTTAAAATATATTGAATTAGAAATGGTTAATTTAATTTGTAATAATATTTCACAATATTACTGTTTTTATTTGTATTTTTGTTCAAATAAATGCAGCTTTGGTGAGCATAAGAGACCTCTTTGAAAAACACTAAAACAATCTTACGACATTACACTTTTGAACATTAGCATCTGTGTCTCTGTCGACTGAATTGCAAGACAGTTAAATTTATGTAGTGTTTTTTTCTCCCTTATAAAAGTTGTTAATCTGTTTAAGTTAGCCATTTTGTTGCATCCCCCCCCCCAATGTTTTCCAGAATAGACCTACAAACCCATTTTGGGGTCATGAAGCCCCTGACAGAATTCTTTTCATCACAGCATACAAAACTGCTGCTTTGAAATATTATTACAAATTCTACATTCCAGTGACATCTTAATTTTCAGCTTGTCAGGAACAAGCGTCCACCCCCAAATTGAAATATGCGTTGACAGAGTGTGATCTCCTGCTACGCTTAGATTTATTTCACGTCATATGTTACACAAATAGCATGTCATGTTTACCACTGTTATTTGTCTAGAAATTTGCAGAAAGTAAAATCAGTTTTCGGCAGTTACATGCTTTTTCGAATCAAGTTAAACCAAGATGTAGCAATTTATAAAATTCCATGTCTCTCTTCCTCACTGGCTTTTCCATATATCATGTTTAAATTAAAGACTACCTCCTGTTTCTTAATAGTGCAGAGCGCTTGCCAGAGCCCCGCTGTTTTCCCATCATAATATTAAAATCAGTCCTTCACGATTATGTTGGCTTGCTGTCAGCTGGCTGCCTGGACTTTTACCGCCGCTCTGGCAGAGAGGAACTGCAGACTTCTTAGATTTTCCTTCTCTTTCATCACGGCTCACTCATTGGCCATCGCATGCCTGCTTTCATTCCATTTGTTAAAGGACGAAAATGAATACTCTGACAAAAGAATGCACGTTACATCTTACTAAACTAAAATACATGCAACCTGATTAGGTGTGATTTAAATGCCGATGTTTTGTCAAACTGTCCCATGTTAATTTATTTTTCCTGATTTACGATTTTGCATACTTTCTGTGACTAGAACAGGGTATTAACGTATATAAAATTTTGAAATCAGTTAAAATGATTTTTGTTTTGTTTATGCCTCGCTAAATAAGTGCCATGGGCGTAATCAAATATAAAAACAAAAGGAATTGGAAATGCAGTCATATTGTAGTGTGACATTTATGTGCCGAATTTGCGTTCTGTCCTTTCTGCAGATTTAAACAATGCACAATAAAGGCATTGAACGCCGGCTGGATTTGGATAAAAGAGAATTGTCATAATAAGAAGCAGCAGACGGCCAACACATGAGGAGAGCGCTTCTCAGCTAAATCAAATGAATTGTACAAGTGGGGAAACTGATTGCGATCTGTTTGGCGCAAACAGTGTCATACTGTAGTGGGATTAAAAAAGAGTAATTGTTTTAGCTGGGTGGGCGGATTTGGAAAGTCCTGAAAATAGGTGTCAATTTTAATAAGGGAAGGTCTTTCCCAGAATAAAGGAGGAAGTTCTGCTTTCTCTAAAGAGGCAAACTGACTTTTTTTTTCACATCCGTTCTGTTTTTGACTTCTGCTGTTGTTTTTGAAATGATTCATTTCTAGGTGACAGCTACAGACGGTCATATCCACACAGCTGACCAAAAAATCTGCCATTGCTTCCTCTCCGCTTAAATTTATCCCACTGTTGAATGCACCTTCGTAAATGGCCCTCCTATCAATGTATTATTTACTGAAATGCGGGAAATTTGTTATGTCTTCCAGAAAACAATCTCCTCAATAATACTCAGCATGAGTTAACAGCAGACATTGGAAAGTACAAATGAAAACCACTTGTTTCAAAGTCCAGCCGTTTTCGAGGCTCACAGCTACAGGCGGAGAGGAGCACGGCTTGGTTTTCTGCCTCTTAATTGTTCTTTTAAATAGAAGGCAGCTGTTGTCTTTTAGATGCCTGTTGTATTTGCATTATGATTGGATATCGTGACCAGTGGCAATGTCTGATGACAGAGATGTGAAGATGGAGGAGAGGCCCTTTAAAGTGTTAAGGTTTGAGAATGACACATTCTCTCTCTCACGCCATGCCACAGGGACCATACTTTTCTGGAGCTGATTAGTGTCATGGCATGGCTGCACAAATTACAGCTCCACAAAGGCTAACATCTTCTTCTATCCGGACATGAATGGAAATCAAGAGAATTAGATAAATATGGGAACTGTAAACTTACTGCGACATGTTTTCTCCACCCAAAATATGCCTACCGGCCTTTTGCCATTCTGTAATTCCTCCGAAGCCTTGAAATTAAAGCCAGTGAGACAGAAGACTCCTTCTAAAGCTTTGAAGGCTGTCTCTATTAGAGTCAGAGTAGAAATGGTTTTCGTTCAACACATTGCGCTGCGTGGCATTTCTGTTCTCTGTCTCCATTTAATGCCTTGCATGCTGGTATTTTAATTTCATTGATCTTGAAATCTCTGTGAGGACCAGGGCATTATTTTTTGGTGGTAACAGTGTGTGAATGTCAAAGCTGACAGGAAAAAGGTGCCCGCTTTGTGTTTTTTGAGGACATTTTCATCATTTTTAATTACAGATCTCTTGTAATGCAATCAGTACGCTTCCTGTTGCTGTAGTTTTTTGTAAAAGCTTGAGTTCGAAGGGTGGGTGGCTTTGGCAGAGAGACAACGGGCCTCATATGCGTGTGGCTAATGAATGTCCCTCTTTATGTGGGTCAGTGGTTAATTTTCCCCTTTCTGTCCCTCCGACTGCAGGTTCCCTCAACACTGACAGCTTCGCTGAGAAACGGCCCCTCCTTGGCGTGTGCAAGAGCACGGGCTCTTCGGGGTGAGTGCACAACGACGATGTCACTTTCACTGTCAGCTCGGCCTAGTGTTTTGCATGGTCTATTCGCAGGTCACTCCTGATTGTTTTTCAGCTACACACAAGCACAGTTTCAGCACAAGCTGGGATTGATGCCACAATAATTGACGGATTTGATCAAAAGCACAGGTTTCTTTTTGTACTCTGATAATGGAAATCTTTCAACATTGATAATAATAAGAAATGTTTCTAAAAAGCACATTAGAATGTTTTCTGAAGGATCATGTGACACTGAAACTGGAGATAATGGTTACTGAAAATTTGCCATCACAGGAATAAATGATAAATAAAAGTTTATATATATGAAACATACACATAGTGCACACTGAATGATTGTTAATTTTCAGTCAGGAACAAGCGTCCACCTAATTAAATTGTTGTCCGTTGTTTTCATTATCAAATATTATCATTTATTTTCTTTTAGCTCTTCAACCGTTGTTTTTATTTGTCATTGTGTTTGAGCTGTGAACAAATGTGTGTACAGTTTAAAATATTATTTTAGACTTTTGTCAGCCATGTATTTTATTGTTCATTTGAGAAAGGCCAGTTGAGGTTGAATGCAAATCAAGGGCATTTAAGATCTTTGGATTTTTCCCCAAGTGAAGTTTTATGGATATAATAGGCTTGCATCCATCTCCTGCTGCGTGTGACACAAGTGGAGACATGTAAAACTCTTCATGAGGTGAAGTCCATGTGCTAATGGAATGTTCCATCGTTGTCCGGTTTATGGCTTTTTCCCGTTTTAAAGCGTGGTAGAGTCTAAGCCACATCCCTCAGTGTGTGCAACATTTAGATGTTATGAGCTACAGATCCTAAGTGCATTTGAAAACCTGTAATTTGTTATACATAATAACCTGCATCAAAGGTCTGATGGGGCCAGGGAGTGGTCTGGAGAGAGACGGACAAATCCTGCTGACTGACTGACCAACCCGGTCAGCTCCAGAGGGCCAGATCTGCAACCTTGGACTCCTGACAGAGACAGACTGCGATCTGTGAGAAATATGCCCCCTTAGGGAGTGAGAGGGAGCAGGGCGCATCAGTTATTGGCTCTTCTCCTCCCCTCAGCTACGTCTGCCACCTCTTAAAACGAACTCCTCCACTGCTGCAAATCTTAACTCAATATTTCCTCCCGAGGAAATAGAATAAGGAAGTCTGTCTTCAGCACACTTTGATGGAGACCACCGTCCCAGCCGTTCCAAGACTAGAGCTTTGCTCTGCCGGCGCTTATGCAGCCAAACGCGCCGTGTCCGCCCCGACATGGAGACAGGCTCTGGCGGTTTGGCTTTGTACTCCAGCAACGGTTGGTCTAATGCTGAAAACATGCCTCGTGTTGAAAACCATAACCCTCTCCCTCCGGGTGAATGGTGTTGCCGCTGCTACGTTCCAGTAGAAGTGTTTGGTAAATAGCCTAGCTCTGTGTTTTTCTTTTTTTTTTTAAAGGCTGCACTGTGCTCGGTTCTTTCCCCTTTACTGAAATAGTTCATAAACTTACCAAAGTCCTCACACGATTTTTAGTATATAATCATTTTGAAATAACAGCTTTTGTCAACCACCAGTGTGCATGCTGTCTTGACACTCAAATGGAAAACAGATTGCAGTCTTGGCCGATACAGCACTGCTGGTTTAGAAGTTGGTTCACTCAGCTTTAGGCTTAGATTACAAGATTTGCAAATTAAAGGAAAACCAGAAAGAGGAAAAAGCATGTGTGCTAAATCCTTCGTTGCAGAACTCCAGCCAGACACATTCAACATAATTTTATCAATGGAGGGGATTATGTCTTAAGTCCAAACAACGTATGGATCTGGTGAATTTCCTGACAGCAAAGTACACATGCCGCCCTTCTATAGTGTTCTATAGTTCTGGTAGGGTTTGCAAATTAACAAAGAATGAATGTGCTATTCAATCCACTGTTGGAACCCACTTGTATCTGGAAAGGATTTGGTTTTCCACAGTACCATTGTTTTCTTTTTATTTTAATTAGGGCTACACGTATTACACTGACCAGGTTGAGCCTGTGTTCTCTCGTGCCAAAACGTGTCAATCATATCTATTTAAAACAAGCAAACAAAAATAAATATGTAAATTGATTTCAGTCTGAATTTGGCAAGAGTAATAATAATACATAGAATTACATATAATTTGCTACTTGTTGGTTGTAGAATATTCTTATTCACGAAAGTGTATGTGTGTGTATGTGTATATGATATGTATATATATATATATATATATATATATATATATATATATATATATATATATATATATATATATATATATTTAACATTTAGGAGTATGCTAGATCGAATATAGCCATACAACTTTTAATTCATGGATCTGAAATCTAACAACTTTAAAACCATGAGTAAAAAATGAAAAAAGAAATCGAAATGATTGAAAATTTAAAGGAAAAATAAATGGTTACCAAAAATGTCAACCATTTACTTGCAGAACATTTGGTATAACCTCGGTAAAAAAAATTGGTCTTTAAGCTGGATTTAAAAGGCCATTTAACCATTTGTGGCCTCTGCAGTGAGTATGTTTGGAAGGGGTAAAAGTTCACCCTCTCAAGAGGCCTGCTTTTGTTCTCTGGATTGTGGAGAAATTAAGTCGTTGGGCAGGCAGAAAACAGTGCCCTCTCTTCCTTCCCCTCAAATTTCCAGATCTCCATGGAGAGGATGTGGGTGGGTTTTTTTTTTGTTGCAATTCTCTAATGCAATCCTCTGTCATTGTGGAGATTACAGCTGGACTGCTGTCAGGGACTACAACACGTGGAGATTCGGAAGAAGGTCCAGTCCTCACAGGCATAGAGCCATGACTTTTGACTCCATGGCGGCCACACTGTGCCTGGCTCCGGGATGGTGGCAGAGGTCCAGTGAATCTCCCACTGTATGGCTCTGAAGAGCAGAGCATCAACCCACTGTCTGCTCAGTATTATCAAAGAGATGTCTTTTTCCTTTTTCTTTATAACCTTGGCCCTAATTTTCCTTACTCAAAGCTATATCCATGCAAAGTCCTGCTGGCACCCACTGCCTGCTTATTAATTACACAATGGCTTTGAGGAGTGGAAAGCCAGTGTTGTCCACTGACTATTTTTAAAGCGATTTAGCTAAAGCCTACTGTGCTATTAAGCTGTGCTTTTCATTGCATTTTTATTGAGATGTGAGAAATCCCTCTTAAGTGTATTAAATGATAAATCTCTGTGCGTTTGTATTAGACACAGGATTAAGGGAGGATTGGGAAGTGATGCTTTTAGAGCCCATGAGCCTGTTACTCTCTTGCCATCACACCTGGAACTGTGAGATCTCTTGGCTCGGTGGGTGCGACCTTGCAGAGATAAGTGAAGGTAAATGGGAGACATGTCGCCTGGTGGTGGTATCATTCAAAAACATTGCAAACACATTTTACTGTCTCCCAAAGTAAATTTAAAGGGACAGTTTACCCAAAATTGTAATTGTCGCCGTTTCATCTCTATAAATTAGATGGTCATTTATTAAGTGGCTCGAATTATTTGTTTAGCTATTTTTACATTTTTAGTTTGTGTGTACACACCCAGAGTGTTGATGAAATTTGATATTTCTTCTCTCTCATGCTTCTGGGTCAGTTGCCTATTTTTTTGGCCCACACACAAGATATGGAGGACTGTTTGTCTCTCTCCTCTGCTATTGCATTTGATGCATGGGTCTGCTATAAAACCAGTGTTTACTTTTGGTTTCTTATGTGGACATTAAAAAAGATTAGAAGAAATAAAACCTCTTTATGGTTATGAATCATCAGAGATGTCCAATTCTTTATTTGGAAGCTCAGGGAGTGAAACGCAATGTTAAAAGTTTATCACTCCGCCTCACACACATTCTCCCTCTCCTCTGTCATTTGTCATGTTTTACCATATCTGTGTTTTGCTTCATGTTTCAGTGTAATTTGAGGTAGGCGTTATGATCTGTTGATAGGTCTGACAGACACAATCCTCACTCTTACAGTCATGTTAAAGATGAATGTGTTTCCTTCTTGTGATGGATCCTCCACCCTTCAAGTTATTTGGAAAGTTCAGGCCAGGTGCATTGTTGGGTCTCAGATCATCCCTGTGTGCTTTTTCATGCTGACTGGATGGCCACATAATTCAAGCTCTCTGAGGATGGGAAACGCATGGCTTTGAAGTTTTTCAAGGGCACTTGTCTCAGATCGGTTTTCCATGAGCATACTTCTCCTTATCTTTCCGATTAATTGCAGAGGAGGCGCACAGGCGTGTAACATCATCCTTTTCATGATTGTGCAAATTTAGGACCATTGTGCCTATTACATTTCTTAAGAGAAAAAAAAAATATTTTTTGAAGATGTGAATGATTTTTGTAATAGATTTTTTTTTCTAGTGCATTATTTTCAGGATTAGGGTTTTTATTGTTGAATAAGTAGATAATAGGTTGTTCTTTTAATGCCAACCAATGATTTGCATTTTGACCTTATCCATAAGGACATTTGAGGTATGAGAAGCTGTTCTCAGACCTGTCCACCTCGCCATCCCTGTCTCCCTTTCCAGCGTTTAGTAATTAAATGCTGTAAACACCAGTACAAGAGCACTAGTACCCCTGCAACAGGCTCCTCATTTCAATGTGTTTCCAATATGCATGCGAATCTGTGTAGAGCCCAGTGAAAGGGGAGGAAATGTATTTCTGGCAGTGCTGGAGACATGGAGCTGTGGTTGAACTTTTTACCCTAATTACTTTCCCGCTAATGCCCACGGCGTGCTGGAATCAAAGGGCCCCCTCAGGCCCCAAGAAGCCTGTGATGTGGCCAGCGTTTGTTGTGTGTTGAAGCTCGGCTTGAGAAAGACAGGGGCAGAACGAGAGAGAGAGAGAGAGGGTGCAAAATTGTGACAGCTTTTTTTTTTCTTCTCAAAAATGTCTCAGTTACCACCCACCTCACTTGTTGCCTACAAAAATAGAGTAATTGTTTTCATCTGTGTTTTTACATTGCCGTACTTGGAAATAGCTGTTATAAATCAATACGATGCTGGCTCGAGGGACTTATCACGGTCCAGAGATCAGAGTTGCGATTTGTCTGTTTCTTCATTTTCCTCAAACACCTTTCGAAAAGGAATGTCTCACACTTTAAGCATCTGTTTTCCATGTTTCCATATTTCAAATAATAACAAAAAGCCAAAGAGGATAATAAAAGATCTTCATATCTTCCCTTATCTCAGAAGAAACGTTACACTGGGTGGGTTTATCGCAGTTTTAGATAATTCAACTTTTGAGCAGACTTAAACCTTGTCCACTTTTAACAATTTATTCTTGTTTTTATTAATGGCATGTTTATTGAGTTTAGTTAGTGAATTAAGCTCCACATTATGTTCTGTGGTGTGTTTCTCAGAAGGTCGCCTGGTATTTTATTTGGTATGGCAGTATTTGTTTTGCATTTCCAGAGCATGTAATTGTCTGTTCGTATTCGGAAAGCTTGTAAAGTAGCTGAAGCCAAAATGCGATGACGTCGCCCTATAAATGGATTTATCAGCTAGCGATCTGCGTTTCCAGACTTCCTATTTTATATTCCTTTCCCCTTGTCAGTTTCCGTTCAGGATAGTGAAATGATTTAAACCTTACAATGTTAAAATCACCAAAATGGTTAATCTAACAGGGTTCAGAGTCATGCTAAAATACAGACATCAAAAAGTTTACGAGATTATAATAGTGATGAGTTGGCTAGCTTGTCACATAGTGGCATAATGTGCGTAATTATCATTGTAAACATATGTGTTGCTAAATTTAAGCCTGACCTTAACTGTAAAAATTGTCAATGTTCCACTCGAGAGTGACTTTTCCCATTTGGTTACCATGAGGGAGGCTGAGACCAGAAAAAAAGGCCTTTTTTATTGTCTTACCATGTTGAGGCGAGATGGATTTTGCAGGTGTGTCTTGGGAAGTTTTGTGAGGTACCCAGCTATTAGACTCGCAGTTGAGATTGTGGATATTCAGGTTTGAAGTAATGTGAAGTTAAGTCAAGCCGAATAAAGACGTTTGAATTTAGCAGATTTGAACTTGTGAGTGCAGGTCACCCTCACTTCCAGTATGTAAAATAATTGACAAATAAAACAAAAAAAATACTGACTATTTTTTTAAACACTCAGTGACAAATTAAGTAGTGCATTTCAGTGAGAAATAACCTTATTTTGAACAGGAGACAATTAGATTCTTCTCTGCTCTTTATCCTTAAAAATTATGCTATAAAAAAAGTTAATACACAATAACTTTTATGACCCTATGTTATTCAGATTTAGTGTATGTATTAACTTGGCCTTTTGCTAAAGAAATGGCCTGGATGAAAGTGACATATATAAAGTCGGATGACTGAAGCCATGGGACAGGTCATAATATCTGTGCTCAATATCACCTAAAAGTGTGCTACACTGAAACGCTGATATGATTTTATAACGATAATTGAAATTTACTGACGCTTTCAAATCGAAGTCTCGATTCTCAGCGAGAGGAAATTGTATTATGTTGTGCGTGCACTGCATCCATTAGAAGCGGGCCATTAGTTACAATGCAAAAAGGCAAACAATTGAAGTGGCCAATTTGATGATTCTTTTTTCAAGGCTATCATTGTCCCGTTAATCAATCTGGGAGCATATCATTTGTGTCACATTGGCTCTAAAACGCTTTAAATTGGATTGATCTGACCCAGATTATATTGAAATCAATGAATAGTGGCTCTAAGACAAGTTTAGGAAGTTAAATGCCCCTATTAATCTTGGTGTCTGAATCCAGTGGGGGTTTTAGCCATGATGATCATTTCTTTGTAGATAGCTGTCTCTCTCGCCGAGACTTCAAGCGTCCACAGCTATAAAGGACACCAGAGGAGAATAAAACCCCAGACTAATAGCGTTTGCAGGTTTCTACAGTCCATTTGACACACTTAAGCTATGTTCGCACAGCAGACACGGCAAGGTTGGTCCCCAAAAATTATATTAATGAATTCAAATTCATGATATTTAATATGTATTTACACCCACTGGCCACTTTATTAGGTACACCTGGTTAGTACCGGATTGCCTTCAGAACTGCCTTAATTCCTAACTTCCACTCACTGGATATTTTCTTATTTTCAGATCATTCTCTGTAAACCCTAGAGATGGTTGTGAAAATCCGTTTATATCAGCAGTTTCTAAAATACTCAGACCAGCCTGTCTGGCACCAACAACCACGCCACATTCAAAGTCACTTAAATCAGCTTTCGTCCACATTCTGATGCTATGTTTGAACTTATGCTCTAAATGCCTAAATGCTTTGAGTTGCCATGTGATTAGCTGATTAGATATTTAACGAGCAGTTCAACAGGTGTACCTAATAAAGTGTCTAGTTATAATTGTAAATGGATATTATTTGATATTTCTTATAAATATGTTATATTATATATTTTATTATATTTACTTTATTTTATTGTTTTTAAATACATAGTATATTGATATATATATATATATATATATATATATATATATATATACAGTATATGTGTGTGTGTAGAAATTATAATTAAGATGTGTACAATTCAGTGTGTGCAAAGAAAAATTTAAATATTTAAAAATATGACCAACAAATATATTTTTTAGTTAATGGATGCACCTATGATGTTATTCCTTAAATACATTTTTTTTTTTCGGAAACATGGCACTTGGCACATGTGTTTTTTTTATTTATAATCTTTATTTATTCATCGCGGACCCTTTTTTGTCATTGAAACAAATCAATCGATCAAACTCAAGCACTGATTTCTTTCTTATTGGAAAGAAATATGTAACTCCTCCTCCTTTCTTTGTTGTTTTCAGCAGAGTGTGCGGTCGCTGACCTGTGTTTTTATTTGTGACGTGGCTCTGAGACAGGGTTGTTACTGGCAGCTGGCCGATGTAGAGATGCAGCTCTGGGCATGCGTTCATGTCTGCGGTGGGTTCTACTGCTTACTGGATTGTGTTGTTGACACGCATGCAGTAATCCAGCCCTGGGTAAGCCTACAAACTCCCACAGTGGATTCAGTCCAACCACGGGGCAGTTTTGCCACGCAACTTTACCTTTTGGCCAATCCAGAACTCCAAATAGCCACAGCATGACTTTAGACTTGTGGGATGATTCCATCAGTCACTAAAGGATCTGAGACACTGAGTCTCAGCTGCAGGGTTGACCTTTCAGACATTGAGAATGGGATGTCTGTCACACTCAGCGAGCCTCCTGCTCCTAGACATTATCATGCTCTCTTAAAAACATTATGTGCAATCTGTCCACCCTGACATCAAGCCAGATCGCTGAGGAGAAGTGGCTCAAATGGCAGCTGTTTGGGAACATGCTCAAAGTACAGGCTGGATTTGCAATCGTCACGGCTTCACTCAGAGATCACTCACTGTCTGTGAAAGTAATGACAAATTAAAAACCTCCCTGGCTCTTCATCACTCAGAATCAAAACTCTAAAGTATAGGATGTTGAGACGCACCACAGCTTTTTTTCATTTATGGTTTAAGTACTTCCATGTTCCACAATTTGTGGTCTGATGTCTTGGCTGCTTTGTAAAAACTGATACGTGCATGTTTGAAAAAAAAAAAAAAAAGAGTTGTTTCCTCGACATGCTCGACGTCCGTGCTGTTTTATCTAGTCTTTGCGTGTTTGTAAATTATGAATGAGGAGTAAAACTAAAATTTCAAACTTTAAAAAAGGTTAAACAAAGAATTGGCTATGTTGAATATGAATATGAATACAATAATTTTCATGATGATATCATTTTATTAAATTCAGTGTAATTTCAATAAATACTTCCGCTTGAAAGTTTGCTTGTATTGATGGCTAATTATGATTAGCTAGTTGTCTAACAACCGAATAGTTGATTAGTGAGATTCTACACTATTAAATATAATAAATATTATTATTTATTTCTATTGGTTTTCCAGTTGTTTTGTCCTGTGCTTTAGATGTAGTTTGCATGATAAAAATCCTCTCGTAAAAGTTTCATCTATTCACCCCCCCTGCAGCACCGGTGCTATATCCAGATGGACTTCTTTTGCCGTTGTCACATCTCATTGTTTTTTGAGCATCCTGCAACGTACGGTTTAAGACTGTAGACAAGTTAAAACACTTCAACTTTTAAAAATGCAAGATGGGCATTCTTTTGAGTCATAGATTTGACTATATTGTCTATTAAAGCCGGAATGTTGTATTGGCCAATCAGTATCTAGGATCGGGTCTATAAACTGTTTTATGATGGCCTTGTTGACATCAGAACATCAGTCAATAGACCAAACCCTGTCAAACCCTTGTTTTCACAGAAGCTGTTACATTAGTAGCATAGCCAATAATGTTGCAGCACTATGCACTATACATTTTATTGCCAAAGTATGTTAATGCTAATCTATGATGCATGATATAATCACTTCTTGTGAAGCGGCAGACAGTCGGTCGAATTAAGAGTCAGACACAGCAAAATCATTAGTGTTTGCCTTCAAAGCCAATTGTTTTGTCAATGAAGCACAGGCTATTGATCATTTTCATTTACGTGGAGTGCTTGATCAGCTCAGAGTCAGTGTCAATAACCGGCCTCTTCAGTTCCAGCTTCGTCTATAGTTAGACTCCATATATCCTCAAGTTTATTATTGTGGTTTGAGCAACTTATGTACACTTAGCCACGGCTCCAACAGTATACCTGACTTGTTGGATTGGTATTCTGATCCTGCCGGGTTGGGCAGTGCTGATGCCATGCATATTACTACAAGACTAATATCCTGCGGAAAGCAAAGTGCCCAGCACAGCGTCTTACCAGAAACATTCTGTTAAGATGGTTAATATGGCAGGCCAGGCTGTGCCAGCTCGGTGCGGAATGCCTAATGAGGATTAATATCTGCCTTCATCACAAGCAACAGCCACTGCTTTCTCTCAACTCTCCTCTACTTGATGAAGGTAGAGAGGAAATAACTACAGGATGTGAGTGTGAGAAAGTTTCTGGCCTGTTGGCGGGACTTGGTTTTGTAACGCGTTTTTATTCTTCATGAACTCAAACATTGGGTTTTTTGTTATTGGCAAAGTACATTCAAAACGTAGTAGCCTTTTTTTGTTTTGTTTTTAAAGGTTTTGTGGTCGGTAAGACTTTTAAAAGAGTCATTGTGAAATATTATTGCAGTTTTTTATTTTAATTTTAATATATTTTAAAACGTAATTAATTCTGTGATGACATAGCCGAATTTTTCAGCAGCCATTACTCCAGTCAGTCTCATAATCCTTTTGTAATCATAATAATTATTCTTAAATGCTGATTTGATGCTCAAGAAACTTTTCTTTTTATTATCAATGTTGAAAACATTGTGCTGCTTAATATTTTTGTGGAAACCATACCTATTTTTCAGGATACTTTGGTAAATAGAAAGTTTAAAAGAACAGCCTAGAAATAGAAATGTCTTTACTCTCACGTATGCACAAATATAATGTTTTACTGAATATGTGTCTGGAGCATTTTTGTTAACAACTAGACCATGATTCCAACTCACTTACATGTAATGTAGTTAAGCATACTAAAGGCCCGTTAGCACCAAGAATGATAACTAGAATGATAGCTATAAAGATCGCTATAACTATCAGCGTCCACACCAACAGACGATATCGTTCTGTTTATTGTAAGCGCGTGCCTGTCTGTCACTTTAAGTGCTCGAGCTCGTTAAAGCTGATGGATTCTGATTGTCTGTCAGTGTTTTTATCGTTCATCAGCTGGATAAAATCGTTCTGAAAGTGATTCCAACGATATCGTTTCTCTTTGCCGTTATCGTTATAGCTGTGGTGTGAACGCTGCTATTCTTTAAAATTGATAACAAATTTTAGAACGATATCTTTATTGTTATCCTCGTTCCTGGTGTGAACGGGCCTTAACTAATCGCTGCTCTGTGTGTGTTTTGCAGGACAAGTCCCCCTTATTGTTGTGTGGACCTTTATTCCTTGAGGACAGGAGAGATGGTCAAGTCCATTCAGTTTAAAACGACCATCTATGATCTTTACTGCAACAAAAGGTGTGTTTACACACGTGTGTCCTGCACTTCACCTTGTTATCATTTTAAATGCAACATTAAGCTTATATATACTTTATTATTTTTTCCCCAACTCCATCTCCATCACTTGATAACCACAGGATCCTTGTTGTTAGTCTTCAAGAAAAGATCGCTGCCTTTGACAGCTGCACCTTTATGAAAAAGTTCTTTGTCACAAGTAAGTTCTTCATGTTATAGATGTGTCTGCTGAACTTGACCTTTCATGACCTTCTCTAGTCTCCGACACAACTTTTCTCTGCCTCTTTGATCTGCAGCTTCGCAAAACAGGAAACCTAGTCTTGATTAATCCTCTTCACACACTGACTTCATTAAACCCACAAAACCCCACTCAACCCTTATGCGTGCTGTCACACCAACAGAGCCGTTTTTCCCTGTGTCACTCCTCAGGGCTATACGATATCAAAGCTCATCCACAATTCCACAGGCCTGCTTGTTTACACAAATGGCTTTTGTTTTACAACGTGTCAGAGTTGGGCATTACAAGAAACTGTCTGTGTCAAACCGTCATTGTGTTGTGTAAACAATAACAAACAAATGCATATTGTCACTCAGCCCAGCTCTAGCACATAAAGAGCCATTTCCTCTCCTCCAGGCCAGACCACAGGCGAAATCCAAATGTTTTTTTTGCACTCTTGAAGGGGATGCTACTCATAAGGTCCCAACTGTCATGTGCGCACAACTGTGTATGGTTTCAGAAAAATACACTGTCCATGTCACCATGTATAACCAGGCCTCTGCTGCCCACTTAAGCAATCGTCTGTTGTAAATTGCTATTAGCGTTGTTTTAATGGCTCTCATTGTCTATCCGACTTCCCCGTCAATGTCTGCGCCACAGGAAACGGGGACGGTCAATAACCCTTTACATCATTAATTGCTTCTCTAAAGCTAGAAAGAACAAGACTTGACTTATTTTTTAAAGGAACAGACCGAAAAAAAGGGTTATTATAGTTAACTAAACCATTAAAAAAAATGAAACCACCAATTTCGTTACCGTAATTTCCAGGATAAAAGTTGCATTTTTGATTTATCTGAAACAAGCTGCGACTTATTTTAAAGTGACAAAGATAATGCAACTAACGCCAAGCATGCAAAACATGCCCAAAGCGCGCACATTTGGATTTGTGCTAAATAAGAGAGAAATGCGTAAGAAATGTATTTGTGTAGCGCATTAACCTTATGCCTATAGTTTCAATTTGGCTCTGAATAAATTTGTTTAGGCTTGCTGTTTATAATAAATGTTGTTTATATAATGAATGTTATTATAATTTATGTTTGTTTTATACTTATATTTTTATTTTTAATTCTGTTCTTTTCTGAATACTGTTGAATTTAAATGATTTTTTGTGGAGTGAGGGCAACTAAAATACATATTCATAGTGTTTATTTTTATAAACGTTTCATTTTATTTACTGGTATTTTACATTATTTTAGAATGTAAAAATAAGATATAAAATGTGTGCTTTTTTCCTCTCAAGAATGCAATTACGACTCTGCTATAGGCTATGTGCACAAGCCGTTGTGACGAACTTCCGCTATTGTCAGAAGTTGGCAAATCAGTTTCCGGTTTACGACTGCTCATCCTTATCCGCTATAAACAAACAAGATGAGAGCTGCTGTTGTATAAATAAATAAAAAGAGATATAATGTGCGTGACACATCTACATTTCTAAGAACTGTAGGTTGATCTAACGCTCGTTTCAAACATACTCCGTTTGCCGTGCGTGTTGCGTTGCAGGAGCAGCGCGTGCGATAGTGCTTTCACATATGATGCGTTGGCAGCAGTGAATAACTGATCCGCGGCTGTACCACAAACACATACTTACTATTTTTATATTAAATCCAGAAGTTATGCTGCAACTTTTATTTAAAAAAAGTTGTGTCAGCATTGCGATTCTCTTTGTTATACATACACTGGATGTATGCACGTTTTAACACCATTTAAACAACGTAGGGCTATTATTCCATGCATTACTTATATTAAGTTGCTCAAGCAAGTGGTCAAATATTTAACTATGTACTTATATTAAAATCGCAAATATTTTAAATTAAAACTTAGAATTGACAAAAACAGTCGACTCTCATGCATTTTCTTTTGTATTTAAATTTTAATACAATAGATCTTACATCTTACAACTTGTTTTTCCACCTCCACGAATGAGACGAGTGTTGTTCATTATGTCGCCTTGTTGTTGTAGTATATATAATATAATAATATAATATTGTAAAACTGATTATATAAGATTATGTATCAGTCAACAACACGAGTGGCTCATGTAACAAAATAAATCTTAATACTTCATGAACTTAATACATTTTTATTTAAAGTTGCTAAATGCCATGAGTTGGGATTTTTTGCATACAGCATTTCATTTTTGCTCAGGTCTACGTTTATTTTTTAAAGTCACACACATATTGTAATGAACTATTAATACTTGATTTGAAGTACATTTAGATCCACATCATTGGTTATTCTTTTTTTTTTTTTCTTAAAAACTGTGTAGTGGTGGAAATTACGGATTATGGTGGAAAGATTGTTTCCGTTAATTTTTTACTTAAATTGCCAGTCCAAAATACGTTTAACCATGTATTTTATTATTTAACATATCATTTGTAATCATTATTTTTAAAACAATTAGGTATACTGTTCAATTTATATGCAAATTATATGAACCAGCTCAAAACAATTTCATTCAAAAAAAGCTGTGCACTGTGTGTGTGTGTGTGTGTACTTTACATATTTTTATGTCATGACTGTGAAAAATAGTAGTATATAATTAAATGCATTTATGGTGAAATAACATTTTCAGGTCAATCTTTGTTCATTGTGACCAGGAAGCATCTGGTGTCACTTTAATTCAGCGTTTGCATCACCATAAAATACTTCTCTTCTTTCTCTTCTTTATAGAAGCTATCAATTTTAAGTTTTAAAATTTGCGATTTTAACATGGTTAAATAGTTGACCACTTTCTTGAGCAACTTAATATAGCCTAAGTATAAGTAATGCATGGAATAATAGCCCTACGTTGTTTAAATTGTGTTTAAACGTGCATACATCCAGTGTATGTATAACAAAGAGAATCGCAATGCTGACACAACTTTTTTTTAAATAAAAGTTGCAGCATAACTTCTGGATTTAATATAAAAATAGTAAGTATGTGTTTGTGGTACAGCCGCGGATCAGTTATTCACTGCTGCCAACGCATCATGTGAAAGCACTATCGCACGCGCTGCTCCTGCAACGCAACACACACGGCAAACGGAGTATGTTTGAAACGAGCGTTAGATCAACCTACAGTTCTTAGAAACGTAGATGTGTCACGCACATTATATCTCTTTTTTTCGTACAACATTAGCTCTCATCTTGTTTGTTTATAGCGAATGCGGATGAGCAGTCGTAAACCGGAAACTGATTTGCCAACTTCTGACAATAGCGGAAGTTCGTCACAACGGCTTGTGCACATAGCCCATAGGTGTAACAATACATTGTTATATTGAGATATCACGGTATATAAATGTGACAATATGCATCGTTGAAGTAAGTGATATAAAGTTGGTTTTATGTTCAGCTTACTGTAACTATAACCCAAAAACTCACCCTCATGTCATTTCAAATTAGGGCTGTGCGATATAGCAAAAATATATGTAACGATATAATGTTTCATATAGTTCGGTATCGATAATTATTTTAAAAATTTTTTAAGACAAGTAGAAAAGTTTGAATTTAATCCACTGTTTTTTTTATCTTATTTATCACCATTATTAAGTCAAACAACTAATTATATTGTTTTTAGCAGTCAAAAATAAAATGTAAACAAAATATCTTCTTTATGTCTTACATTAAGATAAAAAAAAAAAAGTGTTAAACTCTTTAACTTAAATAAAATGTTACAAAATGTGTGCAATGTAAAAGTGTAAACGTACAACAATCAAGGCAAACTTTGAGGCAATTCAACATCTGTAATAAGTTGGGGTGTAACGGTTCACAAAATTCACAGTTTGGTTCGATACGATAATGGTGTCACGGTTCGGTACGTTTTCGATACAGCAAAAAGAAGAAATGCCAGAGAAATTTCCTTGATTTCAATTTTTTGTGAGTGTGAGTTTTCCTACATCTTGAAACTTTTAATTCTATAAATGGGGGTAATATTTGAAGGATGAACACATCATGTAAAAATAACATTTAAATATGACAATATTTGAATATTTAAGCGCTGGAAAAAGACTATTCCTGCCAAACGTCCAGTGTTACTACATTAAATCCATGGTGAATGTTGCTGATCTGTGGACTTAAAGCCTACAACTAGTTAATTCATGGCACAATGTTTCTCCTGGTTTCCACGACTGTTTATCAGTTAATAACAGAGAAATTTTAATGTTTCTCACTAGAACTCGAAGCGATGTTATTGCGAATTAAAATGCTTCCTTTACTGGATCTCTTAGCGCTGTGCACCTAGTAACAGTAGCCGCGTTTCCATTAGCCCTCAAATTGCGCAAATTGGAATTGCGATTTGAAAATACGCCCAAAGTAAATGCGTCGATTTTGCAAAACTCCAATTTATCACAAAAAGTTTTTACGCTCGCATGAGGTGGTTTTTCAGGCAATTCGAAAAATAAATATTTTGCAAAACTGCAATGGAAACAGTTTTTGCGCATTTACAGGTCACCTGACGTAATGACGCGGTAGCCTATGTTTGGACAGAATACGAGTTTGGAATTTATGAACTTTGGAATTTGGAATTTTTTTTAAAAATGGAAATGTCAAAAACTCAACAAAATTACTAAACTTTAACTAAAGTTAAGATGGAAACAATACATTGTGTTTTTTGAGTGAGGCCTTCTCTCTCTGGCTGTGAGATCTCAAGACAATTGTGAAAATCCCCTAAGTCTAGCTCACAGGATGTGTTAAACATATGTTATCTCACTGCATGGCTCCCTTCGCCTTAAAGGCACTAAAGGCTTTTTCGTTACTGTGCTTGTGGCTTACCTCAAGCCCCATTCACCCGAGTTTCAGATCCTGACTCTACACCCTAAATTACTGTCTGCATATATTTTATATTCACTCTATGCTATAAATTACTGTCAGCACACTTCACACTGTGATATGCACTTGCGTAACCTTTCCACTTGTGAGGGCGGAGAAAGAAGTTTGGTATTTCTGTGCTTGTTTATTAGGTTTTAGTTTAATAAGACCTTATCTGATTTGCATTTGCTTGCGTGTTTGCCCTGTTTGAATGTGTCCCACATGTGATATAACTGCTGCATTATCATGGCATGTGGGATAGGTACAGATTCTATGGCTGTATTGCTCTCATGGGTCAATCTGTCTGGTAGTTAATAAGCTGAGGAGCCATTCTACTGTCACAAAATGCCATACCCCTTATTTAACCTCTGGTATTACTCTAACCCTAAGCTCTAGTAAAACACAGTCTTGGACAAGATGCTGCTATGATGGATTATTTATGTCCTCTTTGTCCTGTCATTTAGTTTATCTCTTGTTATATTTGTGTTTTCCTTTTTGTTGCAGGCTGCTACCCCTGTCCTGGGCCCAACCTCAACCCTATAGCTCTGGGAAGCCGGTGGTTGGCCTATGCTGAGAACAAGGTAGTACAAACAACAAATATTTTAAAGAACTCCAGATGTACCAAAACACTGGTTTTCAGAAAGACAACCAAACTAGGTATTTTATTTTATTTTATTTCATTTTATATTTTATTTTCTTACTTTTTCTGTTTTATTTTATATTTTATTATTTTTTATTTTATTTTTTAAATGTATTAATTATTTTATTTTATTTGTTTTACTTTTTTATCTTTATGGTTATGAATTAGATATGCTTTACATTAGGGGTGTAACGATGTACTCAAGTCAATTTTCGAGACGATACTATTGCAATATTTTAAGCCAAAATAAAGAAAAGGTTTATTATTATTGTTATTACTTCTAAGACATATGGTAAAAAGTTATCACAAATATATATTGTTGATTATTGATGTATTGTTGAAATGCTAAATTTGCTATTACATCAGGGGTGGATTTGAATAGGCTTGGACTTGGTCCTGGTCCCCAATGCACAAGGCAATAGTGACACCAGAATAAAAATGTTCATGATTCTGAAGCTGAAAATACAAAATTATCTTAGACTCATATGTTTACACACACTGTCTCTGACTACATTTATTTAAAAAGTGAAGGCCCTTTTTTACTGCTAAAATCAGACATTTGACATTATCAATACCCATAAATATTGCCTTATTTTATTATACATTCTATTCAACAGTATATATTGTAGTTTAATGTAGTAATGTCACTGAAACTCTGTAAACTTTCGTTTTTTTCTTCACGCAGTATAGTACACTCGCACTTTCAATGCAGGCATTTGTTGGATCTCTTACACAGACAAGCCTCACACACAGACTCCCATTGCTCTCCCTCTATAAATGCACATGCATGATAAGAAGAAACCTTTTAAAAAGCTTTGTATAATCATACTACTAAAACTAAAAATGCTGTGTTTTTAAATGATGTTTGTGTTTTCACGTTGAGGAGTGGCACTCCAGCTCTCATGCACTTTGCAATCACAGTTCTAAGCGCAAAGAATTACAATTCAAGTCTTCATATACTCATCATTTACTCACCCTCATGTTGTTCTTGCATGTCACACATGCACATACATTACAAATTTTGGCATTTTCTTATAAGAACACTCAGATTAAACCGCTCAATTGATTTTTTTTTTTCCATGCTTTTATGACTTTTTTTGTATCTTTGAAGTTTTAAAATGACACTAAATTTTAAAATAAATGTGATTTATTAATTAGTAATTCACTCCGTTGTGCTCCATCCAGATGTTTTTGAACACAAGAACATGCCCAGTTTGAACTCCCAGCACCTCTGATCATCAGTCAGCCTAATAATTCAGGCCTTCCTTCAGACTGATTTGTTGCTGAAAATGTGTTGCTTGGAAACGGCCCTAAGTCAAACTGCAGTTGCCTTCTAAATGTTTTTATTTCTTACGAATTGCACATATCATTATAAAGACAATGTGTGTCATATCGATAGGAGCTAACAATATAATATGACATATTATTATTAAGTAGACCCTCGATTCAGCACCATTTATGTAATGGGTGCGGTTTGTTAGCCTTAGAGAGGCCAGTTGCTGCCTAATAATGGACAGATGGGACAGTGTATCTGGGCAAAGGTAATGAGTTTCTGGCCAATGGCAGCTGAAGTGTTGAATAGGTCTGGGACAGGGACCCTAGAGGGAGTGCGCTATAGAATGGGGCTGAAGAACCGTTTGTTGTCCTAATGGCATCCTCCTCCTCCTTTTACTCACCGTGCCCGCCTGCAGACGTCCTGGCGCGGGCTGTGACAGGCCTCTGTGGGTTAATGAGTGCTGGGGAGCTGAAAGGTTCTGGATGATAATGTGACTCTGTTCTGTCTCTGTTTGTGTGTGTGTGTAGCTGATCCGGTGTCATCAGTCCCGTGGTGGGGCCTGTGGAGATAATGCCCAGTCCTACACTGCCACTGTCATCAGTGCCGCTAAAGTGAGTTCACCTTTTTTTGTTTTTTTTTACCACTGCCATGCCTCTTCACTCTTCAACACACGTGTTATAGTGGCCTCAAAAAGTATTTACACACCTAAGCCACAAATAAATATCAGATAGATAGATAGATAGATAGATAGATAGATAGATAGATAGATAGATGGGTAGAATAAGCGTACTGTTCAAATAATTAATTTAATAAAAAAAAGTTTATTGAAGATTTTTTTTATATATATAGAAAAATAGATATACTGCTTAAAACAAATACACTAAGAACTTACCGGTTGTCTAATGTTAATGGATAATTGGGGGTAAAAAGTAGAAATTGTGTAGTTTAGAGAAAAGCCTTATTTGTTTGCAGATGCCACATGGTTTGATATTTTGTACTTAATTCAGTCCATTCATTTTGAATGTGACTTTAGTGTCCAAATACTTTTTGGGGTCACACTGACACACTTTTGTCCACACATTGACCAACAGATACAGTACTTTGCCAACACTTGTGCCACAATTTTTGTGCAGATTATTTCAGTCTTTATTTCATTTGTGTCTTGCTGAGAGACTTGTCTTTCTTATGAGCATTGTTTTGTTTTATAAGATTAAAGCCAGCCATTCTTTGGTAAAATCTGACATTTATAACTGTTGGTGCACAGTTGGCATGTTGTGCTGAGGATCCCCGCTGCTTATAAAAATCATTCAACATGGTGAGGAAATTATTAGTTTATTTTAGCATTTACTCTGGCCAAACTTTTTCATATCGTAGACGAGAGCTTAAAGAACATATTAGCGTTTCTTTACCAGAAATTACTGGCCCAATGATTTAAAAATTTTGAAAGTTGTCACATTAATTAATGGTCATTAATTTAATCCTCTTTACAAGGCAAGAAATTAAACCATACAGCTTAATGTGGCTCTTGCTCTTTTAATCCTGTTTTTTGCACTTATTTGTGTATTTTCAGCGACGCTTTCTTTCCTGTTTGCTCTGTTCTAAATGAAGCTCATAATGTGTGCTGTTCCACTCACTTTATTCACCATATAGCATCCCAGAGCATTCTTGACATAGTCCTTAGTGATTCAGAGACCCACTAGAGTTCATTTAGTGGTGCCAGAACCTTGGTGCTTAACCTTTCATATGGTTCCAGTCTCCTCTCCTGGTTGCTTAATTGATTTATTAAGCCCACATCTGTATTCCCCGGCCGCCGGCCTGATCACTGCCTAACGAGCGCTAACGGCTTACGTGAGAGAAGAGCCATTAGCCTTAATGGCGGTATACATCAAAAGGAGCACAGCAAAGGTTAGCAGGGAGGAAAACAAGGTT
Source organism: Semotilus atromaculatus (assembly GCA_031834385.1). NCBI lineage: Eukaryota > Metazoa > Chordata > Actinopteri > Cypriniformes > Leuciscidae > Semotilus > Semotilus atromaculatus. Next base: position 14,479,429 of record JAULUF010000015.1, read on the forward strand.
AAAAAAGCCTTGATACGCAGACAGGCCGTCTGCAGACGGGGCTGTGATTTATAACCATCTCCTCCACTCTGACACACAGTCCCTGTGCTGAGTGGCTCTGAGTGCGGCCGTCTGGGGGCCAGGGGGCCATCTCCCATCAATCCTGTAACACAATCACAAAAGGAGGGGGAGGGCGCCTTTTGCAAAATTGAATTCTTGCAAGGCACAGATTGTGTAAATGAGCGCGATGTGACCAAAAGAGAGATGTCATTGTGCTAGCCACAAGTCTGCGTGAGCGGGGTGCCCCAGGGCTCTGTTTTCAGACCTCTGCCGCTGTGAACTGTGTTTGGGGTAAGTGGATAGCACAGCTTAAGTAGGGTCTCCTCTAGTTCTCACTTAATGGAGTGAGCGTTGCTGTATGTGTGTGTCTGTCTGCCAAGGCCCCGGAGAGCTTAATCAGGCATTCAGGCCAAGCGGCAGCGTCAATACCTCGTGGCGCCTGTGTTTGTTGGGCCCTTTGGAGAATGCTCTGACAAGCCCACTAACTGACTGTGTGTAAATTGCTTTGCCCCATCAATTATTAAGAGAAGCGTTTGCCTCCTAATTGATCAACACTAATGTGTTTTCTAATCACTGCAGTTAGAGTTTTTAGTGCTAATCCAAACAGTCCCCATTGATCAGGGCTAGCAAGGGGAGGGGCGGCCGGCTGGTGGCAGACAGTGCACCGACTGCTGTGCCAGAACTCGGACATCTCTTCTCAGCTCATATCTATGAGTACACAGCACACACTCACACAAACACTAACTTACACACCTGTCTGTTGACATTGCCTCAAACAACACTGGATGCAAACATGTTTTTTAGGTCATTGCTCAACAAAATCTCTGGATGTGGGAACATTGTTTGCGGTATTGATTTGAGTGTTGCAATAGAACTTATGGTTGGCTAGCACAAATGTTGCAGAATTAAATGTTTTTGTCTTTTAACCCTTTGCATTAATTATTATTATTTTTTGCTTTATGATGAATAATTTTTTTAATTTTTACTTCAGAACAAGCATAAAATTATTCCACTATTTTTTCAAAATGACGATTTAAAAAGATCTATCCATACAACAAATGCTAGTAGAAAATATTCCTATAAGGTCCAATAAGGTACTGACCACTTTCGTCAGCTGTTTATTAAATAAAATTCAATGACATACTGTATAAAGAGTATAGTCATTTACAATTATGAGTAGTAATCAAAAGTTGTGGTTTGGATGTAACATCATCCCCTAAATTGTTAACTGTGGTTTTCGGTTTTTGGAATTCTGAAACCGCACTTATTACTAATTAGCACTTCAAATTTGTTAAATTTGCTGAAATTATAGAGATGCGACTTGTTGCCAAAGAATTGAACTACAACTGGTTGAATTTACTATTTGAGAACACGGCACCGTGAACAGCATACAATTCAAGAGTTCAATTACCCAATTACCCAAATTGAATTGTTTTCGGTTTCATTTCTCAGATAAATGAAATGTAGGATTATTAATATTTGAAAAAAATAAAAAAATAATCTGTGCATTGCTATCATAAATCACTACAGCATTTTTATTTTTATTTCTAACGTTGTGTCTCTGTCTTCCTGTCAGACGTTGAAGACGGGCCTGACCATGGTGGGTAAGGTTGTGACCCAGCTTGCTGGTACGGTGCCATCAGGGGTGCCTGACGAGGAGGGCGCTGCCCACAGTGGCACTCGCCGCAGCCCTCACCAACCTGGCGTGGTCACCATCATAGACACACACACTGTGGGAGAAGGACAGGTAAGGAACGCTCTCTTATACAGCATAATCAGTACGGTTTTGCCAGGGATTGAGGTCTGAATGACGAGATTTCTAGCACTTTTTATGGTACTTTCTTCACCCTTGTGACCTTGATCCTCAAGAACCCAGATTCATTCCTCTTTTCTCTGAGATAAATAATCCATTAATCCCATTCATAACTCATTCAGTATTAGAGCTTCTTGTGGCCCAAGGGGTTTGTCATCACCTTGTCATAAGAGCACATGCTCCACCGTTCGTTCACAGACTCCATGCCAGGCCACAGTCTCCTGATCTCATGATTTAGCCATTTCCTGTGGCTCTTTCCCCCTTGGCTGGCACAACCGTAGACTTTTAGCATGAGATCACAGGCAGGTCATTGCAGAAGCATTACAGAAAATGTCTACCGTCCTTTTCTTTTCCATCAAGGATTGAATGTGTGTTAAAAGAGGACTTGTAGGTGTGTGACACATGATCACTTTAATAGAGCACTCGGTGTAAAGGCTAGCTGTAATATTTACAGTTCTCCTGTTCAAGGATTTTTTACTTGGAGAGAGGTTAAGTTGGAACAGGTTTTGCTATCCTATTGATTCTGACCCATGTAAATATATCCTTCCATTTAGTGGACTGTTAAAAAATTTATTCTCTATTAGAGTCTACCGTGAACCGTTTAACACGTTACTCTCATTTAAATGTGCGATTTATTCTGCTTATTTATAAACCTGTATCATGCTGATTTCCTGCATTTATATCACAATCCACAATAAAGCAAACCCTTATAAGAAGCTGCGCTCCTCCCAAAGCGGACTAGTTATGTTTTCGGTGTTCACACAAAACTGATTTGCGGAATTTACTGTCAATGCCATTCTTCCGTGACTCCAGCAGTGGTCTTGGCATTTTCTCTTCTTTTTTTCCCCCATTTCCCCCTCTCCCAGTCTCAGGTGACACACCCCTACCTTCTCATCTTCATCATCCCCTCTCAGCTCTGTATTTCCTGCAGGTTTATTTGCTCTTCGGATCTATCCACACACAAATTCTTTTCCGAAGCAATAGTATATTCCTGTACAGAACAACATTGTCTTTTTTTGCCCCCAATAAAAGCGATCTGGTTTGTGTCACAGGGGCATTTTTTGCAGTCTAAAATAAATGTCTGGGTTTTAGAGCAAGGCTGTTTTCTGTTTGGACTGGATCCTATTAAAAGCTGCCTTGCTCCTTAATGCAACACTCCACTAGATTTATCACTCTTCTCTCCGGCTGTCTCATGTCTGGGCTTGGTTATAATCTCTTTCATGAGCAAACTTAACAGAGGACCACTGACCAGAGAAAAGCCCCGTATGAGCAACACACTCTTTTTTTCTTTCTTTCTTGCTTTCAAGTTGATAGGCTATTTGAAAATATTGGAATTTATATAGAATTTTAATATTTACATAATTTAGTGCTTTGTATTCTTTTTAATTTATTTACATTTACATTTATGCTTTTGGCAGACGCTTTTATCCAAAGCGACTTACATTGCATTTCAAGGTACACATTTACATTCTTATCAGTTCTTGCTTTCCCTGGGAATCGAGCCCATGACATTGGCGTTGCAAGCGCCAACATTCTACTGTTTGAGCTATAGGAAGGCATTCCTATATGTTAACATTCTTTCTCTATCCCTCCTTTTATTTGTCCTTTTTTATTTTCCTTTTCTTTTCTTGTAGTGATGCACATAAAGGGCTGAATTAAGGATTTACATTACAGTTCTTTTTTAACTGGGAGCTATTAATCTCTTTTAGGTATCAAAACATGAAGAGACACTATAGAGTTTCCTCCTGCTGTGTTTGTTTTAACTCCTTCAACATGTCACTTTTTCTTCCTGTACTGCTTTGGGCTTTGGCAGAATATGCACATTGATCACAGTGGTCATGTGGGTTAGTCCTTCTTTCTTTGAAGCCGTGTTCATAAAACACACCGACATATTTGCGGACATCTTTTAAAAAGTTTGTCAAGTTTATTTGAATTCCATAATGAAACTATTTTGCCGACCATACGTCATTTAAAGCTAAAATCTTCCAGTGTGGATTAAAGTAGACACAAGGATAATTGTTGAGCACCCGCAAGAGGGCAACATGTTTAGGGTTGAATGACATGATGGGGAATGGATGATGATCATAAAAAAAGACGTGGAAAGATTTTCAGCCCATTTTTTCTATTCGAGCACAACTTAAAACGCACTTTGTTTTAAACAAAATGCCAAAACACATCTTTGTTTAACTGATTAAATCTGATGTAACTGTGAAGATCAGATTGCACAGGCCATTGTAGAGCCAATGACCAGCTATGTGTCTAAAACACTAAGAAGTGAGGTAAACAAGAAATCAGACTTTATTTATGTGGCTTCATCAACTTACTGTAGCTTTATTGTGTATGTGTATGTTTCAGGTTCTTGTTAGCGAGGATTCTGATGGAGAAGGAGTGATTGCACATTTTCCAGCACATGATAAGCCTATATCCTGCATGGCGTTTAACCCGAGTGGTAAGTGAACACCTCATTGTGATGCCTCACTGAGTTCTACCAAAGCACAAAACTCCAGGAACATGAATGGCAGGCGTTTACATGGTCTTAAAGGGTACAAGTTGTTGATGTTCCTTGCCTTATTGAATTAAAACATTGAATTACAATGCAGATACTTTCTGTTCACTACACAAAGTTCCCTCCCCAGTCAACCCAGACCTTTTAGACCAAGATGCAAAGGTATTGACCTGCTCCGATAGCCGACCTGGTACGACACTGATACATGCTAATTCATTTAGAAGTCTTAAAGGTATAGAAGCAGCTTGTGTGAATAGATCACCTAAATTAAGATTCTATTATCGTTTACTTATCTTTTATGTTGTTCCAAACCTGTATGTTTTCATGCTTAAATAGAACACAACCGGATGTGTTAAACGGCTGTTTTCTATATAATAGAAGTGTATTGGACACTTGCATATATTCCGAGTCTTTTGAAGTTACACAAATTAGGATATACAAATACAAATTTGGGGTGAACTATTCTTTTAATTCTGAGGGTGGACAATAGTCATTTAAAACCAAAGTTTGACTTTTTGGTGCTGGAAGGCTTGTCTAATATTATAAGTAGACTTCAGAGGAAAAATAGAATGATACAGAAGTGTAAAGTATGGTCAGTTTGAGAATGAGATGACAGTGTCAGTCATGTCACCTTTTTGCATGTAACCTCATCTTGTTCCCTAAGCGTTCCTGTCTGCTTGGCCCTTTGGATCATGTGAGATCTGTTGTTCTGAAAAGCAGCCTTTGTGTTTCTTTTGGAGAAACTGCCCTGTAGCACATCATTCACTATCATTTTTTCCCTCCTTTTCCTCTCTATCCATCCTTCTCTTTCTCCCCTCTTGTCTCTCTTTAACACAAAGTGGAATATTTAGTTCTCATTGATCTTGTTCATGTCTGTCTCTCCTGAAGTGTATTGAGGGAACAAAGCCCTCTGTCTCTTTTGGATGAAATACCCCAAGCACTGAACAGGTACAGTTTCAACTCTCAAAGATGAGAAGAGCTGTAATGTCCCCACTCTATTCAGAAGGTGTAGGACAGGTTCATAACTCTTAGAACCTTCAGTCAGCCACGTCACAACATGCTTTAGTCATGATTTAGGCTCGTTGGTGATTCATTACCTGTTGCATTTGCACCTTATTTAATTAAATTATTTTGAGGAATGGCATCAGGACATTATGCAGGCAGGATTCGAATGCTCTTTTGCTTGAGTACGACTACTTGATGTGTCTGGAGCAACTAGGCCATGGCTCCAACAATTTCTTGGATTTTATGAAAAAAATACAGTGAAACCAAGGCTGGAATGTCCTCAACCTGACCTTGAACGAGCGTCTTGGCTCGTTTTGATAGGCAGTTATCTGATCACTTTTTAATTTTACATATAGTCATGTTTGTTTCTCCGGATATCCAGTCCAGTTACAATGGCTCATTGTGAGTTGTGTGTTGCAGATTGAGGACCCTTCTAATAAGAAGCTGCTGAAAGCTGCTGATAGCCATTGCCCTTAGTGAAATCCTTCACATATCTGTTCTTACTAATGAACACAGGGAGACTCCATTGTGGATGAGTCATTGTGTACATAAGTGTACACCTCTGGGTTTAGATGTTTAGTGCATCGTATTACTGAAAGATTATAAGGAAATGTTGCATATCTTAGTAGATCAAAACATTCCTGATGGATGTTCTGCCTCAACCGCACAATATTGAACTGATGCCAAACCATGCCACCACAACTCGGGCATGTGAGCCGTGATTGAGTTTGGGAGCTGTGATATTATAAAGAGGATTCATGCTAGGAGTAGTTCAGAGCAAATAAGTATAACTTATTAATTTATGATTGATTCATTAATTAGTATTTTTAGAAAATAAATGATAAAACAGTGTTGACATTTACTTTGTTCTACATTTGAATTACAATTTATTGTTATTTTATATATGTATTATAATAATTATAGCGCTGTACTGTCATTGTCAGTCTCTTTTGTTTAAAATCATTTTTATTTTTATTTTAGGGGAAATATATATATTTTTTCATTCAGTAAACACCTGGGCAAAAAAAACAACAAAAAAAAAAAAACAAATTTAACCACAAATTATTGGTCAGGAATGCACTATGCAAATGTATGCAAATGCACTACTTAAAAAGCCATTTGTTGTTTCAGAAAAACATCAAAGACAGAATTAAGTTTTTGACTGAATATGGGAAGTTGTGTGTGGAGTGATGAAACACGAGTTGCATGGTGATGCTCCAGAGTGGTGTTTTCGGAAATCTGCTAAGAAATATAATAATAAATGCATCTTTACCACAGCCTTTTCAGCTGCTGGTATTGGTGAGCTACTTCACTGAGAAAAGTCATTTAATGCTTTGGAGTACAGGAGAATATGGCTTGTTTCTCACAAAGAGGAATGATCAGATGTTATTTTTCAACAAGACAGTGCTCCTGCCCAAATTGCAAAGACAACCAAGTAGTGGCTTGAGAACAAGTCCATTAGGCTCATGTTTTGGCCTGGTCAGAGTCCAGATGTGAGTCCTATAGTGAATATTTTCTTAATGTTTAATCACATTAAACTCAAACTAACTGGGAGGCATTTTTCAACTACTCATGAACTGTTTGAAGCCATCAATGCTGAGTGGAGCAATGCCAACTCTTCTTCCTGTAAAAAGCTGTCTGCAAGTTTAGGCTATTCAGCGCAGTTACTTTATCTACATTATTTGTGCAATTCTTACTAATTTCTTGACCAGTGATTTGTGAATTTAGATCACTAAATATTTTAACATTTTTGGCTTGGCCCAATTATTTTTTTTTTTTTTGCTCGGTAGTTACATGAAATATACGTGAGAAAAAGTTATCTTTTAAAGAGTAAGTTCTGTGCAATATTTTTTTTCTTTGTGTAAAACAATGAAATTATTTGCTTTTAGTAATTGTAGTTTTTTTGGGTTAATGTATCATATATCTAAATTCTTTATTCTCAGTTTGGAAACCCAATGTTCTTGTTTTTTCATTGTTATAGAACTGTTGCATTCTGCATTTTGCTTTTTTTTCTCATTTAAGATGAGGGAAGAAAATTAATTGAATTAGACCGTTCTAATTGGATTGTACTAACCTGGCTTTGGACATAACATGATGGTCTCTAGGTGGCGCTATTGGTTAACCTTTAGACCTCAGAGTAGTGAGCCACCTTTTCCCTATCAGCATGTGTTGAGCAGAAGGTGTAGGTGAAGTCAGTGTCCCACCACCACAACTGCACTGGGACTCTCAGAAGTTCTTTTATCTTTGTGAGTCAGTTAGAGAAAGTGCTATAGATCGCGGAGCAAAGCAAACATACAGTCAACAATCAAGGCCCGCTCAGGGACATTACTTCTACAAATATTAGTGCAAATGTGTGTTTTTCTTAGATCATCAAAGAATTGAAGGTCTCCGTAAAAACAAATTTGACCACATAACAGTCATATTGATCTGAAATGCTTCAGAGAGTCAGCAGAGAATTATGTGAATTCTGTGCTTAAAAAGGACGGTGTGAAAGTATGAGAGACATTATATGAGTCAAATTTTCCAGCAAAAGTGTGTTTGTGAATTTATAGCTTTCAGAAAGTTACACTGTATTTAATTATTATATATTTTTCTAAAAAATATATATTTCTTTCTGACACAAATTTTTTTTTTTTAGTTATAAAAAATATTTTTGAAAAAAGTGTCTTGATCACCAATGCCAACGTTTTAGATTGTAATTTATTCCTTGGATGGCAAAGCAGAATTTTCAGAATCATTACTCCTGTCTTTACTGTCACATGATCCTTCAGAAATCCTCTAATATGCTGATTTGCTGCTTAAGAAATATTTCTTATTATTAACAATGTTAAAAAAAAACAACAACATTTATTTCAAATTTAATCTTTTTGTAACAGATAACATTATAAATGTCAATTTAATGCATCCTTGCTGATTAAAAGTATTGATATATTTCAAAATAAAATCTTACAGACCCCAATCTTTTGGACGGTTGTATAGATTTAATTGGGTCAGTGAAGATGCAAACAAATCTAACCAGCCTAACTGAAAAATACTTATACATGAGTCCTGGCCTTTCTCTGAGAATCACTTTTCATGAGTTTTAGTTCGCTCTATCTTATGTGAATGGTTGGTGTAATGTTTTTAGTTATTCTTTCTCTGAAGATTGTTCTGGCCCAGGGAGGCCCCAGCCCCGGTCCCTCGAGTGCTGAGCCCCCAGCATGGCCCTTTGTCAGGCGTCCTCTGCTCTCATGTGGAGAGTGCTCTGGGGCGACATGTTTTAGATAACAGCGGGGCGCTGTAAACTTCAAACAGTTAAACCTTCACCTGTCAGCTTTATTCAGAAATAATGGGATGTGTCTGTTATCACCTCATTTGCTCGGGCATACATTGAAGGGGTTGTAATAATTGTTTTGAGTTATGAAATTGTTTGGCACCAGGAAGGCGGGAAGAAATCCCTGTCGTCCTTGATACAGAAAAGAGTCTCCAGAAATGCTGATTAATAAGGTTAGGCTGAGCATTCCCCGAGACCGGTGTTCATATGCTGTAATTTACGTTCCTGACATCATTAACATATGATCAAAAACAGCTCCTTGAGATTTGCAAGAAATCCCCTCTCAGCACTGAAGGAACGTGAACGGCGGCTTGATTTTAAAGTGAGAAGTTTAGCCTCGTCCGCTTAGCCCGGCTTGTCCAAAATTAACTATGTTAAAGCCACTGGAAAGTGTCACTCTGGCCTCAGGGCTGACCGCAGCTCCATCCGGACGGTTTTGATTTCAGAGAGGGAAAAGGCCGACTTGAAAAGAAACAATGTGGTTTCTTGACATTGACTGGAACGTGCAAGTCTCCACAAAAAAAAAAAAAAAAGAATCAAAAGATCTTATGTAAGAAATCCAACTCAACAGTGTGTGTTGGATGAAAAACAAAAGGGCGAGGGTAGAAAATGGTGGCCAGTTGGGTAGCTGGCGCTTGTTCTGTGGTGTTGGAGCTTCTATTCATAGGCGCATAATTAAAGGATGCTGCTCCGAACATCGGCGCACAGGACTCACTTTAACCAGAGTATCTGTTTTTCACTCCTTGTCCTCTCCTGGTCCCTCCTCTCCTCTTTGAAGGACATTTCTACAGTTTAAATGGGTCTTAATCGATTAACAGAGTAAGCGATTGGTGTAAGGGCACGGTCGCGTGCAGTGCGAGGGTGGACAGGTCTCACGGCTCATGAGACTCACTGTAATTCCACTCAATCACGGAACTGATAAGCATCAAGGAATCTGCTCTTGCGAGGCAGCTTAGTTTAGCCCAGTTCATTCTGGCAAGTGTTTGTTTGCGGGCTCTTAAAGGGAAAGGGTGATCTGAAGAGCCTGTTTGTCTGTTGCGGATGTGGCCTTCCTAGCACCCACTCCCATGAGTCACTCACAAACACCCTGCTCGAGGTAATGTTGTTTTGAGAGGAAAAGCCTAGTTTGATAAATAACCAAAGTTCTACTTTTTGAAAAAATTGGATCCTGCACTATTACATCAAATGAGGAAATGTGTGACACTGAACATGTATAAGATGTAAAATATGTTCTTGCTTCTCTTTGGAACATTATCAGATTATTTTGAAGATTTTTTCTTTTGCAGTCTGTGTCAGCTTTTTTGCTGCTGTAATTTATGCCAAAGTCGAATTGTTATGCTTATAACATATTTTTAATGAACAACAAACATTTTTAGAGAGGGAACATCATTTTTTCAGATTTTTGGTCCCCCCTGTAACTTTCAGGTAAAACATGCTTGGATGGCATGGGGAAATTTGCAAGACTCTTCATTTAACAAAGTCAGTGCCTGTGTGTGAAGAAATGGCTTATTACAAACAGAAGGAAAAACAGAGGTAGCAATTAAGGATGGATCTGAACTCCTCTGCTTCATTGAAAAAGCTTGTTTGTTGGGTTTAGAAACTATCATTTGGTAAATTTACACATGCATCTGTGTGTGTGCGTGTTTTATTTAATGGGGCTGTGACCATGTATCACCTTCCATTTTGCGCTGTGCCTGAGCACAGTGGGACAGTCAGCAGGGATTAAGGGCCCAGGCTGAGACTTCGCCTTTAATGCACATTGCAAGCAAAGAGCAGGACTTTAGTGGAATTTGCCTAGAGCATGAGCTCTATTTTATAATGGCATTATGAAATCTGATGATGTGCATATAGATTTTTTTTTTTTAATGTTCTTTTTTTGTTAATCTTTGAAATACATCAAACCCCCCTCCCCCAATAGATAGGAATTCTGTACAATAGCTGTTAAAATCCTTGGCCGCTCCTTTGTGTTCTAATACTTTTAGAAGAATTAAGAAGATTATTTTATTTATGCTTTTTCACTTTTTCAACTTTAGTTATTGTGTAATATTGCTGTTTGAGCATAAAAAAGATCTGCAAAGTTACAAAGCTCAAAGTCCACTCCAAAGGGAGATTTTTTTATTATTTTTTTTAATTTTTTTTATTTAACCAATCAACTTTTCAAGAATCACAACAAACGTCTCGTTTGGACTATAATGCACTTTTCACGGATCTTATGAAGTCTTAATGTTCCTCATTTAAATAATCCCCACCCACAGAATACGCAAAAAAGTTGTTGAGGCCTGGTTGAGCTGCACTAGAGAAGATGAAGAGTGTTGTTACTTGTAAATATGTCTTATTATTTGTAGTTATGTTTTCTATTAACAGTTCCAATTATAAGCTTTATGTAGTTGCTATGATAGCTATGAGGAAACGCTAGCCCGTTAACTAACATTACAGTATTGATGTAGTGTTTACTTTAGCTTTTGTAAGCTCTTGCTTTTGTAAGACTGTTCACCGCCCCTTAGGAAAATTATCAATGATTTTGGGATTGACTGTTTGTTTTACCATAGTTTTCCAACAAAAATGATTAAATGTTAATGAATTAACATCATATCTATAAAAAATGTAAATAAAAAAACACACCGCTGAAACGTCCTATCAAGATCTGTGCTTGTAAAGTCCGTGCTTAAAATTCGTTCAACACAATCCTCTTGTTCGTTAACATTGCCAGGGTCTGAATCGGGCTTGAAATGGCTTGAAATTGATACATCCGAGTAGAACTTTTTATGGAGGGTTATGGAGGGGCGTGACATTTCCCCAAACACGCACAAAGCGTTGCCAATCACAACACATTGGGCAGCTAACCAATCACAGCACATTTCGTATTTTGGAAAGGAAGGGGCTTCATCGAAAACGACGCGTTCAACCAGACTGGAGATAGAGAGGAGCTGGAATAATGTAAAATATGTGCAAAATAATGTTGTTGTTTTTTTAACAATCAAGCATGTAAACACATTCTAGTACACCCCAATAACAAAATCAAGACTTCGTAAAAGGTCATAATAGGACCCCTTTAAAAAATATTTCCTGAACTAAAACGAAGAGTTGACATTTTAGCCAAAGACGACCTGTAGAACCAGCATGTAAAACAAAAGAAACCAATATATGCAACAAACAAACATATCCAACAATATTACCCGTCAAACAAAAAAGCTAAAAGTTTATCTCAGATTGTCAAAACAGTCTCTTGGCTGTTTTTAATGCTGTTTCCAAAAGGTGGTAAAAGTGGTGTCTTGGGATGTCTGTACTTCAGTTTGTAGTTGTAAAACCTTGGTCAGGCACTTTGGTTTCAAGGCTTCAATGGAAACACCCTCCCTGATCTCCCCCTTTCATTCCTCTTGACCTGAGGAGAGTTACTTCTCTTCTTCACCTCTAGTTACTAGTTTGTTTTTGTAGGAATGATTGCCTGCGTGGACCACGTTTTTGCTGACAGCTTTATGCTTTTATGCTCAGAGGCGTTTTAGCAGTTGTGTTAGTTAGTTTGGCCGGTTGGCTTTAGTCTCCAAAAGTTCCACCAGATTCCCAAGGAACATCCGACATTAGTTTTCCAAACACCTCAGCTGCAATGAATGATCCATTGTCCTTAGAAAATCTTAAGGTCGTCCCTCAAATTAAGGGCATTAACATCGAAGCGCAGCATAAAGAATTGTGGAATCGTATTTGCTGTGGTAAATGTTTTAGAGGATTAATTAGCTAACAGAACCCTTTAAAATAAAAGAGAGCACTGAAATGGAAAGAGATTATAGCGACTGTCTGTTTCCTGAGAAAGGATTACTCTCTGCTCCTCCTTTCTGCAGTCAGACTCTTATCTAGAGATTGTGGTTTAGCTCATTTATTTGGGGCTTTTAAAAATCACAAAAAGGCCTGTTTTAGACTGACTTAGCTTTTCAAGGAGACTGTGCTTTTCGACCACTGAGCGTAAAATAGATTTGTACTCCTGTCAAGCATCAGCTGCATTTTGTGGCCGTAGACAGATCCATAAGAAGAACCTAAAAGAGTGAATTGTTACCTAAAGACTAGGAGATATAAAAGGCAGCGTTCACAATTAGCACTCGCCATTTTTTCTTTGTGGTACATAAAATTGTAATTTGGCCTGCAGCAAATTGTAAAAATGCTAAACTGACTGTTTTTTTTCTTTCTAATCTTCTAATATCAAAAAATTCTACCATAGTTCAGACCACTCTCCAGACCTCAGTGGCAACACATAGGGAAATTATCTTCATGTTACTATTACAGGTCTTGTAAAAATGTTTATGCTTGACAGTACACATCTGTTAATAAATATTTAATTATTTTCGAATGTTATAAAAAAAAAAAAATCACATTAATTGATCGCAATAAATAACATCTCATTCATTCCCGAAAAGTCTGATGCCCATAATGAAACAGATGTCCTCCAACAATCAGCTCAGGAAATGTGAGTAAAAAGTGTGCAGATTCTGTGTGGGCCTAGTGATAACCTACACTTCCATCCTTCCTTAATGGATGTGACCTCGTGGTCACCTTGGTTACACTGATTCTCTAGAAGGAGAATTTCGTTGAAGTGTTGTATTTAAGTAATGATTGCCTCCTGCCGAGAAAGGCCTTAATGATCTATTAATATTCAAGCGCTTACAGGTGGTATGGCTGTAAAGCAAATACATAAACATTCTCCTTCGCTACACTTGAATGTGCATCAAATGAACCATGGGCACCTTTTTCCTCCTCCCACCAAGTTTTTCCCCTTTTCTTCCTCAAAGCCCTCAATTGAATTGTGGATGTGGTTTCGTAGCTAAGAGCGTTGAGTGCCTCTCCAGCCATCATGCCCACAGGAGCAGTGTACCATGTTTAAAAAGCATATCCTTGGTACCAACGTGCCTAGATAAACAGTATCCCTGGCCACACGAGCCTGTGAGACGTGCTCACAAGCCCCCTCTGGAATCCGCAGCAGTCATCCCTGCTGCCCAGAGGAATGGAAACTGGAGACGGCATTACATCTGCCCGGCTCACCGCGAAACACTGCACAGTCACCGCGCCAGGCCCCAATCTGCCACCCCGTCCTCGACTCCACACACACACACACACAAACACAAGCCGCCTCCAGGTTGGGATCAAACAGCCCAGCTTTTAGAAGTTCTCACTTAGTCTGTAAAAGATTAACAAGTTATTGACTGCATGTTGACCCATGCCGGTCTCCTCCTCTTCTTCGTACTGTTATCTGATGGTTGGAGTAAGGGTGGCCTCTGGACTAAGTGAGTGTTGCTCGCTCCAGGCTTGAGTGGGCGGCTTTGATGTGAGATGTGCAACCCTGTGTATGTGTGTGTTCCACAACTTTCATAAACACCTCCACAAGTGCAGCATGACAGAAGAGGAAGCCGTCCAATGGACTCACAAAGGACCACAAACACACGCACGCACGGTTGTGCTTTTACAACTAATGCGGGCAGCCACAAGGACAAAACACAGTGATTGATGTGTTTATTTGTTCTTTTTTTCTTGCGTAAAGTTCGTGTCTGCGGTATTAGAGCACAACGATTCCCAGCGTCTTTTAAAGGTTTATCCACATGTTTATAATTTGAGATTTCCTCTTTTTCAAAGGTTTTAGGCGAGTGTTGTTAATTTGAAAGGGATACTTTTGTTTCAGTTCTCAGACTTTGCCAAGTTGGAGGCCTCTGCTTGTCGGGCTGCTGAGATCATCGGAGTCGGTCGGGGAGAATGGCTCAGACACTTTTGAAATAAAACATCGCTGTGTGAAAGTTCAGCAGATGTTTTGTTTAAAGACTTGTTAAGGGGAGAACAACAAAACTCTATGAAAAGGAAGCCATAGTCACTCACTACAGCTTTTGGTGCAGACTCAAGGTCTTTTGGTGTCAAATTTCAATTTGTCGAAATTTCGTGTTTGTGAAACAGCCAAATCTGCTTGATAAGGGTGTTCTGGGGTACGTTTCATATAAACTGCAGTGTGTTTTGCAGTTAATTTGAATGCAATCCGTCCTAACTTGTGGATGTGAACTGCTTTTGATGTATGATTTCAGAGTTTTGAAATCCAAATTGACAAACCTTTCAATAAAACTTCATACATTTACATGGATTTTAAAAGTTAAAATTTAGGGTGTTACTTAAACAGGAACTTAAATTGTTATAGTGTTGCATTTCCTCTATGGTTTGGTTCACTTTCACTGGGCAACATGTGAGTGAAACAGTCTTCTCATTGGTCAGGGTGCACCTGTTTATGTTCCAGAAAGCATTGACGTTTTAATGAGCCAGGTGTGAAAACGCCTGAAGCTAGAATTATTCTTTTTAAAATGTCACGTTCATTTTTTAGTCTAGCTGAATCCAGTATGTGTACATTAACTGGATTCAACAGGTATTTAAAGGGATAATTCAACAAAAAATCTTCATTCAATCTCTTCATTTAATTGCCCTCATGTCATTCCTAAACTAAATTACTTTCTTTTGTGGAACATTTGAAAACATCAGTTGTATTTATTTTTTGTTTATACATTGAAAGTCAATAGGGTCTGATGTTGTTTGAACCCCAATGTTCTTCAAAATATATTCTTTTGTGTTCCATAAAAGAAAGAAGGTCATGCAAATTCGAAAGCCTTGAGGGTGAGTAAATGATGACAGAGGTTTAAGTTTTGGGTGAACTTTCCCATTAGTTCTTCAAATATTTGAAATATAAATACGTTTGGCCACACAGTGTCTAGTTAAAAGTCATAAATATGTATCTATATATTTTTTGTGCCTAGAAGACGAGGTGTTATAAATAGTATGTGTCAAAAATTGCTTTACATCTTAGGTTCCTGAAATTTTATGGATGCTTACCAGCACAGAGAAGCTCTCTTTTTAATTTAGCTTCCCACAGGCTAACCAACTGACGCCTCTTTGCGAGGCCCTGTATTTCGACAAGGCCACAAAAGCCCCAGCGCTTGGTTTCCATTCTCCACTGGCTTTTGGAGAGCAGAGTGTACCATCAGCAAACTTGTGTCCCAACAAGCTGGCCAAGCCTCATCTGTCAAAGCCAGGGTGAGCGCGAGAGCGGCAGGGCGGCGGGGTGAGGGAGAGGAAGCTCCCAGATAAACATACCGCAGCGCCTAAACTCCTAATCACTCTGCGCTTCCGTTTGTAGCCTCTATAATTAGAAGGCACTCTTTTCCATGTATTCCCAGTTGACGCAAATGCTTCTTGTGGCTTGGCACCTCATTTGGGGCGTGGGTTAGTTTATGGCCGGGCCATAACTTGGTTTAGTCTTCTGATACAGCATAAATAGCTAACCGCTGTCTTATTCACTGGCCGACTTTGTTTTTCTTTTTCGTAGGCGCAATCTCAGCGTGACCCTTTCCTTCGCTGCTACGGCCCATTCCCCTTGCTTCCTGTCTTACCACTCAATGAGATGGCAAAGCCACACCTAAAGCAGATGTTACTCCGAAGTGTGAAAATTAAAATAACATAGGCAGAAATAGGGCGGGTGAGCTCATTTAGGACTGCCGCTGTTCCATTGTCATGTGTGTGTTAGAGTTTGTCTGATCTTCCAACAATATCCTCCTTTTTAGATATGTCAGACCACCCAATAAATGCTCACCACAAATTAAACCCCTCTGTGAGCTCTGCATTAGAGATTTAGGATTGGAAAATCACTAATTATTGTCATCTTAAATTACAGCAGTGAGATCGAGAGCCAGTGGCTAAATCCATCTTAATCGTAGTGTTCGAGAAACTTTCCAAAGCGGTAGTGACCAGACTTTCATGTGTGTGGAAAATAGCCTGTAGAGCTGTCACACTGTTTTTAGGAATAAGTTGTATGCGGGGTTGCGTTGCCATGAAGGTTCGCTTCGGGTTTTTTCTTGTGCTGGTGGTTTAGTAAGTGTGTTGTTTACAGTAAGAGCTTATAATTTCTGTAGTTTCACTTACTTCAAATAAAAGTGGGAAAATGAGAGGCCCTGTCATCAGAGGTTCCACTTGGGTTCTCCTGCGGTTGTGTTTAAAACAGATCCGCATACTCTGGCCCTGACAGTTGAGGGAAGATCTTGGCATGCAGTTAATTCTAGAACACAAGTTGCATTGGAACTCGACTACCCTTTTACAACCATGTAAACGTGTCTCATGAAATGCTCGATACTTATAGGCAATCTGGGTGCCATTGTTTTGCATTTTGTTCTTCTCAGTTTAAGCCCAGAACTTTTACATTGTAGCAAGTAAAGTATTGACATGATTAATTGATTATGTACAGTATATATAAATTCAGAGTGGACCACATGTATGGCCCTTCCTAGCACTTTCAATTGATAGTTTGTTGGAGCACCCAGACTAATCGCTAGACCACAGTTGATTTTGGTCACATTGCCATTCCCCAAATTCAAATGGTATACCCCAATAAAATGTACAAAAAAAAAAAAAAAAAAAAAAATTGGCTTCATTGGGCTGAAGAAAGCAATATAACGAAGGGTGCATAATATATAGCATGAACATATAACACAAGCTATAGGAAGTGGGTGAACACGTTGTGTAGCATCAGGAATTGTAAAACAAATGCTGTGTTACTTGCATTAAGCGGTCCATATTAACTGCAGAAATTAATGCAATAAACAATAAAATAAATTAATACAAATTTAATGTAATGCAAAATCCCCACTTCCTGTTGCTACTAGCATTATATATTTATGCCAATTATGTGCCCTTCATCGTGCTGCTGCAAATTTTTATCACAGTGTGATTAATTATTTGCATAGCTTTTTTTGACATCCCTCAATTTAATACTTCCTGTGTCAGCAAAACTGTGGGAAGTAGCGTTTGATTGATAGTTCTTAAAAGGTCCAATTTGGTCAAATAAACGGCTCTTCTCTTATCTACAGGTATGTTATTGGTGACCACAGACACCCTTGGCCATGACTTCCATGTTTTCCAAATCTTGACTCACCCATGGGCGTCTTCCCAGAGTGCAGTTCATCATCTATACACTCTTCACAGAGGAGAGACTGAGGCTAAGGTAAGAATACATGTGTATGTCTCCATTTACATAAAAGTTTTTCCTTACTTCAAGCACTGCCCTTTAGTACATACATATGGTACAAACCAATAGCGTAGACACGAGGGGGCCTGGATGGGTCTTGGCCCAATCATTTACATGTCAGAAATCTGATTGTTAAAATAAAACAAAGATGGATTGAGTGCGTAGCGGCACAGACGCATAAGCTCGTCGAGCGCACATCCCTTTTTCATAGACATGTGAAACTGGAATGTTTGTAGTTTGGTCGGGTATGGCAATAGCAAAAAAAGTAAAACAAGGTATATATTTAAAAACATTTTTGAACATAATTGTCGGTAAACCGCGCACACGCGAGAGAGAACATCCAAAACATCCGAAGTGCTGTAAAGTGCAGTAAAGCTGCCTCTTGGACAGCGCGTGAAAAGCCTATTGAGTCGAGTTCTCTTTCATGTCTTCTTGAGCTTTAGCAGACAAATTCACACATAATTATGTCAAAATTACCATATCGTCAAGCATCCTTGTGAAACATGGTCTGTTATGTCTTAAGTGAACTTAAACAGTTGAAAA
Source organism: Semotilus atromaculatus (assembly GCA_031834385.1). Lineage (NCBI taxonomy): Eukaryota > Metazoa > Chordata > Actinopteri > Cypriniformes > Leuciscidae > Semotilus > Semotilus atromaculatus. Next base: position 14,497,679 of record JAULUF010000015.1, read on the forward strand.
GAAAACGTGTGTGTTACAGTATATTGGATACGAGCATCTCTTAAAGTGACAGCAGCCTAATAAACCTACTGCTGTCTTTGTCCTCAGTGTTAACAAAGTTTGAACCCTGCTGCAGCAGCTCTAAATATTCATTGTGCTTTTAAATTAAAGATAAATATGGCAGAGCAATAATATGAACAATGAAAGTAACAGTAGCTCCTACAATACATTTTAACAGGCATAATTAGGCAAGGAAATATCTATTTGCGAAGCCAACACATTTTATTCATATTCTTTTGGTTTTCCTGCCCAATAATAATAATAATAAAAAAAAAAGAATGAAATGAAAATACAGGTATCATACTAAAAATAAATGTGTCGGTATCCCCTCAAAAATACAATTCTGGCTATGCCACTGGTCCAAACTCATAAACTCATACTCCACATGGAATATATATCAACAACAAAAAAAGAAGCTGTCTTGCGTTGAAGTAATACATGGACAGTGTGGGATATTAAGTCAAACTTCAAAGCTCCTCGTCCCATCCCTTGCTTTCACACACATGCCTATGTACGCTCACGCTATTTTCGGGGGAGTTATTGAGATGAAATATTGCCTTTCCGGACTCTTTTAATCATTAGCATAATCATTTAAAGTCTTTGTTGGCCACCCACAACTGTTTACGGTTGCCTGTGCTTGTATGGCTCTGGAAATGTGCAATTTGAACATGCTTTTCATCGTTGGTGAATCCTTGCGTGTTATCTAAATACTGTCAAGAGACATAAGGCTTGGTACCACTGAGCTCCAGCACTGCTGTTTCTGGCTCTTTTGTAGTGTGTAGGGCAGTGTCTGTTCGACAAAAGTGTGTGTATGACCCATCTGTTTGATCTTAAACCTGACTATGAGATACATGACCCCTCGCTACTGTGTTATACTGTAGATCCAAAATGTGAGCGTCACTGTATCTTGAAATTGTGTTATTGTTAAAAAGTAATTTATATGTTTTAAGTTTAGTCAGTTCTTGACTTTCTTTATTTTTGTTGTTGTTATAACTGTCCATCAACAAAAGGTTAAGAACATTAGGGCTTTTCCATAGTCACAGCATGTGAACTTTTTTTTTTGTAGTACCTGGAGAACATTTTCCCCCAGTACAAAGCAAAATTACATGGATTCACATGAAATATTTGGGCTCTCAGTGGTTAGTCTTTGCTTATTCTAAAACTTCCTCCCCTGTGGCTCCCACGTTCAGTTTTTAACACTCTGGGATGAAGACCTGAAACTATTAGTGTTGCCAATGTGTTTTCAATCACCATGGCTGAAAAAATAGAAAAGTTGCTAAAAATACCTCAGACGGCTGGTGAGAGCTTAGATTGTCCTCCTGACCGAGCTTTTACTCTTGCACCTTGGGGTCAAGCTTGGGACTTGTAACACCTATGATATCTTAGGCTATAAGGTCATGGACAAGAGGACATTCCCACTGGGACAACATGGTTGCGCTTGTGACTTTACACAACTTTTTCTTAAATGCCTGGGAATAGACATTGGGCAGCGCTGAATATAGCCCATTTTAGTCCAGCTTCATAAATGACAGATCTAGAACAACTAATGGTGTTATTTGAAACAGAAACCTTTGTATTTTTTTATTGTTTCGAGAACTGACAGCACATCTGTCCTCAAGTAATACAATTTGAAATATTGCCCCACATTTTTTACTTTTCTTTACTTTACTTCACTTTACTTTACTGATGTATTTTTATTTATTTATTTTATTTAAATATTTTTCTACTTTTTAATAGTTATTCTATTTTTAATTATTTTATTTTTGTTTATTTTTACTAGTCAAATTAAGGCAATGAATGGTCTCAATCAAACATACTGATCAGTCTTTTATTATGGTAGTATCTTAAACCAATAGATGATGGTCAAATCTACGTGCCTTTTTTGTATTTTATGTACACTACTCAGGTTGAATAGTTTAAGCGGACATCTAAGGACATGATCTGATCATTAGCGTCTGCCAAGCCTTGGTAATCTATCTGGGTGCTTAAAAGTTTAATTTACTTTTATGATCTATTGGGTTATTGCACAAATCAGTTTGGGAAATAACTGCAGTGATTTAGTTTTCCTTTCTCCTAAATGCTGTTTCATCCATTCAGCCTTGCAGCTGTTCCACCACAATATCTCCTTCAGTTGGCAAATTGTAAGGTTTTATTTGCTTAAGTAGAACTAATATTTATTCCGAAAGGGCCTAGACCCTTACTTACTCGGCTAGTGTCATGTTTGGATATGCACACAAACCTGATCTCTGCTCTAGTTCATAGACTCTTACTCTTACGTGCGATGTCTAAAAGCATGCCAGACATATTTCCCCAATTTAAATCCTTTTTACATGACAAATATTAACACTGCAGTGGAATAAAAACTGTTTCACTGTATGTTATTCTCATATGAGTGCCATATAACTGCAGCACAATCAAGTGTTATGTCTATAAAAAGACTTGTTTTTAACTACTAATGCCATTTTTTTTATATTATGTCCATTATAGTATTTTCTATTTTTTTCTTCTTTTTTTCTTTCTGAAATCACTTTGTCCCTTTACCCTTCAAGTGCACTCTGAGTGAGTCAAAAATGCAGAATTGCAAGCTGGGTACTGGCCCGTGGGTGAAGTTTATGTTCCTCTCGTACCTGCTCCTTATATTGAAGGTGTGATTACCTTAGCTGGTACCTCCAGGCATGGCAGAGAGCTGGAACCGAGTGTGTAAAACATTCTCATTTTCCCTCCTTTGTGAGCACAAGGCCATGGTGGCCCGCAGCTCTGCTGAGATGAGAAAGGTGGTTAATCTGTCACCGGCTCATGCCAGGTTTGCTGCCTGGCCATGCGTTGGCTTTGATCTGGCATTGTAAACAGTGCAAACTGCATAAAGCAAGCACCCTCCAAGACGCATTATCTTGAGCAGAACAAATAAAAGGAGTGATAATGCCTCGTGGGCGGACACAGGCACCCGGCCTTATCTGGCTGGCTGACTGTGCTTTTACTGACTCCCAACCTGCTCCGGGCTGACCTTAGTGTGTGTGAAGGTAAATAACCTACCAGCCCGCGTTGCCTGAAGCCATACACCATTTTAGCTGTTCTGAGTAGCACATGACTGGCCAAACACCTCATTTGATGTGTGTCTGATTAACCAATTGAAATATCCCAGTCCTTGTCTTTGGTTGCCTAAATCTTATTTTTACACCTCCAGGGGAAATGAACGGATTGGCGCTGTCCCTGAACAGGAAGTGGTCACTGATCTTGACTCGTTTGCTCATCTCCTGGTTGGCGTATTCAGCTTGAGACTGATCTGAGACAGATAGAGCAGAATGACCTAGAATCAGACAGATCTCCAGACAGCTGCATTCCAGTAGCTGATGGCTATCCATAAAAAGTGCCATAAAAAAGCCATTAGCTGAACCTTGCTGATAGCAGAGGGCTGTTTGGTAAAGTCAAGTGTAAGATTTCTGGACCATGTTTTGGGGAAAGCCCACCATCAATTCATAGAACTACTTTAGGACAAGTTCTTGTGTTCTAAAACAGATAGAACAGGATTTCAAGATGCTCTCTTATAAAACAATGCTCATAGCGCAAGATGTTCAAACAGGGTTTGACTCAATGCCCATCTTGTACATGTATACATAGACCAACAGTTTTTAAAATTGCATAGACTGAACATAGGAGTTGTAACACAGGATGTGTTATTGTGTTTATAAAACACACAGGGAGCACTGTTTTGGCAGTTTGGTGGTTTGTCGGTGGTGAGATTTTAATAAATACAAAAGCCAGGTTAGAAATTCAGGTTTTTCAGGGCAGAAACCAATATCTGATGATCAGTTCCGAAACCTCTCTACGACAGCACCATGCTGTGATTACCAACACCTTTCATCCATTCCAGAACAAATTTTTTAAAGATTATATCTTTTCGTCTTTACCAGAAGCTATCTATGAAAACATAACGTCACAGAACTCGTTTCTTAACGTTGGCATGAAATAAAAATTCATCCTATCCATTTAAAAATGCATGTTATTAATCTTATTTTGAATGATTCATATTTTTGAGCTGGTAATTTTTAATTGGCCCTTTCTTACAGTCGACAGTCTTACAGCTTTCTGAAAGTTTACATTCAGAGCTGCCTTTATCCAATTAATAACTGATGGATAGAGGTCCCCATCCTATTTTTTAAAAACATTTTCAAATATCCCTTTCACTTGAATGTACGTCCCAATAAAGAAGAAAAGATCCGTCTCTGAAATTTTGAAGGAAAGGCATTGCTTTAATGTTCGTGCTATTCACCCAAAATGCTACAGTCAAACAACTTTCTGTAATGACAATATTATTCATTTTAATGATGATTTTATATTTTTTATTCCTAACCAAAGGAGCTTATTATATTGAGCTTATATTCGTATCTCTTCTCTAACCACTCTAGGTGCAGGACATCTGCTTCAGCCATGACTGCCGCTGGGTGGTGATCAGTACTCTTCGTGGCACCTCGCATGTCTTTCCCATCAACCCATATGGTGGAGCGCCATGCGCTCGCACGCATATGTCTCCCCGTGTGGTCAATCGCATGAGCCGTTTCCAGAAGAGTGCCGGACTGGAGGAAATCGAGCAAGAGCTGAGCAGCAAACAGGGCGGCCGATGTAGCCCCATTCCTGGCCTTTCAAGTAGCCCATCCGGATCACCACTACATGGTTAGTAAACACTAGCAAAGATTATGCCGGGCCTTTCTGTGACTACACAGTTGCACTGCTTCATTAGTTAGTAACAGTAGTTATACTAGGTCGTTCTGTTCTAACTGTCATGGAAACTATTAAGTGACTGATTTGAAATGTTCAACATGGGAAACAACTCGGCATGCTGCACAAAAATGTATCTGTTTGAGAGACTAAAGGGGGCTCTGTACAGGATTTCTGGGGCGGATCACCGATTACAGATCACTGGAAGCAGTATTGGTCGATACGATCATCGATACCAATTAATAAAATAAATAATACTATTCTTAACAACAATTTTTTTCTTTGTCTTTTGTTGTTTTAACATGAATGACACAGAGCAGCTGGAATATTAGGCTGCTGTCAATTTAAGACCTATTGCACAGATCCAATATACTGACACACATGCGTCTTATTTCCCAACTGTTTATGCTCACTTAAGACATAGCTGACAGTGTTTTAAGTGAATTCTCACCAAGACGGGCATATTTCTGTGAGTATTTGGCCATTGTTTAGGCCAGAAATTGTTCGTTTGCTTGTCCGTGTTCCACTCCGTCTCAAGCACAGAAAGACGCCTAGGGAAAAGTATCTCTTTTGTGGCTTAATGCAGGGTTCTCAAGTTTGATCAAAAGCTTGGAGTGAGATCACATGCGGTTAGGGGAGGAGCCCTGATGGAGCCACGCCCCCGTCCATCCCCGCCCCCCTTTTTTACCCATTGTTCATAATTAACCAGCACAAATTGAAATTATAACAATTGGTAAATCGGATAAATGACAGAGCAATTCATCACATCAAATATACTCTTTAATGTTATATTTAAAAATTACAAATATAGGCCTACTAAAATTACAAAAATATAACAAATTGCTCCAGTTTGGAAAAACAAATATTTTTGCATTTTGAATGTGTCTAGTCTTAAAGATAAAATCTTAAAAGATTTTAAAGATAAAATATATTTTTGCAATTTTTTTTTTTAAATTATAAAAATATAATATTTTGAAAAATACAAATGCAAAATGATTCATGTAGGCTATGTTTTGACAGGATATCAAATATTACCCAGAGCACTCTGCTTTAATACATGTAGCCTTAATGTAACTAGAAATACTATTAATACAGTATAATATATAATTATAAATAAAATGAAGAAATACATCTTCATTCCTTCCCATACCCACTAACATTTCCTTTAGTTTCAGATAACATAAGCTAGCCAAACTGAGCCAAAGCTTCTGGCCTGGTTGCAAAGTAGCCTAGATGTAGAGTTTTTTACTGCATCAATAATAATGTATACGATGGGCTATATATATTAACTGTTCTAGAAAAATGTTAGACGAGCTTTCTTCCAAATTACCTTCTCCATCACGACCATCGGATCACGACGCGTGTTCGCGCGATGTTGTTGCTTATAACGAAACGAACGTACAGTGGCCGAGAATGTTCCGTCAACTTCCGTATGTTCACGCATCTATGTTGCTTTGTAACGAACGCAATCTGGCCGAGATACGTGCTGGAGGCAGGAAACTCCACTTTGTGTGCCTGCGCCTCGTATACAACGTTATATATAAAGCTTGCAGGACAACTTGGTTGGCATTGCCTTTTCAGCGTGAGAAATACACAGTGTGGCGTGTGAGCGTGTGAACTGGTTGAATTGCGTGTGTCTCACGGCCAATGCGTGATACTTGAGAACCCTGTTAATGCAGTTTTTATAACTCTCTTTATTATCGAACACATAAACTGTATTTTATGACAATCACTAATCTAGCTGATTTGGACGTTTGGAAGTTTGGGGAGGAGCAAAAGCACACCGCTGTGAAGGAAAGACATGCACTAAAATCACACAGCCCTAGATTTTTGCTGTCATTGCTGTAGGGTTGCTGTTGTTACGATGTCTCCTCTCTCCATAAAGACGTTGCAAATATCTTTTCCTTTTCAGAAATCTGGTTGAACTGCCAGACCGGTGAATGTAGTGAACCAATTTTAGCTGCACATAGAAAAAATCTGATCACCTCTTCTGATCTGCCTTTATAGAGACCACAGATCAAACTATATAAAGCTATTATCGGCCGATAATGATCGTCCCTTGATCAATCGGAGCACCCTTATTGGAGACCAAAATTGATTTTAGTAGAGTTTGACGTTAGCAGATTGCTAAAGTAACTGCATGATTAGCTAATAAGCATAAGAATATATAGCACACACGGATATTGGGTAAAATAATACATTTTTAATTACTCTGAACTATTTATAATTTTTTTTTTGTATAGCATTGAATCAAATAAAAGTTAATTCTGACCCATGGCCACACAAAGCCCATGTTTTATCCAGCATCTTGAATTTATTTTCAATAGTGTTATAATTTATTGAAATTTATTAGAATGTTTAATTAGCCTTTATTTGTATATTTGTAATCTTTTTTAATTTTGTTATGTACGTTTGTCATTTTTATTAGTGTTCTTTATTATAATTTTTTTTTACAAATAATACTATTTAGGTTTCATTTATTTTTATTTCTGTTTGTTATTTATTTTCAGTAGCTCAATCAACATTTCTAAGTTTTGAATTTCATCTAATGTTTATATTTGATTTTATTTCAGCTATATTTTAATTAACAAAAAAAAAAAAAAAAAATTGGCACCTCACTAGAATTTGAAACAGAGTAAGTGTATCCTGGCCATTCAGGAGTTAATCGAGTCACCCTAGCAGACCCTATGATCGAGCCTGTTGACCTCTGTCACAACACTGCGATGTTTGTCAAACACTGTCCCTGGCTGCAAACACACACACTCTGACCACGTCTGACTGTTGCGTACATACACACCCACTGACACACACACTTCTCATGTCTGTGCTGATTGCCACAAGAGCTGGCACGCCTGTCAGTGTTGTTTGCCCATCAGCACTCCACAAAGCAGAGGTCTGATTAATCAATACCCCTGTACTCCCCGAAGGCACCCTGCTGATATGGACACAGGAGACTGGTCAGTTGCAGGGTGTTTGCAGAGCTTTCCAAAGCGTTCAAGAGAGCCTTGCTTACTCTGGCCGCTTACACACACTGTAAAGTTTCCGTAGTAACAAACGCTTTTAAATACAGGAGTGAGTCTAAATTATCGTTCCGTGTGTACGAAACATCGATTAAATATTACAGCGACAAAAGACTAGTTAAGTTCGGCTATTTTAACTAAAGCACAGTTGACGGAGGTGTTGTGGTTTTTCTTATGATTGATAAGCCTGCTTCACAGAGCATGCTCTTGCAATGTTCTCATGTCCACTTATTATAAGTGTTTTTGGGGCTTTATTTTAGCTTGTCTTATAAAGCGATCAAGTTTACGGAGCTATTAAAGTGAGCAGGTGCGGGTCGTGATATTTTGGTTTTATTTTCAGCATAAAACATTTGGATTTATTTTGGTTTATTGTGAGCATGTTCTTGTTCACTGTTTTTCTAGCAAGATCTGGCAACACGAGTGAGTCAAGGCTCGTACTTCTTCCCTATGTGATGTTCTTGCACCGCACACATACAAAAGAGAGAAACATCTCTGGTGCACGTTAAAATAGAGAACAGGATAAAGCACTAAAAGGTGATTCGACAACCGTGTATGTGGCTTCTGTCATCCAAAGTCATATAGCAAATAACATCATACTGAACCACATCAACTATGGTGTAGTGATGTAGTGATCAAATTCGTCAAACATTAATTATGTCTGTATTTATTTTATGTATTTATTTGTATATAATACACTTTTATCTAGAGCAATAAAATAAGCTTCACAATCTTTTTTTGGTCACTGCATTGCATCTTGCTGATTTATAGCTGATATAAAGGACAAAAATGTAATATTTTATATATATTCTTATTTTTTTAAAATAATCATGTTATTAATAAATACACCATGAAACCATGAGAGTCACATTTTTAAATAATCAATATAATTAATCTGAGTGACTCATCTTTTCTTTTGACTGTCTCCAAGAAAATATCAATAACTTTTAGTCTGTTTTTACTTTGAGATGAGCAAGGCTGTGACATCACAGGGCCGGAATGCTTGGCGTCTCGTGTAGGGATGTTACCAGCAGCCGTGAAAGTGGGCCATAGAAGCCCTGTCGTAAATCAGACTCGCTTTTCAAAGTCGGGCATTAGAAGCACCTGTCAACAATTAGTCCTATCAGCTTCAGCCCGATGAGCCACTTTGACAACAGGGTTCTGAGGTGACGTTTTTTGTACTGGGAACAGGATGGGGAAATCTAAGAAACAGAAGTCTGAGGCAGTTCGTATGCCTTAGAGGCAACCTTGGACTGTCCGGATTTTATAACCTCAAGGATCATTCTATAATTCCTTAAGCCAAAAGATGGGAGGATAGCAGGATGTGGCTTTTGAATTAAGATGAAACGGTGTGGGGGAGAGAGGGAGACAAAGTGGTTTGCACTTTTCCGTGGTCCCTGAGGGCCTCTCCTATGGGCTCATACTCGGAGCTGGAATGCTTGAGCCGCTCGCACATCCTGCCAGAATTGTTTGCTCAATATTTCTTTTTCCCATTATTTCCTTTTTTTTAGGCATTTCAATGTATTACAAATCACACATTACCCTTCACACTTTTAGCATTCACTTATTCAGACTTTAAGCTAAACTAGGAATTTTCAAAGCCTGTGAGAATAAAACCTTTTTTTTTTTTTGTGCTCACCAGGGGCTTTGTTTGTTAAAAATACTTTAAAAACAGTAATACTGTGAAATATTATTATAATTTAAATAACTTTAATTTCCATAGATTTACTGTAATAGTTAGTTTAAAATGTAAAAAAAAGAAGAAGAAATATTGTGATGGCAAAGCTGAATTTCCAGCATCCATTATTCCAGTCTTCAGTGTCACATGAAAACAGGTGTGCTTTTTAATATTTTTAATATTATTATGGAAACTGTGATCCAAATATTTTAGGATATTTTTGATGAATGTAAAGTTCAAAAACATTTATTAAAAAATGTATTTTATTTTTTTTGTAAGACAATGCGAAAGTCTTTACTGTCACTTTTGATCCATTGAATGTATCTTTGCTGAATAAAAGTATAATAAAAAATAAAAAAGATTTTACCGGCCCCAAGCTTTTGAACGGTAGTGCAGTTGTTCGTTTGCTAAACAGTATAATGACAACAGGATTTCTACAAATAAAAAAAACAAAAAAAAATTTCCTCTCTAGGAAACTGCATTTTCCGTTTTCGAAAAATTGTTTTTGTGTTTGTCGCACTTTTAAATCCTTTTCCGCTGTGATTAGTTATCAGACACAAAAAGAGAAAAGGCTATCAGCGTCATTTTCTGTTTGCTTTTCCGTCGGTTTTGTTCATTTTTGGGTCCGTGAGCGTGAACGGAGGCAGCAGAAATAAATGATTGATAAGAAAAGCTGAGACACGGTAGCCACAACAGTAGACTTGCAATTGTCTCCTGTGACAACTCATTGATTTAGGGAAGGAACTAGAGAAGTACACATCCTTCAGAGCTGGCACTCTGTAAAAATAGAAACCACAATCGGGCTTTCTTCTCCTCCAGTTTAATTGTGGAGTTTTTTCAGTCTATTTTAGGAGGCACATCCCCCTCGACTTAGGTTCATGGCATTGTCAGATAATTCAACAAGTCCTCCTTTGTTCAGTGCTAACAGAGAGTTAATTCATTTGTTTAGGTGGTGTTTTCTGCTAAGTTGTTTTGTCCTCATGTCTATAAACTACCTATAAATGAACAAATGCTTTTTGAAGCATAACTGTTGTTGGAGTGTTTAGGGCTCATGTGGCTTTGGTAGCCATACTGTGCAGCGGTTAAGCTCAGTGCCGACCAAGCACAAGTTTGTGAGGAGTGCGATTGAAAGTGCCGTCTGGACTGAGGTGGTCACCTTTAGCTTTGCGCTTTCAGGAAATTGCATGTCAGTTTTACAAAGCTTGTTGGTCTGCTTTTTCACCTATGTTCATTGACTATTTTGAAAGGAATAACAAGGTGCAACAGGAAGCTGTTAATTCGCTGTTATTAAGTTAGGGATAACGGGATACTTCCTTTGAGCCATTTAAACTCCACATACGGTTTGTTTGGGTTTCAGGCTTGTTTTAGCAGTAACTACGCCGGTTTACACCATTCCTCATCTTATAGCGAAAACAGGCAGACATGGATACTTTTGCAAAACCGTTGACACCGTGTTGCTTGGAGCGAAATTTTTAAAAAAGTGACACTGATTGTAAAGTTGACTGGTCAAATCTTGAAATGAATGTTAATTATTCTTTCCTCTCGTGTTTTATAATATACACTTCTGCTCCAACGTTTGGGGACAGTAAGATTCATTTTTTTAAAGAAATGACTACTTTTATTCAACAAGGATGCTTTTAAATGGATCAAAAGGGACATTAAAGACATTTATATTGTTATGAAAGTATTCTATTTCAAATAAATGCTGTTCTTTTGAACTTTCTATTTAGAAATAATCATATAAAATGTGTCATTGTTTCTGCTAAAATATTAAGCAATATATATAAAAATGTAAATATAGTAAAATGGAAAACTGTTATTTTAAATTGTAATACTATTTCACAATATTACTGTATTTTTGATCAAACAAAAACAGCCTTGGTGAGCATACCAATCTTCTTTTAAAAATGTTAAATAAGTCTTACCAACCTCAACTGTTTATTTTGCGGTGAATAAAATGTATTAAATTATTTAACTCAAATGTGTAATATAATTTGTAGTGAAATAATTATTTTAGTGGTCTCAGAGCCTACTGTATATTTGTGTATAATGTCTTAGCCAAATATGGGACTAACTAGTCTTTAATCTTCTATTTAATGTTTGTTGTTAGGGCCGTAGTGCCTTTAGAGCAGAGTAAAGTCTTGCTTTCTTGTCGAGAGTGGCGGTAAAGTGTGTCACACTCACTGAGTCCTGTGCTGAATCATTTACAATCATCAGATCTCCACTGTTTTCTCTCTCTCTCTCTCTCTCTGTGTGTGAGTGTATGTCCCTCTCTCTCTGTGTATATGAATATGTGCGTGTGTGTCTGTGGGACATGCAGCCAGATGAGCCGATCTGATCTATAGAGACAGGGCCAGCAAACACTCTCTGTAATCACAAACTGCCTCCTCCCTTGTTTGTCACACACACACACACACACACACACACACAAACAAACAAACAAACACGCACACACACACTCTCTCTCTCTCTCTCTCTCTCTCTCTCTCTCTCTCTCTCTCTCTCTCTCTCTCTCTCTCTTAAATTCCATCATAGCTTCACAGTGGCTCTCTGATTCTTAAAGATAAAGCTCAGCTCCACCGCTCACAAAACAACAGTCGTGCAATCAGCATAGGCATCAAAGCACCGCTCTTGTTTTAACATACCACAACTCTGCATCATGTACAGTCTCATTTAGACTCTCTGTCCTAAAGATGAATTACTCTGGTTACAAAGTCCTATTGCTGGGTGCAGTATCAGTGTAGGCCTCTCTGTGGCGCTGTGTTCTCAGCTTTTTATTAACTGGCCAGTTTCAAATGATGGACCTTATTTCACTCCATTGGCAGAGAGAGGAAAAATACTTAGGCCTGAATCATGCCACTACGTTTTGTCTTGATATGAATCTAATCCAGCAACAGGGCTGGAGTTACTCTGTAATTTGTCCTGAATTTTATGAATGGCCTCCTCTTAAAAGCAAACAGCAATGCTTCCTCTCCAGATTCTGCCTTAAAGATAAATTATTTGTTAAAGATTTTTATTGTTTGTCTTTTACAAGATTTTTTGCAAAAAGAAAATATTTAATTTCACATTTGTCAATCTATCATCTTTTCATTAATTAAAATATATTTAAAAATATATGTATTTTTCATTTTTTTAACATTTATTTTAAAATATTCTATATACAGTGTATTTTTTCTTGTTTTTTTTTGTATACTTAAGTATATTGTGTATACTTTAGTAGTTTTATCAGAAAATATTGCGCAGCTTTAAACAGGTTTACTTTTTTATTGCCATAGATATGTATTGTTTGACCTTATATGAAGTATAGCTTTGCCTAATTATCATTGTTATTGATTACAACAATGATAATATTTGTTTCCATTTTACTGGACAATTGTAGTGCTTAATGTTGATCTGAAACATTATTTTGTAAAGAAAATCTTTTCCTAATTTTTTTTGTCTTTCCCCTTGCACGATGATTGTAAACATCTCATTGAGACTGTGCTGTTGTGTGGCCTGGGTGGCCTGCTATGTTTTTTTTGTTTTTTTTTTGTTTTTGTAGGTCTTGCTCTCATGCGAAAACTTTTCTAGTGGGCTGGTGTGTCTTTATCAGACATAGTGAGCCATGATGATATGCTGCCCTTTCCCACTGTGAGGAAATGTGATTTTGACACTTCTCATGACCTGAGACCCTGCACTGTCCCACAGTGAATTTTTCTCTGTACCATGATGCAATGCAGCATTTCTCCTCTCGCTGTCAGACTTGCCAGTCTGATATAAAACTTTGAAATATGTTTAGAATTAATCCTATATATTGTGTATATGTGTGTGAGTATGTATATACGCATCTTAAATACAATATATATATATATATATATATATTTTTAATATGGGATTTGAAAGCTTTGGTGGTTGAGTATATTACTAAATATTATTGTCAGGCTCCCTTTTAATGTGTAACTTAGACCAAAACCACTAATTGCACAGAGGAAATGAAAACACTGATATGTTTGTGTTTGCACAATATAATTTTATGCTAAGCAAATAAATTGATTAAATTGCCTATTTTGTGGCTGAAACAGCTGTTGGATATGCATGTTTTTGCCGTATTGTCAAATCAAGACCAATAATGATGAAATGTCTGGTTTTTAATTTCTTGTTGTAGATGGTTTGATATTATTTTATGCAGACTCTTTTCAAGGTTTTACCAGTCAAAACCACCTTTAGTTTGTAATTATCATCATGATAATTTCTGCAGAGTTGATGTTGTGGTTTGATACTAGATATTTTAATTACATTAATGAGTTTAAACAGTGCTTGGTCCCAGGGTAAGATTACCGTTTTTGTCTTCGCTTGGAAATGGAATAGAGCATTTGAGTTCTAAGAAATGATTTGATTATTGACATTTCTAGGCTAGAACAATTTAAAAAATATTTATTAAAGGAAACATCATTTATCAGTGCTGCTTAACACATTCATGGCACAGGCACAAGAAAGAGGAAATTCTGCTATATTTTATATATATATATATGGGTTACAATACTTGGGCTTCATGTTACTTTCACTTTTTATATTAGATTTTTTTTTTAGTTGTCATTAATTAAAAATCAGTTTCTTTGTGTAGTCATGCACATTTTTCGGTAACCACATGAATTGGGTTAGCCTACCTTCCTTATTTACAGGCTTTACAGCCAAACTATAAGATTTATTTACTTCTTTTGATATTAAAATTTCCCAGTCCTTCTTATGACTGATATTTACTAATTCTTATCATGGATGCATCCACATTTTCAAGATTGAGCAGCACTAAATGTAATAATTTTAACCATATTCGTCAACCACTAATCAGAATATTTGGAATAACGTGACCACTCACTGTCTATAGCTGTTATTGCCATATCAGGCAGCAAGTTGATTGACATCCTGGTGCTTTGAATTGAACTTATTCACTGGAACATTTCTTTTCTCTCTCTCTCTCTCTCTCTGACAGACCAGCATAGGGTTTCATTTAGACATGTTTGAAATGACACTGCAGCGTTCATGATTGGGAGGAGAGAATATGGTTCCCACTTACCCATAAGTAAATTGACATGATCAGATTACGTGCTCCTGATCAGAGCCACATGCCGAGGTGCATTGATTGAGTCTGCGGATGCCTTCCTGTTCATCTTCTCATGCACCGTTTGCGAAGTCTGCTCGTCTGAGGTGAAACCTCCTCTCACACACACACGCACACACACACACATTGCCTTGCAAACAAACTCGCTCACATATGGTTTCAGTAAGGCTGTTATCTGAGCCACAGAAGAGTGTAGATTCCCACTGTCACCAAGGTGCTCCTCTGATGAGCTGTAAATGCTGACATGTTGTAAACTATTGGATCTGATTTCAGACAGTCTCGTTCGGATGTAGTTTGTTTAATAAATTACGCACTTGAATGCTTTCACATTTTCTTTGATAAATATGTATATTGCTATTTTACGGCAGTGAATAATTTTTGTCATGATGTAATGGCTTGTAATCATATGGTGAACTGCAGTGAAATCAGCACATGGAATGAGGGGGAACAGAAAACATTCATTTTATAATGCAGTTTGAAGTATTTCGGTGAAAATACTCGTAAGGCACAATGTCTGGTAATAGTCAGGAAGTTTCATATAATGTTTCTGCTCATTAAAGCAGATTCCGTACAACCCAAAAACTTTGCAGGGGATAAAAAAACTCCGCTGTCACTTTAAAAGCACTCTCATTCACTGGCGGTTGGGGAAAAGACTGGCAGTTGGCCATTTTCACATAGGCTGGCTTGACCCCACTACAAGCATGAAAATAGCAGTGAGCAGATACTGTAAAAGCAGAGGCAACCAGAAATGGCTTTTCCACCAATGTCTGATTTCTTCTGAAAACAGTAAATCTTGTGAAGTTTATTTTCTTTGCAGCATCTGTGTTTTATAATGGTTCTTTTAATTTGTTTTCGCTTTGTCCTCCGGGATTGCTTTTATCCGGCACTTTCTGGCCTCTCCTTTTACTTACTTTTCTCCCCCCCCCCACTTCCACTTGTAGTACTCCTCCTTTGAAAGTGTGTATTTTAATAATGATAGCTCTGGGAATTGGCACAGGCAGACTTGACATGACAGCGCCGTCCCCCTGAGTGCGGCGGTACCGCCATTGTTCCTTTTCCTCTCCACTCATCCCTCTTTTTTCCCCTTCTCCCCTCCCGTCCTAATCCCTACCTCCTGTGAACTACGCTCTTACAGGAGCATGTCTGGGAAACCTGGACGAGCACGAAAGACATGAATGGGTGAAACAGAATATATCAAAGTATTCCCAAACTGAGAGAGTATGACTGTTTTCTAGGAATTCAGATCTTCTGCAGATGCTCCTTAAAGCCCAGCGATTTCTCAATGGCTGACACTTTGGAACGTCATGCAATATTCCTGTCCCTAGGATTGTTATTCACGTTGGCTTCCATCAAAGTTGTGTTTTTTTAATTCACTTCAGTGTTGATGCGATTAAAATGGGATGATGTTTGCGTAAGAATGTTGTTGTTTTTAGCTATTTGTGTGCAAATCAACCAAATAACGAATGGAAAAGTGCCAGTTTAGATGGATCGCTTGTGTTCATTGCTTTATCAGATGCAAATAGAACAGCTTGGGGGAGAAAACAAGATATCAGTGACAGGGTGGCCAGGTCTGTGCCATTAGAAGAAAATGCAAATGGAGCGGAGTGAGCTTAAACAGAAGGGTCAGGTGACAGAGGGTGACCCGGCTTACCTCTTGGAGTTTGAATTTGCATCGATAGATCTTCTTTCCATTGGCTTGTCATGTATCACTGCGCAGGCCATCACACATGAGTCATTAATCAAATGACAACTCCATAAGCAGGATCGTTTTGACTGGCTAGGCGCCTTGCCTCTCTCGGATGTGCCATTCTTGAGGGTTCCGGCCAAACCTGCCACACTCGGGTTCGCGTCATTTGGTGGCTGAGTTTCACATCATCCTGTGCGAGGCGTCTGCTTTTTTGATGGCTTAAGCTTTGCCGCCGTGACGCTCTTTGCGTGCGTGTCCACGGGCGAGTTGGGTTTTGATTTAGTGGGGGTTAAAAAGTTTGCAGAGACTGAGTGTGTCCTTCATGGAAAGATGCTAAATTCATTAAGAATTTTCTTCCTCTACTCCTCGTCTTTGTCCACCAGAAGCACCATTATGGGTTTTCAGGCTGCTTCCTGTTCAAATTCCTTTTCTTTTCTGCTGCTCTTGCACACAAAAGGTGGCTGCGCTTGGGGTGTAGTGGTTTTGAAATGTGAAGGACCCTTGAGATCCGGGCCCTGTGTGGAATGGCGCAGGGGTTTGTGTAATGTCTCCAGCCAAAACAGGCCTTTATCGAGGGCCATGAGGCCTAAATGGTCTCTCTTTGGTTAAGCACAAAGACAACGTTTCTGGGTATTAGAGAGACACAGACAGGCTGGCTAATGATCTAAAACCCCTCCAACACTGTGGCACGGCCGCTCTCAGCGCTTTTGCCCTCAGATAATCATTGTTTTGTGTCTCAGGTATTTCTCTGAGCCCCTGAATACCCTCTTCCTGGTGATATTACAATGGAAGCAAGGAAAATCTTCGCTGAGTTTATTGGACTGGTCCGAAATATTATCTGTTGAAAGGGAAAATATAATGGCGTTATAAAATATTTGTGCAGTGTACATATACACTATAGGTTTGTTTTTGTGGTGTGGAAGCGTGGATCAAATCAATGCCTGGATCATTTGGATTGAAAAGCAACACAAAAACAAACAAAAACTGATGAAAGGTGAATAATTAGGAGAGAGCTATAGAAACCTTTTATCTGTTTTGTTTGTTTCCCTGAGAAAATATGCTCTACTATGAATTAATTGTATATTTTAGCTTGAAAGCTGTTTTCACCGTTCAGCTTATTTTTTTTAGTTTATTGTTATCCGTCTTATTTTTAACGCAAGAGTGGGTGCTGCCATTTGTAACTTGAATGTATCTGGCTTCCCGCGTCATCCTCTTCCAGTGATTTTTAGCTGTACAAAACAGCTTATGCTGCTTGAAATTGCAAACTGGTTTGTTTTCTTAGCATAATATTTTAAGGTATTGTTGTAATTCTAATCAAACTGGTTTGTATACATAGTTTTAATGTTTACTGCACTTTGCTATTCTTCTAGTTATTTACCTAGAGCAAATGAATTATAAGTCTCACACATATACACAAAATAGCTTACTTTCACATTCCACAATAAGGTGGATACAGCATATCAGTTAGGACTTAAAGGGATAGTTCACCCAAAAATGAAACTTCTGTCATTATTATTTACTCACCCAGTTGTTCCAAACCTATATGAATTTCTTTCTTATGGAAAAAAATACTATGGAAGTCAATGGTACCCATCAACTGTTTGGTTACAGATTTTTTTTTAAATTTTATCTTTTGTGTTCAGCAGAAGACAGAAATTCATACAGGTTTGGAGCAACTTGAGGGTGAGTAAATTATGTCAGAATTCAGTTAGAAGGGTAATATTGTGAAATATTATTACAATTTAAATAACTTCTAATATATTTTATATTTGACAAAGCTGAATTTTCAGCAGCCATTACTCGGTGTTCAGTGTCACATGATCCTTCAGAAATCATTTTTGTATGCTGATTTGGTGATCAAGAAATATATATACACTGTATATTATCAATACAGTGATACGTAATCTATTTATTTGTGAGTCTGAGAACAGCTTTTATATGAAGTAGAAATCTTGCTTAAGAGTATACATGTTTCTACTGTATCTTTTGATCAATTTAATGCATTAATTGATGAATAAACCGACGTATTCCTTTTAAATAAATCTTAGTGGATTATGTATGTGACCTACAGAATCTTAATTTAAATACAAACTCAAATTACTTAAATTTTTCCTTTTTTTCCACAGCCAAACTCACCAGTCAAGAATCCTATAACAACGCCACCAACAACAACATGGGTAACCCACGCCTGTCTGCGTTACCCAGTTTGACGGTCGTGCTACCACTGGCTCAGATCAAGCAACCGATGACCTTGGGCACCATCACCAAGCGCACTGGGTGGGTTTCTGCACACTACTTAGCACTTAAAAGTGTTCGTTATAGACATTTCAATGTTGTATAACTTAAGAAATCACAAATTATTATTATTGTTAATTATAATTGAATTCCAACTAAGTGCAAGAGAATTCATCTCATTGAATATGAAATGTTGATGCTTGGATAGGCTGTATTCTGACTGGATAGATAATCTGATACTTGCTTTTGGCTAAAGTCACACCTTTTGGCTACAGTTTTCTTTGCCATTTGGTGTGTTGTGACTTTAAACAAAGAAGAGCTTTCAATGGAAATGATGTTGCCATTTTAAGGCACAAGGTACTTCATAGAGGTAATATCTCAAAACCTATTGATTTGTGTCATCTAATAGACCAGTTATAAACGTCAACTTTACACAGCTTTAGTTGCAGACCAGGCTACATTGTCAAATTCTCAAGCAGGTTAACGGAATATAATTGTTGTAATTCACTGTAAAGTAAAGATCATTGATGCTCCAGCCATTGCTGGCGATAGCATTTCTCATTTGTTAGAACTGTGTTGGGGATTTGAAACGTAGTTGAGTTCGCATGAACTCTTAAGTGTCATCAAACCGTCATTTGCCAGAGGATTGCCTGCATTTACACAAACATGCAAACCTGCATTCTCCCACATATGGATCTTTGCTGTAGTCGGTCGTTAGTTCCTAAACCAGATGCATTACAATCACTGGACAGAGCATGCGGTTGCTCTCCATGTAACATGAACACGCCGGTAAAGACTGGTTGCCATATCAATGACTGCAGTGTGCATTTACATACTGACTAAACATAATTATGGCTTATTTCAATTGTTTATTTTTATTTAAATGCAAAGTTTGAATGGGAAATTCGCTAACGAAACAGTGGCACATCGGGTCAACTTTAAATAGGCTGATTTATACAAAGCCCTGTATCTCATTGTCATCCAGAACACTTTGCGCTGAAGTTGTTTTAAGGGCTCTCACTTCTAGTTTTGAATTGAAGAGTCATCAAGAGTGCATTAGTTTGAAGTTTGAATAATTCAGCCTTGCGTAGGGTTTAGTTTCTGGCTTTGGAGACCTTATTTGAGCTTAGTCCCCATTTAAACAGCCTTTTCTATAGACATGCTGAGTCCGAGGCTGTACATTGTGACAGATAGATGTCACAGTGTTGTCTAGTCCCTTTTCATCCTTTGTCTTTCTCTTCTTAGCTGAGGCTAGCATATGTGGCAGCAGACAAGAGACATCCTATGTTGTGCTGAACTGTGTTGTGTGTCTACATACAGTATATGTCAGTCAGTCAGCTCTACCCACCTGTCTCTGCTCATATTCTCCTTGCCCATCAACATGCCCAAAAAACCTTACACTCAGATGTGCAGCACTCAGAGCTGAGGCTGGTGAATGGCAAATGATCTGGCCACCACATGGGAGATCGTCCTCCTTACAGACACAGTCTGTAATAATGCAACTGGACATTTAGTGTCGTGGCTAAATCAAGCGGGCTGATGTGGTACGAAAGCAGGTTGAAACAGTCTTTGCCACAAATGTCTAACTTCAAGTGAGCGATATTGGATATCAACACAGCGTTGTAAGTGGGAAGTGGTAACTCTCCGAAGCAGTTCAGATGTAGGTTTCTTGATTCAGTTTGATTCCCATTTTCTTTTCTTAGTTTGATTAGATTCCTATGTTTCGATTCCAATTCATTTGAATACATTTCAGTTAAAATGTCCGTTTTGCTCATATGTAAGAAATTCTCTCTCTGTTATTGCTGAGAATGCTGTAAATTAACAGGGTTTTGGACTGGTTCTGTTTTTTTTAATATTTTTGTGTAGCTTTTAATTTATTTTTATTTCAGTTTTAGTAATATAATACTTCAACTTTTATTTCGTTTATCTGGCAAGGCAATCTTTCTAATTTTAAATCTGTTTTTCCATCTCATTTTTTAATAGGGGTCCTCAAACAAAATTCAGTTTTCTCGAATTTAAGGCCGTAGACTTAATATCTTATTTTATATGGAATAAGAAGAAAAGTCTTGATTATCATTTCAAGAGCTGATCAGTTTTGAGGACAGAAAAACAGGAATTTCAACTTGGCTTAATGTGTTTGATTTTTAAACTTAAAAAGTGATGATTTAAATAAATGTGAGCGCTGCCTGTTACATTCTAAATACCGCTGCGCATTTTACTGATTCACGCTAAGTTCAGCCAACCCAGAGTATGTTCACAGTTAACACACAAAAACATTCTCAACAGAGCAATGAATCGAAAAGAAAAAGCGCGCCATACTACTTTCTCCTACCTCGCCCATCAATCTATCATGCCCACTGGAGCCTCATCAATAGGGCACGTATGCGCTGAACACCTTTGAAGTAACTAACCCTGCAACAGAACCGGCTCTGGAGTAGGTTATGTTCAAAGAGTAATTTGCTATGGCTACTTGCATAACCTGAAAGTTGCCTCTGTTTTTGGAACTGAAAGTTGAGGTTATCCGTTTGCTTACCGTTAAACATACTCGGGTATGTCTCATAACCTACTTTCTGGAATACCCCCCTGCAAAAAATCGGCCCATATTTTCACACAGCAACCGGTGGATTGAAAATAAGCAAATGTGCACTTACTCAAATATAATCATCAGCATATAAATATAATCATTTATCATTTTGACACAATAAAAAAAAAAAAAAAAGGTGTACAAGCTGAAATGTGAGGTTTATCATTTTATAAAACTTCCTTTGTCAACCTGCGTTTGAACTGTAAATTTGTTTGAATCGTAGTTTGAGTCATTTTATGGGTATGTTACCATAAACATTGCTCTACCCCTCTCATATGGCATTGATTAAATATGTGCAGGTCTTAAAAAGTCTTAAATTTGATTTAAAAAACATTGCAGATACCCTGTTTTATTTTCAGCTTTATTTCAATAAACGAAAAAGATTTGTATTAGTTTAACAATAACAACACTGTTTTTGATTCACCTCAAACTGCAATATCACATTCTTGTGCAATTGCGACATACTTGTTTTTTATATTTAGTACTTTAATATAAAACTTCAGTGCCTTAATGCTTTTTTTTTTTTTGCTTTTATGATGATTTTTTAATATCTATGGTGCTATTCAAGTTTGATTTTTCCATATATACACAGGAAAGAACACAAACCTCATGACTCCCACATAAGCACCATGGCTGGCCACAGGCCACTGTTCCACCTACTGACTTTTACATCTTTTATTCCTGCGTAGTTCAGAATTAACATTCTCTAATGCTTTACTCACTAAAAACACTCATCTTGTAAGCATGAGAAGTGTCTGGGTGAGACAGCAATGTGAGTTTTGTGCTGTGTGTTAATGTACATAGCCGTTCCAGGAGCTGTGTCACTGTGTGACCTTCTTTTTCTGCGAACCACTTCAGCTGTTCTCCTGATTTCAGCTGTCAAATCAGCCAGCGCAGTGAGGTCTGATATCAGCACTGATGACTTCATCGCCCCTTTTTCATGTGTCTGTTAAGTGATGAGTAACCTCCTTTTGTTCTTTACTTCCTCCTCCTCCTCCTTAATCAGCCAGCTCAGTACCATTTTTAGACCATGTTTACCCGCATATTAGTATAAGACTGTAGTGAAGGTGCTAAAAGGACGTCAATCCCACTGATGCTAGTGGTGGTTCGGTCATGACCGACTTGTCACTGCATTGGTGTCTTATTCTTGTCTTTAAAGACTGACTATAACAGCAAATAGTATTACAGTGTGAGCTTGAGCTTGTTTTTAGTCCCAAGCAAATTCCTGATTCAGTTCTTTTTACTGTTTACACAGTTTTACCATTTATCTCGTGCTCAACAACCAACCAATACTATATTATATAGTAGGGTTATACTGACATATACACATTTGTAGGCTAATACTGACATAGCATTTATTAAAACCCAATATTATGAATCTCTCATTGACTTGTTTTGCCTTTTCAAATACCTTTTATATGTAAATCCATGTTGATTCGTGATCAGGTACGGACCAGACCCCACGGTTTGGCACGCATGTGATTCGCAGATAACCTGCTAAGTTTAACCATCATAGAGTGAAAAGTTTATCATTTGGACGTGTTTTGTCTTGCCAATTTACACATTCAAACTATTTTAATCGCAAAAGAAGAGGTGAAAATCGTGACTCGTGTGCTGTTCTGTGTTATCTCACACAACCGAAGCGCGCACGCAGAGAGGAGAGAGAGAGAGAGAAAACAGTGGAGATCTGATGATTGTAAATGATTCAGCACAGGACTCAGTGAGTGTGACACACTTTACCGCCACTCTCGACAAGAAAGCAAGACTTTACTCTGCTCTAAAGGCACTACGGCCCTAACAACAAACATTAAATAGAAGATTAAAGACTAGTTAGTCCCATATTTGGCTAAGACATTAGAGAGAGAGAGAGATGGGCACGTTTCAGACAGCGCTCGAACACGGAATTGATTCCTCTTTCGCGTTTACACATACACACAAAATTACAGTAGTCAACATTTTAAGTTAATCAAAACCTTTCATCAAAGTTCTACATGAATTTTAAACAATACCTGGTCTTTTTTTAGGACAACTAACTAAGACTTTTAGGTCTTTTTTTGTCAAAATATCCGCCTCGGCAAGTATTCTCTCGGTTATGTCATACTGTAAGTGACCAGTTGAGAAAGAAACTGGATGTGTCTCAGTATATTCAGTCCGTGCATTCGGTCTTATAGTGATGGCA
This sequence comes from Semotilus atromaculatus, assembly GCA_031834385.1. Lineage (NCBI taxonomy): Eukaryota > Metazoa > Chordata > Actinopteri > Cypriniformes > Leuciscidae > Semotilus > Semotilus atromaculatus. The sequence goes on from JAULUF010000015.1 coordinate 14,520,912, forward strand.
TATATATGCGCAAAAATGCGAAATTACCCCCAAAAGATAATCTAAAGTCATTATTTGTTAATTGTGTTAAACGAGAACAGCATCAAATAGTCATTACAAAAAAATTGTTTTAGAAATAAATATTTTATTTGATTCAACATTGAATTTATTACACATAGTTTTTTTGGCTACAGGAGCCATGATTCGCTCAAAACGCAAATTTAGTCAGGAACGAAACACCGCTGTGTGTTGCTCAGAGATGCACAACAGTTCTGCTCTGGCTTTATAGGTAATATTTTCATTGGAAAGAATTATCAAAAACAGACAATATTTTGTATAAAATATATCACAATATTACCAGGTGTATAAAATCAATATCACATTTGCACTCTTGCTATACGGAATAAAAACAACGCTTGTGTGATATTGCTCAACAATGTCATATAATATAAGCCTATATAAGAGACAAAGACTCTCGTGTGTGTTGCTGGATGGCTGGATCTAACCTCACAGATGTATTAGGCTTAGTGTAATACGTGAATTGAGCTGCTTTTGGGCCATTGTCTCATAGTGCCATAATGACCGTACGAATAGTTTAAAGAGCTCGGGTGCAACCCAGCCATGTGACATGTCATGGCGTAAAGCTTTTGCGCAAATCACCTCATTTTAATGCCTTTGGAAGTGCAGCATTAGGATCACAGAGAGCAGAGAGATAAACGTGTGAAAGATTATTCTGCTGAAGTGGGGTTGTTGCCCTAAACGCTCACTGGATTTCATCATGTGACTTCTTGCTTCCTGTTAACAGGCATCTTTCCCTGTAAACATTTCTCAGGAATAAAGACCCTCATAGCACTCTACAGATTTGGATGAAATCTGTTTTTTTCACTTGCTTTTTTATGTTATTGTTATGGTTTGCAGGCAGGTTTGATCTTATTAGAAGTGCACAAGCGTGTCATGTGATAGATAGCATGGTGTTGCTGTTGTCCTACTTATTTGTGTCCTGAAATTATCTTTTATAGGCGTTTTATATCTCACGAACACCAAACCGATCAGCAATGCTGCTAAACAAACCCAGGTTTAACATGTTTCCATCTCCTTGGAAACGTATTCATTTAGCTTTGGCGTCCATCCATTTTCACAGCTGGATATTTGCTGTGTCCATTCAGCTGAAGTGTCACACTCGACGGTTGTACTGCGCCACTTGAGATGCAACTAAGCAACCTGCCGATTTGATTGTTTCGCTCGGCCCGTGATGTTTGAGTATATTACGCCCTTTGTGCAAATATGATTCATTCATTATCCAGAATGTCAAACACAATGGTAATTATAAGATAAACTTAGCCTGAGCATCACTCATCTCTCTCGCCACGATTTGTTTGATCTGAAAAATTCTTCATGATAGAAGTTTGCCAATGAGAAAGATTCAATGTCTGTGTAAAACTGTAAGGTTTTGTTTTGCAGACAGTGATTCACCCCCACTGAATATTAAACTCTTCCAAAGGGCCGCAGAGTGTGCGGCGACTTCTGCCAGAGTTGGATTTCATGTCCTTTTTATTGCTTTTGGGAAACACTTTTGGCTGTAAAATGTTTACGGTCATCCATTGCTCTGGCTGTAGATCAGGGATCCACTTCTCCTTTCTACTAACCCTTCAGCATAAAACAACATCTCTCACAGCATCTTACTTCAATTAAACCGCTATTGAACTTCTATTGAACTGTCAGACTGCAAGAAACGGACCTCATGTCTCCCATGTCCATCCTAAATACCACCAATGGAGTTTACTTTAGACATTTAATGAATATATATATATATATATATATTAAAATCCACTATTTTATTGCTCTTTAACTTTTGTATCATAAAACAAGTAAACTGTTTACCCAGTCAAATAATAATAATGCTTTTCCCATCTATCTCTGTGCATCTGTCCCTTCATGAAGACCCTACCTCTTTGGGGCTGGATGTTTTTCCATTAAAACTCCATGGTGAGTTTTTCCAATTCACTCCCAGCATGCTTTGTCCGCGCTTCAGAAAACGACTGCAATCATTCCATCTTTCGTTTGTTACCAAGAATCTTTTTTTCCTGATTTTCGTTTCTTGAGTTTGTTCTAGCACACTGTGGGAAGAACCGAGAGATGTGTTTTTTATTGTACTTTTTTTGTTCTATGTCTGTATGTGGATTTGCTGTTTGGCTTTTGTGTATTTTTTTTATTTGCTAATCTAATTCTTTTTAATTGAAAATGTTGCCTGTTAAATAGTACTGTATGGAAAAGCCATTGAGAGAGGAATTTTGTTGGTCATAAGTATATCTAAGACACCAGCTTGGCTTGGTTAGTCAAGTTAGTCAGTGTCATTGAATTCATGGGAAAGAGAAAAGAGTTTTTGTTCTAGAGTTCATTGCAAAATATTGTGTTTTGCTACATTAGACAATATCAGAGCTCTGTTTGTCAGTCCGTCCTGCGGTTTAAACGAACCTTCTCTTCAAAGTGATCCTTCCTTTCCTGCTTCATTTTTTCCAAACAGACGACAGAGGTTGTTTATTCAAAAATGCTTTTGTGTTCACATTCATATTGCTGTCGTTATAATTTTATTGGCTGGTGACATTTGGAATAAGGGTGAAAAAATGATCGGTGCTCCGCAGTCCGCACACAGCTGCAGTTGCAGTTGCAGCCATTCATCTTCTTCACCCTTTAATTTGATGTGACAATTTTATTTGGACAGTGTATAATCATTGGCTTGAGTTTAAATGGAGAAAAACACAGAGATATCTTATTAGATGCAAACTCAAAAAGTTACTTTACTATCAAAAGGGGGGATTATTACGAAAGCAATGCATAATTTTGTTGAAAAAATAAGTGTTTCCAGGTGTGGATGAAAATCATAAAATCATTAAATTATACATATATACAGGGCGAACCATTTTGCTGAGATTCAATCTTTGAAGCTGCAACTAAAAGATTAAAAAAGACAAAGTCTGCAAATGCAGATTTATCAAATGCAAAATGGTCCGCCCTGCATCCCTCACACCTTAAAAAAATTGAATCGCATGTGGTGCTATCATTCCTCTGGCTTCAGTTTCAGCTTTTGTTGTGGTGTCCTCACATACGTTTTAATTATTAGATCTTTTTCCTGCACTGCTCTACTGTGATCTCTGAGGACATATGTGTTTCAAAGCATCATCATTAACATAATAAATCTTAATATTCCCTATAGCTTCCTCTTGACTGGGCTAGGCACATTAATGTGTGAGACAACTGGAGCTCCACATTTCATCGGAAACATATGATTGATTTTAGATGTAGTACTAAATGGTAATTAGTTTTTCCTTTTAGGGAAGTGAAATGTGCTTAATATCACATGGATGTATTTAGAGGATTATCTAGTATTCCAAAACAGAACACTCCCACGCAGATAAATAAGATGGAAAATATCAGCTCAAACACAAAATGGCAGATCATAAGATTTCATTATAAACAGCTCAGGAGACATATAGATTGAAGTAAATTAAAAGTAATCAAATCAAGAGTAGAGTAAAAAATAATGCTATAGAGCGCTGTGACTGTCCACATTTTCAGCTACCTTGGTTCAAGAAGAATGGTACGATGTGAGACTGTTCAGGAAACGTTTTTGTAGGTTATGGAAGCTTTAACATGTTTTTTTCTGCTTTATATTTTTAAAACTCACAGAAGTGTCCTGTACACCATAGAGCCAAAAACGCAGTACAACCATCACAAACCTCAAAACCTGCCAGCTTGTAAATACCATAGACAGCTGCGCTCACACCTGGGGAACTCATATTTTCCAGCATCTCTCTAAGGAAAAGGGAAATCATGCCGAATCAGGCACCTTCCTCAACGATATCCCAATGAGCTGGAACGTTGGAAATGGAGGGGAAAAATTTCTGTTTCTCTTGTAGCGTTTGATGCCGGCCTCCCAAATGGCTGCCACGGTGTGTGTGGACTGTGGCTGTGTGCCTGAGCCATGTCCGAGGAAAAGCTGCTGTGAGATAATAAATGTGACGTTGAGAGATATGTCTGCATTCTGCACTATCCTTTCATGAGCTTTGTAACACAGGCCCCGCTGCCTGACATACACCGACCATATGGTCAGCTTGTCACGGCAAGTCCCCCGATACGTTAAAATGAGGTCCGTGCTTCTTGCCGTTTAAAGCGCGCCGTCACATTTGTTTGAAAACAAATGGGGGCCGCCTTCCCCCTGATGGCGCCTCGTCTGTGGCCGGGACTGTAATGTGGCCGGGCTTTGATGGTGGACATCACAGATTGAATTATGCCCTTGAGGAAAAGCTATTAGCTCACGTCAAGAGTCCTCATATGTTAAATTAAAAGTGGAAATGACATGCAAGGAGTCTTTTCAGTGAATTAGTTAGAGAGAGAGAAAGAGGGAGAGAGGGGAAAAAACACTCTAGAAGCAGCAGGGGAAATGCCAATAGGGGGAAGATGAAATTGGCTTCTGTTTAGTAGCGTCTGTCTTCCCTTCTCCTCCATCTCACTAAATATGTTTAAGTTTCATAATTTATTGATTTTCAGATACATTTTTATGTAAGCTGCTCCCCATGCCAATATTTATTTAGAATAATCCGTTCGCTCAAATGGCCCGCTGAATCACTACAGCTTGAGTCATGCTAGCCACTTTCAAGAGGAAAAAAGTGATTTCATATACAGACAAACCAACTCCAACGGTCGTTTCAAGGAAATTCAGACGCAATGCAAGTGCGAAGTGCACTCAAATAAGAACATGTTGACCAAATCATCTTCTGACCAATGCCTCTTCAAAAGAGCTCTTACCATAGTTGGCCTTAGTTAGTGCACCGCTAGCAGATGAGCGCTCAAAGTTATGCCCGGCTTTTAGCTCAGACTGGTTCTTTGCAGTGTTTTTGGTCTCATCATCATCACTGGCATGACATTATATACCTTTTAAAGAATATTTCCAGATTTATTATGCAAAGCACTCAGAAACGGATACAATTTCCTCAGATTTGTGGCAGACGGCGTCAGCCTGTGATCTCAGAGGAATAAATGTTTAGTCACGCCGAAGTCGGTTTGGTGGTGTTATTAAAAACATCTGTGCGCCCATCCTTTTACAGCTTTTCTTTCAAGAAACTGCGTCCTGAAAATGCCAGATCTTTACCTGCATCCCAGACTGGAAACCTGCTTAGCTCGTTCACTTTCCTCGTTGCCTTGAACTCAGCGGTGGGGCAGGAAGGATTTAAATGCTTCTTTGAGCTACACTCAATGTTTTTCTCTACGGTCAGTAATGGTCAAGGCAAAGGAAGTGGCGTTTCTAAAGATTTGAGGTTATCAAAATGTCTGCTGTCTTCTCTCCGTTTTTATCCCTCTTGGGATTCCTGGTTTTATTAGAGGGGGGAGGAAATGTGCACTTCACTGTACTCAGCTCTTCAAATCCTGTGGCGGCTGAGCGTGTTTGTTTAGTGCTGTGTCCCCTGTTCTACACCGACAGATAGCAAGACGCTCTCGCCTGCTTCGGCAAAGGAGATATATAACAAACCTCTCGGATCTCCCCATCAGCAGCACGCACTGCTCAGCCTTTTAGTTATTCGGTTCACCTCCGTCCAACAACAATAAACATGTGCCAATATCTCTCCCTGCTTTTCTTTACTTTGTCTTTTTTGTCTTTAGTCCTTCCCGACCAGCAATCCTCGCCTGGTGTCGGCTAAACAAAGATGTCAACATCACTCCTCGTCCTGAGAGTAATTTACGACTTGATGACAGTTTTAAGGGAAGTGACAGAGTGAGAGTGCAGCTCAGCAACAGGTCACTCAACACCTATTAGTGTAATGCAAGGCTGGAGGAGTCCCGGTTCAAACACTGGACAATTCATCCACATTAACTCCCAGTCCAGACTCCACGGTCTACAACAATTTCATTACAATCGGCAGTTTTGTTTTGCAGTTATCTGATCTTTTAGTGTATAATGACTAGGGCTGTCATTCGATTACAGATGGGAATTGAATTAATTGCATAATATGCTGATGAATTAATCATATGCATCAAGGGTTTTCAAACTGAAAGGCAGTGTCTGGGGCCTGCAAAACATTTTAGGGATTACAAATTAACTTTACATAGCATTATACAAACAAACTTGAATTGGAAATGTTTCTCTTCTTGTTCATACATCTGACATTTTAGATAATGTGTTCCAAATAATATTTTAATTGTTTGATTTGACTTTAGTGCAATAGAATTATAAAAAAATATATACTCAACCATTTGGGGTCTGTGTTTTTTTTTTTTTTTTAAAACAATTTTATTAGTTGTTTTTCTCACTAAATATAAATAGATATTTTTACATGTAAATATATAACTGCCTTTATATTTTGTGTTAATCATGGGGCTCACATATTTAAGAGTTTGGCATCTAAAAATGTAAAAAGTCATAAGTCCCCAAGTGAAGATAATTTTGACATTTATAATATTTTGGCAGAAGTAAATATTGAATAGATGTTACAAAGGTTTGCTTTAGAAAGCAATAAATAAAATAACGAAACAGTGATTGCTTTCTACAAACCTTTGCAAACCTTCTTTGCATTTGTTTTTTAGAATGCCGTATCAAGTACTCCAGTCACAATTTAATGTGTTAAATTGTTAACCCTAATATTTATTTTGCTGGCTCCCATTCCCATCCATTTGTGTGTATTTGAGTGTGTATGTGTGCATATCTGATGGTACTGTATCTGGAGCGTGGTTCTGTGTGAAACTGCCAGTGTTTTTGGAGTCTATTGTTTGAATGAGATATACAGTAGAGGGCAGGTTTTACAGTGCGGGTTAGTGCAGGAGTCAGACAATGATACCACATGGCTTCTGTTCTAGGATGAATTCCATATGCAAGCCCTTATCTCTCAGCCCATGACCTTCAAAATCTTACTGACGTAAAGAATAATTCAATAGACCCTAATAATTTTTCTCAAATGCCAAGACTGGAATGAGGCCTTCCAAAGCAACTTAAAAGGCTCCATTTAAAGCAGCTTTATAAGAAAAGTACTGCCATTATGTGGTATCTGTACTGACTAGACTCAGGGAGTGTGTGTGTGTGTTTGTTGAGCTTTAACAACATCATTATACACACAAAACAGAAATATAAAACATCCTCAGATTTGCTGAGGCCATGTTTTTCAACTCTGAGTTTGACAACTGTGGTAAAATTGTACTTTCTAATTAAGACTTAAAAGTGGCTATTTCTCCCAATACAAATTAAGTGAAATTAGAATTCTGTAAAATTTAATATTTAAAAGCATTTACAATTTATTTTATTAACTTTTTATTTATTAAATTGTTTGATTTGATTGTATTGTAAACTGTGTCTCTTTGGATTGTGACTTTTTTTTAAATTGCATGTAGTATGTTGTTGGTTACAAGCCCAGTATTTTATTTGCGGATGTGCAATTTTCATTCAAAACCTTTTGAGTGATATCATTCATATGCAGGAAAATTTGTCTTGATTCTATTCCTCTCAACTGTGTCTCTTTTCTCGTTTGTGAGGTGGCTTTATTTGTCCTCTTTTACTCTGGATGTCATTCCCAAAAGCAAAAGCAGACTTTCACTCTCTGTATTCGTATTGTCATTTATGTCTCTTTTTTGCAGCAAAGCCAAGCCGCCTCCCCAAATCTCACCCAGTAAGTCCAGCGGTGGGGAGTTCTGCGTGGCTGCAGTCTTCGCCTCCTCTCGCTCTTGGTTTATCACCAACCCCAACTTGAAGAGAGAGAAAGGTTTGACATGGCTTACAACCTTCAGTGCATGAGCATTTTATCTTGGGCTTTATTTAGACATAATTATTAAGCTTGAACTTAATTTAGTTTTTTTAAACATTACTTTTTTTTTTACATAAAAATGTTTAAACATAAAACATTTTTTGGGATTGTATTTTAGTTAATATATATTTATATTTTATTCATTTATTATTTATCATATGCTTTGTTATGCTCTTTTTGCTTCTTTGCTTCTTTAAGTGGTATCATATGGAACTTCAAAATCTGTTCCAAAACTTCTGAGGCCATGTTAGAAACCACTATCTTAATCTTTAAAAACTTGGATTTGACTTTTCTTCCCTGTTAGATCAGTCTCGCCAGGCTGTTGTTGAATCGCTGTACATCCTGAGTTGCTACGGAAACCTGGTGGAGCATGTGCTGGAGCCTCGTCCAATCAGCACAGCTCAAAAGATAGGCGACGACACGCCTCTGGAGCTGAACACCTGTCCGAGAGCCTGTTGGAATCTAGCCAGGTCTTGCCCCGAGGCTCTCAGCACCACACCTATTTACCTGCTTTTACACTTCACCTTCAGTCCGACAGAAGCACCTGACACGACCTACTGCAGTCGTATCATTTACATAAAACAGCTTATAATGAGGGCAAGCAAATGATTAATGTCACAGCTTGCCACGGACCCAGACGCTGAGCTCAGTCGTAATGCAATAATGCTTGTGACCGAGTGAAGAAAATGGAAACAGGCAGGGGTTGCTCTCAGAATGGCTTTCTGATCTGATTGTACATGTTCAATGATTATATGTACTGAGCTGTATAGCCCGTGCAGCTCACATGAGATTTGAGAAATGGAATTTCTGCAGGGCTGCGGAGAGTTTGAGTCCATTATAGCTCAGCTGGAGACTGTTATATACATCTGGCCCTTTGATATGCGCTTCCTAAATTGATTTCTGTGTTTGTTTTGAGTAGGACACCGCAGTGGAATGAGCTACAACCACCTTTCAACAGCAACCACCCCTTGGTGCTGGCCTCAGACTTCGTGCAGTACTATCAGTACCTCCTGGCTGGATGTAAGTATATGTGTGTACATCTGTCTCACTGGAGACAGTTGGTTTTAGCCTTTATTGGTGCACCACAACACAAGAAACATGCACAGTAAATCAATCTCTTCTGTCTGCCCGTTTTTTGAAAGGTTGCAGAAGATAAGCCCGTTCCATTTGATGTAGCAGTTGGTGAAGCGCTTTTTTGTCTCCGGTGGTGTCGTGAATCAGGCCTTTGTCACTCTGTAGTACATCCGTGCCCTGAAACTCATCATAGAGCCAAATTAACCCGAAGTTCAGATTAAACCAATTAGTGTGGTTTTAAACCCATGTAATTTAATAACAAGTGCATAGAGAGCGCAAGCACTTTGGGTTGACATATGAAAGGCAAGAGAATGCAACTCGAGGGCAGAAGGCTCACGGATGACCACACATCTAATATATCTTGAATAAGTGAGCATTGTTACGTTAGCTGGATAATCATAAACATTAATGAGTAATTAGCTGTCTGGGTCCTTCAGGCTAAGCTTCACATTTCTTCTCTGCCACTAAAGCCCAAGTGCTCAAGGCCTAACGGGTAGAATATTCTCCAGAAGTCGGTCTAATCGCCATGCATGTGTCAGAGTGATGAAATAGCCGGGCATGAGCGGTCGTGGCAGCGGCTCGGTGTGGATGCGGTTCACCAGGGGCAAAGAAATGCATAATGAGCTTGCTCAGTGCATTAACGTTAATGTCTAATTAAAATAAGCCAGAGATCTTTGCCCCGTGCACTTCGGTTACAGCTGAACCTCCCCGACCTGACACTCAGGAGAGTATATGTGCATATGCATTTGGCCATGATTCCCCGTCGCCCCCGGCCCTCAGTGTGCTGGGCAGCCCACGACGTGTCTCCTTTGATTGCTCTCTGCTTTGTATCGCACTGCGAGTAACCACTGACATATCCAATGTAGTTTAGGGTTTTCCAGTATGTTTGTATGGATGTATGCATGTTTGTGTGTGTATATATACACTCACCTAAAGGATTATTAGATCAGATATCTGATATTATTTATTTTATTATTACTTTTGATTGTTCGCTGCATTGTTTCGGGCCATTGACGGCAACGACTTCCGAATGCAATGTGCGTGATTTTAGATTTTTCCAGTGTTCATGTTTACACAGATTTGTATTTTAGTCACTTTACTTGCGATAATATATTATTTTGATTTAATTAAAATAATTATCATAATGCTGAACTTTTTTGTCTCATCTTTGTTAACAGTGACAAAAACAAACAAACACCTTGAACAAACATTTCCATCAATAATTTTATTGACAAGATTTTTACTGGGGTCTTCTCAGTTAACAGTTGTACACAGGAAGTGATGCGCCTCCTTTAGGGATCAAGCACAAAGAAGCCTTAGCTGGGCGTTAATGTTATCAGCCTGTCGTTTTCTTTGTAATTACTTTGTAAAAGGCTACTCTGAAGAGGAGAGAATACAAAGAAAGATGGCGGAAGAGAGCTGGAGATAGCAGAGCTGCATTGGTAGTGGACAGTTCCCAGGCTCAGTCGTCTCAGAAATGGGCGGGGTGCGTGCCTTTACCCTCAGACTGTGAGGACTTGCAGCTAGCAGGGCTTTGTGATTGACAGCTCTGGTCTTGCTTCTAGATTGGATGACCTGGCTGATTAAAAATGCAGCATGTGGACTGTAGGGTCAGAGGAGCTGGAGCCTGCACGACTGGTGATAAAAGCAACCGTGGCGCCACTTCTTGGTCACTATCTCCACCTGTCCATCTGCCCAGCCTTTGGCAGCTCTCGGGAAGGGGAGCATTACCCAGCCAATGCTGATGATACCCAGATGATGGGTAGATAACAAGGACACGCTGGCCCAGCGAAGCTCCTTCGGTCCAACTGACAGCGCTCAGGGAATCCTCAGCTTGCGACATTAGCTGTCGTTAAGCAGAGAGAGTGGCGGCTGTGAGTCTGAGAGCTCTCTAATGAATGAGTCCTGATTTCTTAAGGAAAGGTGTGAAGGTTTTGTTCAGAGATGCATGAAAGTGCAGACCTGACACATAATCTTTCATTGTATTTTTGGAGCAAAATATACCCAAACACCTGGTATTATTTGTATATTTGTGTTTGGAGTATATTAAATAAGTAAGGAATTTTTTTTTTTTTTTAAGTGACAGAGTAGAAATAACTACAGTAATGGCAGAAACATTTAAAGGTGCCCTAGAATGGTTTTTATTTTATTGTATAATGTTTTCTGGGTTGGCCTTATAATGTTAGTATCTTTTTTAGATAAAAAAATAGTCATAATTTAGAAATAAAAGGCATTTTTCCTAGCCTGATTTTAGCCCTGAGCCCAAACGCTCTGTTTTGAAGGGGCGTGTCTGCTGTGTGTAACCGGCCTCTGCTGTGATTGGCTGACATGATTGCATATGAAATAGCTAGTATTACATGTGAAACTCTCTCGAATACTTTTACTACAGATATTATAAGTTTTTACTATTACAGCTATCGAGATTAACGAAGCGTGAGATGTTTTTAAAGTATTTAGATCTATTCCCATCACATAAAATGTGGCCGTGATGAGCATTGAGCAAACAGATGACAGTGTGTTGATCGCGAGAATAAAGATCTTATCATTGCAACGCAGTTTCTGCACTCTCTCTAATGCTTTCACCAATGCAAACACGATGATGTAAATACAGTATTGAACGATTTTGAGAGAAAGATTACCTGTCTGAACTTGAACAATTACACGTCAGAAAGTGTTGCTTGGTAGCTCGATCGATCGAGGCCAGCTCTGTATTGGCCCAAGTTGAGAAAACAGTCTCGTCGCGTCTTCTGTGAAATGTTTGGAAATTTCCAGAGAAAATAAAATTAACCCATTGTTTCTTCAGAGGCTCGGATGAAGGAACTAAATACCTTTGTGTTCATTTGTACATCCAAACACTGAACAACTGCCATGCTTCGGCTGCGCAGTTCCGCCTGTCATTGAACATGGGCTGGCATATGCACATTTTTGGAGTCGTACATATTAATGATCCCGACTATTGCGTCATAGACGGTATTGTGTGGAGATTCGCCTGTTTTTCTGGGGTGTTTTTCAAAAACGAGATTTAAGTAAGGAGGAGAAAACAATGGTGTTTGAGACTCACTGTATGTCATGTCCATGTACTGAACTCTTGTTATTTAACTATGCCAAAATAATTTCATTTTCACATTCTAGGGCACCTTTAATGCAAGACAAACCAGAAGAAAATGTCATAAGACAAACATGGAGAATTCTTTTGATTAAACTTTTTTAATGTACATACAAAATAGCCATATATAGGATTATTTTTTCTGTGGACTTAGCAATAAATCATGCATTAAAGCAAATAAAAATGCAATAAGTTAATTAATAAAATAAAGAATACAAATTTTGTAAATATTTATATTAAATAAATAAATATAGTTTTAAATAAACATATTTGTTTTTGGATAAAAATATTAATAAACATGCATGGATTCACTCAATAATTAATGGGATTACATTTTTATTTTTTTTATTTTTTTATTTTGAGGAAATGTGGGGAAAATAACAACAGTACTAGAAAAAGCATTTAATACAAGCAGAGACCACACTTACGAATGAATTAATAAAAAATTAAATACACATGTAAATATCTAAATAATCAGTGTTGGGGAGTAACTAATTACTATGTAACTAACTATGTACTATGTAACTAACTATGTAATTGCATTACGTAAATTTAATTACAAACTCAGTTACATTACTTTAATAAAGTTATTGAAATAGTTACACTGCTTATTACATTTTATATAGGGTGACTTGTAATCTTTATCCTTTTACATTTCCAAAGTAACCTTCCCAACACTGTAATTAATACATATTTAGATGTTCACATATTTTATCCACATATTGACTTCTTTATATAAATATGGAAATACATAAATATATATTTTAAATATGATTGAATTTATTGAAGGGTTAAAAAACATGAGTATTTTCTTTATTACTGTAGTTATTTTCTAGTGTGGAGAAAATAACTACAGTAATGGCAACAACATTAACAAAACCTGGTCTGGCTTCTGTTTCCAGGTGTCAATGCGTACACAGTTATGCACCTGAACAAACATTATTTAACTGAAAGGTCGTTTGTACATGGTTTGTGTGTTGGTGGCCAAAGCAAATTTGTAACCAGGCTTTGACTGTGATACTGCGGGTTTATGCGGTCAGGGCCTGTTTCCTGTCCTTATTCTGTTGCTCACACTCTAACTCACAACAGATAAACTGCTCTTAACAGTCCAGGAGCCCTCGACCTCTTAAGCTCGGCCATTATGAACCCACTGTAACCTGATCTACAGAGCCAGCTACTGTTCTTACGCTTCAATTATTTATTAGTCAACACTTATTGTCCCCCTGGGCTTTGGGGGGGGGGGGGGAAGGAGGAGGGCCAGAGCTTGATTGTGTTTAAGAGGTAACATGGTCTGGCTCTGTTCTGACCCATCCGAGGTCGGTAAGTCACTCTACGATTTATGTAGGCATAATGCAGCGTGCTGGGATAGCGGAGGCCGCGCTCTGGCAGCGGCTAGTGTTACTGTGATTGAGTGGGGCAGATAGCGAGCAGATTTCCTCTTCGAGTGGAGGTGTCAGTGTATCTGGTACTCACACAGTAGTGATTGTGCCATGAACCTGGCAGGATCACCTCATCAAGTGTGTCTGAACACCTGGTGTGTGAGCACTTATGTCTGCGAGACAGATAGAGAGAAGAAGAGGGAACATGAGCGACGTGCTCCTTGTGTCCTCCAGATGAGGGCTTGACATCTTTATTATTCACTGCTGTATTATGTACATTGGTAACAAAGGCATGTGTTTGCCTGGAGGTGGGAAGGGAAACCACTGATTGTGCACATTAGTCTGAATACTTGGCGCCTGCTTAGCGAAGCCTCCAAGTGCTCCATCTGTCTCTGTCCTCGCTGTCTTTGCTGCTGAAAGCTCCGCACTCTTTTATCTGTCTCACTTTCTCACATACCAAAACACACTGTGAACATTTTGACTGGCTTTCTACAGCACGGAAATGTTCATTGTTAATTAGGTGTTTTATTGGTGCTTTTATGAGTGCAAATATGCAAAGTGATTTTATAGTGTACTTGTACAGAAACAGTTATCATGGAACGACCTGAATATTGTTTTAGCAAGGTGACTGTATAATATAATATAAAATAATTATTATATTACAGTGCAATTCTTACAGAAACAGTCATAATGGAACGCAAATGATTTTAACATTTTTATTATTATAATTTTTTTGTTGTTTTTTGTTGTTGTTGTTGCAAGCCATCTCATATAATGTAATATGATATATTGGCACTTGAACAATATTACAAAAAGACTTGCAGTGCACTTTTTTCAGAAACAGTCATAATGAAACAACATTACGTTTTTGTTTTTTTTGGCAAGGTTATCTCATAATATAATATAATTATTATAATATAATATACTATAATATAATGGTTCCTTTATGCAAGTGCCTTACAGTGCAATTCTTACAGAAACAGTCATAATGGAACGCATGAACATTTTATCATTCTTTTTTTTGTTTTGTTTTTTGTTGTTGTTGCAAGCCATCTCATATACTGTAATATAATATATTGCCACTTTTATGAAAGTGATTTGTAGTGTACTTTTTCAGAAACAGTCATAATGGAACAAAATTAAGTTTTTTATTATTTTTATTGGCAAGGTTATCTCATAATATAATATAATTATTATAATATAATGGTTCTTTTATGCAAGTGCCTTACAGTGCAATTCTTACAGAAACAGTCATAATGTAATTACACGTTTTATTTATTTATTTATTGGCAAGTTGATAATATAATCATTTTAGTACATAACTAATGTACTTCTTTTTTCTCTCTGTGTGCAGTTGCACCCCCTGGCAGCCCTGGCCCCATCACCCGGCATGAGTCTTATGACAGCCTGGCCTCTGATCACAGTGGTCAGGAGGATGAAGAATGGCTCTCACAGGTCAGTCAGAACTCCGGCCTTCTCCTTTGACCTTCATCTCTACATAAGCTTAACTTTAACCGTAATAAACAGCACTTAAACTACACACATCATACTGTACATTTTAGTGAAACACTTACAGTGATAATGCATCACTGAGTTGCTGCCAGTAGAAGGCATAAATAATTTCTTCCCCCATTACCAGGTACGTACACCTAACATGGATCTGGTCAAATTTGTAATCCTTTATTTCCACCTGTCATCCAGACTAAAGCATAGCACTGTTATGCAGGATTGTCTGCTTTATTAGGCAAGAAAACAAACTTTTATTTATTTACAGTGTTGTTGTAGTATTAAATGTTATATTTTTAGTTTTTAATTTTTTAGATTACATTTCTATTTAGATTAAAAAAAAAACAGTTTTATTGATTTTAGTACTTTTCACTTAGTTGCCAAGACAGCATTTCTAATATAGTTTTTCTAAAAAGTTTACGTTTTTCATCTAATACTTTAAACTCTGATACTTAAACAAATAAACAAACATTTTTGTTAACAGTAAATAATTAAATAAATAACTTTATTTATTTATAAGACATATACAGTGAGATCCAAAAGCCTGTAGTACAAAAGTTTTTTTGTGCAATTTAATAAATTTCTTTAAAAAAAAAAGTTCATCATATTATCAGCATAACAAAATCAATGACCAATTTAATTGAAAACTTAATTTAATTTCAGTATTTTCTATTATTATGCTTAATAACAACGGCACTAGAGTTGCCTTCTAAAATTGTGAAGAATATTAAACATTCCTTATTTATTTGGCATCATTCAATTCAGAATTTTAAATGGTTCAAAATCTTATAAAAAATGGTTCTAATTCCCAGATTTTCAATGCGGTCTCAAACTTTTGAACCCCACTGTAAGTTTTATGATCTAATATTCTTACCCAGATGCAACATGTCCAGCATGTGTGTGGCAGTTTTTGTGTGGCCTGAACGGCCCCAGCCAAAGCTCTTAAACCTTAAGGTTGTTAATGTACCAGCATTAGCGACAGCATACATCCCCCATCACATCCCGCCTGCCTAATGACACCATTAACACGTTCAGCGACAGCTATTGGCTAAACACAGTCTAAACCCTGTTGATGGCTCTATTTATCTGCTTTATATGTGATTGCAATTAGTCTGCTTGTCTGTTATGTGTTATGGCAACATAGCATAAAAAGCACAGTCCTCTGTGAGCGCTATGGCAGCGGGCTGTGTGTAATAAGTGCTGTCAGTGTGAGGCGGCTGCAATATGGCGGGCTCAAGGCGAAGTGCAGAGAGAGTGCGGAGGGGGGCAACATCTGGACATAGCCTCCATGAAAGCATCTGTTTCTTTCAGGCCTGTGCAACACTGTTGGTGTTAACTACAGAGGAAAAAACACACACATACCGCTAGCCTCATTTACACAGATGTGACAGGAAGAGGACGGAAGAGTTAACCCCACGCTCTTTCAGAAAAGATGGAGAAATAAAGTGAAGAGAGGGATGCTGGCCGGATGGACGCTCTTCTCCTCCGCCCTTCCCTCTCACTCTCTCGCTTCATGATGTTAGTGTCATGCCATGTTAATGCAGTCCACTGGGGAGGAAGAGTGGCGTCTGTCTAACACACATGTAACCCCCACACACACACACACACACACTGGTCGAAAGCAGACACTTTCCCACACATTCCTTTGTGTGCGTGCTTGTTTGTGTATATTGGAACTGTTGGTGTCATACAATCCCCAGTTTAATGCCATATATATTGCATTGTATAATATTTGTTAGTGACTTAAGTTTTATACATTTAATGTGGTGTGATAAATGTTAAATGTTTTAAGGCGAGACACGGCAGACAAAAACATACATATATATTTTTTTAACTGGTCAATTTTGAGATTTTGGGATATTTGTCTTCAATAAGATGTCGTGTTTCAGACTTGTGGTGAAAAAAGTCCGAAATACACATTTAGGTCTTTATTTTACTACACTTTGTATGTTTACGTCTATAGATTTCACATAAATTCAACAAAAGTTGGCGTTCTAAATCATCCCGCTGCGCCGCGATCGCTGCCTGTGCTCTGTCATCACATACACCGTTAGAAAGCTCTCTCTCTCCTGTACAATGCTGTCGGATCCAAATATGGTCATTTCCTTTTTATCAGCAACCAATCATGAAAGTAAAAGGGGGGATTTAACTCTAAATGCGCAATCTCAGTGGCTGATGTCAATTTCTGACAACGTGATTCTCAAAATGACTTTTCTCTCATACTCCAAGTCCAAAATCTTCACTTTAGTAGCACCTATATACACACCAAACTTTCCAGTATTGTACCTAGTTATATTATGAAGACATTTACAGAGGGATTTGTAAATATATTATTCCTAGCCTGATTTATATAACATTTTATTCAAAAAAAAAAACATGGCGAAAATCAAATTTTTAAGGCTATTGACACTATATTCTGATTTATAGGATAACAAAAGTAGATATCCATAAATCCCTCCTTAAATTCTTATTTATTTACACTTATATATTTGCCGGTTGAAAATATTTGTCCTAAGAAGAAAAAAATATATAATAAAAAATCTGGGTCCAGAGAATCAAGTCCTGTGAGATTCACCCAAATATTGTACACTAGAAAAAAAGAACACTTTACTCAAGTTAAATTTGTTGCAATTACTGTGCTCCTCTATACTGTATGTGTTATACTTTACAGGTGGAGATTGTTACCCACACTGGCCCTCACCGAAGACTCTGGATGGGCCCTCAGTTTCAGTTCAAGACCATCCATCCATCAGGTCAGACCACGGTCATCTCCTCCAGCTCCTCTGTTCTTCAGTCACAGGGGCCCAGCGACACCCAGCAGCCTCTTCTTGATTTTGACACAGACGACCTGGACCTACACAGCCTCAGGTGTCGATGCTTAAACACACATTCAAACACAATACTGCTCACATTACCACCTGCCATCATCAACACCAAATTCACAGTGTGACAGCATAGACTCATGTTACTAACCACAGAAATTCACTAAATACACATATTGACCAACTCTAGACCAGCACTTGCACAATACGATCACTCTACCAGAGCCTGTCTGTCTAATACTGTATGTTTGTTTGTCCGTCTTTCTGTCTGTACTATTTTTCTGTCTACCTGCCTGTCTGTCTTTCATTCTATTTTTTTCTATCTATCTATTATTCAGTCATAATTTGGTTTCTTTTCTCAGAAAATACAGAAAAATGTTCAATTGTTAGTGAAAAAAATAATTGATTATTTAGCATACTGAATGTAATTCATTAGATTCAGGTTAAGCATAATTAACTAGTGTAGTGCATACAAGTCTAACACATTTTTGGATATCTCTTATTCCTGTGATGCAGGATCCAGCCCGTGCGTTCAGAGCCTGTTAGCATGCCTGGGTCTTCTCGTCTGGTGGCCGACCGTAGAGGCCAGTCCACAGTCATAGATACCGGCTCAGGTAAGACCTCTGGCTGCTCTTATGTTTTTCCCACAGGTTTTGAAGCTCTTGGATTATAAACAGCTGTTCACAATGTGACACATCCACAGGAATAGTCTCTTACTTGACTCTTTCTTCAAAGAATCAGTATGCTGAGCATTATATGGTTGGATGCACTTATTTGTGACACGGAAACAGTTGCAACCTGCCTAAAAACTACCAGCAGTCTACATTTGGTAAATATGCTTATTGTGACCTTTGAGTTAGATTAAATGGATGTTGTTTAAAGGGATTTTGATTTCTCTCTTTTTTTTTCTTCGTTCCTCCAGTTGTCATGTTAAGATAATCCAATCAACAGATATCTAGATAGGCTTGTACTTTTAAAATATTTTTTTTCCTTCATTTTGAGCTTCTGTATATATATTGTTTTGTCTAAACAAAACAAGAGAGAAAATCATTTTCAGAGAATCAAAGTACAATGCACTGTTTGCTCTTTTTCAGTCGCAGAGTGATATTTTGCTGTGTATGCTCACACGTATATATGTGCACGACACAGTCTTTCATGTTTCATTGGAATCAAAGCAAAGCTCCAAAATGTGGTTTGTCAGTAGAAGGTAGGCTGTGTTGACTGTTGTGATGTTTAGTGCTGGGCCTGTAGACACACATTAGCTGCATCGCACTGTCAGGCGTTCTCATCTTTAAGATTGCACTGACTCTCTGCGGTGTCTTCAAACGTACCTGCTGCTCCTTTGCATCTAGTGACTTCCTGTCAAGAAAACTGTCTCGTCATCATCTCACGTCGCCCCTCCTCTAAACCCTCACCTCCAAAAGAAAGAAAGTAACCGTCTTTATCACACAGCTCTGCTCCCTCTCATTCTCTCTTCTCCGGCCCGTCTGGAGGAGAGCTGCCGGAGTCTTCTTTATGGGCTGATGCTTATCAGTCTGTGTGTGATTGCTCAGCTCTCAGGGCTTCAAGCAGTGTGGCGCCTGCTCTTATCAGCGCCCATCGCTTTGTCTTTGTGCCTTCAAAAGACAGCGCAGCCCTGTTTGTCCCGCGGAGTGCAGACGCACCTCCTCTGCCGCGTCCTGGAGGATCTAATGCTGTCCTGCAGGACAGTGTCTCGATCTTGTTTACTGTTTAGGCCCAGTTTAAACTGTCTCAACCATTTGCCCAGTTTCATGTCTGCTCACATGGACATGTGTACTGTGTTAAGGCAACTTAATTACCCAAAGGACAGTGTAAAATTTAGCATTTATGTGTATATTTTAGAAATGTTATTTTATAAAATAAAATATTTGAAAAAAAAACAAAAAAAAAGTAATAATACTTTATTTTGGCCAGATTCTTAGGCAGCATCACATGTATCCTTTGTGGAGAAGTCAATCCCATAATGCATTGTGACAAGCTTGGTTAAAATCAGCAAACGGACAAAAAAAAAAAAGTTATTCATTTAATACTGAGAGGTATCAATAAAATATATTTCACAAACAACAATTAAATTATTTTGCCCAAAAATGTTTGGATGTGCTATGTTTTTTTGTGGATGCTATGTAGGCAGCTCACAAACCTGTGATCCTTGCATTGTGAAAGTGTGTGTTTCAGAAAGATCACATGAAGATACCATAGCTTCCCTGGTTGCTATATATTAATGCTTGTTTATGTGGTGTCCTTTGTTATATACCACCCCTAAGGGAGCCGGCTCCATGTGGCCATTTCTGCCGGATGTGTGTGCTGACACTAAACCCATCGTAAGCAGCGCCCGTCTGCTTGACACAGCGTATCAGGAGAAAGAAAAAATCACACAGCCACTGTCTCAGCTTCCCAAAATCAATCGGACATGCAGCCGGCATTATCGATACTCCTATCTGGTCCCAGGAGCGTCACTCTGGCCCTGCTAGACTACACAGCGCATTGTGCGAGGAAAGACAGGAGGCGCTTTATCTATTTGAACCATAAAGCGAGCAGGAACACAAATCTCTTTTGATTGTATTTTTGTTATGACTCAGTGGCAGAAACACCCCGGCATTTGTTCGGCGAGAGCACTTTTCCTTCCTGGCCCAGTTGTTATGTGTGTGGCGTGGCGGGGTGGCAGGGGCCTGTCGGAGATCGGGAGATGAGCGGGCGACAGTGCACGAAAGATGCTGGCGTGTTGTGAGTTTGCTATCGCGTCCTGGAAGAAGCCTGACTGATATCTGCAAGTGTGTCTTGCATTGTGTCATGGGCGATGACGAGTGTTTTTGTTTGTATTCATCTGTTTGAGTGACGAGTGTTTTTGTTTGTATTCATCTGTTTGAGTGTATATTGGTTTTATGTTGGGGTATGGATTTAAAGTGCCAAATAACTGTAGTTGACTTTATAATGAACTGCAATGCAACTACATGGTTTTAATTGAATACAATAATACAAATAATAATTGACATTGAATAAGTCATACAAAACATCTTCTAATGAAGACAGCTGTCGAGAGCTGAACATCACTGTACTTTTACCTCAGCGTAAATGTACCGTGTATTTCAGATGCCTAAAAAGGTCCTTATTTTGTCCAGAACACACAAAATAAAATTAAATTAAAAAATATTAATTAATTAACAATACAAGCAATATGATATATTTGATACTGAAGTAAAATATTAATTTTTTCTCCAGAACAGAGAATAAAATGCAATACAATAATTAAATGAAATTAATTCAAATGAAATCATTAAAAATAGTATCTATCTATCTATCTATCTATCTATCTATCTATCTATCTATCTATTATGGTAAATTTGACACATGTAAAAAATATATATTTTTCTCATGTGCACAAAGGTTTTATTTACTCCATGCGGCTTCAAATGATGCCATTTAAACAAGCAGTACTGTAACTAAATACATTTTTGTTCTGTCTAGTTGTGTTTGACACAGTGGCCTGCAGTTTTAGCCACAAATATGGAAGGAATAGATCTGAATAGAATCAGATTTCAGTGGTAGTATAATTTAATGGTATTTTTAATTGTACCAAATGTTTACTTTTCTAATCTACATTTGTTACCTACATTAGTGCAGTCATGGCAGTGATCAGTGATGCTGGCTGTTATCACATTGTCACTGTAAAACTGCTCTCACCGATACTTATCATCATCATCATCATCAGAGTGTGTGCCCTGTGTTTTATCTACCGCCCTTACACAGCCCTCAACTCAGGTGCAGGGTGTGTGTGTGTGTGTGTGTGGCAAGACAAAGCCATCTCTGTGCTTTAGTGTAGTATAGTATGTTCCTCTGTGCTGGTCATGCCTTTAGGCTAGTGGGACAGGCCTGATCGCTCCCCTAGTTTCCTCTCCCAGCATGGCTGAGCGCTCAGAGACTGGGCACCTGGACTCTACCTGCGTCCAGCAGTAATGGATCCTCACCCGTGGTCTGTAATTACCTGGATGGGCATAAAGGTGGCTTGTTGTCGGAGATAGTGCTCACATTCAAGCCAGAAGGATCCTGACGCGGCTCAAGGAGGAGCTCGTGCCACATGATCTCCCCGAACAATGAGAGGTGTTTTTGAGCCGCCTATAGATTGGGGAGCCATTCCCGTGACCCAGCGCTCTCCCTGCCGCCCTAGCCTGTCTCTTTCAATAGCGACTCGCCACCTGCCCCAGGCCCCCTCTCCGCCACACTCACTGACTCCATTCTTCTGCCCCTGACCTGGAAGTCCCCGCCACAATACAGAAGCTGCTGCGGACGCCTGGCCAGATTGGCTGATCTGACTGTGAAAGATGCCATTCTTATCATCAACCTACTGTCTGAGAATCAGAGGCCCAACGGTCTTATCTCACACTGCCATCGCTTCCCTCCCTATTTTTCTCCTTCTTTCCCTTTCTATTTTTTCTGTGTCATTTTTTTTTTATTATTACTTTATTGGCTAGACTATTATATATGATATTGCCACAGCATCAAATGACAGAAAAAGCAAGGTGCAAGGATAACATATTTTTATTTTATTTTATAAACATTTTAGAAAATAAAATATAATACTTTTGTTTTATTTATATATTATTATGTATTTTTTATTTGATTTTATATGTGTATAAATATGTGTACAAATATTCATAAGATAATTTTTTTTATCATAAAATTATTTGCAATTTGTCTTTTATTATTAATAAAATGGCATATAATATAAAATAATATTCAGATACCACAGAAAAAATTATAAGATAAGATATTGTATCAGACTCTTGACCTTCTTTCTTCAATACATAATATTGAATTTCGTAAAATAATACAAATACAAACAATGACATAAATAATAACACATTTTTTTTTTTTTACATTTTCAGTTTATTATTTGGAGTGTGTTTTATTATTTATTAAAAATAAAAGCTTTGTAGTGTGACATTATGTGCAGTTACTAATATGGCCATCTACTTGACTTTGCATGGCACGTATTTATTCTTTATATAACTCTTTTTTTCCTTAAGGTTAAGGTAAATCATTCAGCACTTTTTGGTGTCTGTGTAGCATTCTTGTCTTGCTGAAGTCCTTTTTTGGCTGTGAGGAGAGAACAGCATGATTTGAGCACATGATGGATTATTTTAGTGGACAGTAAAATAAAACTGGTGAAGAGGACAGTCTGAAAATGCACTCTGAAAATACACATTTGTATGCTTTTTTTTCATATTCATATATTTTCATATATCACATTTTTATGTGTCTGTTTGTAATAGGGTTGGGTCTTTACCTTGAGCAAGTTAGCAGACACCCAAATCAGAACATCCTAGCAACCACACAGCAACATGATGAAGAACACTCAGAACACCTCTATATGTGTGAACCGAGGGCAGCGTTGTGTGTGTATGAGAGAGAGAGAGAGAAAGAGTTTGTGTATGTAGTGCCAGGGGCGGGAGCAGCTGCTCTTTAAAGCGACTGAATGGACAGCAATGTGTCAAGCATCTGCTGTGTACTCGCTCAAAGCTTTTACCTCCACAGTGCTGCAAGCCACTCCAACACACAACCACTCGTACTGTCAACATATGAACCCCCTCCTCATCATCTATACAATGATAAACAATTGAATTGCTAAGTTGTGATTTAGGATCTTTTTTTGGATACTTTCCAGCCATTTGCTTGAACCTTGTCCATGGCCTTTGAAGGAGTTGGGTTGTCATGTGGGCTTGTGTGAGTGTTTTAGGGCATCATCGAACACATCTGGTCGAGTGGGGTTAGATGTTGGAGTGCGATGAGGTGACAGGAAAGACATGTGCAGACGTTGGCACTCCATGTGCCATTAAGATCATAGCAGCCCTTATGAACAACAGCAGTGGGCGAGTTGTAGACCCTTCTCACCTTGACCTCAGGATCTCAGTCTTACAGTGTTTAACTGCCTGTTCTCAGCAGGATGTAAGGATTGGTCACAATGGTCAACTAGTTGAACATTAGTTTA
The DNA here is from genome assembly GCA_031834385.1 of Semotilus atromaculatus. Taxonomy (NCBI): domain Eukaryota; kingdom Metazoa; phylum Chordata; class Actinopteri; order Cypriniformes; family Leuciscidae; genus Semotilus; species Semotilus atromaculatus. The sequence goes on from JAULUF010000015.1 coordinate 14,544,572, forward strand.
TCTTGTTTTTTTTCTTTTTCTTCTCCTGGTAAATTGTGTCTTTAAATGAGGGATGCACGGTTTATCTGGACCATATCAGTTATCAGCAGATATAACAGTTTATTTATTTTTTATTATTTATCAGTTTTAGTCAATATTGGATACTTATTGGCAGATTTGGGATTTGTTTGATAAGGCAGGTATATTAGGCTGCTGTCACTTTAAGACCTAATGCGCAGATGCAATGTAATAATACACATCAAATTTCTTTCTCAATTGTTTACATTCACTCAAGACACAAGCGACTGTTTACAATGATACTTACAGAGATAGTTTAGACATAATTTTGCACATATGTGCCTGCTCAAGCACAAAAAGAAGAGAAAGAAAACGGAATTCGGTGTTCTTGTTCGGCTCTGTGTGGTGCATAGAAAACCGGTTTGAGTTCTCTTTTAGGTCTTTTTGTTCTTTAATGCTTTAAACTAACTTGAAATTTTAAACTGACAGGATTTAAACACGTGCAAATTATACATTTTCACTCCATGATGATTAAGCTGCAATTAATCCGCAAATCACATGTGCTCCAAACCTTTGGGCCTGGTCCATACGCAGCACGGATCAACTATGATCCCTACTTGACATTGCACATCTTGCGATGCCACTATCAGGGATGCGCACATTGCGATGTTGATGCTGAAAGGATACGTATTGTGCAGCCCTAATCCCTGCTTTGAATTGTATTTAAAAAAATATTTTTTTTTTTATAAGATGTCAGGTTAAAATTGCTAAAAACAAAATGTTATACTGTATAAACATGTCCAAATGGTGTCAGACGCATTCAGTGCCAGGCAAATTAAGATTATTCGGCTAGTTGTTCAGGTACTGCAACTATTCAGTTGAAAATTTGGCCTTGCACATCCCTAGTAAATTCACACATACTCGTCTCATGCTGCTGAAATTCTTCCCATTCCTCTCTCATCAGTTAGGACCGCTCAGCCTGTGAAAGTACATACTTGCTTCAGGCACACTGGGTTCTGTCTCCATCTTTCCCACTGTATATTTCTGTTGTTATGTGTGTGCGTGTACCCGCCTGCGTGTTTCTGACAGCCGCAGAAAAGCACAGCTCTTAGTTTGGGTCCCGCTGTCCCAGCCTGCCACATCCGAACGTACCAGCACGCTCTGACGGGGGTCTCGGAGTGATTGGCCCCCTCCAAGGTGGGGCCACAATTAAAAGCTAAGAACAAAAGCTCTCCGCGCCAAAGCGTGGGCCTCAGCGACTCAACATATGCCCGCCGCTCCCAGCACAGCCCTCCAGACACTAATGGACTCTGACAGCGTCTCCACACGAGGCGGCATTATCTTCCCCCAGCATGCACTCTCACTCCATAATGTATTGATCGGGCAGCTGCGATGGTATTTTTTACACCTCAGAGTCGGCGCCTGATGTACGCCACTTCATTGAGTCATTACGGTGAGCAGCGCAGCGCACAGAAAGAGCTGTTAAAAATGAATAGAGGATGAAGAATGAGAAAGCATTCCATCAAACCCCACCTCTTCTGTGCCACTCTCCGGCCAGGAGACAGCAAGTCTGTTGTATTTGTTTTGTGACTTTTCGATTGTCGTGTGAGCATGTGTCATAGTTAATGTTGGTTTTTAAAGCGTGGTTCTGTTGAATACTTTGGTTTGTTCCATATCATTTGTGTGTGTGTGTGTGTGTTTTTTGTTTTTTGTGAAGCAGCCAGTGCAGTCCAATTCTCCAATAAATGATTCTAATGAATCGGTTCTTTTTAGTAAATCATAGCATCCATTGAGTGCAGTATAATCCAATTCCGGAATAAATGATTCTTATAAGCTGGTTATTTTGAATGACTCAAAAACCATACAGCATGACCAGTGTAATCTAAACAATTCTCAAACTAATGAATATTATGAGTTTAATTAATCAAAAACATCCAGCTGGACCTGTGTAGGCCGATTCCCAAAACAAATAATTCTTATGAGTTCTAATGATTCTTATTAAAAGCAATACCAGTGTAGTCCTAATGATGCCTGAACAAATAACTCTCATAAGTCAGTTATTTTTAGTTAATTGTAAGCATTCAGGAAGACCAGTGTTGTCTGATTTATGAGCAAACGAATTACTCTTATGGGTTGACACTTACTATATTAATGAAATATGTTATCACTTTTTTTATTTTCTTTAAAATAGGAATTTACATTGTTTTTTTATTTTAAGTTTTTATCATTTTTATAATTATTAAATGTATTTATTACCAAGATTATCTCATTATTTGGCAATGAAATTACGTTTCTCTCCAAAATATTTCTTACTTAAAAGTACTAAAAGAACTCTTAGTGGAACTGTTAAAGAACTGAAAGTTGAAAGTGTCATTCATTATATCCCTTACAATTTTACTACGTTGTCCGTAGTCAGTAATTCCTTATACATTGTTTTCATTTTAAATGCGAATAATGTGGATTATTTTACTATTTTGTAATCTTTAGAATAGAGTAAAATGGCTGATCTAATATCGACCTCATTCTGATCCTTTGGAGTGGGCATGTTCTTCCGTGTGTGTGGAATGAGCTGCTGTTGAAGGATGACTGGAGAGCTGTTGACAGATGTGAGAGGCGAGTTCCTCTTCTGGAGGTGAGGTAATGTGACATGGTCAGATTCTCCTGCACAGCCCCTCCTCTCTCCAGGTGTGGAGGTGAGGTGCTGCGGGTCATTTCTTGTGCAGATGAGTTTCAGTGTGGGAAGATGATCTGAGCTCACCTGCCCACCACAGCCCACAGAGCCATCCTTTGTTTATTCATTTAGTGTCGCAGATTAACCCTGGCCAGCGGGCCTTCCTGGAAATGGTATCCAGGGGACTGTGGAGAGGTGAGGAGCCTCTGCCTCTCTCTCTCCTCACCTGGAAATAAACATCTGGTCATTTACACCTGTGTGTTTCCAATCAGCCAGGAACGCCTAAAATGCCTGAGCCAGATTCCTCTGTAGATTCCTCTAAATCAGTGGTTCTCTACTGGTTTGATCATGGGACCCACATTTTCCCATGGTCATTAAGCCATGACCCAATTTTGCTTTTAGGAATTTGACCTAATTCCTAAAACAAAAGTGTTATATTAAGTGTTATAATGTGTCGTGTTACATATATATTTGATTAATACTGATGAATAAACAGTATAAGGTAAGGCTATTAAATAATTAGTTTTTGTTAATACAATAAAGTTTTTAGAGACGCCACAAATAAAATATACAAAACAACACAATACTTGTAAATACACAATACTAGCATGAGCTGTAAATGAAACGTATGGAAACTGCTCCTGATGAATATAATGAACATCATACCTGCATACAAATCCTTCCCAGCTAACATGCAAAGTACCAGTTGTGTAATTCATGGGTACTTTTTTGGTAATTTCATAACTTACTAATTGACAACATAACTGCGATGTTGCATGCTAGTAATTTATTTTGCGCTTTATTTATAATGAATTGATATACAGCTTGCACCGTCGCATTTGGACATGCAATTGAGGTGAGAGACTTCTGAGGTGAGAGACATACAATTATCATATAAGTGGTCCATTTGACTTGTGCACTATATTCCAAATCTTCTGAAGCCATATACTTGGTTTGTGTGAAATATGGACAATAATGTTGTCGTTTTTTAGCTTTCAAGCACGTTAATGGGAAAAGTACAGATGTCCGATTTGTGAACAAATCATTTTATTAATACAGATCTGGTTAATGAATTGTTTTATTCAGTTCACAAAATCTGTCTGAATGATTTGTTCACACATCCATTGATCCAATTTGTGAGTTCAACTCAATGATCTGGTCACAGCGGTTAACAGCTCAGATTATAAATGAAAAATATAAGACTTGAAATAGTCATATTAACTACTTTTATGATTCTTTTATTGTGCTTTTTTTTTTTTTTTTAAAGCTTGAAGTCCTCATTCATTGTAACTTCATTTAAAAGACCTATCAGGACGTTATTCAAAATGACTTCTGTAAAGAAAGTCTTAAGAGTTTGAAACGACCTGAGGGTGAGTAAATGTTGTCAAATTTACATTTTGGACTGAACTAATCCTTTAATTTATCTTTCTGTCCTTTTTTATTCTCCATTTTCTCTTGTTTTTCTCCATCTGTCCATTCTCTCTTGATCATCTCACTGAGTTGAGGTGTGCTGGCATCATCACCCGAGAGAGTGAGCGAGGCAGAAGCACACACCTCGCACATTTGATTCACAATCTGTTTTGGCAGGCCAGGCAAGCAGGAGATGCGGCTCTGGAGCATCAAAAAGGTCTTGACAGTTTTCTTAGCATGAGCTTTTTCTCTGTTCTTTTTGTTGTACCTGTTTTTTTTGTAATCTTAATATAAGTAGATTTATGACATGCATGTATGTCAGCGTTTGTTTGTGTAGCTACAGAAGGAAAGCGTGTGAGGTTTGCTGTCCAGTGCTGTGTACACTTTAGAAGACCCTGTGCCTCTCTCTCCCTCCCCTTGGGAATGTTATCAGTAGAACAGGAAGCACAAGTTATCACATTCTTGGTGCACACGGCTTCAGAAGAATCCATTAATTTGACGACAAGAGCACAGGACCAGATGTGAAAATCTCGCTTGATTTGAACTTTGTCCAGATCTTATCACAGTAATTTATACCTCATTGTCTCAGTCCAGGGCTGGAAAGCATCATTTCCAGATCATTTTAATGGATTTCTCTCCCCACTCCCTCTCCCCCTTGTTTCAGAGGCCTAGAGAATGTGGGTTTGTGTGAAATTATGAAAAATGCTTTCATTAGTATTCCTCCACCTCACCGAAACAGACCCCGCACATGGACCGCTCTCCCTTCTGTGCGCCCCCGTGCGTAACGGCATTAGAACGGACTCCAAAATGCATCCCTCCTCAGGCCAAAGGGCTCGCTGCCAGGTACACCCATTATTGCGAACTGTCTCTGCACAGGGATGTGCTCGCCGGGATTCGATCTAGGGTCTCTTCCAGAATGATTGACGTCCGGTGCGGTCAAAAAAATGTGCTTCCCTCGTTAGAGCCACCGCTGTGCCAGTATTGAACCCATTCGGTTACATTTAACTCTGCCAGCCGTAACACAGTCACATGGGAGCGGAAATGTATTCAGGAGCGCCGAACACGCAAAGCGGTCTTTCCCAGAAACATGTGTTTCCAATGAACTCCCCAAACTGCTCGCATGTAAGCGGTGGTCAGGCAAACGGGATAATTTATTCTGCTCTGGATAGACTTGTCATATTAATTATAGCCCAGGCCAGAAAGGCTGGATGGCAGGTTGGAGTCACCTCGGTTATTTTTGGAAGCCTTGAGAAGGTACCGCACGCTTTCTTTTCACCTGACTTAGGGAAATTGCCTCGCAGTCAACACTCATAGTGGACTGCATACGCCACTCCTGTCCAAACAATGTCTCAAGTGAAGGTCCTAACGAAGGTCTCATGCCACATTATTGCAAACCCACACTCTATAGTGGTTCTATAGTGGTCTCGTGCTGTTTCTTACTGGCTCTGGAGAGTCGAGGTGCTGTTTGCGTTAGTTAGACAGACATCCTGGCGCCTGTTTGCAATGAGGTCAAGGAGGCCAGAGATGCACCTCAGTTGTCATCAGCAGTGGGAAGATAAGCCCTTTAAGCCTGAACCCATGGGCAGAACGTGTCTCTTTGCGCTTCTGTCGCCCCAAACTAGGCTGAGTGCTAAGCGGAACATAATTCAGTAAATTAGTACGAGTAAACACAACACTGAGCCCCAGAGCCGATCAGAAAAAAAGGACAGAAACTATGAGGGACCGTGAGCAAAAGATGCCAGAACTATTGTGAATCAAGCTACAAGTATGTGTAAATGATTTGGTTTTCCATTTGTACCAGCAAAACCACTCCGATGCGTTGTCCTGCCTGCAGTGTTCTTAGTTTTAGCTCGGTTTGTTCTTGTGCGTCTCAGACAGAGATCGAGCAGTCTGGGCTTACTCGTACTGACCCCAAGAAATATTTCCATTGAGGCTTTGTTGTGAATTCTAATAAACACCATGATTTGAATTAACCGGCAAGCATTTCGAGTCATTTTAATAAATTAGCTCCACATGTTTCTCTTCCTTTTCCCCTTCCACCCCTATCCTGTTCATGGAATCACCCATGTTTGCACCAAAAACACTCGCTTTGCTTGGTCTACCACTGTAGGGATAAAGGTACAACACCCAGAAGCGATACACTTTTTATTGTGTAGTTTTTGGAGAAAGCTGAATGTACAAAAAAGTCAGAAGTCAGGGAATATGCCTCAGTGTTTTTGTATTCCAGGAGTTAGAGACGTTGACGTCCAACCTCTGACTTCGCTCAGGCAGCTGAGGCAGGAAAATCAGGATACAATTTGGCACTTAAGGAGACTAAACGATTTCCTCCTCCCTGATGATTTCTACTGGGAAATGTGTCCGTGCACTGAAAATTACATCCGGGAAAATGTTTATGTAGTTTTTTTTCTTCTTCTTTCGAATGAATGAATATTCCTATATCCTTTAACACTCAACACAATGTAGCCCTCTTTTTCCTCTCATTAACCTCTTTTCTTAGTATTTTTACACAACCATGTCATGTCACCACTTTTTTGGCAAATGCCTGTTTCCAGGAGGTTGGCAGCACTCTTGAAGAAAACTCCTAAAGATTGGCATTTAAAGACCACTCCTTGTGCAACCTCCCCCTGATCTGTAAGTGTTGAGACCCATCATACCGAGTTGTGTCACCAAAACCCTGACCCATCAATTCTGTAGATGTAAACAGTGCATTACTTAATTCTTTTTTTCTTTTTTTTTTGTGCATCTTGCACCCAATTGGACCCACTTTTAACCCCTCTGGCATTTTAATGTGGTGTGCTGGGAAATCTGAGACTCCAACTCAATGAGTTATTTGATGTTGCATATTGTCCTACTACCAGTTAGACACTAAACATAATGACATTTTCTCTCACTTACTGCCTCATATTATGTCTGTTCCACCTAGAGCGCCAACAAGCCTCTTTCTAACATTGTTTTTCTTTCCTTTTCCTTGCATTTTTTCCTCTCCATTCACAATAAAACTGCAGTTGTACACATCCACCACAACCCGCTGTCTGGAAACAAAGAATTTAAAGCCTGAACCATGGGCTGTTAAAGCCTTTAACAGGGCTGACAGGAAAACTGCCGATAAACCTAAGTCTTGTGTGAAAGATTCGCTTTGTGTACCTCAAACTGATGTTTCCAGTTTTGTCTGTTCTCTCTATACAAGGCTGCCATTAGGTAATGTGATGTGTGTTCGGGGTTAAGCGGTTGGGGATGCTGGTGCTTAGTTTCTCAGATTTCTGATTCATTTGCTATAAATAAGCCCTGGGGAGCCAGAGGTGTTGGGTCACTTACTGTAATGGCTGAGGAACTGAGAGGGGAGGAAATGGAGGGATACTTGAAGAATGACTCCACTTTTGTTTGTTTGAACAGCTCATGCACATAATACATTTTTACAAACCCCATTTTAAAAGAATACAAAACAAAAACCCACAGGCTTACCCTTAACCAGGGACCTTATAGCCATACAGTAGGGTTGGCAGTTGGCACTTTTGATTTGGACCAATACCCAAAACATCTCTACCAACTCTCAAGCAACCAATTCAATTTAATTCCGATTAACAAGCTTTTTTTTAGATTTGATTTGATCAGTTTATTTGATTCGATTTAGTTGATTCTATTTGACTGCAATTACTTGTAACTTGTAAATAAATGTCAGTTACAGTATGCATTTTGCTTACATATGGAATTTTGATTTAACATTTGATTTCATTGATTTGAGTTGATTGGATTGATTTGATGATTTGATTTCATTTTAATTCATTTTGTTAATATTTACATATACTTGCTTATGATAACTCTGTCAGTTAATACTGTAAATTGTAAAGGAAACTTAACAACAATTAAAAATGAACAACAATACAATAAAGAGTGAGCTAAATTATGCTATATTTAACAGCCATATAATTAATTCAACTGATAATATAAAACAACAAAAAATTAATAAACTTATGAGCACTTCAGTTCAGTACACTAGAAAAGCTCTTCATGTCAGCAAAAGTGCAAATAAATCTGAACATTTTAAGTACATACTCCCCATATAAAATGTAAACATAAAATTTCTGTTGAACATCATTTTCTTTTCCTCCGTTTACTCTTTATAGAGCAATAAATGGCATTTCTGCTGTGTAAAGCATGACTGTGTATTATGGTGTGTGTGTTTTCGTCCCTCTGAGGCTTGAGAAATCCCCGGTGGAGCCTCTGGACTGTGCTCTGTGTATGTCCAACATATGGGACTCAGCATGGTTGCAGTCCTCTCGGAACATGCAAGTGCTTTCACTTGACTATATTATCTGTTAAACATTTTTTCCTCTCGTTTTTTCCTTCAGCACTTGAAAAAAGGGGGAGCGGTATGTGACCCTTTCTCTGCTGAGGGGTCAAGTGGTGATTGCTGATGTTGTCTGCTCTAAACACATGTTTAGCCCAATGCCGCTCACCCAGTCCCCCTAAAGGTTTGGTAACCATTAAGTTACTTCCTAAGTCAGTTCCGGAGTCAGGCCTCAGAGGACCGGGCAAGAGAAGGGCTTGTGTGTATGCGTATGATTTAGCATTGTTGTCCTTTTTCTTATTACTTTTTTGTTTGGCTACGCGTGTGCAAGTTCCCATATGGATTTTCATACAGTACATTCAGCCACTGGCTTCCTGGTCCTTTTCACACAGGTGAATATTTGGCCGAGACGTGGCACAGCTCACGCGATTCTGTCCCAGACAGGAAGTGCCATGGTAAGCTCTGTTATGATAGTGGATCAGCAGCTAAGAGGAAGAGCTGTGAACTTCACATGGGAGCAGAGCCGCCGAGTCCAACCGTGGCCGCCACCTCAGGGCCCAGCGGCCCGGCAGGAAATGAAAGGATCATTTCGTTTGTGGCAGATGAGCAGGAGGGGAAAGGGAGGGGACGGCACAGACACACGATTTTAACCCTCCTGAGACGAGCAAAACAAGGTCTGCTCAGATGTGCTGTGGCAGAGGTGTCAGGGTGTACGTGTGTCTGCGGTGACCCAGTGGAGGGTACGTGTCAGAGAGTTGTGTGGTGGGACGGAAAGAGAGAAAGCAGTTGTCATGGCAGCAGCAGTAGCTGTTTTAATGCTGTTGGTGGTGGGAGATTTGTGACAAGCCAGTCCAAAGGTGGCTAGCTTCCCTGTCCAAGTGAATGTATCGCCTTCATTTCAGACCGCGAAATCTTGTACTCTTCATTCTGACACCTCACCCCACAGCCAGGACGCCTCCTTTGAGTCTCGCTGCATTTCATCATTAGCTAAGGCAACCTTCACTGTTACTATTGCTCATACTTTGAGTTTAACACAACCACTAACTCCTAATATTAAATTTTTTGCGCATATTGTGTCCCATACTATTTGTGTTTTGGACTTATAGGGTTAGTTTATCCCCCCCCCCCCCAAAAAAAAAAAATCTGTCATCAATTACTCTCTCATGTTGTTCCAAATCCTTATGACTTTTGTTCCTTTTTGAAACACAAATGAAGATATTTTTATTGAAATCTAATTTCATTGAGATTTCTGTCCCTCACTTGAAAGTCCATTCTAAACATTTATAAAGAGATTTTAAAATAAATCCATATGAATCGAGCAGTTTAATCCAAGTCTACTGAATAACTAACTCTTTAAATGATACCTGTTTTTGTGTGACATTTTGTGACTTCAATAACTTGAACTGCACTGAAGGAGAGTCCTAAGTCCAGAATATCATAGACACTTGGTAGTGGACTCTTTTGACTTGGGCCAGTAAGCAACCACACAGAATACCTTAGCAACCACCTAGCAATGCCCTGGCAACCACCCACGACGCCCAAGCATTGCGGAAAGGAGTTTAGTTCATTCAGGCACCAGTTTTTTTCAGAAAATGTCCATTATAATGCATTTCAGGTGTCTTTACTGGTACTTCAGATATTTTGAAATCCATGGATTGTCAAAGGCAATGATAGTCATCTCATTATTTTACCTTAATTATTGCAGTCTGGCCTCTGATTAGAGATGACTCTGAGCACATGGCGGGCAGATGAATGCTGTTCCTATACTACTCAGAACTTCCTTCTTGGTCCTGGAGATATTTAGGGGTGTTTAGGGTTTGAGATGATGATGAAGATTATTTGGATAAAAGAGATGAGGGTACCTTTTTTTTTTACAATACAATACTTTTTAATTGTTGTCTTAATTACTGTCACTGTATTTTTATCCTCTGAAATAAATGCATGTATGAAATTCATGCCACATATTTGTATCACTTCACTTCATAGCATCTTGCAGATGTGTAGATGAGATTGCGTAGAGCCCCCTCTGATTTGAGTGTGAGATGATGGTGTTGCTCGATCACTGCTTAGGCGTGTTCAGGTAAGACTGCAGTGGGGTTGTTTCCATAGTGCTGCGGGTGAAAGTCTTAAGTGTTGTCACTTGTGAGAAACACCTTACTTCCCCAGAACAACATGGCAGCAGGCGCAAGCCACGCTGAAATGACGTGCTGTCGTATACAGCGACACACGGCACAAGAAGCCTGTAATTTGGCTGAACAAGCTGTCTTTAGAGTGAGCACTGCATATTTGGAGAGGGCAGCAGGCGTTTGAAAAGAGCCGTCACCTGTCAGATGGAGGTTTTATCTTTAAGTCAATATAGCGGCATCATTGCAAGCGTCCTGTCTAAATGTTTACAGGAAATGGGCCGAACACAAACGCAGATACTGCCGAGTAAAGAAAACGAAAGGTTAGGTCGGGTAGAGGGAGGTTCTGTGGTTGTATTGTAGTATTGGCTGGAAGTGGCACATGGCCTGAGGTGCACGGCTCAGACATAAGAAAGAATCTGTGTGCCATTAGAAGGGTGATTAGGATGTCTGCTTTGCCCCCAGGCTCATGACAGCCTCTGGACTATACAGGCCTTTACGCTTGCTGGTCTTCTACATCCACGTCCCCTGTCTGCCCACAGCGCTCCACTTCAGACTCCTTATGGAACCAGTGAGCAATCACAAGAGGAGGTGCCCAGCCATAAGAGCCCAAAGTACGTTTCTGTGTGTCCGCATGAGTGCGTATGTGAGTGCTCCAACAGTGTGAACCAGCGAGGTGCAGCGAGACATTGTTAACACGGTCCAGCTTACAGGCGTGACCAGTATTCTTCAGAGAGGACGATACTAAGGCCAAAGGAAATATTCCCCACACTCGTTTATTTCTCATGGCACTGCTGGAATGTCCCAGTGCATCCTGGGTGTTCCACTCGCTCACTCGTTAACAGCTTTCACACAGGGTACCAATTAACCTCTCACATCCTGTTCCACAACAGGTTTTTTTATTCCACAAATCTCCCAGCTTCTACTCCGAGCGACCCTTTTAACAGAAAACACCTCTCAGTGTGTCTAAAGTCCTCACACAGCATCTCCATTAGACACGGCGTCCTCAATTTATCCCTCTTGACCTTTTGCCAGAAGGCCACTGGCAGTTTCAATTCAGTTCACTGCACAATTTCCTTGGGTTCACTTTGTGAATTGCTACAAAACATTACAAAAACATTGGAAGCTATCAATGATGATATAATGGGGGCAGGAAAAGGCGCAGGTCACGCCAGCCAGACATGCATCCAAACGTTACTCTGCTGGTTTACGCTGCAATGGAAATACTATAGTGGGTATGCACTATCACAATTCTTGCCGAAACGAATATGCTGGTAATTGTCTGCTGTTTTTACTAAATAACTAGACACACTTAAAGGGTAGTATAATTTTTATTTGTTTTAATTGGCCAATAAATTATATGGTACCAATGTATGTTGATAATATAGATTTTATGGGGTTTTTTTGTTTGTTTTTTTAGATGGTTTTATTATGTTTAATGTTAATATTAAGTTTTACTGTTAAAAATTTTGGGCTCTAAAATATTTTTTGAAAAAGTCCCTTATGCTTTGATCAAAAATACATTAAAAAAAGTAATAGTAATATTGTAAAATATGTAATATTGTGTTATTTTTAGCGGCATCTAATGGTGAGGTTGGGAATTGCACCCAACAGAAGTTGCGGTGGCTGACAGGACATGTCGTATTAAGTAAAATTATATGTTAATAGGGGCCAAGCACAGAATGTGCGTAGCCACCTATTGTTTTCGTTCGCATTCTTCTTCTTCTTCTTAATATTATTACTATTATTATTATTCATTCTTCCGACTGGGAGTCTATGGCAGCCCATAGAACTGCTTGCGGGAAAGTTGTAACGGTTTGACATTCTGATAGAGGACTGTCTCAACATCAAATACACCAATTTTAGTGTGTCTAACTCATTCCCTCTAGTTGTGAATATTATTTTTACTTGGTCACCGTGTCAGTGTTTCATTCACTGACTTAAGCTTGCTTCCTTGCATGAAGAACAACATAGTAACGAAACGCGTTTGTCCGTTTAGGGCTACTGTAGAAACATGTCGGCGCATTTCAATGTAAGGGGACCCTCGGTGTATGTAGATAGAAATGGCTCATTCTACGGTAATAAAAACATAAAGGTTCATGAAGTAAGGTATTTATACACCACTGAAAACATAGAAATTATAGCTGTCAACAGATCCACCTAAATATTACACAATGCACCTTTAAATAAAAAGTCTTCTGTGTCTTCAGATCGGTCAGAAATAATTCTAATGTTCAATTTGATGCTCAATATTTTACAAACAGTTGTAAGTGTGATACATTTTTATAAGTATTCATTGACAAATAGAAAGTTCAAAAGAAAATAATTTATTTGAAATATAAATTACGATAGATTTAGATTTTTTAATTTTCTTTACTGTCACTTTTAATCAGTGTAATGCGTCCTTGATGAATAAAAGTTCTGATTTTGTTTGGTCTTTATTTTAAGGTGACGTAGTTACATTGTACTTAAATAAATACTGAGTTATATTAATTAACTACATGTACTTACTATAGAGTTACGGTTAGAGCCAGTTAGTTTACTGTTATTACTATAGTACATGTAGTAACGTGTAATTATGTAATCCTAAAATAAAGTGTTACTCTTATTTTTTTAATTTATATATCCATGGTCATACATGATGTGTACTGTATGTATGCATGTTGAGAGGATGAGGTAATATAAAGGCTCACACACCTCTTCTGTTGCCACCATGCTGCACTCCACGACTATGTACAATCCTGTCACATCACAGCCTATTCAGAATAAATGGTTAAATGTACTTCTCAGTATTTGTTCTTTAGAAAGTAGAGAAACCAGGTCACAGTAGCCCCTTGCAGTCAGCTCTTAATTGGTTCTCTTGCTCCTGGCATGCATTTTGCCGACAGCAGAAACCGTAACTTGTGTGCGGGCCAGTGTGCTTCTTTGTCCAAACTTCACTGATTTGGTCTGAGCCATTGTTGAGCCCTAACAAGTCAGACACCCCACACTTTCCTACTCCCCGGAGCCTCAGATGTAATTATGGAGCTTGTCTCCTGGCAGTTGCAGTCGGAAAAAGTCACCAACAGCCGAAAAGAGAGTGTCCATTAAGGCTTGTCTGACTCGACCCCGGTGTTTGGAGGGGGTGAAGCGAGGCGCAAAAACGTGGCGCGGGCAAGTAGCAAACACGTCTGTTTACTGGAGCATGCAACAGCCTTCCAGCTCCTGCTTCCTGGACTTGAGCGCCTACCGTGGGTGTGCGAGGACTAGTTTAGAAGCTTGCGCTGTCCATGTGAGTCAGCCCGCATCGCTATCAGCCGCCCACTAATTGCAATGAGGTTTCGAGCGGCATTAGGTAAATGTCACTTCACAACGACAGCTCAAACAGAGAAATCGCCTCTTCGAGCATCTTTTACACACCATGGGTGTCTCTGTCAGCTGGTAGAGCTGCCGACAACATGCACAGATCCACGGAGTTAGAAATCGGTTGAGTTTAAGTGTTTGCCTTCAACATTTTGAGTTTAAACTCATTTTGAGTAAAGCATTCTCTCAAATATAAAGATGCATTAGTGCAGCTGTTAAATTTAACACTGAAATGATTTAGTTTTTTCCCCCTCTGTCTTCTGTCGCTGTGAAACAAACGCCTTGATAGTAATCAATTAGACCACAGAACCATCCACTGTATATGGGTAATTACAACAGCAGCAACAATATAATTGGCTTTTAAATCACTTGCGAATGACTGAATTCAAAGCATATGCCCTTGGAGCACACATCCAACCACAAGACGCCATTTCTACCCATCTCCCCTCAGCAGCGGGCGGAGACAGCCTGTCAACCCACAGCACTTATTTTTCGATTGATATCATGCTATTTTATCATTCATATTTATCTTAATTAATTTTTTTTAGCCAAGGACATTCCAGTTAAATTCTGTCCTTCAAAGAACCACATCGGTCATTGGCTGATATTAAAGTTTTTTTAATTGATATCAGACCATATTTTACATTTAATTGTGCATTCTTATATTATTATCCTTATTACTTTTTTTTTTACATTGCCATTCACATTATCTTTGTCGTCTTCTTTTAACACTCACTTAAAGATCAATCATGTAATAACAATTTAAGAAATGTAATCTTTAGCAAATCTCAAAACAAATATCCATATTTTCATACTGTACATTATAATGTTGTGATGCCTAAATTCACTTATTTAGACGACAACATAAAGAATCTAAATATTGTCAAAAAGGGCAAATGATAGTGTTTATAACCCAAAACATATAACTTTATTATCAGCTTATTTGTTTTGTTTAATCACTGGATATATTTTAGCTAATATTTCATATTTAATGAGATTCTAACGTTTAAAACTATACTTTACATTATAATGTTCTGGTTATTATAACTTATTTAGACAAAATAGTATACTTTTTAATATCAGTATCAGCCATGTTTTTAATATCAGAGGATCCCTATTTCAGTGTCATGTCCTGTTATTCAATTTTGGAGGGTCTCACAAATTCTTAAGTCTCTCCTGGTCTTTTAAGTGTGGAAAAAAAATGCCCCCCAAAAAATATAATTTTGTCATCTTTAATTGATTGCCTTAATGAGAATTTGTTCATGATCTCATCTCTCATGATCTTATGCAACTTATGATCTTATATATAAGGGTTCAGTACATTAAATGCAGTCCAGGGCATGTCTTTACCATTTTTTTTTTCCTGAATGAAATATTTAAATTCTTGGGGAGAACATGATGTTTCTTTTCATGTGTTAAGAAGCCATCTCAGTGCCACTTTGGGTTATAGCCACTCCTGTCACTGCAGATAATGGACAGCTGACATGCTGGTGCAGAAACATGGCTCTGGGCCGTCCGGCGGTGACATCCCACTAGCAGACTGCCACCACGCTCGATCACTTGAAAGCCACACTCAAATACTCGCCATGACAGACATTGATCACCACTGTCACTTGCTAGCCATGTCGTGATGAGTTTAAAGTCACACGCTAGACATGCAAATGCCGCGGCGTGACACTAATGGTCATATAGTTTTTGCATGTGCGTGCTCGTATGTGTCTGCCTGTCCGTCTCATATCTCAATCGAGAACTGAGGGGAAAGCAGAGAGGGGGGAAAAGCACACTGCTGGACACGCACAGTTTGCCAATTCACTGTTTGTTCCGGATTTCTGCCAGTTTACACACTCTGCTCATTTTATTCAGGCTCTGGTTGAGCTCCATGTTCCATTCCCTTTTGAAGTCACAATCGTTCTTTCTGGCCTTAAATTAGCGATAACATGATATCACTGCATTGCTATAAAAAGCTTTACACTCCCTGCATGGGCTGGTCTTGTTGTTTTTGCTTTGAAACAAAGTGAAGAACACACAAACACTAGGATCTGATTTGGGAGTTTACAACTGCCCAAATGAAGATTTTTTTTTGTTTGTTTTGTTTTTTTTGAGGGGGCATAAAAAAAAGAAAAGGTTTTCGAGTCCTCCAGGGAAATATTCCTTGAATAACACTTTATGGAATACAGAGGCTAAATTAGCTGATGTTCAGTGGAACCTGAATTTGACATCATTCCTGAACTCTCAGCTTTGCCTGAGTTGTTCTTGTTGCTGTGGATCTCTGGTAGGATGTAGTTTGTAATTAGACACAGATGTTTCTAAAGCAGCTTGGCCAGACTGTTATTCTTGCCTTTCTGAGTACTTATTTTACCCTCCTCTATTCAAGCTGCACTCACTTTAAAACTTTTCTCAAAATTCCAAGGCCTAATGCAGTTTTATGTGGCATTTAGTTGCACAGCAGCCATGTGATGTTACAAAAGGGCCTTGCCCTAATTCATTTCTTCCATGAATTCTGATTTCTTTTCTTTTTTTATAACCAGCTAATTATTGTGGATATTTACCATCTAGCCTAGCCTGTGTAATGTGTGTCAAGGATTTGAGAACAACATTTATATTGATATCCAATCCAATCCACTTTATTTCTATAGCACATTTTACAAACAGAAAGTTACCAAAGTGCTGCACAGAAGATTCAAACATACAAAACAATACGTTTTTATAAAACAAAATAAGAACATCTAAATACTAAAATACAGTAAAACAATAAAAGACATCAGAGGACCACACAACTCACGCGGAGTTAAAAGCCAAAGAATACAAATAGACAAGACTTAAAACTCTCAACTGTAGAGGCACTTATATTGAAAGAGAATGTGTCTAAGGATGGTTTTGTTTGTTCATTTGTTAATCGTGAGAACAGAATGACATTGAATTCTGGACTCAGGACTCGAGTGGAATTTCCCGCTCCAATGTAACCACACTCTCTGCTCTGATCTGGTGTGAGCATTTCAATGATGCTGAATTGGAGCATCAGGGTTAAGTCTGCCGTGATGTGCAACAGGGAGAACTGGCTCTGTCATACAAGGATTAGTTTTTAATGACTTTATAACTTCTGACTCTTTGATGCTCTCGACCTGATACCAGTCATGTAACAAACAGATTTGAGGCTTAAGCTCTGCTCCCATACCAAGTGACCTGCCTACTGTCTACTTCCTACATAGACAGCTGTCTTTAATGACAGTTTCTTAACTGAAGTAGAGCCTCATATAGTAAATGACTGATTTGGAACAATCTACATGCAACCATGCATGAACCACATAGAGACTGAACTCACAATTGATTCCAGTACAGATGATGCATCAATAAGCATAAATATACATTTTTGATCATTTAATTTCATTGAACTGTTTCCCCGCCATTGATCAGTTATCTTTGTCTTTTATAAGAAAACGCTTCCCTGCCATTGACGAGTTTTTATGGCTTTCCGTGTGATCACTGTTATAAGGTAGGGGGTGCTATTACGCATCTCCTGAATGATTATGGTATTTCCAGATCAAAACACAGGAAAAGCAACAATAAAACTTTTTTTTTTTTAAATCAGAGGGTCTGTTCTTTCTTTTGATATATTGCATGTTCCGATATTCATAAAACAAAATATTCTGGGGCCCATGCAAATTTTGTTTTTAAACGCTGGCGTTGAAAGAGTTTTTTTTTTTTATTGAACTAATTATATTTAAAATCATCAATTGAGAAGTATAGTTATAATCAACATTTTATTTAATTTAACATTTATTTAATATTTAATTTAATATATTTTTTTCTTTTATGCAAAGAAGGTACAATTCTCTATCCAGGAGAAGGTAAAATGAAGTATAATAAAGAAATGGAGGCATTTCACTAGGTTTTGGAACAGTAACAAAAATAGTGAGCATTTTAATAATCTTCTGATGACGCCAGCAGTCCTTTCACTAAGAGAGACTGATGCCGCAGCTGAGCATGCTGGTTTGAGCGGTTGGTAGCAGTGTGTTAAACTTCTGAACTGAAAGACACATTGTGAGAGGCAATTCCGTTTTCATCAAAGTTAAATCAGTCTCTCTTTTAAGTGGCTAAAACGGTTCAAATTAGTGGTGGGCTTTTTCGAAGCCAATATATAGGAGTCTCTCAAGGCCATGTGTTTGTGGGCTGTGGCGTGCCTTCTTTTAAGGTCAAATGTTGCGCAGTGAGCTCGTCGATGACTCACATGGTAAAATCCACTTTTCAGAAACCATCATGAGCTCATCTGAGCTTCAAACTGTTGCACCTGACCGAAATCCTGAGGAGATGAACAAAGTTAATACCTAAGAAGGAAAGTATGGGGCTGTCGTTCTTTGCCGAGGCCGTGATTTCCTCCCAAAAGCTGGTCTAAGTGTAATTAGTCTGTTCCGTCAGAATTTGTATTTTTAGCTCTGGAGTGACTAGAGAGAAAGAATATGGGAGCAATCTATGACTGGCTGGTATCCACATATGGGCCTGATCTGGCTGTTTGATGCAACTTGCCGACCTCCATATTGAAGAGATTTCCAATTGCAACAGCGCCCATGTGCCATGTCTCAAAGCATTGTGTTAAGAACAGCATTCAATGAAAAGGATGGGATAGGCTATTATTCTTTCAGTTTCATGTAATTTTAACACAATATTTGTGAAACCAGACAGATTTGTTTAAAATAGTGAATATTAAAAATAAAAAAAAGTTTAACATCTAAAAAATCAATAGTAGTAATGTTTAAAATAATAGGGGTTAAATGGATTGTAGTTGATCCGTGATCTGTGATCTATGATCCATGATCCGTACGGACCAGTTCCCACGGTTCGGGACGTTTCAGATTCGCACAAATAGCAAATCAATTCTTCTTTTGCTTCTCCATGTGCTTTAACGGACTCATACACAAAAAAATTGGCAAAATACCAGTCTCAGCAAGTATTCTCATAAAACACAGTAGGTTTTGTCTTTAGTGGACGTTGACAGTGGAGAAAGAAATCGGATGTGTATATTATATTGGATCCGTGCATTCAGTCTTGAAGTGACAGCAGCCTATAAATGCCTGCTTCTGTCTAAGTCATTAATGTTAATCAAACAATAAAACGCAGCTTTAACAAAAATGTATCTATATTTTATTTATAGTGAACACAATAGCCTTATTTTACATTTAGGCCTAATTGTTACATGTCTGTTCCTGAATATACTACAGTTCGACCTTACTTTATTTGTAACTTTGTTATTTTCTATTTATCTGTGCTTGTAATACGTGTATTTGATTAGATTTTTTAGTCACTTGCCTATAATAATGTTTGAACTTTTTTGTTAGGCTATTAGTTTTTTGCTGTAGTATCGAAGTACAGTATAAAACTTAAGACAATTGTTGTATTGACTACTGAAGCAATAACAAATGAGTACTTGGTGCCTTTTTAATTTTCAGTTATTTTATACATTTTTATACTACTTAGGGGCACATTAGTTACGTGTGCCAGGATACTTTGATTCTTTCACTGGAAAAGGCAACCACACAGAAATCACACCATTATTATCTGTGCAGTTTTCTTGTAATTACTTAGCAAGCTAGGAAAACATTCCGTTCCATCTGCTCATACCACCAGAATCTTAGTGTCATCCTCATATTGATAAATAAGATGTGATATTACCATAATCACAACCAAGCTGTAATGATGGTTTTTACATGATGACCAAACGTGCAGCAATTTGACTGTGGCTTGAAAGTGAGGAGGTGTAAACAGCTATTGCTTTTATTCCCAATTTCCTTCACTTTAGAGGATTCTGTGGTTGGTAGAGTGAAGTATTAAAACTTTATTTCACCAAATGTAATACCCAACCAATTTTTAAATTAAGTTTTAACATATGGGAGACCCGACCACAAACAAAATGAGTGCATATTGTGAACTGTTTTGAGGACGTTTGAATAAGGACGTTTTGCCAGAAAGACTTGCTTCTCTCTCTCTCTCTCTCTCTCTCTCTCTCTCTCTCTCTCTCTCTCTCTCTCTCTCTCTCTCTCTCTCTCTCTCTCTCTCTCTCTCTCTCACTCACACTCTCTCTCTCTCTCTCTCTGTCTCTCTCTCTCTCTCTCTCTCTCTCTCACACTCACTCACTCACTCACACACACACACGCACAGAACAAAAATCAGCGTTTTTACATTTTTAAAAAACATCACTTAGTATGATTTATAAGCTGTTTTCCTCATGGAGACCAAAATATTTCCCCACAGGGACAAGGATTTTGCCATCATAATGTAGGATTTACCAGAACCACACACACACAAATACTATTAAGGTCTCATTCACTAATAATTCCATACTTGTGTACTTACATGCACAGAAAAGGTAATGCTCATGAATCCGAATTATTTTAGTATTTAAATGTTAGAGTGTGTATTCAATAATTTTATTAAGTCCAAACGAGTCACGATTTCCAATTTAAAATCGTGCATGCACATGTATGATTAGTGAATGACACCCACTTTTCTTTTTGTTTGCGATTCTAGATGATGCAGTGACATCCTGTCCTGTATTTGACTGGAAAATCTCTCTCTTCATCTCAACGCTTGCTCTGTGTTTGACGAATGAGCATTTTTCCCTGTGAAATCCTCTCTACCAGTCCGTCAGTCAGTCTCGCTCGTTTTCTCTCTCCTATTCTGTGCCGTCTTCACCTTTCCTGACAGCTCTGTGCCTCATCACCAGCTATCTGAAGTGACAGCTCACATCCTGGGGCTGCAACGGGGGCTGGCTCACTGAAAAAGAGCAGCACAACACACACATACACACACCCTAAACCCTCCTCGCACCCCCCACGCTCTCATTCTCTCTCGCTCTCTCTGTCACACACATACATTTACACCCACGCAGACCCCTCTGCCCCAGTATTAATTCATAAACGCATTTGCTCTAGTTCACTCTTGGTGCTGCGGGGGGATCTGTGGGGCTATGGTGATACGCTGGGAGGGGGCGCCCGAACACGCTTCACACGCTACCGCTTGCATGCTCAGCCTGCTGCCCGATGAAAAACAGACGGCTGCAGACACATAAAGTGAGTGTTCTGCTGCACGGAAGGTTCAATGGAGTGTGCTTCTGAACGGCAGCAGAGAGCCGCAGTTGGACATTAGTGCTGTGAGAGGCCTACAGCTGTAGCACAAGCCTGAGGCTCCTTCACCACACTGTGACGCTTTAAAACCCATTGCTGTTTAGCTACCATCCAATGGCGGCAGTCTATGTGGGATAATTCGTAAACACTCCATACTAGTGACTCCACGAGTTTAAAATACATTAGTGGTTAGTGTATGCGCTCCGACCCCTTGAGCTGTGACGCTCATGTAGACTATGCGAGTTTGATTCCGGATTGAGATAATTCCTAACACTTTACTCTCTGTTTCCCCCTATCCTTTTTATTTTGTGTATTGATCATATGTTTCAATAAAAGCTGCAAAAAGAGCAATAAAATAAAAGGGGCAATAATAACCGAACTACATTTATGTTTTACATTTTTTTTAATTGATAGACATTCATTGATTTGTTTAATTCTACGCATTTTAAAAAACATTTTAAAGCATTTTTAAACAGTTTCAGGCCAAAATGATTTTTGAGTTCCAGATTTGTCACCGTAGATTTTCGGTATTTTTTTTCTTTTCTTTAACTTAAAGCCTGAGATTTGTAATATATAACCAAGTCTGGCAGCTAGCTTGGCTCTAGACACTGCGCCAAGAGTGAAAGAACAAAGTTGAAAGCGTCTTGGGATCTCATGAAAATCAAAAACAAATCTTCAGGAGCAGCAAGGTTAAACCTACAGGCCCAGTGGCCCTTTGAAGTAAAAAGCAGTGTTGTTAATTGTCGGAGCTGGCTTAGCGAAAGGTGGTAACAATTTAACAAGAGTGTAGGGCAGCAGGGTGCTGGACCCGTATCAGGTGTTTGCAGATGTTGTGTGTGGAACAGAGGAGGGGAGGGTACTCCAGAGATGAGAGGCCAACTTAACAACCAATAAGTCTTTGTTTGCTCTGCCAATCGCACTGTAATTGGCCAGGGAGTGAATAGATGCCCCGGGATTGGACGAATGGACTGGTTACTGCAGCTATTTTTACTGTATGCTACTAGACAGACGTTAGCAATTATACCTCCGACATCTATCTGCTTCTTGGTACACTCAGTCGATCAGTGGAGAGCGCTCTCTCTCTCTCTCTCTCTCTCTCTCTCTCTCTCTCTCTCTCTCTCTCTCTCTCTCTCTCTCACCCAGCAACAGGTTTCAAATGTAGTGTGGAGGATGAATGAGTCTCATTGGCTGCGCTCATGTACAACAGCCTGGGAAACTTTCTCCCAGCTCTTTGTCAGACTGCCGTCCTAAGATACACACTCGGGACGCTGGTGACATTTACGGTCACTCACCTCCCATTTGAACCTCTGGGTCTGTTGTTGTATTTTACGTTTGCCAAGTTTGTGTCTGGTTTGTACCGTTTCCACATGTTAAAAATTAACACCACCTGCGTTTCGCTGTTGAAGGCCTGTTTGCTTGTGAGTCTGTTGGCGCTGACTTCATCATAAACTCTGTCTAGCATATGCAGTGCCATTTTGAACCAAGGGGTCAAGGTTTGGCCCATTAGCATGGTCCAGTTAGCACCTGTATTCTGTATTGAAGGTCCATCAAAATTAGTCATGTATTCAAAAAAAAAAAAAAATCAGATATTATATTATGTTAATGTATTATATTATACGAAATTATCCTCAGAGGAGTCCTAAATTAGTTAGTGTTAAATGAACGCAAACATTTGTGAGAAAATAGGATGTGTGTCAGGCGTCATGTGCGTCAGGGCTTAAAGTGACAGCAGCCTAATAAACTCACTGCAGTCTGTCATTAATAAAATGAATAAAAAATCACTCATTGCTCTTGACTGAATAACGCTTGTAGCTTTAATAAGAATTAAATAATGTATATTTAATTTATGCAGTGAAGACTGTGTTTGATAAGTATAATTTTTTTGTAGATTTCCTACCTTGTTAGACCTACTTGAAAATCTTAAAACACTGTTTACTAGATTTTAAAAAACAACAACGAAAACAATCAACTTTTTGTGCATTTTAGCAGGGCAGGTAAAAATGTGAACCTTGAAAAAAAAAATAACACAGCTAAACAGCTAAATGTGAAAATTGTTACAATGAGTTTGTGAAGATTGTTTTAAGTTCACTTAAATGAATTGTTATACATTTTAATGCCTATTAAATGTTAAAATCGATAGCTCTCAATTATACTGTAATGTTGAATAGCTATAATTAATGGCTAAAATTGAGAAAAAAATCCATATAATAGAGACATCAGTGTTGGTATCAGTGATACTGACCTTGTTTCATAGTGCTCAGTAAACATTAAACAAATATTTAAAATATACTTTATGTTGTTTCTACACACACAGACACACACACTCACACGAAGAGCAGCAAACTCTGAGGAAATGTGTGTGTGTAAGCCTTTATGTTGTCACACTAATTGCAACTGGAAACTCTACAAAGCAGCAGCAAGTAGCTCATAGCTGCTGCTGTAAGAAATGACAGAACTCTAGTTACAGACCCAGGCTTAGTAGTTAAAGGCTCTTGCAGCACCCTCGCAGCACGCTGTGGATGTATAGGGGTGTTTGAGTAAACTAATTAGAGGTCAGTAATGTAGAGACTTTAATGTCATCTGTAATTAAAATTAGTTTGACTTCAATCCAGCTTTCAGTCACAGTGCACATCGCTTAACATAAAAAGTTAAAACACTATGTATGTTCGTGTAAAATGTGGATGTTGGAATGAAGTTAGAGCCCAGTGCTAGTTGAGGCTTTGCCCTCTGCGCAACCAGTGAGAAACAGAGAGGGCGTGTGTTTGTTGGGTTCGTCAGTGTTTCTGCGTGTGCTGGATTTCACTGTGTGGGTGTTGTGGCTTTCAGACTTTAGACCGGACTAAAGACAAAAGTGGCGGCAGAGAGGCGCAGAACTCCCAGTGTGCAACATGGACACTCTGTTGATCCTCAAACACAACAGCTAGTGAACAGCAATCTCTTTATTTTATTCTCTCTCTTTTCTCACCTCTCACTTTTTCAGTTCACGTCTGTGATGATGTGATTTAAACATGATCCTTTTCACAGAATTTCAGCTAAAACTTTTTCATGTTTCTCTAATTTATATTATATACATTTATATATAGAGATAGAATATGTCTCTCTCTCTCTCTCTCTCTCTCTCTTTCTCCCCCCCCCCCCCCCCCCCCCCTGCTTCTTTTCCCAGTGGGGGTGTTGTTTATAGAGCATTATAATTTATAACTGAATAGAGTGGATTTAATTTCAGCG
Organism: Semotilus atromaculatus; assembly: GCA_031834385.1. Taxonomy (NCBI): domain Eukaryota; kingdom Metazoa; phylum Chordata; class Actinopteri; order Cypriniformes; family Leuciscidae; genus Semotilus; species Semotilus atromaculatus. The sequence continues at coordinate 14,568,746 of JAULUF010000015.1, forward strand.
CAGAGCCTCGCCAGCAGGGCGCCAGGCTGCAATCAGAGGAATCAGTGCGCTGCGAGCCCTGTTGAATGGAAAGTATTATCACCGGCCACAAACGGACACTGTTTCTCCTTAAACAACTCCCTTGATGCTCCGTGGGTCCGGCTTCTCTTTCACTCCTATTCCTGTTCCTGTTATCCACCCTCCCTCCCATTGTCCTTCAGTGCCACTTCCCTTGCTATTTCTCTCTCTCTCACTGTCATCTCTTTTCCTCTACATCTTCCTCTTTTTAGTCTGCTCTTTTGGTTCTTTCTCTTCACTGTTTGATGAGCTTTTGTGACAGCGTCCCTCGTTCTGGATCGATGCAGATAGTTCTTATACAGCTCATCTGGCACTACAGTTGTTTATACATCTTAATTTGACCTCTAGGTTGGAGACTGAACAGTTCTTCCCAGTCGTTTATGCCACTGGCAGGACTGTAAAGACATGGATGCGCTAAGAGCAATAATATGTAAACTTTCAAGCATTACTGGTTATATGCGTGTTTGAGTTTAGAAGTGAGGTTTCTGTCTTCAGAAGGTTTCAGTTTGACTTGCAGCCTCGGTAGTATTCTGCTGCATGAATGCTAAAGCACTAATTCTGGTTTAATTATCATACGTACAGTATTTATGATATAAACTGCTAAATTTAATGTGATAAGGATGTCACATCATAGGTTTACAGTATTTAAGTGAACCGGAAAAAGCTACAGAAAAAGTGATTTAATAGTTTAAATGGTTGCAACATCTAAAATATACATTTCATTTTATCTTATACTGTACATATACAGTGGAGTCCAAAAGTTTGAGACCATGTTGAAAATTTGGATTCGAAACAAAACAATAATAATAGTGAATTTTGATAAAAAAATATATAATGAATTTATTGAACTGACTAATCAAATAAGCAAATGTGTGCATTGATCATGTGAATCTTTGTTCAGATGGTCAGATGTGTTAAAGGGATAGTTCACCCAAAATGCTGTCATCATTTACATCAAGTTCCAAAACTGTCTTTCCAGGACTGTACAACTTTTTCCGTGGAACATAAAATAAGATATTTTGAGAAATATACTAGACCCCACTGACTCCCAACATATGTACAAAACAAACACACACAAAAAAGAGAGAGAAAAAAAAAAACACTTGAGTGAGACATTTCTCAAAATGAGAATCTTTTTGTGGTTCCTCAAAAATCTTTTGTAATCATTTGTGAGAGTAAATGATGATGGACCTTTCATTTGGGGGTGAACCTTCCAATTCAATTTGTTCATTTTCAGTAAAATTTTTGACTAAATTCTTTATGGAAAAGATTTATTAAAATGCAAAATAGAAGCATGTTTACTAGCGTACCCAGCCTTTTTGGATCACACTAGATATATTTTAATGTAGTAAATTTGCTGCTAATGTTGCTTTGTGAAAGTCATAAATGTCCCATGCTGATATATTTAAGTTAACCTTGACACTGTCACTCTCCGACTACTTTCTGACTACATCCTTATTCCTGTGCTAAGTCTTGTCTGGGCTTTGCTTTCCGCACTCAGCATGGCTCGATTATACTGATCATATTTTAAATGGAGCGCAGCAGCCAACTCTCTCTCTTCTCTCGCTCTCTTTCTCCCTCTATTCAGCATAATTAATACCTTGCATTTACACTGACTTAGATGAACTCCACTGTTTTTTTTTTTCTTTCTGTCTCCTCAAACTCAAACCCAAGCCATGATTGCAAAAGGGTTTGAGAAGCTTTATGGACTTCGAAGAATAACACGCTGGTTTGAAAAAGAGAGAGGGAGCGAGAGTGAACGGGTTGACATCAAAAGCCACAATTAGCTCATTACTTTTACTTGAAGTTTGGAGACCACATAAAATGAAAGGAAAAAGTCATTTCTTTCCTCTCACTCAGTGTTTTCTCGAAGGACGCTAGCAGAGCGGGTTCATAGGAAGGGCTTGTCTAGTAAAAAAACCTACAGTATGACCATTTTTATTATCAAATATGTCCCAGTAATCCTTATGGTTGTCGCCTGTTTTTCCCATCGTCCAGCAGCGGTGGCATTTTGCTTCTGTCCTACTCATGATTTCACATGATGTGCATAGAGACTATTACATGAGCTATTTTCTTGTTTTAAAGTCACAAAACTGTCAAAAAGTGATATACGTGGAAAAGTCTTCTGGATTGACTCTGGATCTGCTCATTTACATTGGCTTTTTTCAATCTGGTTTCCAGAAACGCAAACAAATTCTCTAATTTATAGCTTATCCACTGCTGGAAAACACTAAAACACTCTTCAAACATCCATTCGGCATGTTTTAGTTAATTTTTTCCTCTTGAGTAGTTTTCTTATTCTAAGGCCCAGTCCACTGTAGTTATTAGCTAGAAACCTAGGAAGAAGAACCAGGCCTGTCTTAATCGCACCCTCCCCTTCCCACTGTATCAGGACTAAAGAACGTCCAGCCTTAATCAAAAGTTAACGATTCAGTGTAGAATGTGCCCTGGGCAACATTAGGGTGCTACGTTATTGCTAGTGAACGTGGGTAATTTGCAGAACGGCCTGAGTCAATGGGAGTTTGCTTTGCTGGCGCTGGTTGGGGGAACACATGTGATGTGCCTGAAAGATCAAAACACACACTTGATGAATGTGAGGGCAGAGCCTGGCAGAGGAGGGGAATGCCCTCTAATCCCTGCTTTGAATCACTGATCAAGGTCGTTCTCAGTTCATTAAATTCTGCTGAGAAGCTCGGTCTCAGTAAGCAGCACACAAGCACACAACACACACACTCTCACAAACGCAAGACATTTTTCACCTGCCCTTGGACAGACTTTGCGCTTTGTTGGTTATGATTTGTGAGAGCGATGTGGTTTATTAATTAGTTGCAATATTTACCAAGCTTTGGGTGATTCAAAACTCATTTAAGGTTTATTCCGGGTGCATTATATGTTAAACTTAAATGACAGAATTTGTGACATAGTTATAATTACCGCCAAAAATTTTTTTTTCAATCCGACTCATTCATCGTTTTCTATAAAAAGGCAAAAATCAAGGTTACTGTAAGTTAAGGTCCTTGCACACTCCACTGCGTTTTTACGTATTCGTCATTCGGTGGCTCTGAATTGTCAAAACGCCTCTCAAAATGCTTGCTACAGATGCAAAAACAGCAGAAAATCGAACCCGATCCAAATTTTTTTATGACAAACGAATGTTTCGGAGCCGGTGTGTAAACGTGATTGACACAACGTGAGGTCGTGTAATTTTTTAACGTGCGGAAATTTAGGACGAGGGACCTTAACTAACAATGGAAGTAAATGGGCTACATTTTTGTAGGTTTTACAATGAAAGCAAATGGGCCCAATATTTAGAGGATTTAAAAGCAGAAATGTGAGCATGTGAAAATGTTACATTCATCTGTTGAATAAGTAAATAATTTTTTCGGTTATTTCATGGTTTTAGGCATTATGCTGTAAATTTAACTAACAAGCAGAAAAGCAATTTTTTTCCACACTGAAATTGTTTACACACATATTGTTGTACTTGTTATTGACACAATGATTTTTTTATTTTTTATTTACAGATACACCCCATTCACTTCTATTGTATGGCTCATTGTAATGCATTTTTTTTTTCTTGTTTTCTTTAAGTTGTTAAAGAATAGGGAGGATGAGTGAAAATAGATTTTTGTGGTAATCAGTGTTACGCTTTACAGTCAATTGAACTTAACTTGTACTGAACCTGGAATTTTCCTTTAATGGTTTACAAATAAGAGAGAGAATCTGCCCCTCTCTACGGCTCTTACATGATGGTGAGCATGCCGAAAGTCTTCCGTCTGCTTTACGCTTGATGTGCTCCACCTTTCCGCCCATCTGTCCGGTGCTGGAGATATGGAGGTGTGGGGGCGGATGGGGTGGATATACTGGCTGTCACGCAGTTGGGCAAGTGCAGGGCATCTGGCCATGGCCTGAGGACTCAGGCAGATCTTGAGTGTAAAGATCTCGTCATCTCCAGGATGGGTAAGCGAGCTATGAGTGTATGAGAAAAGCCTTCCGTTTGTGTCGAGTTTAATGTGTTCGACTTGTGCAAATGTGCTGTACGTGTATAGTTAATGTAACGTGCATGTAGGACTACGTGGAAAACCAGGCATAAATGAATACGTAATTAAATGCGTGCATTAATGCTTTGAACGGGGTACATTTATCCTAGCAACAAACTATGATAGGAAGGAGTTTTATCAGCATGAACCCGTCTTTAAAGCACATTTGGAACGAACATGAGTTTACATCAAATCTCTGATCTTCCTGCGGGCGTATGGCAAAGGGGGAAGTTGTTTTAAGTGCGGAAATGGCTTAACTTGATTTAACTAACAGCTTCCACATAGCCTGCTGCTTAAGATACGAGGCCGGCTTAATGCACTGGACTCAAATCAAACCCAGAGTCATATACTGTGCAGAAAGAGTGCTGTGTTCGCTTGCCATCTCAAGCCCTGCCACTCAAAGTCAATATCCCAGAATGCCTGCCGCACTTAATTTCATTTTCGTGTAGTGACAGATGCACTGCGTGTTGATCCACTGGTACTTTTTTCCTGTTCTTATGTCATTTGATTAAAATTTTTACAGCACACACACACACCTCTGTTATGTTTCCTGGGAGATTATGGCACCCAGAGGGCCCAAGCTTCACAAGACTAATGCATTACATGAGAATACCAAGCATGCACTGAAATAGCCAGTATTATTTATTTTATTTATTTATTTTATTCATATTCAAATTAAAACGCAAATATATATGTAATATACACATAATATATTTAGTCAACATGTCTTAATATTTAGTATTTATTCATTTATACAATCATATTTTAGTTATTTTATTTTAATAATGTACATTTTAGTTGATGGGACAGTGCAAAATTAAACCAAATATTTACACATTTTATATACTTATTGAAACACTCATTGACATTTAACAAAACCATGAGAAATCAACTGTAGTTCTTTTTTTATGCTTTAGTTATTCGTTGTCCGTGTTTTAGTGTGTTACTCAACGAGTGTGTCCACAATGTGACTTAAACATTCTGCCTGACGTCACTTGCGTAATATAACGATGTGTTTTGGTCGATTGGATCACAAGTAGATGAGACACGGAGGCAGACACATACCCGTTTACAACTGGTATTTAATCCGCCTCTTTTGCCCACTTTCAACCACTTCTGTCCTGATTTCTTTGAGGGGAGGGTGTTGGTGGGTCTAGATCTTTCGATCTAATGGACGAAATAAGCTCATGCAATTTGCATATAAACGTAACCGGAGATGACGGAAAAACAAACGGAGAGTAGCAGCTTTAGTTTCTGCTCTGACAGCCACAAAACCACACCGAACTTGAGTTTGTGTTAGAAATCAGGAATGGTGAGAGAAAGGAACATGGTTGATTGTGAATGGCAAGTTTTCATCTTCAAACCAAACTAAGGTCTTTAGCTGACAGTTTAAATCCCATCTGGCTAACGCGCTTCCCATTGTGTTTTCTCATTAGGTCAGTAGGTGGAGAGTAGGTGTTCTTTTGTGGTTGTTCGAACGCATTGTACCACGAGTGTCTCCACTACAAATGCAATTCGGTCAAATGTTTTTTCGACTACCTCTGGAAGTGGTCGAAAGTGGACAAGCTCAAAACGTTTTAGACTCCGTTTACACCTGTATTTATTGTCGTCCACTTGTAACCCGATCGACCAAAACTCTTTTTAATACCAGGTGTAAACAGGGCCTTAGTTCAAGTTCCCTTGTGCATTCATGTCATTTAGCAAAGCAATTCAGTTTACCAGTGTTCATTCATTTATTGCTTCAGCTCACGCAGCTCAAACAAGTTAATCCCCAACATTGATTATGATTGAAGTATTTGTAACAATCAGTTTCCTACTTTCCTTCTAGGGCTGTCACTTTTGTGAAAAAAATCCTGTTCGATTTTTGAGACATAAGTGTTCATTGAATCGATTGTAAAATAGATTTTCCATGTCTAAAGACAATTCCATTTTCAACACCAAATACAGGCAAATCCACAGACAACTAACAGACATTAGGACGAGCGTAAAGAGGGCGCTTGAGACGCGCATAAGTCAGCAATATTTCTGATGATTTATTGGCGTGAAGTTTCGTGCACAATGACAAAAAGGAGTGCAACATTCAGGGATTGAAATTAACACCCGCCAAAATAATGCGGGTAAAAATGAACTTTGGCAGGTAACGCTGTCAAATCACGAGCCAATTTGGCGTGTTTCTAGGTTTACTCACTTTGCTGGGGAAGTTCGTGTAGCCAAAGCTGCGCGGATTTAGCGTAAATACTTGTGAGTCCTCTTGATATATTAAATATTATTCGGAATCTGCGCATTTCTGGCTTGCTTGAACACACACGTCACTAAGCAACAAATAACGGTGCGCTTGTTCACTTGCATTGAAGTAATAGCGAATATTAAAAAGCATTTAACAAAAAAGACATTGTTATTTTCCAACATCCTACTGTAAAATAAAAGAAAAAAGGACGTTAAAATCGATTCCCTATTTTCGGTTTCGAAACTTGTGTTGGTTGGTCCGATCGATTGTGCAATCGATTTTCGAACGTAAAGTGACAGCCCTATTTCCTTCTAGATAAAACATTTTTTTTATCAAAAGCCATTGTAGTTTTATTTCAAAATGTTACATTATCATAAGAATATGCATCTTTCGCCCTTTGTTTTGCATGTGAGATTGTGTCTAACAGCAGCAGTTCCCTAGCGAGGTCCTTGACCCGTAGTCCATGCGTCTGGCAAGAAAGTCTGGTTTTAAAAAAGGGAGCAAGTACGATGGAAGAGGAAATTTGTTTCCCTCAGGAGCGGAAGCAGAGAAAGCCGAGACAGTTCTTTTGCCTCCAGAGTCACATCTGTATGGTGTCTTGGCAAGGGTCTCCTTCACATTACCTCTACCTGGCTATCCATGATCTTACATATCACAGCCAACTCTTTTATTCTGAGAGTAAGAGAGAGAGTGAAGTAATGTTACTGGCTGTGCTGGCCTGTCGTCTTGTTTTACGTTTTGGCAGACTGCACCATGACGCATGGGCTTGCATCTCATTACAGCAGGAGTCTGGGGCTCGTCTCTCTAATCAGCGGACCTGCTAATGTCTTTGGTGTCAGACCTGGGAGACCAGCGGCGGTCCATGTTTTCAATAAAATCCCTTCGATGGGATCTTTTCCTCGGCTGTATCAAAGGATCATGGAGCCACAGGGTATGAACTGGAGCTTAAAGGGATAGTTCCCCCAAAAATGAAAATTCTGTTATTGTTTATTCGCCCTCATGTTGTTTCAAACCCGTCTGACTTTCATAGAACAATACAAAAAGGGAGGTTTAGTGGAGTGTCAAAACTGCACTTGAAAAGTGGAAGGAGACCATGAAAAATTTGCACTCCATAGAAGTGGTTTATAGAACTTGTTCTATTTTCCAAGTCTTCTGAAATCATATGGTAACTTTGTGTGCTGAATAGAAAGAATTTAAGTCATTATTGAATGAAAATCTTGCTTGACAGCTATGGTCACCATTGACTTCAATTGTGATGGAAAAGAGCAGCTTGGACAATGTGCTTGGAAACAGCATTTTCTTTTGATTTGATTTGATAATTGTGTAAGCAGTGTGCAAAAAACTCATTACATTTTACCCACCTCCACCCATTTCTTTACAGCCATGTGCCCATTCCTGCTGGTGACCCTGACCGTTGTGCTCATTATGACAGTCAGGACATGTTGTCTGTCTGCCAGCTCATCTCGTGTGTTTTAATAATTAATTTGGTTTGTTTGTGTGTCTTTTGCTGCAATTTTTTTTCCCAGTGAAAATAACAGAGGAAGTAAACAGTGCACATTGATGGTTATGTGAGTTAGCAGCAGTGGATTATTTCCATAAATGTGCGGAGAGCTAATTTATAGTCAGTCAGATTTCGTGGCGCTCTCATTTATAGTAAAACCCTGCATACATATTATCTTCATTGTTTATACTTTAATGTAAGTTTTTTACTGCATTTTAAGCACCCTCGGAGGTCGCCAATCTGGAAGCCAATAACGGCCATGTTACCCGTTACACAAATGAGGTAGCTGTTTGTTACATCTATTTTAGCAAATTAGCTAGAAACGGACAACCGTAAACAGCTGTTGCTGTTGGACTCAAGCGTCTGTGTGTCCCTCCTGCTTGTGTGTTTGCGTGAAGGAGAGGAAGAGGGGGAGAGGAGACTCATTGTATTGTACTGACCCGGTTTTGTCCCACAGGCTTAACCCCTGCTCCTCTCTAGATTAATTTTGCATGTGTTTGTGCTTTATGGTGAGGCGTGGGCTGAAGGGATTTACCCTGTTTGACACCTCCTCAAATAAAGTGTGGGGATTGTCTTCACATTGTGCTTGCAGGATTGTCTGTCTCCTTCTGATTATGAGGGAAAGGGAGGGGGGATGATGGTCCAGGTGGCCGTGGCAGAGTCAGTCAATCCGTAGGGTCTCTCTCACCATCTCTCTATCCATCTCTCTGGATGTGGGTTTTACAGCTATTGATTCAAACACCCGACATCTGTGATATGATCTCTTACAGGAAACCGTAGGGTCCGCCAACAAACATCGTAACAACAGTTATTGATACTTTTATAGAATTATATAAAAAAATATATACATTTGTTCTAAAACACATAAATTGCATATGTTATATTTTTGTAATCATTTATTTATTTATATTAGACACAATGCAAGACTCGTTATTATTATAATGATTGATAACAATAATATGTGTTGTGTTGTATCTAATATAAATAAATAAATATTTTAATTTATAAAAACATTTATTTGTTAGAAAATACAATAATTTGTGATATTATTAATACCATTATATATAATCAATATATTATAATCAGTATTAATTTATATTATTATCAATAATAATAATTTATTATAATCTATTTTTATTAGACACAACACAATGCATATGTTATTTAAAACATAGTAGTAATTTGACTGTTCATATTCATATTATTAATATCAATGGAATAATAATATTTGTTTATATTAGATAAAACATTACTTGTTGTTGATATTATTATTATTATTATGAACAGTATTATCAATAATAATACAAAATTGTATCAATTCAATTCATATTTTTTTATATTTTTATATTATGTTGATTTTATTTGTATTATTATTATTACTACTAATAATAATATTAATACTGTAACGCAAAGATCCAAGAAAGATGATAAAGATAACTCATGATTTATTACAAACACAGAATAACGAGCCAACATGTGTGACAGTGTGCTAATGCACAGACAACATCCGACAATGAACAGATAAATGGAACATAACTGTGACAAATATGTATTGTTGTATTTTAAATAAACATGGTTTTTAAAAAGTCACATTATAACGTATGTAACCTTATATTTCACCCTGATCTGTGTTCATCTCACATCTGTACTGACTCTTAATCTCTGAGCTTGATTAACCCATCGGCTCTGCGTTGCTCTGCCTGCAGCCGGACCACTGGGGCTCAGACTGATTTAACCACATTAATGGCACTGTGCCCAGCTTCAGCTTTAGAAAGACCCCCTTAGCCTTTTCTAGTGCTGAGAGTTTACTTAAACACACATGAATGGGGTGGCACTGTCAGTGTTTCATGGCACGTGGAGTACAGGATGAACAAGTCATACCCTGTTCAGAACACAACCACCAACTTTTCCAAATTTCACAGATGTTTACTTGCCCTGAGGGTACTCCATGGGTGAGAGATGAGAGCATGCCTGGTCCCAACCCCTGAGACACAGCCGGAACAAGAACACGGCAGAGTTCTGAAAGCAAACTTCCCTCATGTTTCCCCTCTGGACTGGTCACCCCTTGTTCCGTTACTGCACTGGTCAGTCACTGGTTGATATTTTCAGCTGGGTGTTTCTTTTCTGCGGGGCTGGTGAAGATTTTGCACATTCTAGATTTATGCAGTGCTTAGTGTTTCCTGCCCTCACCCCAGCCACACTCCTCCGTGTAGCTGCATATAAAACAGGCTGGATATATTTATATCGTGGTCTCTGAGCCTAAGGCAGAGGCCCCTCTTCACTACTTCTGGAAAAGAGCAGCTTTGACTCCTCAAAGGTCAATGGAGTATTGAGGTATCGAAATCCGGTTCTGAGAAATAATTTTCATGTATGGTTATAGCTTTTAAAATGACTAATATAAAAAGTGTCAATATGTAAGCTTGAGGAAGATTTTAGCCATTTTGTTTACTTTCACCATTGTGCTAACTTCTGCCATAAGCCATGCATGTACTGTAGGTGTTTAAGAGCCCTTGACTGTCTGCATCTTACGATCATCAATTCTGGCCCTGTGATGAGCAGCGCCTAAGCTGAGAGAACAGTTCATCCGAAGGTCATGACGGCCTTGTTTTCTTTTAATTGAGTTAAGATGGCCAAATAAATGGTCTGCAGGCTAGCACAATCATTACCCTCACTCAGCGTCTACACACGGGCCACTCACACGCCACTTACTCGCTTTCACTGTTCTGACAAGTCCAAAGAGCAACAGTCAAACACACATGTTTCTCTTGTGTTTTAAACACGTACTTAGAGCCTTCATCTTTTTTTATGCTCGCAGTTCTTTTCTTTGATGTTCAGTGAATCTTCATGGCGGTTTACCTCACATCTTTGCTGGCTTTTTACTGGGATTCACTCGCTGGTGTTAATGTACAGTCTGCGTTTCCCGCTAATGTCTTTAACGGACAGAAAACACTCCAGCAGCGGTATGACTCTAATAAGCTAATAGCACAGTCTCTTGACAGGTCCATGAGAGTTCATATATTAAATGGATAAACGCAGCCTTTTCTTCCCAATGAGCATTTCTTTCCCACACCACATAGACTCGCTTAGAAACAGTGTTGAGGGACGTTACTTTCAAAAGAAATGCTTTATATTTTGGTATTTTTTCGAATGAAAAGTAACAAATTATGTTATATTGTTACAATCTTTAAAGAGCAACATGTCAAGCTGCTTTTACAGCATTTTTTTTTAAGTTCTATTTTGAAGTGTCAATGACATATAGGCTATACCACCAAAAGTGTGATATGAGTGTATTTACACTGGAATCAGAATCAGTCTCTCCTCTGAAAGCTACATTTTTTGATTAACATTTATTTAGTTTTTTATATCTAAGAAAATAGTTTTATTTTAAAATATATATTTTTAAGAATAATTGTTAAGTGTTTTTCCAGCTTTCCGTGTTTTCACTGTTATATACATTTGGGTGCGCTACTAAGCATCTTCTGAAAGAGTAGAGAATCTCCAAATAAAAACACAGGGGAAAAAGAGAGGCAGAAACAACCGATAAAAGCATTATTCTGCATATTTTGTATTCTTTGAGAAAAACAAACGATTTTCTCAGTTCACGTTTCACATTCAAGTGTTGATCAAAAAATGCATTAAGCTAGAATATAACTTTTTTTAAAGCCGAGGCTCTGTTCTTTCTTTTGATAACTTGCGTGTTCAAATATTCTGGAGGCCATGACATTTTTGTGAAAATTATCAAAAACCCTGGCAATGGCTGGAAATGGCAAAAGAAATCTGGCGGGGAAAGAGTTAAAAAATAATAATAAAAAAAAAACAGTTATCTTTAACATAGCACACCCAACACTGAATGATGGAATAACTTGCATCCTTGAAAAAGTGTCCACCCGGCATTAAACACACGCTTTTTTTCTTTCCTTTCTTCCTTTGTTTTTGTTTCTCTGCAGGTATATCCTAAAGGACACTCTTTCTGCCGTTTATCATTTCCGCATTTTCTTTTTATTATCAATTATTATTATTATTTCCTTTTTTAAGCATGCACATCCACTCCATCACTCTTCCCCTTTCATCCTCCTTTCCTCCCTTCATTTTCTTCATTGATTTACCATCAATATGTGTGAGAGTGAAGAAGAAGAAAGGAGAGGAGTGGAGAGAGGAGAGGACTGGAGAGAGGAGGGCCACAGCCCAACGCAACACCCCCCGCCATCGGTGTTCTTAGGGACGCTAGTACAAAAATGTGGATCAAAAAGCAACTAATGACCACAGTGTAACCAACACTTACCTACAGTGCCAGTTGGCTCGTGTTTTGCAGCCCTTTGAAATTTTCAGACTGAAAGTTATGTTCAAAATGGCCTCGGAAAGAGGAGTGTTGCACAATACCGAAGTCAGGACTGTGCCACAATGTAGTTTAGGTGGCAAGAAGTCGTGATTTTACTGTTTTTACCATTTTCTCCCCTGATCTCGTAACATTTATCAACTAGCGGAGCTTCAAATGGTGTTCTGATGCTGAGCACCCACTACCAGCTATATGGATATCTTTTGGAATATGCAGCAGTATTATATATATATATATATATATATATAAAGCTTTAGATGAGTAAATAAATTTGTCATGAACAGCACTGGAGTGGTCTATCAGTTTTATTTTTGCAGTTTGGCATAGATGTTATCCAGTGTTTGAAGCGTACGTCTAACACAGTGCCCTAACCAGATGCAACACTCAGCGATAAGGTATCCTAACCAGTTTTTCAGCTGCTGTTTGGGGCCCTAAAAAATAAATAAAAATCCAAGGCACTTCTTCCAGTTCTAAAAATATTATTATGTTGGTGAAAACAGTTGTGCTGCTTAATATTTTTGTGGAAACCTTGATGCAGTTTTTCATGCTTCTTTGATGAATGGAAAGTTCAAAAGAACTGTATTTATTTGAAATAGAAATCGTGTGTATATTTAATATAGTGTGCTCTTGCTGAATAGAAGTATTAATTTCTTTTCTTTTTGTATCTTACTGACCCCAACAGTATTGTTACTTGTCATTTTTTGGGTTCATTGTGGGCAGAGAAATTGTTGGTCGCTAGTTAGAACACGGTGTTTCATTCCAGGGATTCTGGCTTTCACCCACATACTAAAAAGGCACGATTGACCACAAGTTCACTTAGAATTGTAGTTTGTAACACAAATTCCCGGTATTGCTGCTCAATATGTTGTAAAGTGATCTGTTTAAATAATAGTAAAAAAATAACCCCTGGCCATGTTTTCTCAGTGCTGTGATGTTGTTACTAATGCCATGTGTACGACTGGTGGAGTTGTCTATATTCAGCGTGCGTCTAGAAAAATAAAAAATTTAAATATTTATGCTCCCAAATGTTTCTTCTTTCTGCTTTGTGCCCCAACTATCCATTTATCTTGGCGTGTTTAGAGTGTGCGAGTGAACTGTTTTGTGCGTATCAGCTTGTTGGAACACCACCTGTGATGCTGGAATAGATTTTGGACAAAACCTGTGTTTAACAGACCTCACTGGCTTCATGTGTGCACCCGTGTGTAAGATACACAAGACAGTAGGACTGAAAAGTAGGATGTGTTTGTGTGTGTACTGCATTTTTAATGAATGAAGGCTTGCTGTGTTTGAACTTTGTAATCATCTGCAGTATATTGGCAGGCGGCTGCAACTTTGTGCTGTATCTAGATTGCATAGAAGTGTTCATATCTTTATGTATACCCACTGTAGTTCTTTTATGAAGGTGGAGAAAGAACAGAATCGACACATGCTCCTTGACATCCCATGCAATTTAGCGTCACCATTTAAATGGATGAACAGAAGCTATATTACACACTTAAAGTACAATAAGGCTTCTTTTCACCAGGCATTAAAAGGATAGTTCACCCAAAAAAAAAAAAAGAACACATCACCCATGTTGTTCCAGAACTGTATGATTTCCTTTCTTCTGTGAAAGACAAAAGAAGATTATTTCACTGTTTTTGGCCATACAATGAAATTCAACAGATTACAAAAGTTGTTTTGACCCAATTATTTCTTATTATTATCAATGTTGAAAACAGTTGGGCTGCTTAATATATTTATGATTACCGTGATTTATTTATTTTTTTGTGGATTTTTTTTATTAATATATAGTTTAAAAGAAAAGCATTTATTTGAAATAGTAAGAATATTAAAGTTTTCACTGTCACTTTTCATGAATTCATGAATGTCTTCGCTGAATAAAAGTATAAATAAGTAAATCTTACTGACCCTAATCCTTTAAACGGTAACTTTGCTTATTTTACAGCAAAGATTTTTTTTCATTTATAGAATCTATGTTAATTTCATTTCATTGTAATTCTATTTTCTTACTTGCAAATTGCAGTTTCTGCATGTGCAATTTTCGTTTTTGGTGTGGACAAAAACAGTTAAAAACATCTTCTTTTATGTTCCACAGAAGTAAGTAAGCAAACAAACAAACTTTAATGTCAGGAGTAAATGACAGTCCAGCCTTTGACTGAAGTGTGCAGAAGCCTAACCATGAGTGTAAACTTTTGTTCTCAGATTCGTACATGAGCGGGAAGCAGAAATGAGCATGTGATTATGGATTGCTGTGAGGATGGATCTCCTCCAGCTGCTCGGTACCTCCGGTCAGCCCTCGTCTCACCACCCCCATGTCCCGGCCAGCTCCATCCGCGACCGCGGCGTTCAGAAGCTGCCATTTGTTTAGATAAGCCTTTGATACTGAATTTTATACTTCTTGGCTTCACATGATGGCAAAATCCACTTTTTAACTCTTTCACGCCACGCCGCTGTGCTTTGTAATAAGCTGCGACGATTATACGATTGAAAATATGCTCTAATCGCTTGCGTGTTTATTTTGGACTGCGATACTTGGCCAAAAACAATACCAGTCAAAACAAAGCAGGGGTTATGTGGACTCGCAGTAATTTGCGCTGTCTGTGAAGAGGTTTTTGCCTCCCTTTGAAGTGTCCGGTGCCCAAATTACAGTGCTGCCATAATGAAGTATTACCATGCAATTACCCAGCGGTGCACTACACACAGCAGCCGAGCAGAGAAAGTGCTGAGAATAGTGTGTGTGTGTGTGTGTGTATGAGTGTGTTGCAGTGCCACGCTGTGAACAGGACGGCTTGGCTCTGCAGTGGGCGGCCCTCACCTGAGGTGGCCGGGCATGATGAATTATGGAGTGCCGGCAGCCTCATCAATACTGCAACGAAAGTGCAAAATACGCAGCCTATTGGCACCAGCCTACGCGTTAACGGCCAATGTATTTTTAATTAACGCCGAGCCTTCCTGCTTCATTTGACAGTTGCCGTAAACATGACAGAGGTTGGTGACAGCTATTTCTGGTGCTCAGGTAGCACAAAGGCATTTAATTTTTCACAAACCGAGACGCCCGCCTTGTCTTTGCGCTTAGACCCTTGGGCCACTTTCTCCTCTTCTAAAAAAGAAAAGAAAGGGGGAAAAGGAGCACAACCAGGTCAACGCAACAGTACGTGCCAGCCATTCAGAGATGGTTTTTAATTTGTTGCCACTTGCTGCAAGTTTGGGGAGTAGTGTTATTCAGGCTTCCATAGAAACCCATGTTACACATCATTGGCAGTTGACTCCGTGAAGAAAGAGGAGGTTGACTCCTCCCTGTTACAGACGCCTTGATTAAAACCAACATGAGAGAGAGAGAGAGAGAGAGAGTGAGTGATGAGACAAACCACATGCTTAGTGACTCATACACACCAGGCCTGCAGCAGATGCACGCTCTGAGATCTCTAATCAAATCTCAGTTTAGTACACTGTGGAAGCGTTCTGAGACACAAATTCACTCTTTATGTCAATAACGGAAGTCATCACGGTTTTTCTGAAGCGGAATCTCCTCGCTCGCACTTACCTCAGCGGCCCCTGCTCTTGGACACTCGGGGTCAGTCGTGGCTGAAATGAGAACCAGGGACGGGCGCGGGGTCAGCAGCTGGTGGAGGATATGGCAATCATTTATAAAAATATGCTTTCCCAAGCCCACAAAAACAAAAGCCCCAAACTCAACAGCTGGGAAGGGTTGGGAGTAGCCCCAAGGCTGGCAAGTTCCCTTCCAGATGGAGAGGTTAGGCCGAGGCTAGCCAGGCAGCTTCACTTAAACTTCCGATTCCCATTAGGCACAGAGAAGATTGCAGGGGAAGGGAAGAGGAAGAAAAGCAATGAGCATGACTGCTCTGTTTTTTCGCCCCGCTTAATCAAATAAAGCAGGAAGCTTCCGAGACGGAAGAATTATGTTTATTGATACTTAAGCATACTCTGAGTTTGTTTGTTTTCAAAATCCTCTCTCTCGCCGTGTGATATTGGTATTTGTGGTTTAGTCATTTCTTTTTTTTTTTTTTTTTCTGTGAATCTTTTTCTGGCAGAGTTACGTTTTCACTTTTTTCTATTATTATTATTATTAT